>LR738711.1:768758159-768906705 GCA_902687465.1 Secale cereale | reverse complement strand
CCCCCCGCCACCTTCATCGGGGCCGCGCGCGAGCCCCTCTGGCAGCGGCGGAGGGGAGGGAGCACGAGCAGCGGCGCTAGGGTTGCCCCCGAGTCGCCTCAGAGGAGACGACGCGGTTGGGAGGGAGGGGGAGGAGTCGGCTATCCCTTGCTACCTTGTGTGTGTGTTCGTCTTTGACTTCTTTGGGTGGGTGTGTGTGTCTATGAACTTATGTTTGGATGATTGTGGCTCGAGCGGTTTGCTTTATATATAAAGCGGACAGAAGTTTTTTTTATAATATATTATTAAATTCATAATGAAATACTTATATGGCATGATATATAATGTGTATTGTAGATTGGATAATTTTCTTCATAAACTTGGTCAAAGTTTGTGAAGCCTGACTTTTGCGAGACCAAGGCTCTCTATATTATTCGGCCGAGAGACTAGAATTGGAAGTCTTTTCGTTATTCAATCACGGTTCATCGCATCCAATAATTATCTTTTGTTTTTGAGTGTTCTACTAGTAGAGTTATCAATTCCACAAATCCTCCGCGGCACAGATTTTAGATTACATGCAGACCAGAATGATGGAAAATGACGACGGCTGCATATATGTTGATCTAGAAGCTAATGAACGTGTCAGTCCTCGGAACAGCTGAGGAAAAGACGGCTCAACTCTTGGCTTTTGCTGCTGGAATTTGAGGCCTTGACTAACAAATGAGTATGATCAGTCAAGATGACTTTGTGGCTGCTCTTACATCCTGCCTATGTGGTGTACGGTACACAAGAAATGTGAGGGGGCAGAGATATAGTTCTGCTGCATCTCCTCCCTTATGCATCTCTCATAATTATTATCCTATATATGGTCGTCTGGCTCATCTCTGCTTCATTTCGTTATCGGCTTTGATCTCAGAAACCATGTCCTTTTTGGGAGGAGTGCTGCAGTCCCCGTCTCCGCCCTTGGCCTGAGCGGCCGCCCGGTCCCGTTGAGGGTAGTATTTCTGTTCGGCGAGGAAGGTGAGCGCGTCCACGACGTCGCTGATCTTGGGCCTCTTGCTGGGGTCCTCCTGCAGGCACATGGAGGCGATGGCGAGCGCCTGGTACAGCCCCTTCACCGGGAAGTCCTTCCCCAGCAACGGATCCGCCAGCCTCACGAACATCTTCCTGTCCCTGATCAGAGGTGCCGCCTGCATTGAATCGAGCTTGTTAGTGATACGCAATGGATTAAACGTTCGATTGGAGTGCTAGAGTATATATGGTTACCCAGTGGACCAGGATCTGCTCCTCCGTGGGCTTGGAGGGGTCGATGGCCCGCCTGCCGGTGATGAGCTCGAGCAGCACGACGCCGAAGCTGTAGATGTCGGACATCTTGGTGAGCTTGCCGGTCATGGCGTACTCGGGGGCGCAGTAGCCGTAGGTGCCCATCACCCTGGTGCTGACGTGGCTCTGGTCGCCGACGGGGCCGAGCTTGGCGAGCCCGAAGTCGGAGAGCTTGGAGTTGAAGTCCTTGTCGAGGAGGATGTTGGAGGCCTTGAGGTCACGGTAGATGACCGGCGGGTTGGCCACCTCGTGCAGGTACTCGATGCCCTTGGCCGTGCCCACCGCGATCTTCATCCGCGTCTGCCAGGGGAGCGAATTCGCGTTCTCCGGGAGATCTGCACGACAGATCGATCGGTCAGCCAAGCCGACGAGAAGGAAGGAATCGAATTCGAACGCACGCAAAGCTTACCTAGGAGATGATCCTCCAGCGAGCCGTTGGGCATGTACTCGTAGACGAGGATCCGCTGCTCGAGGTCGGTGCTGTAGCCGAGCAGATTGACGAGGTTGGGGTGGCTCAGGAGGCTCAGCATCAGCACCTCCACGAGGAACTCGCGGTTCCCCTGGAACCCTTCCTTGTCGAGCCGCTTCACGGCGATATCCTGCGTGACACTCACAGATCAAGATAAGAGAGATTCATCGGCGTTACATGGGAAAGGGATGATACAATCAGCTGCTGCAGATTATTGATCGGATTGTTGCAGTAGTCACCTCATTGGTGTCCTTGAGGTGCCCCTTGTACACCATCCCGAAGCCGCCTTCGCCCACCAGGTTGTTGCAGCTGAAGTTGTTGGTCGCCGCGGACAACTCACGGAAGGTGAGCACCTTGCTGGGGATGTTCTGGTTGGTGATCCGCAGGATCTCCTCAGCCGCGTACATGTGACTGGTAACGTCTGCAGCACGCACGCGCATGTCGCAGTACGTCAAATGTCGGCATCAAACCAATCGGCAGCCTCGTGTAAATTCCTAGTGTCATTTTGGTTACCTGACTTGGCCGAGATGTTGTTGACGAGGTCAGCAATGGCCTCGCACTCGGCGCGCCTGGTGAGCTCGGTGAGGCTGACGCAGGGGACGCAACTGAACTTCTTGCTCGACTTCTTCTTCCTCCAGAAGCGCTTCTTCCTCGACCGCTTGTGCTTGTCGGGCGTCATTGATTGTTCCATGCTGCGCACACCACACGGAGATGAAGAGCCGCCGCCGAGGAGCATCTTGCTGTTACATTTCCTCACGGCGGACGACAACAGCCCCATCGCAGATCGACGCGAGAGTGGCCGAGGACACCCTCGTACCGATCTGCGGGGTCCGGTTGGGCGAATTCGTTGGGGATATATACTTGAACAGCCATGCACACAAGGATCTGTGGACGGGAATGATAATGCTTCTTTTGCCCTCGGGGAGGCGAAGACCCAAATTTGGCAAAGTGTGCGCTCTTGGTTTCGGTTCCTGCCACGACGTCAACTGTAGCACCAGGAATAGGGAGCGGACGCATGGTGACCTGCCGCTGAGGCGCAGTCTCGGACGACCAAGTTGACACCCTGGACATTCTAGGGACCCCTCAAAAATAAAGATGGAAATTCTAGGGCCAACAAATGTTTTCCATTCGTTTGATAATTTTTCACTCCATGTTGCATTCCCATTTGCCTAATACCTAATCCTGGCAATTACATGGAAATTTGTATAACTTTTTTGAGAAAACCTTCCTGTGTTCCAACTAAATGGGGGCACAAAGTTGATTCTGTTTTTTGAACAATTTGGCACTCCTTCTCTTGTGATCTTATCCAAAGTTATATTCTCAGGAGACTATACTCTTGAATCTATACCTAAAGACGTACAGTGAAACGGCCCTCGCGTCGCTCCCTACCTGGGGCGACTCGGGCGGCGGCTCAGGCACCCCTCCACCGCGCCCCCTCCTCACTCCCTGTGGGGACCCCGACTTAGAAGTCAAGATCACCGAATGCACGTGTACAGTGATCCCAGAGATCAATGCTCACTGAACACACAGAAGCTGAATAACAAGAGTCTTACATCCATACATATCGTCTTACACAAATTATGGCCATTATGGCCAAGTCTTACATAGATAAAGCCTCACGGGCTGAATAGCAAATAACTCAAATAGCGGAAGTCTTCGATGATAGGTAGAACCCATGCCATCTGCCTTAACCCTACAAGCATTCTGACTGGGATAGCGTCCTAGTTCGCATGTTCGTCTCCAAGGAACTCTTCTTCATATTCCTGTTCCTTCATGCCTGGCCAATTAAATAACCAGTGGCAAGCCAATGAGTACTTTGAATGTACTCGCAAGCAACCCATTATTTGGTTTAAAGTAACAAATGCAATTTGAACAATAACGAGCAATCTAGCAATGGGCTAGAACAAATATACTACCATCAAGTATATGCATCAATAAACTCACGTAACCTCGAAGACAGGTTACCGATATCAACATGAATATGATTCAACTCATCGAGTCAAGTCACCACCTTGACTCAACATACACACACACACAAGGTTTCGCAAACATTGGACGTAGCCCAAGAGCGGTTACCCAACTGTCCTTGACCGTGGACACGGCTATTCGAATAGTATTACACTCTGCAGAGGTTGCGCACTTTACCCACAAGATCCGGGAAGCTTTCGTGTCACCCACGATCCCGCAGTACCTCAAGTACTCGGGGGAAGCACCCGGTCATTATCTTTCCATAGACGACACTAACATAGAGTCCACTCGTTGGTACACGGCCCTCGAGTACAAACAATAGATCATGGGACTTGCCCTATTTCAATGTCACGCGTACACGAAGGGACCAACGGCGTGTCCGGTGCCCTGTGAAAACAGTCATGGTCGTCTATCCGAGCACGACCCCGTCCCGGGAAAGACCTCAAGTCTTCCCGTCACTAGTAATGCGGGCACCATGCTAGTATCGGCCTAAGTAATCAATAACGCCCCGTCCCATAAGGGGTAGAGTGGTTGCACATGTATGGTTGGAATAACGGTCGCAACTTAAACCAATCCGTTTGAAAAACATCACACATACTTGTCTCGGTACACCACTTCGTCATCAAGTGGTTACCCATCTCATTATCTCCCTCGGGCATGAATGGCACCCGACGGGTTTTTTTTCGAAAAGAATGCAACCACGAAGGTATCATGGCACACATGCATCACTAAGCATCACTACTAACCATTTGCATGACATCTAGCACATAGCAAGATCAAGAGCAAAGCATGCATCATGTGGTGGTTCATCTAGGTCACCACTGTAACTCTATCATCATGCATCGGAAACAAACGGGTTCCGAAGAACAAGTGTATCATGGTCAGAGGGCTGCTTGCCTGGATTGGCTTGGTCTTCAAAGTCTTCAAATCCTTCTCCTTCGCCTTCTTCAGCAACTTCGTCAAATACGGGATCTAATCGTCGCAAAATAACAACGGGAAAATAAGACCTCAATGAGAATAAAAAAATCAAAGTGCTCAGAAAAATGTCAACTTATTTTTGTTAAATACTAGAGGGAAAACTAAGATGGCAAAAATTCTTAGTTGGAGTTTTGGAGTGACAGAATGGAATCTAAGGATTTTTGAACAGGAGTTTTAATGCTCAAATTTGAATTTAAATTTGAACAGAACAGAAAAGTTTCATGGATATGTGTGAAAGTGACACCATTAAATAGGTTGGAATATTACAAGATTTTAGAAGTTGGAATTTATTTATTTGGACAAATATCCATTTCTGTAAAATTATTTGAAGCATTTACAGAAAAGAATAAAAAGAAACAGTCCTGTGCCACTGGGCCAGAATGGCCACAGTGCACGGCCTAGGGCGAAGAGCCCAGCCGCTAGGGCGCCAGCGCGCGCACGTCAGGATTTCAAACCTGACAGGCGGGGCCTGGCTGTCAGCGACTGCGAGGGGAGGGAGAGGACGGTGAGGATGACAGGCGGGGCCCGCCTGTCATCTTCAACCTTGCGGCCACGGTGACGGCGAGCTCACCGGCGGCGAATCCGGGCACGGCGGAGCCAACGGAGGGCAGGGACGGGCTCAGCAACGAGTCGCGGATGCAGGGGTGGTGGTGCGGCCCGCCGGGGAGGTCTGGTTCGCCGGCGGCGAGGTGGGACGGCGGAGGAGCTTCGGGAAGTCGCGGCTCCGGCCGATTCCGACGGCTACAGAGAGGGCAAAGTGAGGGGAAGGTGTCAGTGGGGTGCGGTGGTTCCAAATCGAGCAAAAGGAGGGGCTGAGAGGGCTCGTACTGTGAGATCGCCGGTTGCCCGACGCGGCAGAGCTCCGGTCGATCCCGAGCACAGGGGCTCTCTGGGGATGATTGAGTGGTACTGGCGTGTTGCTGGGGGTGAGTGGAGGTTGTTGGTGCAGAGTGGAGAGCTCGGGGGGCCCTATTTATAGGGGAGCGGCGAGGTCCCGTGGACCTGTGCGCCGGCGAGCTTCTGCTCGACGCCACAGTGCACGGGAGGCGTCGGGAGTGAGTCTGTGGCGTTGCTGGACGATCTCCAGGGCGAAGGGAAGAGAGAAGAGGAGCGGGGGATGCTCCAGACAGCGTGCGCGTGTGAAGCCGAAGAGTGGAGGCTGCGGGCGGCCAGCGCGCATGTGGAGGCGGCCACTGGAGGGCGGAGGAGGAGGGGGACAGCGCCGCGGGAGGTCGCGGACGTCGAGGGGCATCGACTGGCGCGAGGGGAGAGCTCGAGGCTGTCGGGGGCAGGCGATTGGGCGAAGCTACAGTGCGGGGGCGCACTGTAGTGCGCTCTGGAGCGGCCTTATCGCATGCCATTGCATGCCATTGGTCCTCTGGGCGCGTCCGTCGTGTCTGGGGGGTCCAGGGTGATGCAAGCAACACGAATGAGGCCTTGGATGCTCTGGAGGATCAAGGAGAGAGAGGGGAAGCTGGTGACTTGGTAGAAAATGGCTGTCTAGCAAGGTGAACTAGGGTTTTTACCCCTCAATCATGGAGCTGGGGACATGGGGGAGTTACTGGAGGTAGATAGTAACCAGATGAAGCTGTGGTAAAAAGTTGAGGCCAAGGTAAATAGTAAAAGTGGTCAAGATGGTAGTTTTGGTAAAATTGCAGAAGGTGTTTGATCAAGTTTTGGTCAAGCAAATGATCTCCACTTGCCATGACACTTAACAGGATTGAATGTGATATGGAAATAGGGTGTCTCACCAAATTTGGGCTCATTTGAAGAAACTAGCCAATGTAACTTTGGTGAACCCTAGAAAACAACAGAAATGGCTACATCTTGTTTGAGTCAAGCTAATCATCTCCCCTTGATGCACCACTTGGTGTAGTTTCATCATTTGGGGTTATGATCATGCCCACAAAGTTTGAAGCTCCAGGTAAAAAGTTGGTAATGTAAAGTTGTTCAAATTTGCATTTGAACAGAAATGGTTTTGGGGTATTCTGATCAAGTTACCCTACTCCAAATCTTGTGCAATTTGGTCTAGATTCCTTATTAGGCCTTTCTAGCATGTGCACCAAGTTTGAGAGCATTTGGACAAGTTTGGCAATGTAAAGTTGCTCAAACTTCAAATATGGACAGAATGGTTATGAAGGGTTTTGAGGATGTTTTCTTGCTTCCCAAGGCATGGGACTTGGCAAGATCATCAAATATGTCATATGTGACATAACAGAATTTCCCTGGAATTTTTGGAGAATATTTCCTTTGTAAATATTTCAAAAGCTTGAAATATCCAGAAAGGGTTTTGGAGGGATTAGCCCATTATTTTGAACATGACCAAGTGTTGAAACTCTTATATATGGACAATATATGTCCTATGAGTCTCCCTGAATTTGGCAAATATTTTTGAAATACTTAAATAATTTTCCCCTATTAAAGACCATTTCTGTCCTTAAGAAAAAGCTTTTAAATAAAATAGGAAAATAACTTTTAAAATTATACTTTTGTGGTTACTGGGAGTCCTATGACTACTAGGTCTCAAATACACCTTTTGAAATAATTTTCTCACCCTAAATCAAGCACTTGCAGTGTAAACCTCAATTCAGGGGTTTTAGGAATACTAAATTTATAAAATACATTTTGGCCAAATTAATTTTGTAAGAAAATACTATACTGTTATATAACACTTGGCATGATCCTTGGGCAGAAGTTTTGGGTATGGAGATGAATTCTACAAGAGATAATAGTTGACTTTAATGAGCACATAAAAAGCACATGAAGAAAAACTCAATTCCAAATAAAAGCCAAATGATGCCAAAAAAAATTGTTGGTCCAAATTTTCATGCTTCATTGATGTAAATAACATGTTACAAAATGCAGGGTGTGACACTCCCCTCCCCTCGCCGTCGCCGGTGGGCTCCGCCGGGCGAAGCCCGCCCGGATCCGGCGGCGGCGGGACCTCTTCTTCCCGTGGCGTCGCTCGTGAGGGGGAGACTTGCAGCGGCGGGTGACGGATGGCGGACGGTGTTCGGTGCTGGCGTCGGCTAGGGGCGGCGGATGGGGAGCTGGGGCAAGGCCTCGGTCCGGGCTCCGGCGTGGCCTGGGCGTGGACGACGTGCGTGCTCGCGGCGGCGGTCGGCTTCAGATGCGTGCGTGGGGTGCGGATCTACGTCGGGTGCGGCAGCGGCTGGCGTGCGGCGGGCGCGGCGACCAGCTGGGTGCGGCTGATGTGGCTCTGGGGTGCGAGGTGCGCCGCGGGGGACGAGCTGCGTGTTTGCTCTGCTGCTCTGTTCGTGCAGCTCCGGTCTGGATCTGAGCTTGTTCTTCGATCCGTTCGATCTGGTTGCTGCACTTCCGGATGCGGCTTTGGTGGCTGTGGTGGAGGTGGTCGCGGTGGTGTTGCGGTGGTGGACGGCGGCTACGGCTAGGGGGTGGTGCGTGCCTGGGCGCGGTGGATCGTGGTGTAATGCCCAGGATGGGACTATACCTCCTACGTGTCGAGGCACGACTTAAAGGTATAAGCCCATTCTGGAATGATCGCAAGTTCGGTACCTTTGCACATCTCATGTAAAAAAATGGGGATGAAAGGGAAAAAGATAGTTGGCTTACACTCGCCACGTCACATAATTCATTACATAGCCAAACATCATTCAAATAACATCACAACCCATCTACGGGTGAAGATCCAAATGAAAGATACCAAACATACATAAAGCCACAGGTCTGAATCGCCCCTAGTAGAAACCACTACTAATCATTGGGACAGTGCACATAGTAACGGCTACGTTCCTCGTCGTACTCCCAGTATAGCTCGGAGCCGTCACCAGAATAGATGACCTGAGTACCTGCATCTGGTGTGGTGTAGAATCTGTGAGCCACAGAGGAGTCAGCAATCCCGTTCCCGGGTAACACAACTATCCAAGCCTTGGGTGTGGAACAAGGCTGAAGAAAGAATAAGAGGTTGCAGCAGCACTAGCACTAGCTTACGTCAAAGAGAGCGAGAAGAGAAGTGCCTCGGACGATGAAGTGATCACGAAGTGATCCTAACTAAAACACGGCAATCATAACCCCACCGTGTTCACTTCCCGAACCCCTTTCGGAAAATGACCGTCACGGTACTCACGCTGGTAGTGTGTTCTGAACATGGTGTCAAGTTTTCTACAACCGGATATTAACAAATTCCCATCTGCCACATAACTGCGGGCACGGCTTTCGAAAGTTCAAAACCCTGCAGGGGTGTTCCAACTTAGCCCATGACAAGCCCACGATCCGCGGAGTCGCAACTCCAAGGTGGGAAGGCCCGAGTATTCCCGGAATCCCGTGCTCAAGATACTCCGACTAAGGTAAGACTAATCCAGCAAATCCTCCCGGCGTGCCGACACCCTGATAGTAGCCGCGCGTATCTAGTCTCAGGCCACGACCGGATGGGCGATTCTACATGTTTTTACCAATCCTCGAGTTTCCTCGTGGTGGCCCCGCAGACTCCCCAGTTTGGACCAACACTCATGAGGAGCACTGGCCCGGGTTGTTGATTAAGAACTCGGGTTTGCAAAGCCCTATGCAAGTTTTAGTTATTAGGCAAATAGTACCAATGTTGGGACTTGCTGGAAAAGACTTAGCGCTAAGCGGTTTATCGAGGGGGTCCCATAACCCCAACCGTGTGAGGAATGCATAATCAAGGAACATAACACCGGTTTATACGGTTCCTAGGGCGGCATGAGTGGAACAAATCACCAACCAAAAGGCTTAGCCTTCCACCCATTACCAATATATAGATGATTTCATTTAAGAGTTAATATAGTGTGATATCCCAACAAGCTTCAACATGAAGCAAGATTCTTCAAATCTTCTCCTGCAACTAGCAATGCTATAAGAGGGGCTGAGCGATGCCTACGTAGCCAATCAATGGTTTGCATAGGTAGGGTGGTTAGACAGATCATGGTTACAATAGGAGGCTGACAGGAAAACATGGGCATTGAGGCAATAAGCTAAAGAGCGAGACTTCTAGCAATAGGCAAAGATAGTAATGATATCCAGGTCAGGTCATCTTGCCTGTTGAGTCGTCGATGGGATCGTAAGCGGGCTCCTCGTTCTCAACCTCGGTAGTAACCTCGTTCTCGTACTCGTTCTCGGCTTCCGGCTCTACTTAACACAAAACACACGAGGCACGAAATCAAACAAGATGCAATGCGCAAACCACAGGATGCATGACTGATGCACTAAGGAAGCACTGCAGATGCACTAAGGATGCACAGAAAAACAACATAGGAAACATAGAGATACAGCACAAGGAACATGACAATATGCAACTAGCAAAAAACTTCAAAACATGTTAACAAGAGCATATTATGAATCTACATGCAAAACCACACAAGTTTCATATAGGACTTGCTCAAAACGGAGCAACGGTCTAAAAGATACACCCAAAACAATAAACAATGTCAAGCTGAAATTAACAGCCACATAGCAACTTCGAAGCAAGAATTAAATATGCTACAACCACCCAAAAGAGCATGTGAGGACATGAATGGATAGCCAACAACATATACAACAAGGAATCATCAATAGTCACCCCAAAACTATGATGGATTGGCCTAGAACAACAAGCAAACATAGCATCCGGAAATTACAGATTCCAGGCTTAGTGAAATTTCACTAAGTGTTGAAACAACAGTATTATCATGGCATGTTTGTGAGAAAGTTTAAGTCACCTCAAAGCATAACATGGCACGTGGTTTGAACCACAGCAAAGTACACATGATGGGGAGTCCAAAACATCTAAGCATGCAACATGGGGACAACCACATCAATAGCAACGAGCTCCTCAACTAGGCATCTCGTAACAAGTTTAACAACCTAACAGCCACAAGCACTTTTGCAAAGGAGATAAACATGGCAAGATGAATTCTATCATGCAAGATAAATCAACCAACATGTAGAGCATCTCATGATGAACATGTGGACATATCATTTGCTTCATTTGGATAAACATGCATCAAGTTATCACATATCAAACATGGCATGAAAACAACTAATAGCAGCAGTTTATAACAAGTAGCACTTTTCTCATGAAGATTAAGACATCTAGATGATCTCAAACATGCATGACACAATGGAACAAAACATAGTACATGTCACCACGATCATTTTGACATACCACACACATAAAACGAGCATGCACAGTAAAAGATATCCTCATCACAAATATGCATCAGACACTGAAAAATCTAACACTTAGCAGAGAAAACGAAGTCAACCTGCGGGTCAAACGGGTCAACGGGCGCCGGTCAACGGGCTACCGGGCGGGTTGGATCGGGTCGCGGTCGGGCGGATCCGCTCGGATCAGACCCGCTAGGGTTGGGCGTCCAGATCGGATCGAGGGCGCTGGCTCCCTCGAGCCCGTCCCTTTGAGCGGCGGCGGCTGGCTCCCTCGAGCTGCTCGGGCCGGCGGCTGGCGGTGGCCGGCGGGAGGCCGGGGCGGCGCGGCCACGCCGGCGAGAGGGGCGGCCGGGCGGCGACCTGGCACTTGCGGCGGCGGCGGGCGGAGAGGCGCGGCGAGGGGCGCGGAGGAGACTTGAGGGCGCGGCGGCGGCGGGCTCTAGCGGCGGCGGCGGCGCAGCTGGAGGAGAACGGCGGCGGGGACGAAGGCGCGAGGCTGGCGCGGGCGAGATCTGGCCCGGCTCGGCGGGCTGGCCTCGGGCCCCGCGGGCCCGCGCGACGGGGTCGAAAGCACTGGCGGCGGGGTCGGAAGCACTGGCGGCGGGGTCGGAAGCACTACGCGGCGACGGTGGAAACACGGTGCGGTGGTCGGTGGAAACACTGCGCGGCGGAGGTGGAAACACTAGGGTTTTGGACGCAAAATTGGAGGGGGTTGGACGTTTATATAGGCACAAGGAGCTAGGGTAGTCCAAATGAGGAGAGGTTTTCGGCCACGAGATCACAATTGAACGGCCTAGATGATGAGAAGGGTTTGAGCTGGGTTGGTGGGCTGTTGGAGGGGTTTCTTGGGCCTCAAAGAAGAGGTACTTTTAGCCCATGAGGATAATTGTTGGAGTACCAAACGAACTCCAAACGCGACAAAACTTGACAGGCGGGTTGCGCGTACCAAAACAACATCGCACGACAAGTCTCACGCCAAACCGGAAACGTTACACGGCCAAACACAAAAGAAGGACTCGGGGATGCCACGGGCACGTGTGAGAGCGTCGGAACTCGAAACGGACAACGGGAAGGAACGAGTGGGGCCGGATGCAAACGACAACACAAATGCAATGCAATGCACATGACAACATGACATGGATGAATGCACACACGCACATGACAAAACGACGAAAACCCGAAAAGACGAAGAACCCGGAATGGAATTGATGAAGCCAAAGTTATATATTGCCAAAAGGGGAAAGTATTACATCCGGGGCATTACAAACTCTCCTCTACTACGAAAAGATCTCGTCCCGAGATCTAGGACTGGAAGAAGGAAGGGTACTCGGAACGAAGGTGATCTTCTCGTTCCCACATAGCTTCTCGGTCGGTATGGTGTGACCACTTGACTTTCAAGAACTTGATTGACTTGTTGCGGGTCTTGCGCTCGGTTTCTTCGAGAATAGCAATGGGATGCTCTCGGTAAGACAAGTCTTGTTGAAGATCAATCTCCTCAAACGGAATGGTGCGTTCAGGTGTCTTGAAGCACTTGCGGAGTTGAGACACGTGAAACACATCATGAACATTAGCGAAGTTGGAAGGGAGCTGAAGTTGATAGGCTAGATCACCTCTTTCGCCAAGGATCTTGAAAGGGCCCACGTATCTAGGAGCAAGCTTTCCTTTGATACCGAATCTTTGGGTGCCTTTCATAGGAGAAACACGGAGATAGACATGACCCCCAATGTTGAAGGCCAAATCACGATGCTTGCCGTCATAGTAGCTCTTCTGACGCGACTGAGCGGCCTTGAGATTCTCACGTATGACTTTGCACATTTCTTCGGCTTCGGAGATCAAGTCATTGCCAAGAAGTTGACGTTCACCGGTCTCGGACCAGTTGAGAGGGGTACGACACTTTCTGCCATAGAGGATTTCAAAGGAGCTTTGCCGGCACTTGCTTGGAAACTGTTGTTGTAAGAGAACTCGGCAAACGGAAGGCAATCTTCCCATTTCATGCCAAAAGATATGACACAGGCTCTGAGCATGTCTTCTAGAATCTGATTCACTCTTTCGACTTGACCACTAGTCTGAGGGTGAAATGCAGTGCTGAAACGGATCTTAGTGCCCATGGCAGACTGAAAGGAGTCCCAGAACTTGGATGTGAACAAACTTCCACGGTCTGAGGAGATAACTTGAGGAATGCCATGTAAGGACACAATTCTGGAAGTGTACAACTCTGCCAGTTGAGCTGCATTGATGGATTCTTTGACTGGAAGGAAGTGAGCTACTTTGGTAAGCTTGTCAATGACAACAAAGATAGAATCATTCCCTCTCTTAGACTTGGGAAAGCCAGTGACGAAATCCATTTCAATGTGGTCGAATTTCCACTCGGGAATAGGAAGAGGTTGGAGAAGACCGGCTGGACGTTGATGCTCTGCCTTCACTCTTCTACAGACATCACATTCATTGACGAATTGGGCAATCTCCCTTTTCATGCGAGTCCACTAGTAAGATTGCTTGAGGTCTTGGTACATCTTGGAACTACCAGGATGAATCGAAAGGAGGGAATCATGTGCTTCGTCCATTATGAGCTTCCTGAGATCACCTTTGGGAACCACAAGTCTGTCCTCAAAGAACAAGGTATCTCTCTCATCAACGCGATAGCACTTGTATTTAGGAGTACCCTTTGCAATACCATGTTTCACTTTATGCACCATAGCATCACTGAGTTGGGCCTCACGGATCTGATCTTCCAAGGTAGGAGCAACTTGAAGATTTGCAAGAAAGCCTTGCGGAACAACTTGGAGGTTGAGCTTCCTGAATGCTTCACAAAGCTCAGGCTGAAACGGCTTGATAAGGAGACTGTTGCAATATGCCTTTCTGCTCAAAGCATCTGCAATGACATTTGCCTTGCCAGGTGTCTATTCGATGCTTGGATCATACTCTTGGATCATTTCAACCCAACGAGTCTGGCGGAGGTTCAGATTCGGCTGTGTGAAGATGTACTTCAAGCTCTTGTGATCGGTGAAGATGTCGACTTTTCTCCCCAACAGAAGGTGTCTCCACGTGATCATAGCGTGTACCACAGCTGCTAGTTCGAGATCATGTGTGGGGTAGTTCTTCTCACTTGGCTTCAGTTGACGAGAAGTGTATGCCACAATCTTCTTGTCCTGCATTAGCACACCACCAAGTCCTTGAAGAGAAGCATCACAGAATACTTCGTAGGGCTTGGACTCATCTGGAGGAGTAAGAACTGGAGCAGAGATGAGCTTTTCTTTGAGAGTTTTGAATGCCACATCACAATCCGGAGACCAGTTGTACTTGACATTCTTCTGCAGCAAGTTGGAGAGAGGCTTGGCAATCTTGGAGAAGTTCTCAACGAACCTTCTGCAATAGCTAGCAAGGCCAAGAAAGCTTCGGAGTTGCTTGACGTTCTGAGGAGGTTCCCAGTTGACAATTGCTTCAACTTTCTCGGGGTTCACAGCAATACTGTCAGCGGAGATGATATGGCCCAGATATAAGACCTTATCGAGCCAGAATTCGCACTTGGAGAACTTGGCATAGAACTTATGTTCACGGAGTCTGTCGAGAACCAGACGGAGGTGCTTTTCTTGATCTTCTTCATTCTTGGAGAATACCAAGATGTCATCCAGATACACAAGCACAAACTCGTTGGTGTAGGGGTTGAAAATGTAGTGCATCATTCTCGAGAAGGTAGGTGGAGCATTAGCGAGGCCAAAAGACATGACTGTATACTCATAGGAGCCGTAGCTCGTTCTGAAGGCAGTCTTGTGGATATCTTCTTCACGAATGCGAATTTGGTGATAACCCATTCGGAGATCGAGCTTAGAGAACACTTTAGCTCCTTTGAGCTGCTCGAACAGTTCATTGATGTTGGGGAGCGGATACTTGTTCTTTACTGTCTTCTTGTTCAATGGTCGGTAATCAACGCAAAGGCGCTCCGTGCCATCCTTCTTCTTGACAAATAAGACACCACAGCCCCAAGGAGACGTACTAGGCCTGATCAGACCCATACGCTCTTGTTCATCAAGCTATTTCTTCAACTCTTTCAACTCTTTAGGGGAGAGCTTGTACGGACGCCGGCATGCTGGCTCAGTACCTAGCTCGAGTTCAATGACGAATTCAACTTGACGATGCGGAGGCATGCCTGGAAGTTCTTCAGGAAAAACATCTTCGTATTCATTAACCACCGGAATTTGAGAGATGGCATTAATCTCGCCCTTGTCATTGAGAGAGAAAAGCCTGATTGTGTTATCCCGAGAGGCGAAGATAATCACGTCTTCGTTAGGATGAGTAATCTTGACTTCCTTATTTGCACAATCAATGTGAGCGTCATGCTGAGAAAGCCAATCCATCCCGAGAATAAGGTCAATGTCGGAGTTACCGAGAACCACCGGAGAGGCCAGAAAGTGGTAATCACCCATGCGAATAGATCCATCCGGAGCAAATATCTTTGAATGCATTAGTTTACCCGGAGAAACAACTGATAATTCCCTTGGCAAATTTTTGGTGGCAACATTGTGCTTGGATGCAAATGGATATGACATGAAGGAACATGATGCACCCGAATCCAACAAGACTTTAGCAGGTTTAAGATTGACTGGAAGGTTACCAAGTATCACATCTGAAGAATTCTCTGCTTGAGCTGCATTCATCAGATTCACTCTTGCTGACTTGGGGTTGTGCTTGACAATAGCGGTGCTGATAGGTGGAGGAGGCGGAAGGCGCCTCTGGTTGGTGCACTTGTTGGAATAATGACCCTTCAGACCACATTTGTAGCAAGTGACCTCAGAAAGTGGACGAGCAGGAGGGACACTTGGTCTTGGAGCTTGGTACTGCGACTTGGACTAATTGCCTTGGTTGTGTGGGTGGGAGAAACCACGGCCACCAGAGTTCTTGTTGTTGTTGTAGGGAGCTCGAATCACTAGAGGAGGTGGAAGCCAAAACTTCTGTTGCTTCACGACCACTTGAGAAGAAGAGGAGGAGTGAACAGCGTCTCTGATCCTCTTTTTGGAAGCTTCCATCTTGAGCTGGGCTGCCTCTTGCTTAAGTGCCATGTTATAGAATTTGTCAAACTCATCAGGCTCGAACAAGGTGAGAGCAAGTTGGAGTTCATCCTTCAGACCACCACGGAACTGATAGATCTTGCTCTTGGCATCTGGGATGTCTTGCTTGGCATAGCGGGCAAGGTTCTAGAACTTGACATTATATTGGTAGACAGTCATTGAGCCTTGCTTCAGGTTGCGGAATTGCTCACGCATACCCTCGATGACACTTGTTGGAATGTGGTGAGAACGTAAGTCCTTGCAGAAGTCATCCCGGGAGATTACACGCCCTTCTCTGGATTCTTTGTACTGCTGCCACCAATCAGCTGCTTGGTCCTTGAGTTGGAAGGCTGCAAACTTCACATAGTCCTCGGGCCTGACGTTACTGCACTCAAAATGCTTCTTGATATCTGTTATCCAGTCTTCAGCATCGAGAGGGTCCACGCAGTAACTGAATGCCTTTGGTTGATTTGCCAAGAACTGGTTGAGCGTAGCAAAGTGCCGTTGGTTGAACAAATTGCATTGGTTCCCATGAGCACCCTGATTTGCTTGATTTGCTTGCATTTGCTGCATCATCTGCATAAGCATCTGGGTGTTCTGGTTTGTAGTTTGCATAATTGCTCTCCAGGCCTCAGACGGAGGAGGAGGGGAAGGAGGACGATCAGGAACCTCTTCACCCTCTGGGTTAGCGTTGGGAACCTTTTTAGGAGCCATCCTGAAAGAGATGACCAGCATTAGCC
This sequence comes from Secale cereale, assembly GCA_902687465.1. Taxonomy (NCBI): domain Eukaryota; kingdom Viridiplantae; phylum Streptophyta; class Magnoliopsida; order Poales; family Poaceae; genus Secale; species Secale cereale. Next base: position 768,890,059 of record LR738711.1, on the reverse strand, counting down.
ATTTGATTGAAAGAAGATATAAGCTGAAACAACGGCTAGAATTGCAACATAGTCTTCACAAGAATCATTTGAACAAGAGGAACGAACGAAATTCTCAGTTTAATGATAACAACAATCTTCACGAGAAGCCACTTGGGAGACAAAAGGTAAATAAGAAAAGCAACAAGGTGCAGATAGAACAAATACAAGATAGGAGCTTCGTTCGACATATTCGTGCTGAAAGCTTATGGAACGTGTTACAAAAGGGTTTTGCAATCCCCGGATCAGCATAGCCAAGGACCCTTTAAGATGCAACTCCCGATCGGAACAACGACCATAAAACCACTTCACTCAATGTAGAACCCCGAACTCCATATCGTGCATTCGTTGGAAGAATGCCTACGATCTACTAGATGAACCCACCTATTAATTTCCGAAAGTTTCCAGTTATGCAATCAGGTGTTGGGGATACAGGGGAAGCATCGCGCACTCAACTCTAATCCTACATCCAGCTGTATCCATCCTTCAACACATAACCAGTTATTTCCGGAAACCGTCTACCTCGGACCTTCGAAACGCATCTACTATACAAGCTATGGCAATACTCCCGAACTACCTCCCCAGTACTGGGTGATGTCGGGGTTATCTTGCCACTAACCGCATAGGAGAGTTTTCGATGTCGGTCGTCTTAAGTATTCTAGAACTGCCGCGATATGTTTGTGACGACAACACCTCGGAGCTCAACTCCCCGGGACACTGCCACAACCCCTAATGACAGGAGGCATCGAGAACAATGTTCTCGTCACAAAGACATCGAAACAATCCAAACAATACTCGCGAGATTCCTAAAAAAAATTTGGTGCAATTTTGAGAGTAGAAGAAGCAAGAGTAATCGTCAGGAGTCCTCACCAGAGTGAAAAGAGATGAGGAGCAAAAGAAATCCTACTCTCCGATATATATATAGGACTCAAAACATTTTAAGTGTGTGCCTAGACTCAACCGTCAACGATTCGATCAATCAGTGGGGGCTTCTAGGTTTGGAGAAGGCTCTGATTACCAACTTGTAATGCCCAGGATGGGACTATACCTCCTACGTGTCGAGGCACGACTTAAAGGTATAAGCCCATTCTGGAATGATCACAAGTTCGGTACCTTTGCACATCTCATGTAAAAAAATGGGGATGAAAGGGAAAAAGATAGTTGGCTTACACTTGCCACGTCACACAATTCATTACATAGCCAAACATCATTCAAATAACATCACAACCCGTCTACGGGTGAAGATACAAATGAAAGATACCAAACATACATAAAGCCACGGGTCTGAATCGCCCCTAGTAGAAACCACTACTGATCATCGGGATAGTGCACATAGTAACAGCTACGTTCCTCATCGTACTCCCAGTATAGCTCGGAGCCGTCACCTGAATAGATCACCTGAGTACCTGCATCTGGTGTGGTGTAGAATCTGTGAGCCATAGAGGACTCAGCAATCCCGTTCCCGGGTAACACAACTATCCAAGCCTTGGGTGTGGAACAAGGCTGAAGAAAGAATAAGAGGTTGCAGCAGCACTAGCACTAGCTTACGTCAAAGAGAGCGAGAAGAGAAGTGCCTCGGACGATGAAGTGATCACGAAGTGATCCTAACTAAAACACGGCAATCATAACCCCACTGTCGGGGATATACCCCGCGGTATGAACCGGCCGGAATTATAACCCGGCCGGACTTGGTGGTTTACTTGACGGTTTACACTTGATGATTCACTGTCGATCCGTCTTGACCAGACGGTTTACAAGCAACCTGCCTAAATAATACCACTCACTGGTAACCCAGCTGGTGGATCATGGATGACAAGGCCCAAGGCCCAGAAGGCCGGTTCATGTATGGTGGGCCGGTTTATGAAGACAACACAAGGGATATTCTCCTACAAAGGAAGCAAGACTAGGACTCCTTGTAATAAAGCAATCCTAGTCCTACTAGGACTAGTCATGTAACCCGCCCCTTCAACATATATAAGGAGGGGCAGGGCTCCCCAAAGAGGAGAGGTTACAAGTTTTAGAGGAGAAGTTTAGACAAGTTTCTAGGGTTAGACACAAAGAGCCGGTTTACCGGCGACACCACGAGGATCATAATGAGACCTAGCCTCAAATAGCACGTAGGGTTATTACCGGATGATGTTTCCCGGGGCCCGAAGCTGTCTAAATCCGTGTCTTGCATCGCGTCTCTCGATTCCGCTCAACCCCTCTCAAGCTACTACATAGATGCGCGGCCTCGCGACTAAGTCCGTCAATCCGGACATCTGACGTGTTAATTCCACGACAGTTGGCGCCCACCGTGGGGACTGCGCACGGTGGTGTTGAGTTCTTGGAGGGCTCTCAAGGATCAAGAAGCTCGCGATTGGCCGACTGAAGAATCGGCACAAGACAATCATACACGATTTACTTTGGATCTGGCAGTACAAGATTTGAGTGGAAGAAAAGTTAGGGTTATCTATGCGTGCCGCTGTCGTGTCAGGTGATTGGCCAAGATCGATAGAATTTCGATGGCGGCGGTACGCCGTACACGGTTATTGGTCCAATCATAAATTCTGCTGAGACATCAATCTCTACTGCCATCAACTCAAATGTTTTGATTGGGATCAACTGGCCGCCACCTTTGGGTGTGGTCCACAGTGTCACGTACGTGATACATGTGGAGCAATGCGGCGATTCGACAGCCGTGGTATATACCTGTGCAAGCGCCTGGAACAAAGCGAATTCAAGACGGGGTGTTTTAAATATTTTGTCCAAAAGATAGTTACAACCGGAAACGGACAGAGCCGCGCCGGATTCGCCTCGCTCCGCCTCCAGCTCGAATCCGTTGGCGGTTCTGAGCTACCTCTGCTCCTTTGCCGAATCTGGCCTGCGATCTCCATGCCCCAGCCTGGTTTACCTCCACAACAAACTTCATACACCACAGCTATAATTCACCGGAGCACCTTTGCTGCTGCTTGCTTGCCGTCTCCTCGAGCCGCCATATCTGCCTGTCATCTCATGCACCACCGCAAGCTACTCTAATCCGCCGGCGACCCCCACGCCACAACCACTGCAGCAGGAGAGCCACCGCCTCGCCACGCTCAACTTGTATGACTGCGCCCTGCGGTCCGGCTTGGAAATACTTAATTGTTTCGCCATGATTCACTGTTGCCTGGCGATTTCCGCCATGAGTCGCCTGTCGTCGAGGCGCCCCTGTCCCTGCTGCGGTCTTAACTCGTCGGCGCCTCTCGTGCTGCAGCGCCTTCACTCTCTGCTTTGAGCTGGCCCCGCGCTGTTCCTCTGCTTAAGTCACCGAGTCGCCGCTCACCTCTACTTAAGGCACCGAGTCGCCGTTAGGCCTCGCCTTCCCCGAGTTGCTGCTGCCGATTTGTTTACGTCGCCGCGCTGCCAAAGACTCGCATCGCTGGCGTTTTCTTGAACCGGCCTCCGCCTCTACTACGGCCGCCTACGAATCGGTCCCCCGCAAGCCGCCCCACTGTTAAGCCGATCTTCTCCAAACCCGTCGGTGTGCCTCTGCTACCGGGCAAGCCTCGTTGACGCGCCGCCGTGCCTGCGATGCTCCACTGCTGAAGGCGTCTGTAGGATCGAAAGTATGTCTAGAGGGGGGGTGATTAGACTACTTGACAATATAAAAAATCTGCCTTTTGATCATGCAAAGTTTTTGGCAGTTTCACAATTAAGATCAATTCAAGTATCACCCTACACATGCAATTCTAGAGTAATAGCAGCGGAAAGTAAATTGCACATGTAAAAGAGAGGTGGAGAAGATCAAACGCAGTTTGGTGACACGAAGATTTTTGTCGTGGTTCCGATAGGTGGTGCTATCGTACATCCACGTTGATGGAGACTTCAACCCACGGAGGGTAACGGCTGCGCGAGTCCACGGAGGGCTCCACCCACGAAGGGTCCACGAAGAAGCAACCTTGTCTATTCCATCATGGCCTACGCCCACGGAGGACTAGCCTTACTCGGGGTAGATCTTCACGAAATAGGCGATCTCCTTGCCCTTACAAACTTCTTGGTTCAACTCCACATCTCAAAGACGGAGGCTCCCAAGCGTCACCTAACCAATCTAGGAGGCACCACCCTCCAAAAGGTAATAGATGGTGTTGATGATGATGAACTCCTTGCTCTTGTGCTTCAAATGATAATCTCCCCAACACTCAACTCTCCTCACTGATATGGCTGTGGTGGAAGAAAGGATTGAGTGGAAAGCAACTTGGGAAGGCTAGAAATCAAGTTTCATATGGTAGGAATGGAATGGCTTGATCTCAACACAAGGGTAGGTGGTTCACTTCTCAGAAAGTGTATAGTAGGAGTGGTAGACTTTCTGATGGCTCTCTCCACGAATGAAGAGGGGGTGGAGGGGTATATATAGCCTCCACACAAAATCCAACCGTTACACACACATTTGACCAATCTCGGTGAGACCGAAGTGAAAGCTCGGTCAGACCGACAGTTCAAATATAGTGAACGTTGGGATTTTCGGTGGGACCGAAAATACCATCTCGGTGTGTCCGAAGTGAGTCAAAGGTTGGAGCTTGCCATCTCGGTGGGACCGAAATTAACAACTCGGACATTCCGAAATGATGTCAATTGGTTACAGAAGGTTGGCAGTCCATTTTCGGTGAGACCGAAACTCAAAATCGGATGGACCGAGAAATTAGGGTTTGGAAGAATAACTGAGGTGGTTCATCTCGGTGGGACTGAGTTTGCAGAATCGGTTTGTCCGAGATTACTTATGAGTGTGTTAAGTAGTGAAGAGTGCTGATAGTTGAGGGAGCTAGATCACCAAGCACTTGAGCAACCAGATCATTAACACAACCTCATCCCCTTTTAATAGTATTGGCTTTTCCTATGGACTCAATGTGATCTTTGATCACTAAACTAAAAATAGAGTCTTGAGCTTTTGCCAATGCTTGTCTTAGCATTTTGAGGGGTCCACTTCTTCAGACATTTCCATACCCATATCATCGAACTTCTCTGAAATGATTCTCAAGTAAATATTAGTTCAATGATATATATGTTGTTATTAATTACCAAAACCACCCGGGGATTAGTTGCACTTTCAATCTCCCCCTTTTTGGTAATTGATGACAACATATAGATCAAAGCTTCGACGGAGGATATAATCAATGAATAATATCGTCGCTTTGAGAAGTATGTGATAAACAAGAGCTCCCCCTAAATTTGTGCATTATTTAAAATTTGCGTTTGAATGCAAATGCACAATCGATTAGGATTATGGGTCACTCTTCCATGTCACATACATCTTGGTGGAGCGCACAAAATGATAAGAATGAATAACATGCACTTAATCACCAAGACAAGAGTAAATAGCCATACAATAAGGAATAGCATATGATGAGCATTAAGCACACATTAAAGCATAGTATGACTAAGCACTCATTAAGGTAGCATCAAACGTAGTAGCAAGCACACTTAAAGTTTCGAAAGACCAAAAGAAACCAATGTATCTCAAAGAAACCGGCAAAAGAACGAAAGACGAAAGAGCACTCTCTCTCTCTCGAAGCCCTATGATCTATAACAATTTCTCCCCCTTTGGCAACAAGTTACCAAAAAGTTCAAAAAGGTATAGAGCTAAGCGTCACTGCGGGCTCTGCTGGCGGCTCCCGTCTGGGTAGATGTCGGTGTAGAGATAGCTGCATCGGCGAAGACTTCTGCTGATGTCTGCGCTGGAGGAGTGGATGCTGGAGCTGGAGCAACTACTGGAGCTGTAGCTGGTGCTGAAGTGGTAGCCCTGGAGTCAGTCACTGGGATAGCTGCAGATCTGGATCCTCTGGGAACCTGAGCAGTCTGGCGATGAGAGTCCTGGACTAGATCATCCTGCATGAGCTCTGCTCTCTCCTGCCTTGTCTCCTCCATGTCTGCCTCAAGCTTGTTGACAGACACCTGAATCTCAGTCAGCTTCACGTCCAGAGCGTGGATCTTGTCCTCAACAATCCTCTCTAGGCTCTCCTGAGATTGCTCAATGCTGGCCAGGCGTTGTTCAATCCTCTGGGTAGCTTCAAGAATTTGTTCTCCAAAGCTCTTTGGCTTAGCTGCTGCTGCTGCTGCCTCTTTGTCAGCTTTAGCCTTCTTCGCAGCTTCGATTTTGGCCTGTCCTTCAACTGAGGTAGGATCCTCTTCATCCATCACAACTACGTTGTCCTCATGCTCTGGCTGTAGTGGCAAGTGCTTCCTATCCAACATGAATTTGCCCGTGCCAAACTTGGCGTTGATGAGCATCTGAATCTGCGGGGCAAACCCACACGACCTCTTCTGGTCAGCTGCAGTCCTCTTAATGGTCTCTACCATCAAGTCCATCACCTTGAAAGGTGCCTTCTCATCGAGAATGTGCAGCATGTTGATAGAATAGCCTCGAATCATGCGGTGGTCTCCAGACTTAGGCATTAATGTATGCCTCAGAATAGTGTTAGTGGTGGTCAGACCTGCCTGGAGATAGTACACTGAGCCAAGCTTCCATCCTTCCAAATCAGCAGCGGGGATCTCCTTGTACATGTTCTTCATGGAATCATGACTCTTCTTAGGAAACCCATAGACATCAATGTCGTCTTCTCTCTGCACTGGAGCGTTCAGAAGTTCTGCCCATTCTTCAACAGTCGAAGAAAACCTTTGACCTTCAGTCATCCAGGTGATCTTGCCATCAGGATAGAAGTGGGCTGTGGCGTAGAACTGCATGATCATCTCGTCATTCCAAGCTGTCAGTTCTTGACCCACAAAATCAGCAACTCCACATGCAGTAAAGCTCTCATGCACATGGGGAAAGAAGTCCCGGTGCTCTTCACTGTCAATATACTTCCAGTCAACATACCTGGTGTCAGCAACAATGGGCTTCTTGTCCATCAGCACGGTCTCATAGAAATCCTGCTGCTCTCTGGTGTGGAATCTAGGGTCCACAGCAGTCCTTCTCCTTACAGCATATGGATCAGACTGTCTCCATAGCCTGAGACCTTTATCCTTCCTTGCCTTCATGTCCTCAGCTTGAGGATGAGCATCATTGTGGAGAGGCAACTTGGGACGGAGCTTAAGCAACACATGCTCTTCATCTGATTCAGACGGTGGCATCTCACCTTTGTTCTTCTCAGAAGCTGGAATGCTTCTGGTTGTTCTCTTGGGCTTGGCTGGAGCTGCCTTAGCTTGAGCAGGCTTCTTGGGCTTAGAGGAGGCTTGAGCCCGAATAGCATCACCCATGAACTTAGCTTTCTGAGGAGGAGGCTGGGGTGCATCTTCTTCTTCTTCTTCTGCAGCATCAACTTGAGGTTCAGCATATACTACCCTCTTCCTTTTGGAAGTCTTCTTCACCTTGCTTGGAGCAGGCTCTTCCAAGTTGAGCTTCTTTGCAACTGCTGACTGCTTTACTTTGCTTGTGCCTTTCCTTGTCTGCTGCCCTTGGTGCTCTTTGGCAACCACATTCCTCTTTGGCTTGGAGGTAACTTCCTCAGCAACAAAGTCAGAGTCCTCATCATCAGAAGTTCTCTTCTTCCTGGTTCTGGTGGCTGCAGGAGGCAAACCACTAGGGGTGCTCCTCTCACCATCATCACTGGAACTGCTAGCAGGACTTGTATCTGCCTCTGGAATCTCAGCAAAAGGTGACTCAGACCTGTTCTGGCTGTCACTGACATCTGACATGGCTGAAAACCTGTGAAAAGATAAGGTATAGGCAGAGTAGAAGAGTTATCACAACTGCAGAGGTTTTTGCAAAAAAAATGAGTTCAAAAACTTAGTTTTGAGTTTTCACAGAATGTATTTCGGTCAAACCGATTTTAAGTTTCGGTGAAACCGAAGTGTTCAACAGAAACCTACACACCACTTTCGGTTAGACCGAAATGGGTTTCGGTCCTACCGATAACTTAGGGTTTCACTGAAACTACGTTTCGGTCATTCCGATTTGCACAACTCGGTTAAACCGAATGATGCAGTGCAATGGCCAGAGGCCAAATCGGTCATTCCGAGTTTCAAAATCGGCTTCATCGAGATGCGTTCCGTGGAAACCTAAACCTAAGAATTTTGCTCGAAACTAGAGGATCTGAACTAATGTATAGGGAATATCTCAAACGTGGATTGAATCATGGCAAGCCTATCGTGCAAGAATCAGATGGGGAGCACGAAAGGGATCGGGACACACCCTAACTTGGTGGAGTCCCTCTACGGCGGCAACGGTGGAGATGATTACCGTTGACGGCGACGGAGACCTGCGGCGAGGGCGCACAGGCGACGACGGCGATGATCCGTAGACCAGGGCGACGACAGCAGGGGTCTTGGGGGCGAACGGTTTGAAGAGTTAAATCGCGCGCAGCCCTCAGGTATATATAACCCCATGCTGTCGGTGGGACCGAGTTGAAAAACTCGGTGTCACCGAGATGCATAACTGCTGTGCAGTTACGCATATCGGTCAGACCGAGATTTTGAACTCGGTTTCACCGAGATGAAACCTAGATCAGTCTAAGCGTTTCGGTTGGACCGAGATTGAGAAGTCGGTCAGACCGAAATGGACTTAGAAGGTTTTGGAAGTCAGCCTTAGACGAATCGGTGGCTCCGAGTGCTCCTCACTCGGACTGTCCGAAAAAGACTTGTTCAAAGTTGTGATATGAGCAAGAAGAGAATTTGAGACAAGAAAGCATAGATAGCTAGGGAAGGTGCTTAGGCATTCTTGTCCATCCATTTGGCCAGAAAAATCAAAACAATCAAAACAACAAATGGATGTCCTTGAATGGATAAAATCATGCATTCAACATGCTCACACAATAAGATAGCAACTGAAATATGTGTCAAACATGCACAACCAACACTCTAGCTACTAGCACACAATTTGTCGATGACTAGGTCATCTATATATGAGTATATTGACTTAGGAGCCAAATGAGAACATTTGATCATAGGTCATACTCATCGTTTAAGCACAAGTGGGGTTACCACTTTTACATAAAGCATTTATGTGTTCACATCATTTGGAGATGCTTTAGCTCAATTTTTAGAGCAAAGCTCCCCCTAGATGTGAGAACCCCTTTTAAAGGGTCAAACTAACCTTGGGTTGTCGTAGAAGACTTCATGTAGATGTTGAAGATGTGGATGCTCAATGTTGATGTTGATCATCAAGAGTTGGGAGCTATCCTTTGGATTAGGGCACTTTCAATACCTACATGGGTTAGTCCCACAAGGAACAAACAAGAATATCCATAGACATAGATTGAAGTTCACAAAAGATGATGTCCATGAAAGCAATGATTACCTTGTCCCTTGACTTACCAACAAGAGGGTTTGTGACTCCATGAACTAGTGCATGATGTGGAAGTTGATTGCACAAGTTCTTGCCAAAATGAATATGAGTGAAGTTTGTTGGCGGAGTCACCCTCAAGAACCTTCTAGTTCTTCTTCTTTGGGATCCACATCATCTTGATGGGAATCCTTGGGGTTGTAGTTGAGCTTGACGAAGTAGAACTTGATGTGTCCTTGGGAACCCACTTGACCATGGCTTGAGGTGCTTCAATGAATGCATCAATCTCCTCTTGAAGCTTGTCCTTGGCCTTTAGCTTGTGGTCTTGTGGTGGAAGGTCATCTTGAGCTTCGGCGTTGAACTTTCGCTCAAAACCAATCCCTTGATTCTTCCGGTGTCTTCCTTGTTTGCGAACAATCTCCTCAAAGTTCTTGCTTCCGGCAAGACTCTTGAAGACACCTTTCTCTATGATTTCCTTCAATAAGCTATTTTCTTGCTCAAGTGTAACTTGGCTTGAAACATTGTTAGTGGAATCAAGAGAACTACTAGAAGCAACAATATTGGATTTAACATTGTTATTGTTACTACTAGAGGAAGAATTTTTCTTATGCTTGTCATGCTTAGTCTTAATAGGTGGCAAGAAATTAGACAAGAGAAGTCGTTTGGCAAGATATGAAGAACTCTTCTTTCGAAGATCGTCATTGATCGCTTTTAGAAACTCATGTTCTTGCTCTAGAGTGAGCTTCTCGAAGCGTAGCTTCTCATGAGATCTTAGGAGCTCTCTATGATCTTCTTGAGTTGTTTCATGAGCTAACTTAAGAGTGTTTAGTTCTTTAGTTAGACGCTCAATCTCCTTCATAGCATTGTCATTCGACTCTTCTCGACTATAAAGACTACTAGCATTTTCATCATTACTAAGCTCACTAGATTTACCATGCAAGAGCTCATCTTCACCAAGCAAGTCATCCTCATCACTATCAAAGTCAATGAATTCAGGGTGTGTTACCTTGGGACCTTTAGCCATGAAGCATCTTCCAATTCCCTCATTTGGTGAATCAAATAAGTCGTAGGAGTTGGAGTTGGAGGATACGAGTGCAAGTCCAGCAACACCTTCATCTTGACTATAGTCGGAGTCGGAGTGATAGCTTCCATCGGATTGATTGTCAGAGTTGGAGCCGGAGACCCATTCACCAACATGAGCTTGATGTGTTCTTCTTGTGTAGCTCCTTGATGACTTGTCTTTCCTCTCCGAATCCTTGCTTCTCCGAGAGGGTCTTCGTTCATAACGATCATCTCTACTCCTTCTCTCTCTCCGAGGTGACTCATCTCTTGCTCTTCTTCTTGGAGATTCTTCTCTTCTCTTGTGGGGAGCCGTACACTCATTTGAGAAGTGTCCGGGTCTTCCACAATTGTAGCAGTTTCGATCACGACTAGAAGATCTCTTTTCATCATATGATCTAGACTTTGAGCTTCTTTCTTTGCCTCTATTCTTGTAGAACTTGTTGAAGTTCTTGACCATTAGGCTTATCTCTTCATTGGAAATTAGCTTGTCACTTGAGGTAGTAGGAGCATCACTTGTAGCTTTGTAAGCACCACTTGACTTGTTGTGAAGCTCTTCCTTATCCTTAAGTGTCATCTCATGAGCAACAATTCTTCCAATGACTTCAGTTGGCTTGAGGGTCTTGTAGTTTGGCATCATTTGGATCAAAGTACACACGGTGTCATACTTTCCATCCAAAGCTCTGAGAATCTTCTTAATGATGAATCGGTCGGTCATTTCAGCGACTCCTTCACCATCCTTCATCTTGAACTTGTCAAGTTGACCTTGAAGAATATCTAGCTTTGATTCCTTCACAGATTCAGTACCTTCGTGCATTTCAACCAAAGTATCCCAAATCTCTTTAGCATTCTCAAGACGGCTGATTTTGTTGAACTCTTCGGGACACAACGCATTGAAGAGAATGTCACAAGCTTGAGCATTGTTTTGCAACATCCGCAACTCTTCCGGTGTAGCTTCGCGATCCGGAACTTTTCCTTCTTCAAAGAAATCACCTTGCATACCAACACAAATAATGCCCCATGCGGCTGGGTTATGACCAAGAATATGCATTTTCATTTTATGCTTCCAACTAGCAAAATTTGTACCATCAAAGTAAGGACCTCTACGATAATTACCCTCACTAGACGCCATACTCTCCTAGGTTGTGAAACCAAGCTTATGGAGTCCAATGCAATGGAAACCAAAACAATGGAGACCAAAGCTCTGATACCACTTGTAGGATCGAAAGTATGTCTAGAGGGGGGGTGATTAGACTACTTGACAATATAAAAAATCTGCCTTTTGATCATGCAAAGTTTTTGGCAGTTTCACAATTAAGATCAATTCAAGTATCACCCTACACATGCAATTCTAGAGTAATAGCAGCGGAAAGTAAATTGCACATGTAAAAGAGAGGTGGAGAAGATCAAACGCAGTTTGGTGACACGAAGATTTTTGTCGTGGTTCCGATAGGTGGTGCTATCGTACATCCACATTGATGGAGACTTCAACCCACGGAGGGTAACGGCTGCGCGAGTCCACGGAGGGCTCCACCCACGAAGGGTCCACGAAGAAGCAACCTTGTCTATTCCATCATGGCCTATGCCCACGGAGGACTAGCCTTACTCGGGGTAGATCTTCACGAAGTAGGCGATCTCCTTGCCCTTACAAACTTCTTGGTTCAACTCCACATCTCAAAGACGGAGGCTCCCAAGCGACACCTAACCAATCTAGGAGGCACCACCCTCCAAAAGGTAATAGATGGTGTTGATGATGATGAACTCCTTGCTCTTGTGCTTCAAATGATAATCTCCCCAACACTCAACTCTCCTCACTGATATGGCTGTGGTGGAAGAAAGGATTGAGTGGAAAGCAACTTGGGAAGGCTAGAAATCAAGTTTCATATGGTAGGAATGGAATGGCTTGATCTCAACACAAGGGTAGGTGGTTCACTTCTCAGAAAGTGTATAGTAGGAGTGGTAGACTTTCTGATGGCTCTCTCCACGAATGAAGAGGGGGTGGAGGGGTATATATAGCCTCCACACAAAATCCAACCGTTACACACACATTTGACCAATCTCGGTGAGACCGAAGTGAAAACTCGGTCAGACCGACAGTTCAAATATAGTGAACGTTGGGATTTTTGGTGGGACCGAAAATACCATCTCGGTGTGTCCGAAGTGAGTCAAAGGTTGGAGCTTGCCATCTCGGTGGGACCGAAATTAACAACTCGGATATTCCGAAATGATGTCAATTGGTTACAGAAGGTTGGCAGTCCATTTTTTGGTGAGACCGAAACTCAAAATCGGATGGACCGAGAAATTAGGGTTTGGAAGAATAACTGAGGTGGTTCATCTCGGTGGGACTGAGTTTGCAGAATCGGTTTGTCCGAGATTACTTATGAGTGTGTTAAGTAGTGAAGAGTGCTGATAGTTGAGGGAGCTAGATCACCAAGCACTTGAGCAACCAGATCATTAACACAACCTCATCCCCTTTTAATAGTATTGGCTTTTCCTATGGACTCAATGTGATCTTTGATCACTAAACCAAAAATAGAGTCTTGAGCTTTTGCGAATGCTTGTCTTAGCATTTTGAGGGGTCCACTTCTTCAGACATTTCCATACCCATATCATCGAACTTCTCTGAAATGATTCTCAAGTAAATATTAGTTCAATGATATATATGTTGTTATTAATTAGCAAAACCACCCGGGGATTAGTTGCACTTTCAGCGTCCAGCTCGGGCCCTGCGGAGCCGTCAGGTTCCTGCTCTCGTGCGCGTTGGCACTACCTGAAGGAAAGGAGAAGTGGGGGATGTTGGAATGAATAAAATACTGCTTGGTTGGTTAAAAGGTGGCCGGAGGTTTAATGACCGTGGAGACCTCAGTTATCCTAAGCGTTTGAAGTCAAGAGGACCAGTATTACTACTATCAACTTGGCACGATTTTTTCAGATCAGATCTTTTATCAAAAGCCGCAATATGCAGTATCCAGCACCAACATCGATGCTCATTTGACAAACCCAGGGCGACTATTAAAAGCGGCAACCGGATCATCGTCAGGGTATGTCGCGGCTTCATAAGCATGCGTGTTGCGATCCGGTTTACATCAATGTGCCGGCCGGCTCGCCTATCCGCGCCCACGCGCGCTGGTCTCCAACACCACGACCGACTCCCTCGCCAATGGACGAGCGCATGCCGCCGTTTTTACGGTCCGGTCCACATTAACACGACGCTGTCCGCGCCTACGATTAACTCACCCACACGCACCGGCCTACAATGCCGCTGCCGACTCATCTGCTGTCCGGACGGATCAGGTGATATCTTTCCTATTTATTTTTAATACATATTAATTCATCCAAGCAAAAATTCCTCGCCCTACTGTATTTTATATGCAGAAAAATTATTCATTATAAAATGGTATTATACCACGGAGGTGGAGGCACGCCAAACATTGTTCGACACAAGTGATCGTCATTATTCCGCGGATTCAAGCGCCGGTTTACAACGCCTTGGCCGTCCCTCGAGACCGCGCCGGTTTACAAATGCCGTGGACGTCTCTCACGACCACACCGGTTTGCAACACCGTGGCTGTCTCTCGCGACCGTGCCAGTTTACAACACGGAGGAAAACTTACTCATCTCCGCCGGTTTACAACTGCGGCCGATTCATGTGCCTGTGCTACCTCTAATGCAGCGGTCGTTTACTATCCGCCCTGCGATCCGATCTATTCAACATACCAGTTCAAATTCACTCAGGTGATATCCATCTACAGTATTATTTCTCTTGTTATGTATCATTTTTCATTAAGAAAATAAAGATGCTTTGATCAGTCTATCTGGTTGTGCAGGGCAACTCCCATATATGTACTCTGCCGATGTGATCACTGAAGGGCTTCCTGTTCAAACATAGGTCGTATTCGAACCAAAGAGAACATAGCCAAACTTACTGAAGGGATTCCTGTTCAAACATAGGTCATATTCGAACCAAAGAAAACATGGCACAAGGCCCTCTGGATGGTAAGCCCATTCCAGTGATTGGCTAAAGTTTTTCCTATGGTTCTACGGGAACCATAGAGGCCCTCTGGATGGTATGCCCATTCCAGTGATTGGCTAAAGTTTTTCCTATGGTTCTACGGGAACCATAGAGGCCCTTTGGATGGTAAGCCCATTCGAGTGATTGGCTAAAGTTTTTCCTATGGTTCTATGGAACCATAGAGGCCCTCTGGATGGTAAGCCCATTCCAGTGATTGGCTAAAGTTTTTCCTATGGTTCTATGGAATCATAGAGGCCCTCTGGATGGTAAGCCCATTCCAGTGATTGGCTAAAGTTTTTCCTATGGTTCTACGGGAACCATAGAGGCCCTCTGGATGGTAAGCCCATTCCAGTGATTGGCTAAAGTTTTTCCTATGGTTCTACGGGAACCATAGAGGCCCTCTGGATGGTAAGCCCATTCCAGTGATTGGCTAAAGTTTTTCATATCCGTTTCCTATGGATGGTACCCGCATCCATCGACCGGCCCTCTGGATGGTAAGCCCATTCCATTGATTGGCTGAACCTTGCTTTGAGCCTGGCAGCTCGTAAAAAGCCTTGACTACATGGTTTTATTTGCAAACTTGCATTTCTGGTGTTTATGCTTTTATGGTTCTTTAATCCGGAATGGGACAACTCCAGAGTTGACCATATATCTTCAAAAGTCTGGGTTATGAACACCAGCATAAGTTCAAAAAGTCTGGGTCATGAACACCAGCACAAGTTCAAAGTCTAGGTTATAAACACCAGCAAGAGTTAAACCGGCGTTCATCATAACCCGGAACAATCATCAGGTAGAAGCCAAGTAAGAGAGCCAAGAGCTTCATCAGAATCATCAGGCATAAGCCAAGTAAGCAGCCAAGCATGATCTAAACCGGTAGCTTCTATATAACTTGGGATAATTATTGGGTCTATCAAAGGCTCCCTCAGAAAACTACAATGTTCGCCGGATTAAGGATATCAAGCATACTTAATCGCTGGTATGAAGTATTTTATTTTGGCAATACATGATCAGTTATAATGACCGGTGTTTATTAAACCGGCCTGGCTTTGACTATAAGTCGCCAGTATGAGACAAAATAATGACCGGTGTTTATTAACCCGGCCTGATTGTGATCAAACATCACTGGAACCGGTTTTCAAGACCGGATTATATTATTCAAAATCTTTAATAGCCAACATGGCTGGATTATTATTATGGTTATCAATATTACGATTGAGGTTTTCAAAGTCGCTATAAGCGCAATGGATATTATTTCATCAATGGAAGTGATTTATTTTACAAAGGAATAGTCCCGAGTTGCTGCAGGCTTACAACCCGGCACTTGGGGGCTACATTATTCAAATTGAGATTACATCAAATACACAAGTCTCATGTCGCTGCAAGCATGCACCATGATACTTGGGGGCTAATGCAAAGTCATTTTTTGCTCACCTTATTGAAGACCCGACTCATCACATTATAATGAGTCGGCCCTTGGGGGCTACCAATCGCTCCTGTCAACAATTCAAGGTACACAAGTGTTAATCTATTATATTGAAGGGTCCACTGCTCAGTTGGTAGAGCACAAAGCTCTTAACCTTGTGGACGTGGGTTCAAACCCCACGATGGAAGTTACATTATACAATGCTATTTTCAATGAAGTATCTACAAAGTCCCTGCTCATTATTGCATAATGACCCGACCTTTGGGGGTTACACGTTGCTGTTCAAATTTACATGATTATATCTACAAAGTCCCTGCTCATTATTTCATAATGACCCGACACTTGGGGGCTACACCGATTGAAGTTTTTGAGCATTATGCAAATTACAAGTCCCAGGTTGATGCAAGCATGACAACCCGACACTTGGGGGCTATATAATATGGAGTATTCAGTGACTGGGATGAGCAATCTGGATTTCTTCAAAGTTGCAACATTTATATTGAAACAAGTCTTAAGATATCACTATGTTCTCCTCTTAAGACTTGGGGGTTACAGGTAATATGCATATAAAGGAAGAACAGTTTCAAAATTCTCAGTTTTGGGTAAATCCAGAAGATTAATTGTGGGACCCGGCGTTGGCAAACAATCATAACCCGGCATCTATAAATATTCATGACCCGGAATTATCAGTTTTTTTATAAACCGGCAATAGTGGTAATCATAAACCGGCAATGGTGGTAATCATAATCCGGCATCCTCAAGCCGGCTTGATATCAATTGAATATTTGAAGACCAATACTTTTATTAAGTCAGAGCATTGAAGGCCGATTCAAATGGATTCTTTATTTACAAAATATCGTCTGCAAGCAAATTGATTATGAAGCTGGTCTATTGCCTCAGATTTTTAGAAGGAAGAAATAACAAGGACTTAAGGATAATCAAGTATCAGTTTACAAGAAATTCTTAACCCGGAGCACAACCTGTCAGATTTGTTCTTGTGTTTATTTTGCAGCATAAGTTTACCATGGATAAATCCAAGCTAAACTTGGGGGCTAATGTCGGGGATATACCCCGCGGTATGAACCGGCCGGAATTATAACCCGGCCGGACTTGGTGGTTTACTTGACGGTTTACACTTGATGATTCACTGGCGATCCGTCTTGACCAGACGGTTTACAAGCAACCTGCCTAAATAATACCACTCACTGGTAACCCAGCTGGTGGATCACGGATGACAAGGCCCAAGGCCCAGAAGGCCGGTTCATGTATGGTGGGTCGGTTTATGAAGAAAGCACAAGGGATATTCTCCTACAAAGGAAGCAAGACTAGGACTCCTTGTAATAAAGCAATCCTAGTCCTACTAGGACTAGTCATGTAACCCGCCCCTTCAACATATATAAGGAGGGGCAGGGCTCCCCAAAGAGGAGAGGTTACAAGTTTTAGAGGAGAAGTTTAGACAAGTTTCTAGGGTTAGACACAAAGAGCCGGTTTACCGGCGACACCACGAGGATCATAATGAGACCTAGCATCAAATAGCACGTAGGGTTATTACCGGATGATGTTTCCCGGGGCCCGAAGCTGTCTAAATCCGTGTCTTGCATCGCGTCTCTCGATTCCGCTCAACCCCTCTCAAGCTACTACATAGATGCGCGGCCTCGCGACTAAGTCCGTCATTCCGGACATCTGACGTGTTAATTCCATGACAGTTGGCGCCCACCGTGGGGACTGCGCACGGTGGCGTTGAGTTCTTGGAGGGCTCTCAAGGATCAAGAAGCTCGCGATTGGCCGACTGAAGAAATGGCACAAGTCAATCATACACGATTTACTTTGGATCTGGCAGTACAAGATTTGAGTGGAAGAAAAGTTAGGGTTATCTATGCGTGCTGCTGTCGTGTCAGGTGATTGGCCAAGATCGATAGAATTTCGATGGCGGCGGTACGCCGTACACGGTTATTGGTCCAATCATAAATTCTGCTGAGACATCAATCTCTACTGCCATCAACTCAGATGTTTTGATTGGGATCAGCTGGCCGCCACCTTTGCGTGTGGTCCACAGTGTCACGTACGTGATACATGTGGAGCAATGCGGCGATTCGACAGCCGTGGTATATACCTGTGCAAGCGCCTGGAACAAAGCGAATTCAAGACGGGGTGTTTTAAATATTTTGGCCAAAAGACAGTTACAACCGGAAACAGACAGAGCCGCGCGGCTACCAGCTAGGTGCGGCTGATGTGGCTCTGGGGCGCGAGGTGCGCCGTGGGGGACGAGCTGCGTGTTTGCTCTGCTGCTCTGTTCGTGCAGCTCCGGTCTGGATCTGAGCTTGTTCTTCGATCCGTTCGATCTGGTTGCTGCACTTCCGGATGCGGCTTTGGTGGCTGTGGTGGAGGTGGTCGCGGTGGTGCTGCGGTGGTGGACGGCGGCTACGGCCAGGGGGTGGTGCGTGCCTGGGTGCGGTGGATCGTGGTGTAATGCCCAGGATGGGACTATACCTCCTACATGTCGGGGCACGACTTAAAGGTATATGCCCATTCTGGAATGATCGCAAGTTCGGTACCTTTGCACATCTCATGTAAAAAATGGGGATGAAAGGGAAAAAGATAGTTGGCTTACACTCGCCACGTCACATAATTCAATACATAGCCAAACATCATTCAAATAACATCACAACCCGTCTACGGGTGAAGATTCAAATGAAAGATACCAAACATACATAAAGCCACAGGTCTGAATCGCCCCTAGTAGAAACCACTACTGATCATCGGGATAGTGCACATAGTAACGGCTACGTTCCTCGTCGTACTCCCAGCATAGCTCGGAGCCGTCACCTGAATAGATCACCTGAGTACCTGCATCTGGTGTGGTGTAGAATCTGTGAGCCACAGAGGACTCAGCAATCCCGTTCCCGGGTAACACAACTATCCAAGCCTTGGGTGTGGAACAAGGCTGAAGAAAGAATAAGAGGTTGCAGCAGCACTAGCACTAGCTTACGTCAAAGAGAGCGAGAAGAGAAGTGCCTCGGACGATGAAGTGATCACGAAGTGATCCTAACTAAAACACGTCAATCATAACCCCACCGTGTTCACTTCCCGAACCCCTTTCGGAAAATGACCGTCACGGTACTCACGCTGGTAGTGTGTTCTGAACATGGTGTCAAGTTTTCTACAACCGGATATAAACAAATTCCCATCTGCCACATAACCGCGGGCACGGCTTTCGAAAGTTCAAAACCCTGCAGGGGTGTTCCAACTTGGCCCATGACAAGCCCACGATCCGCGGAGTCGTAACTCCAAGGTGGGAAGGCCCGACTATTCCCGGAATCCCGTGCTCAAGATACTCCGACTAAGGTAAGACTAATCCAGCAAATCCTCCCGGAGTGCCGACACCCTGACAGTAGCCGCGCGTATCTAGTCTCAGGCCACGACCGGATGGGCGATTCTACAGGTTTTTACCAATCCTCGAGTTTCCTCGTGGTGGCCCCGCAGACTCCCTAGTTTGGACAAACACTCATGAGGAGCACTGGCACGGGTTGTTGATTAAGAACTCGGGTTTGCAAAGCCCTATGCAAGTTTTAGTTATTAGGCAAATAGTACCAATGTTGGGACTTGCTGGAAAAGACTTAGCGCTAAGCGGTTTATCGAGGGGGTCCTATAACCCCAATCGTGTGAGGAACGCATAATCAAGGAACATAACACCGGTTTATACGGTTCCTAGGGCGGCATGAGTGGAACAAATCACCAAGAAAAAGGCTTAGCCTTTCACCCATTACCAATATATAGATGATTTCATTTAAGAGTTAATATAGTGTGATATCCCAACAAGCTTCAACATGAAGCAAGAATCTTCAAATCTTCTCCTGCAACTAGCAATGCTATAAGAGGGGCTGAGCGATGCCTACGTAGCCAATCAATGGTTTGCATAGGTAGGGTGGTTAGACAGATCATGGTTACAATAGGAGGCTGATAGGAAAACATGGGCATCGAGGCAATAAGCTAAAGAGCGAGACTTCTAGCAATAGGCAAAGATAGTAATGATATCCAGGTCAGGTCATCTTGCCTGTTGAGTCGTCGATGGGATCGTAAGCGGGCTCCTCATTCTCAACCTCGGTAGTAACCTCGTTCTCGTACTCGTTCTCGGCTTTCGGCTCTACTCAACACAAAACACACGAGGCACAAAATCAAACAAGATGCACTGCGCAAACCACAGGATGCATGACTGATGCACTAAGGAAGCACTGCAGATGCACTAAGGATGCACAGAAAAACAACATAGGAAACACAGAGATACAGCACAAGGAACATGACAATATGCAACTAGCAAGAAACTTCAAAACATATTAACAAGAGCATATTATGAATCTACATGCAAAACCACACAAGTTTCATATAGGACTTGCTCAAAACGGAGCAACGGGCTAAAAGATACACCCGAAACAATAAACAATGTCAAGCTGAAATTAATAGCCACATAGCAACTTCGAAGCAAGAATTAAATATGCTACAGCCACCCAAAAGAGCATGTGAGGACATGAATGGATAGCCAACAACATATACAACAAGGAATCATCAATAGTCACCCCAAAACTATCATGGATTGGCCTAGAACAACAAGCAAACATAACATCCGAAAATTACAGATTCCAGACTTAGTGAAATTTCACTAAGTGTTGAAACAACAGTATTATCATGGCATGTTTGTGAGCAAGTTTAAGTCACCTCAAAGCATAACATGGCAAGTGGTTTGAACCACAGCAAAGTACACATGATGGGGAGTCCAAAACATCTAAGCATGCAACATGGGGACAACCACATCAATAGCAACGAGCTCCTCAACTAGGCATCTCGTAACAAGTTTAACAACCTAACAGCCACAAGCACTTTTGCAAAGGAGATAAACATGGCAAGATGAATTCTATCATGCAAGCTAAAGCAACCAACATGTATAGCATCTCATGATGAACATGTGGACATATCATTTGCTTCATTTGGATAAACATGCATCAAGTTATCACATATCAAACATGGCATGAAAACAACTAATAGCAGCAGTTTATAACAAGTAGCACTCTTCTCATGAAGATTAAGACATCTAGATGATCTCAAACATGCATGACACAATGGAACAAAACATAGTACATGTCACCACGATCATTTTGACATATCATACACACAAAACGGACATGCACAGTAAAAGATATCCTCATCACAAATATGCATCAGACACTGAAAAATCTAACACTTAGCAGAGAAAACGAAGTCAGCCTGCGGGTCAAATGGGTCAACGAGCTACCGGGCGGGTTGGATCGGGTCGCGGTCGGGCGGATCCGCTCGGATCGGACCCGCTGGGATTGGGCGTCCAGATCGGACCGAGGGCGCTGGCTCCCTCGAGCCCGTCCCTTCGAGCGATGGCGGCTGGCTCCCTCGAGCTGCTCGGGCCGGCGGCTGGCGGTGGCCGGCGGGAGGCCGGGGCGGCGCGGCCTCGCCGGTGAGAGGGGCGGCCGGGCGGTGACCTGGCACTTGCGGCGGCGGCAGGCGGACAGGCGCGGCGAGGAGCGCGGAGGAGACTTGAGGGCGCGGCGGCGGCGGCGCAGCTGGAGGAGAACGGCGGCGGGGACGAAGGCGCGAGGCTGGCGCGGGCGAGATCTGGCCCGGCTCGGCGGGCTGGCCTCGAGCCCCGCGGGCCCGCGCGGCGGGGTCGGAAGCACTGGCGGCGGGGTCGGAAGCACTGGCAGCGGGGTCAGAAGCACTACGCGGCGACGGTGGAAACACGGTGCGGTGGTCGGTGGAAACACTACGCGGCGGAGGTGGAAACACTAATGTTTTGGACGCAAAATTGGAGGGGGTTGGACGTTTATATAGGCACAAGGAACTAGGGTAGTCCGAATGAGG
Source organism: Secale cereale (assembly GCA_902687465.1). Taxonomy (NCBI): domain Eukaryota; kingdom Viridiplantae; phylum Streptophyta; class Magnoliopsida; order Poales; family Poaceae; genus Secale; species Secale cereale. The sequence goes on along the minus strand of LR738711.1, from coordinate 768,868,426 downwards.
AGAGGTTTTCGGCCACGAGATCACAATTGAACGGCCTAGATGATGAGAAGGGTTTGAGCTGGGTTGGTGGGCTGTTGGAGGGGTTTCTTGGGCCTCAAAGAGGAGGTACTTTTAGCCCACGAGGATAACTGTTGGAGTACCAAACGAACTCCAAACGCGACAAAACTTGACAGGCGGGTTACGCGTACCAAAACAACATCGCACGACAAGTCTCACGCCAAACCGGAAACGTTACACGGCCAAACACAAAAGAAGGACTCGGGGATGCCACGGGCACGTGTGAGAGCGTCGGAACCCGAAACGGACAACAGGAAGGAACGAGTGGGACCGGATGCAAACGACAACACAAATGCAATGCAATGCGCATGACAACATGACATGGATGAATGCACACACGCACATGACAAAACGGCGAAAACCCGAAAAGACGAAGAACCCGGAATGGAATTGATGAATCCAAAGTTATATATTGCCAAAAGGGGAAAGTATTACATCCGGGGCATTACACGTGGGATCCCGTGGACAGGGTGAGGTCGGCCTCAACAGGGGTGGTGATTGGTGGGTGGCGGTCGGTGGTTGCAGGTGGTCATCTCCAGGAGAAACTCTTGCTCCGGTCTTCATCGGAGCCGGCGACCGCGGGCGCTCGCGGGTGCCGTGATCTTTCTTGAAAGCGTCGTCGTGGAGGTGTGCTCTTCCTCCCCACGGCTTTGGCTCCGGAGGGAAACCTCAGATCTGCTGGATCGGGCGATGGAGGCGTCTTCGCGTCTTTCTCCTCCTTGGGGGCATTGTCTCGGAGCCGACAACGTCTGGGAGACTGCTGGATGGCGGCATCTTCGCCGTGTGGGTTGCGGCATCTTCGCCGCGTGGTTTGCTGAGGCGGCCTTTTCGGGGGCGCTGATTTCTGGTTGGCAACGATGATGGCGTCGAGAGGAACTCTGGTCGTGGCTCGGGCTTCGGTAGTCGGATCTTCCCAGCGTGTTCGAGGTGCTCTTTAGGGCACGGTCGGCACAAGTCCTGCATATTCTCCTTGTGATGATCGTCGTCAGAGTCGGAGTTGTCGGTTGCTTGCGCGTGTGGCCTTCTGTTGGCATGTGCCGTCATGGTTCCTGTGCAGCTGTTTGCGGGTTGGCTTTGACGATGAAGGTCTACGGTGAAGTCGGAGTTGCCCGTTCGGAGGTAGCCGGTGATGACGATGACGCTTGCGACTGTTCGGCGGATGTCATTTCCTCTTTGTAGCTCTGTGATCTCATGTCGGTGGCCAGGTTGGCCGGCGGTACCCGTTCTATGTGGGTTGGATTGTATCGGTTTTAGCCCAGTTTTCCATCAATTAACCGGGCAATTCTCACTTCTTAATTAATGAAAATGGCAAGTCTTTTGTCTCGTTAAAAAAAATACTCTTGAATCTCCTCACAAGAATATCCGGCCTCCTATGCATACAAATCCCACTCCGAGGAGCAAATGTGCAATGATGCCAAGGAGCTGGTTTGGACAACAAAAGCATCGGCACATGGCTGAAATGTTTGATTGTCTTGCCATTTAAAACCAGTGCCTACATTGTGCAATCAAGGGAGTCTCGAGAGAAATATGCAAATTTCACTAGATTCTTGTTGAACACACATGCATTTAATTGTAAGGACTTAGATTCGAATCTTACAACCAAAATTGTCTGTAAACCCCTTTACTCCCGTGTCGCGTGAGCATGCACGAAGCGGCGTCATGGCTCATCTACGAAGCGGGATATGTTATCTTTTCCTGTATGTTCATTGTTGGTGGTGGTGTAGCCCCGTCGACGATGCAAACGTCTTCACCGGCTCAATCTTCAACGAGGCAACTTCTCTATGAGCGAAGCAACACTGTAATGGTGTCGATTGTTTGTGAGCGAGGACGTTGTCACCCCACTAGATCTATGCCATCAAGTCTGGGCGCTCTTGGTTGGCTGTGACAAACCTACTTCATGATACCTCGATGCAACAATCGCCAATTTCAACGGTGGGTTGCAAGTTTGCTGCAATAGTTTGTTGTTGGGGCATTGAGACCACCTAGTTTTGGTGGTACTGAGCGGCTATGTCTCCACATGGTGTGGTGGTGCTTCTCGCCTATTTCCTAGCATTGGTTGCATGCCCTTGATCTCTACAACTGTGACTTGCAACAATTCATGGAGTTGTTGGGGAACGCCATATTTCAAAAAATAATCCTACGATCACGCAAGATCTATCTACTAGATGCATAGCAACGAGAGGGGAGAGTGTGTATATGTACCCTCGTAGACCGAAAGCGGAAGCGTCTAGTGACGCGATTGATGTAGTCGAACGTCTTCGCGATCCAACCGATCCAAGCACCGAACGTATGGCACCTCCGCGTTCAGCACACGTTCAGCTCGATGACGTCCCACGAGCTGTTGATCCAGTTGAGCGTCACAGGAGAGTTTCGTCTGCACGACGGCCTGGTGACGGTGATGATGAAACTACCGGCGAGGGCTTCGCGTAAGCACTGCAACTATATGACCGAGGTGTGTATCTGTGGAGAGGGGCACCGCACAAGGCTAAAATTAATGGGGTCCCCCCTGGCCACGTATATAAAGGATGGAGGGAGGAGGAGGCCGGCTCTCATAGGGCGCACCCAAAGTGTGGAGTCCTGCTAGGACTCCCTAGTCCTAGTAGGATTCCACCTCCCACATGGAATAGGAAAAGGGGAAGGGAGAAGGAGAAGGAAGGAAGGGGGCGCCCCCTTTCCCTAGTCCAATTCGGACAAGTCCATGCGTAAGGGGCGCAGCCACCCTTGAGGCCTTTCTCTCCTTTCCCGTATGGCCCATTAAGGCCCAATACGAATTCCCGTAACTCTTCGGTACTCCGAAAAATACCCGAATCACTCGGAACCTTTCCGATGTCCGAAGATAGCCTTCCAATATATTGATCTTTATGTCTCGACCATTTTGAGAATGTTCGTCATGTCCGTGATCTCATCTGGGACTCCGAACAAATGTCGGTCATCTAATCACATAACTCAAAATACAAATCGTCATCGAACGTTAAGCGTGCGGACCCTACGGGTTCGAGAACTATGTAGACATGACCGAGACACATCTTTGGTCAATAACCAATAGCGGAACCTGGATGCTCATATTGGCTTCAACATATTCTACGAAGATCTTTTGTGACAGCCTGCTTTTTGCCCTCTCTTGTTTGCCCGAGTTTTATTTGGATTTAGTTTGAAACTCGAAATTTTTGAATCTTTTCATATGGACTTAAACACTTGGGTACCCTTGGCTTTCACTCAAGTGCATCATCTCCATCTCAAATCATCTTTTCATCTCTGGTTCACCCTAAAATAATAATTGGAATATTTTTTCTTTATTGAAAAATATTCATTTCTTCCCCTAAAACCCTAGTTAGCTCCTTATGCTCCAAAGCAACCCCAACTTTTCTTGCCCGCAAAAATCTGAGAAAAATCAAAAATATTCTTTGAACCCTAGGACACCTTTCTGAGCAAAAATATTGCACTACTTTTTGGAATATTTTTGCTACAGAAATATTTTTTGTTCTGGACAGAAATGGTAGCTTCTACCGCAACTACCATTTTACTTGCTCCATTGTAGCTGAAATTTCTTGTGCATATTCACCTTAGTAACTTATGGCTAGCCTCCAAAGCACAGCTTCCAACTCCCACCCATTTGACCTCAGTAAGCTCTCAAAGTTACTGTCCAGAAACTTACCAGACGTGTGAAATCTATTCTACTTCATCTGGGTCCAAACCAAACCATGGTAACCTTCAAAACTACCACGAACAACACGCCAGACATGATCTTTGGACGCGAGTCGGCCTGGGGGCAGAGTTCACGCGGTGACCACGCGTGTGCACCATGCCAGCCTGCTAGTCGACACGCTCCGGGTGCCGCCGAGCGCTCTGTTTCGCGCGTGCTCGCTTCCCCGCCTGCCAGAGCTTGCCAAATCTCGCCACCATCCTCGTCTCGACTCCTTCAGCTCTTCTTGGCACTCTTCGACGCCGGAGCTCGCCGCAGCGAGCACGAGCGCGGTCCGGCCAAGGCAACAGTGAGGTGCGCACTGTGCTCGTCGCCTTCCCCCTTGATCCTATGCTCGTCTCCGTTTGCCCACAGTCCTCGCGTGAACCACGTCGCCTTCTCCCCCTCTCACTGACGACGTTCATCGCCGGACGTAGTGTCCAGGTGTCGCCGGCGGAGCCTCGATCCCCCCTATTGGCTCCCCTATAAATGGAGCCCCTCCCAGCCTTCTCGAGCACCCCACTCCACTCCCACACAACCCACAACTGCGTAGGAAGCCGTAGCCCGGCCGGGCAGGCCGCATGCCGCCGTCCCCGAGCTTGAGCTCGCCGGTGATCCCCTCGGGTCGTCGCAGTAGCTCCAGCCCCTCTCAGGCCAGGGCAACTCTTCCAGAGCCTCCGCCACTCTTTGGTGGTGTTGTTCCACCTAGTTGGAGCCTCTGGAGTCGCCGCTGCTCGCCGTCTTCTTCATCTCCGGCGAACACCCCGCTCTGCCTCCACTTGCGAGGTCGTTTCTGACGCCGTCCGACCACCCCTAGCTACGCTACGGGTATGGTCAGGTGCGCCTCAATCCCCTCTGTAGATCTATACCTCTCGTTTTGGCCAAGGACCTCTCGCCGCCGGCGTGCGCCCCGACGAAGCCACGTTCCCTCTCCCTCTGCCCCTCACCTGACTAGCGGGGCCCGCTAGTCAGCCACTCTGTACACGTGCAAAGTGGTACGAGTGGTGGCGCCGTGAGACTTTTGAAGGAAATATGCCCTAGAGGCAATAATAAAGTTATTATTTATTTCCTTATATCATGATAAATGTTTATTATTCATGCTAGAATTGTATTAACCGGAAACTTAATACATGTGTGAATACATAGACAAAACAGAGTGTCCCTAGTATGCCTCTACTAGACTAGCTCATTGATCAAAGATGGTTATGTTTCCTAGCCATAGACATGAGTTGTCATTTGATCCACGGGATCACATCATTAGGAGAATGATCTGATGGACAAGACCCATCCGTTAGCTTAGCACTATGATCGTTTAAGTTTTACTGCTATTGCTTTCTTCATGACTTATACATGTTCCTATGACTATGAGATTATGCAACTCCCGAATACCGGAGGAACACTTTGTGTGCTACCAAACGTCACAACGTAACTGGGTGATTATAAAGGTACTCTACAGGTGTCTCCGAAGGTACTTGTTGGGTTGGCGTATTTCGAGATTAGGATTTGTCACTCCGATTGTCGGAGAGGTATCTCTGGGCCCACTCGGTAATGCACATCACTATAAGCCTTGCAAGCATTGCAGCTAATGAGTTAGTTGCGGGATGATGTATTACGGAACGAGTAAAGAGACTTGTTGGTAACGAGATTGAACTAGGTATTGAGATACCGACGATCGAATCTCGGGCATGTAACATACCGATGACAAAGGGAACAATGTATGTTGTTATGCGGTTTGACCGATAAAGATCTTCGTAGAATATGTGGGAGCCAATATGAGCATCCAGGTTCCGCTATTGGTTATTGACCGGAGACGTGTCTTGGTCATGTCTACATAGTTCTCGAACCCGTAGGGTCCGCACGCTTAAGGTTTCGATGATAGTTTTATTATGAGTTTATGAGTTTTGATGTACCGAAGGAGTTCGGAGTCCCGGATGAGATCGGGGACATGACGAGGAGTCTCAAAATGGTCGAGACATAAAAATCGATATATTGGACGACTATATTCGGACATCGGAAAGGTTCCGAGTGATTCGGGTATTTTCGGAGTACCGGGGAGTTACGGGAATAGAGGAGAGAGGCCAAAAGGAAGGAGGCGTGCACCCCCCTTCTGGTCCGAATTGGACAAGGGGTGTAGCCCCCTTTTCCTTCTCCCTCTCCCCCTCTTTCCTTCTCTCCTACTCCGGAAAGGAAAGGGGAATCCTACTAGGACTTGGGAGTCCTAGTAGGACTCCCCACACTTGGTGCGCCCCCTCTAGGGCCGGCCTCTCCCTCCCTCCTTTATACACGGGGGCAGGGGGGCACCTCTAGACACAACAATTGATCTCTTGATCTCTTAGCCGTGTGCGGTGCCCCCATCCACCATAGTTCTCCTCGATAAATATTGTAGCGGTGCTTAGGCGAAGCCCTGCGACGGTAGAACATCAAGATCGTCACCACGCCGTCGTGCTGACGGAACTCTCCCTCGACACTCGGCTGGATCGGAGTTCGAGGGACGTCATCGAGCTGAACGCGTGCTAGAACTCGGAGGTGCTGTAGTTTCGGTGCTTGATTGGTCGGGCCGTGAAGACGTACGACTACATCAACCGCGTTGTTCTAACGCTTCCGCTTTCGGTCTACGAGGGTACGTAGACTCACTCTCCCCTCTCGTGCTATGCATCTGGTAGATAGATCTTGCGTGATCGTAGGAAAATTTTAAAATACTACGTTCCCCAACAGTGGCATCATTAGCCAGGTCTATGCGTAGATGATATGCACGAGTAGAACACAAGTGAGTTGTGGACGATACTAGTCATACTGCTTACCAGCATGTCATACTTTGATTCGGCGGTATTGTTGGATGAAGCGGCCCGGACCGACATTACACGTACGCTTACGCGAGACTGGTTCTACCGACGTGCTTCGCACACAGGTGGCTGGCGGGTGTCAGTTTCTCCAACTTTAGTTGAATCAAGTGTGGCTACGCCCGGTCCTTGTGAAGGTTAAAACAGCACATACTTGACGAAATATCGTTGTGGTTTTGTATGCGTAGGTAAGAACGGTTCTTGCTAAGCCCGTAGCAGCCACGTAAAACTTGCAACAACAAAGTAGAGGACGTCTAACTTGTTTTTGCAGGGCATGTTGTGATGTGATATGGTCAAGACATGATGAGTTATACGGTTTTGTATGAAATGATCATGTTTTGTAAAGTTATCGGCAACTGGCAAGAGCCATATGGTTGTCGCTTTATTGTATGAAATGCAATCGCCATGTAATTGCTTTACTTTATCACTAAGCGGTGGCGATAGTCGTAGAAGCAATAGTTGGCGAGACGACAACGATGCTACGATGGAGATCAAGGTGTCGCGCCGGTGACGAAGGTGATCATGACGGTGCTTTGGAGATGGAGATCAAAAGCACAAGATGATGATGGCCATATCATGTCACATATTTTGATTGCATGTGATGTTTATCTTATTATGCTTCTTATTTTGCTTAGTTCAACGGTAGCATTATAAGATGATCCCTTACTAAATTTCAAGGTATAAGTGTTCTCCCTGAGTATGCACCGTTGCGAAAGTTCGTCGTGCCGAGACACCACGTGATGATCGGGTGTGATAAGCTCTACGTTCAAATACAACGGGTGTAAGCCAGTTTTGCACACGCAGAATACTCGGGTTAAACTTGACGATCCTAGCATATGCAGATATGGCCTCGGAACACTGGAGACCGAAAGGTCGAGCGTGAATCATATAGTAGATATGATCAACATAAGATGTTCACCATTGAAACTACTCCATCTCACGTGATGATCGGACATGGTTTAGTTGATTTGGATCACGTGATCATTTAGATGACTAGAGGGATGTCTATCTAAGTGGGAGTTCTTAAGCAATATGATTAAATTGAACTTTAATTTATCATGAACTTAGTCCTCGTAGTATTAGCATATCTATGTTGTAGATCAATAGCTCGCGATGTTGCTCCCCGTTTATTTTTTATATGTTCCTAGAGAAAACTAAGTTGAAAGATGTTAGTAGCAATGCTGCTGAATTGTTCCGTGATCTGAGGATTATCCTCATTGCTGCACAGAGAATTATGTCCTTGATGCACCGCTAGGTGACATACCTATTGCAGGAGCAGATGTAGACGTTATGAACGTTTTGACAAAAGCTCGGTATGATGACTACTTGATAGTTTAAGTGCACCATGCTTTATGGCTTAGAACCGGGACTTCAAAAACGTTTTGAACGCCACGGAGCATATAAGATGTTCCAAGAGTTGAAATTAGTATTTCATACTCATGCCCGTGTCGAGAGGTATAAGACTTCTGACAGTACTTTGCCTACAAGATGGAGGAGAATAGCTCAACCAGTGAGCATGTGCTCAGATTGTCTGGGTACTACAATTACTTGAATCAAGTGGGAGTTAATCTTCCAGATAAGATAGTAATTGACAAAGTTCTCTAGTCACTATCACCAAGTTAGTAGAACTTCGTGATGAACTATAATATGCAAGTGATGACGAAAGGAATTCCCGAGCTCTTCGCAATGCTGAAGTCGGCGAAGGTAGAAATCATGAAAAAGCATCAAGTGTTGATGGTTAACAAGACCACTTGTTTCAAGTAAAGGGCAAAGGGATAGAACGGGAACTTCAAGAAGAATGACAAGCAAGTTGTCACTCCCGTGAAGAAACCCAAAGCTAAAACTCAAGCCTGAAACTAAGTGCTTCTACTGCAAAGGAAATGGTCACTGGAAGTGGAACTGCCCTAGATACTTGGCGGATAAGAAGGATGGCAAAGTGAACAAAGGTATATTTTGATATACAGATTATTGATGTGTACTTTACTAGTGTTCATAGCAACCCCTGGGTATTTGATACCGGTTCAGTTGCTAAAATTAGTAACTCGAAACGAGAATTGCAGAATGAACAGAGACTAGTTAAAGGTGAAGTGACGATGTGTGTTGGAAGTGGTTCCAAGATTGATATGATCATCATCGCACACTCCCTATACTTTCGGGATTAGTGTAAAACCTAAATAAATGTTATTTGGCATTTGCGTTGAGCATGAATATGATTTGATCATGTTTGTTGCAATACGGTTATTCATTTAAAGTCATAGAATAATTGTTATTCTGTTTACATGAATAAAACCTTCGATGGTCATACACCCAATGAAAATAGTTTGTTGGATCTCGATCGTGGTGATACACATATTCATAATATTGAAGCCAAAAGATGCAAGGTTAATAATGATAGTGCAACTTATTTGTGGCACTGCTGTTTAGGTCATAATGGTGTAAAGCGCATGAAGAAACTCCATAGTGATGGACTTTTGGAATCACTTGATTATGAATCACTTGGTGCTTGCGAACCATGCCTCATGGGCAAGATGACTAAAACTCCGTTCTCCGGAACAATGGAGCGAGCAACAGATTTGTTGGAGATCATACATACAGATGTATGTGGACCAATGAGTGTTGAACCTCACGGCGGGTATCGTTATTTTCTGACCTTCACTGATGATTTGAGCAGATATGGGTATATCTACTTAATGAAGCAGAAGTCTAAAACATTTGAAAAGTTCAAAGAATTTCAGAGTGAAGTGGAGAATCATCGTAACAAGAAAATAAGAGTTTCTACGATATGATCGTAGAGGTAAAATATTTGAGTTAGCGAGTTTGGCCTTCAGTAAAAACAATGTGAAATAGTTTCACTACTCACGCCACCTGGAACACCATAGTGTAATGGTGTGTCCGAACGTCATAACCGTACTTTATTAGATATGGTGCGATCGATGATGTCTCTTATAGATCTACCACTATCGCTTTTGGGGTTATGCATTAGAGACAAATACATTCACGTTAAATAGGGCACCATCTAAATCCATGGAGATGACACCGTATGAACTGTGGTTTGACGAGAAACCTAAGCTGTCATTTCTTTAAGTTTGGGACTGCGATGCTTATGTGAAAAAGTTTCAACATGATAAGCTCGAACCCAAATCGGAGAAGTAAATCTTCATAGGATACCGAAAAGAAACAGTTGGGTACACCTTCTATCACAGATCCGAAGGCAAGGTCTTTGTTGCTAAGAGTGGATCCTTTCTAGAGAAGGAGTTTCTCTCGAAAGAAGTGAGTGGGAGGAAAGTGGAACTTGATGAGGTAATTGTACCTTCTCCCGAATTGGATAGTAGTACATCACAGAAACTGGTTCCAGTGATTCCTACACCAATTAGTGAGGAAGCTAATGATGATGATCATGAAACTTCCGATCAAGTTACTGCTGAACTTCGTAGATCAACCAGAGTACGTTCCGCACCAGAGTGGTACGGCAACCCGGTTCTGGAAGTCATGTTACTGGACCATGATGAACCTACGAACTATGAGGAAGCGATGATGAGCCTAGATTCCGCAAAACGGCTTGAGACCATGAAATCTGAGATGGGATCCATGTATGAGAACAAAGTGTGGACTTTGGTTGACTTGCCCGATGGTCGGCAAGCCATCAAAAATAAATGGATCTTCAAGAGGAAGACTGACGCTGACAGTAATGTTACTGTTTACAAAGCTCGACTTGTTGCGAAAGTTTTTCAACAAGTTCAAGGAGTTGACTACGATGAGACTTTCTCACCCGTAGGGATGCTTAAGTCTGTCTGAATCATGTTAGCAATTGCCGCATTTTATGAAATCTGGCAAATGGATAACAAAACTGCATTCTTTAATGGATTTATTAAAGAAGACTTGTATATGATGCAACCAGAAGGTTTTGTCAATCCTAAAGGTGCTAACAAAATGTGCAAGCTCCAGCGATCCATCTATGGACTGGTGCAAGCATCTCGGAGTTGGAATATACGCTTTGATAAGTTGATCAAAGCATATAGATTTATACAGACTTGCGGTGAAGCCTGTATTTACAAGAAGTGAGTGGGAGCACTACAACCTTTCTGATAAGTATATGTGAATGACATATTGTCGATCGGAAATGATGTAGAATTTTCTGGAAAGCATAAAGGAGTGTTTGAAAGGAGTTTTCAAAGAAAGACCTTGGTGAAGCTGCTTACATATTGGGCATCAAGATCTATAGAGATAGATCAAGACGCTTGATAATACTTTCGATAAGTACATACCTTGATATGATTTTGAAGTAGTTCAAAATGGATCAGTCAAAGAAGGAGTTCTTACCTGACTTGTAAGGTGTGAAGTTGAGTAAGACTCAAAGCCAGACCACGGCAGAAAAATATAGAGAGAATGTAAGTCATTCCCTATGCCTCAGCCATAGGTTCTATAAAGTATGCCATGCTGTGTACCAAACATGTTGTGTACCTTGGCATGAGTTTGTCAAGAGGGTACAATAGTGATCCAGGAGTAGATCACTGTACAGCGGTCAAAATTATCCTTAGTAACTGGATGACTAAGGAAATGTTTCTCGATTATGGAGGTGATAAAGAGTTCGTCGTAAAGGGTTACGCCGATGCAAGCTTTGACACTAAATCCAGCTGACTCTAAGTATCAATCTGGATGCGTATTGAAAGTGGGAGCAATTAGCTAGAGTAGCTCCTTGCAGAGCATTGTAGACACATAGACATTTGCGAAATACATACGGATCTGAATGTGACAGACCCGTTGACTAAACTTCTCTCACGAAGCAAAACATGATCACACCTTAGTACTCTTTGGGTGTTAATCACATAGCGATGTGAACTAGATTATTGACTCTAGTAAACCCTTTGGGTGTTAATCACATGACGATGTGAACTATCGGTGTTAAATCACATGGCGATGTGAACTAGATTATTGACTCTAGTGCAAGTGGGAGACTGAAGGAAATATGCCCTAGAGGCAATAATAAAGTTATTATTTATTTCCTTATATCATGATAAATGTTTATTATTCATGCTAGAATTGTATTAACCGGAAACTTAATACATGTGTGAATACATAGACAAAACATAGTGTCCCTAGTATGCCTCTACTAGACTAGCTCATTGATCAAAGATGGTTATGTTTCCTAGCCATAGACATGAGTTGTCATTTGATCAACGGGATCACATCATTAGGATAATGATCTGATGGACAAGACCCCTCCGTTAGCTTAGCACTATGATCGTTTAAGTTTTACTGCTATTGCTTTCTTCATGACTTATACATGTTCCTATGACTATGAGATTATGCAACTCCCGAATACCGGAGGAACACTTTGTGTGCTACCAAACGTCACAACGTAACTGGGTGATTATAAAGGTACTCTACAGGTGTCTCCGAAGGTACTTGTTGGGTTGGCGTATTTCGAGATTAGGATTTGTCACTCCAATTGTCGGAGAGGTATCTCTGGGCCCACTCGGTAATGCACATCACTATAAGCCTTGCAAGCATTGCAGCTAATGAGTTAGTTGCGGGATGATGTATTACGGAACGAGTAAAGAGACTTGTTGGTAACGAGATTGAACTAGGTATTGAGATACCGACGATCGAATCTCGGGCATGTAACATACCGATGACAAAGGGAACAATGTATGTTGTTATGCGGTTTGACCGATAAAGATCTTCGTAGAATATGTGGGAGCCAATATGAGCATCCAGGTTCCGCTATTGGTTATTGACCAGAGACGTGTCTCGGTCATGTCTACATAGTTCTCGAACCCGTAGGGTCCGCACGCTTAAGGTTTCGATGATAGTTTTATTATGAGTTTATGAGTTTTGATGTACCGAAGGAGTTCGGAGTCCCGGATGAGATCGGGGACATGACGAGGAGTCTCAAAATGGTCGAGACGTAAAAATCGATATATTGGACGACTATATTTGGACATCGGAAAGGTTCCGAGTGATTCAGGTATTTTCGGAGTACCGGGGAGTTACGGGAATAGAGGAGAGAGGCCAAAAGGAAGGAGGCGTGCACCCCCCTTCTGGTCCGAATTGGACAAGGGGTGCAGCCCCCTTTTCCTTCTCCCTCTCCCCCTCTTTCCTTCTCTCCTACTCCGGAAAGGAAAGGGGAATCCTACTAGGACTTGGGAGTCCTAGTAGGACTCCCCACACTTGGTGCGCCCCCTCTAGGGCCGGCCTCTCTCTCCCTCCTTTATATACGGGGGCAGGGGGGCACCTCTAGACACAACAATTGATCTCTTGATCTCTTAGCCGTGTGCGGTGCCCCCATCCACCATAGTTCTCCTCGATAAATATTGTAGCGGTGCTTAGGCGAAGCCCTGCGACGGTAGAACATCAAGATCGTCACCACGCCGTCGTGCTGACGGAACTCTCCCTCGACACTCGGCTGGATCGGAGTTCGAGGGACGTCATCGAGCTGAACGTGTGCTAGAACTTGGAGGTGCCGTAGTTTCGGTGCTTGATCGGTCGGGCCGTGAAGACGTACGACTACATCAACCACGTTGTTCTAACGCTTCCGCTTTCGGTCTACGAGGGTACGTAGACTCACTCTCCCCTCTCGTTGCTATGCATCTGGTAGATAGATCTTGCGTGATCGTAGGAAATTTTTAAAATACTACGTTCCCCAACAGCTTTACGCCTTCGACGTCCCTATCAGGCCAAGATGCGATTCTATCCCGATCACGTGACACTTACGTGATTGGGGCACAACCGCATTTCGGGCGCTTAGCAAGATGGATATCATTACATCGTACCATTACATACATACATGGGGGATACAAGAATTCATACAAGTCACATGAATACAACAACATCAATACAAGACATCCGACTACGGATGCAAACATGAAAAGAACAACGACATCCATCTGCTATCCTAGGCCGCCGACCCGGAACCTAACCTAATACTGAAGAAGAAGAAGAAAGAAAGAACTCCAACACAACGAACATCGCTCTCACGTCAAGTCATCGGAAACCTGCACCTGCAACTTTTGTTGTAGTATCTGTGAGCCACGAGGACTCAGCAATCCCATAACCATGGGTAACAAGACTAGCAAAGCTTAAAGGGTAGGAAGAGGTAAAGTGGTGCGGTTGCAGCAACGGCTAAGCAAAAGTATGGTGGCTAACTTACGAGTACAAGAATAAGATGAGCATCTACGCAAACGGTCGCAAACTAGTAGTGATCGCTAAAGATCCTGAACTACTTACGAGTCAAACATAACCCCACCGTGTTCTCTTCTCAAAGTGAAAAGAGACACTCACGGTTACTCACACAGTTGTGTGTTTTACTTTGGATCCCCTGTCAAGTTTTCTACAACCGGACATTAACAAATTCCAATCAGCCACATAACCGCGGGCATGGCTTTCGAAAGATCATAACCCTGCAAGGGTGTCCCAACTTAGCCCATCACAAGCTCTCACGATCAGCAGAAGTAATAATAATATTACCCCTTATCTTAGGGAAGGCCCGATCAGACTCGGAATCCTGGTGCACAAGACATTTCGACAATGGTAAAACAAGTCCAGCAAGACCTCCCGGCGTGCCGACACCCTGATAGTAGCCGCGCATATCTCATCTCAGGCCACGTCCGGATGAGCTATGGTTACAGCGACCAGATACCCCAAGTTTCCAAGGGGCGGCGCCGCAAGCTGCTCTATTTGGGACCAACACCATCGGCACTGGCCCCTCCCTGTATGTAGAAGAATCATCGGGTACGCTAACTCCCTACGCAATTAATTAATTAAGTTGTTATTATGAGCAAATTAAAACCATTGTTTGGCCTTGCTGGAGAAGTTTTATTCAAAGACGAACTGTCAAGGGGTCCCCATATACCCAACGTGTAAGGAACGCAAAATCAAGGAACATAATGCCAGTTTACCGGCTCCTAAGGTGGCATGAGTGGAACAAAACACCGAGCAAAAGGCCAAGCCTTCCACCCATGCCCGGTATATAGGTGTGTTAATAATAATAAGATATATTGTGATATTCCAACAACACGATCCGGCATGGATCAAATCTTCATCTTCACCTGCAACTAACAACGCTATAAGAAGGGCTGAGAAAGCGGGTAACATAGCCAAACAACGGTTCGCTGGGAAGGTGTCAAAGGTTAGAGGTTTCATGGCAACAAGGAGAAGCTGACAAAAATGATGGGTAGCGCGACATATAACGATAGCATCGAGACACTAAGCATGGCAATGATAATAAAGGTATCCAAGGTGATGGTCATCTTGCCTGAGATCCCGCAAGGAAGAAGAACAGTTCCATGAAGATGACGAAGAAGAAGCCTTGAATACGAACCACATGTAGACGAACGAATCCTCACGACCGCAACGGAAAAGAACTAGCGAGAAGAAAGCACACAACAAGGTAAACACCCAAATCAAGAACATGACAAGATGCTCAACCAAGCATGATGCAAGACAAGTCTATATGATGCAATTCGTGTCAAGGGATGAAGCACACAAGAACAACACAAACCAACAAGTTTAAATGAGGCCGGAATCAACATATAACTATTCCAGTAAGTCCTCATATGCATATTTGCAAAATGGTCCAGATATGAACAAACCTTAAGTTAAAGTTGTTAAATAGCAAGTTACCATGCACCACGATGATCTACATGAAATTCTAGTCAAGTTTCACATAAGGTTTGTTTAATTCGGAGCTACGGCCTAGAAGATATGAACAAAATAAGTTAAGCATGTCAACGGTGCAAGATGCACCCAAACATCAAGCAAACACACTCCAAACAGATAAACAACATGATATTATGATTCTACATGCAAAATCACACAAGTTTCATATAGGGCACATTCAAAACGGAGCAACGGGCTAAAAGATACGAGCAAAACAAGATACAATGCAAAGTTGAAGTTAACAGCCACATAGCAACTTGGGAACAAGGTAAATATAAGCTACAACACCCAAACATGTTAACAAGAAGCATCGATGTGAAGTAGACATGTTACTTAACAAGAATGAACTTAGAACACACTCAAAAGCTTGATGGAACACATTTAACCAAGCATGGCAAGTTGCAATAAAATTATCCAGACTTAGCCAAAATCTGCGAAGGCAAAAACATCATCACGATGCTGCCTTCGGAGGCACAAAACAACAAGCATATCAACTCTACTAAGCATACAAAGATCATGGACATATAATAGACATATCATACAGCAAACAACTCCATTGGAGCATCTCCATAGGAGGCATGGATCAATAACAACAAGCTCCACCAAATTGAACATGCTGATAAAATCCTGACACGTATAATTTATAGCAACTTGAGAGCAAGAAATAAATAAGCTACAGTAGGCCAAATATGCAAGTAAGGGCATTAAAGGATAGACAATAACATGGACAACAAGACATGATCATTGGCCATTCCAAAACAAGCATGGATTTGAGTGGGGCATCAAACAAACATAGCATCAGGTTATAACAGATTCCAGACTTAGCAGTTTTTTCACTAAGTATAAAACAGCAACAACAACATGGCATGTTTACAAGCTTGTTTAAGTCACCTCAAGGCATATCATGGAAAGATGATTGCACCACAGCAAAGACCATATGATTGTGCTTCTAAAACATATTGACATGTGGCATGAAGACAAACACACCAATAGCAATGAGCAAGTGAAATCAGTATCTCTTACCAAGTTTCAGCACTTAACAGCCAAAAGCACTTTTGCAACAGAGATTAACATGGCAATATGAACTCAAACAAGCATGCTACATCAACCATCATGTAGAGCACTTCATAATGAACATTTTGACATAGCATATGCTTCATTTGGATAAACATGTACAAAGTTATCACCCTCACAAGCATGCAACAAAATTATAGTTAACATCAGTTTTAACAAGTAGCACTCTTACAACAGAGATTAGAGCATCAAGATGAACTCAAACAAGCATGATACAATGGAACAAAGTGTAGAGCATAACACCACGATCATTTTGACATATTATTCACTCAAATTGGATAAGCACACAACAAGTTACAGGCTCTCAAAGATGCATATAAATTATGACATTTTAGGGACTTAGCGGAAAAAAACAACCTCTCGGGGAATGGACATGTCCATGTCAGATCGGACATGTCCGTCGGTGCGGCTAGACACGGGTCCCACTGGCAGTCAGAGAGAGGGGCCTGGACATGTCCGGCACCACTGGACATGTCCGGCTCGGGCGAGGTCAACGGCGGCGACGGGGCAGACGGATCCGCGGCAGCTGAGCGTCCCTCCAGCCGGATCTCGCCGGATCCGGGCCGGAGGCGGTCGGTGGCGAGGTCTCTGAGCGGCGGCCGGTGCCGGAGTCGCCGGAGGAGGACGGAACCGGGCCGGGTGGGGCGACGGGGCGGCGCTAAGGCGAGGCCGGCGACCTGATGCGGCGGCGGTGGCCTCTGCGCGGCAGAGGAAGGTGGGCGGCGCTGGGGCGCAGGCGATGCGGCGGCGGCCGCCGGGGTTGGCGAGGAGTCCGGAGAGGCGAGGGAGGCAGAAGGGCGCGGTGGTCCGGCTACCGGCGCTGTGGGGCGACGGTGACGGCGGTTGGTGGCGGAGGCGCGGAGGGAGGAGCAGTGGGAGGAGCTGGGGAGCTCGGGCCCGGCGGGGCCCGTTCGCGGCCCGGGACGGGCTCCCCGTGGGCCTGGCGGCTGGAGGCGCTGGAGATGCCAGGTGGCGGCTTGCCACTGGCTCAGGCGGCTGAATCGGCGGCGGGGGCCAATCGGGCGGCGACAAGTGGCAGTTTTGAGGTGGCTGCGCATGGAATTCGAGGGAGGAGGTGAGATTGCTGCGGCTGGAGGTTAGGGATGGGGTTAGGGGGGCTAGGGATGCCCAAAATGGCAAGTGGAGGGGTTTAAATAGGCGGGGGGTAGGACTAGGGTTTTTGGCCGTTTCGGAGCCATCGGATCACGATCCAACGGCACCTAAGCGGAGGGGGAGTAGGCTGGGCATAGTGGGCTGTGGAGAGGGGTGTTGGGCTGAGATGAGAGGAGAGGAGAGAGGCCCGCGGGTGTTTTCGGAGACCGAAAACGTCCGACGTTTTGTCCGGCTACTAGTGTCGCTATATATATCCGTTGGGCTATCAAACGAGCTCTGAATGCGATGAAATTTGGCAGGCGGCTTGTCTACACTATAATAAGACCACACGCCAAAATTTCAACTCATTCCGGGAACGTTTTCTGGCCACTCATAAAATAATATTCAGAGGTGCCGCGGGCACGTGCGAGTGTGTCGGGGCTCAAAACGGACAACGGAGAGGACGAGGGAACTCGGTCGGATGCAAGTTTTGAAAACATGATGATGCAACACACACGATGACAAGGCAAAGATGCACACGCAAGTAGATGACATGGCGACGGCAACGAATAACTAGCTGACACCTGGTGCACCGGTCTCGGTGTGTCACAACACTCCCCTACTAACAAGAGATCTCGTCCCGAGATCTTAGGAACGAGACGGAAGAGAAAAAGGAAGAACAAAGTTCTTCGAGGACAAAAGAGTGAAACCAAAGAACCTTGAGAGGTTGACCAATTCGAAAGAAAGAATACAACGGAGATGATTGAGATTGAGAAACTTCGGTGAAATGAGGAAATAGGGCATACGACGAGAACCAAGAGCTTAAGTGACAAAAGAGACAGTGAAACCACTCCGGTTAACAGAGATAGACAAGAAATTTGAACGAAGGAATTCGGGCAGCACTTCGGCTAAAACTTAAAGAAATAGCACACCAGTTGAACATGAATGGAATAGGACAAGAACCTGAGAAGATGGAATAAAAACATGACGAAATGAACAAGACAATGCCTCCGGAATAATTTAAATGATGGAATTAAAAGAAAGGAGAAGAAGATGACAACTTCCATCAAGACTGAATTTTAAAGAGAATCATCAAGAGAAAGGCTTGAACGGAGTTGTTGAGAAAATCAACACAAAGGAATAAGCTTGTTGTGGACTTATGGAAATCATCTCAAAACTTGAGGTGAATTACCACCGCAACGAAAAGATGGATTAGCTGGAATGAATAAAGAAATGCAAAACTCCATTTCAAAAGAAAACGGAGAATTATTTGCAACTCGAGGTGCACGAAGAATAATGCTTGAGCTTCTCCAAAGAATTTGACGAACACTTGAAGAATGAATTATCTCATGAAGAACCACCATGAGGAACTCCGGTAACAAAAGGATGATGAATGATGAAAAAGAATAAGAATACGTCCTTGCGACGATTTAGACGGGGGTACCGACGAGATGGCCGAGGAAAAACTTCGAACTCCGGAAAGATAAGACTAAAGCACTTGGAACTAGAATTTATTCATCAAGAATAAACTCCGAAGGGAGGAATTAAATCAACTTGATGAAAAGAATAAGAATTATGTCATGCTTATCCTCCATCAATTAAATTGATGAGAAGCAATGGATCGCATACCACTTATTCACGTTTAAATTGAATAAAGAGGGATATATCGCGAACTTGCAAAAATCTACCTGAAACACCGGTAAGATTGGAATGAACGAATGAATTGATTATATAGCACCGGAAAAGAATTGTTGAGCGAATCACCGGGAATAATTAAAATCGAGTGATGAAAGAGAACAAACCACCGTAAAGAATTGAGTTGAGTGAAAACGCTGAATCGCCGGGAAGAATAAAGCACTCGAAGGAATTTAGATATGAGAGAACGAAGAGATTGCGAACTGATTAAAAAATATTTGGACGAAGCACTGGAAGAAATATTGAGACGAACGAAGAGGGATCAATGAAGAATATTTGGAGGACGAAGTTGAAAACTGAGAACGACGAAATCTTCTGAAATGATGGCCTTCGGAGGAACACAATGAAAGAATTCATGAAATACTCCGGAAGAAAGAAAGTAGAAAGGTTGAACCAGTGATGAAAAGAATTTAAAAGCGATCTTGAAGAAGGCATATGACTGATGGAATCCATACTTACGTCACACTTTGAAAAGAATTTCGGAACACTCCGGAAAATAAAAGAGTCAGGTAAGATCCTGGAAAAAGACTTGTGGGTTATGAGCCCACCGAAGAGAAAACTCCGTTGGAAAGGATTATTCATAAGAGAAATGATGCACCGGAACGATTGAAAGACTCAAATGAGGTGACAGCCTCGAATTAATTAGACCACGGAAAAATCTCCTATAATGACTTCAGAACTCCAGAATAATTACATGGCGGGAGGCGAACGAGAGAAGGGGAAAACTCTTGAGCCGATGAAAGAATAAGAACAACACCGAGGTATTGGAATTGAATCCATTGGAAAAGAAAAGAGATGAAGAAGGACGAACTAGACGGGAATTCATCAGTTGAAATAATTGAGGAAAAGAAGCAAAGGATTCGCACGAGTTGGATGGATACTCGATTAAGGACTCCGGCTGTGAGAAGAAAAAAAGGTGGGCAGGTGGGAAAAAGAAAGACCACTTCGGAAGGGGAAACAACACCGGTTGAAAAGAACTGAGGATGAACTTGCAAAGAAGAAGAGGGTTGAATCCACTTGACGAGAGATGCACCAGATGAAAGAACTGACGACACAACGAACGAAAACTAACCGCGTGATCCTAAAAAAATTGAAGGGGAAGAGGAGTAATTCAAAACACCTACGTCAAGATTCCTCACCAGAGCGACGAAGGGGCTGAGGAGTAAAAAGAATTCCTACTCTCCGATATAACTAGACTCCGAAAAAAGTTTTCTGATAGACTCGACAACGGCCAAGCTACGATCAATCAAGTGGGCTCCTATGGTCGGTCGAGGCTCTGATACCAACTTGTGAGGCCCAAGATGCGATTCTATCCCGATCACGTGACACTTACGTGATTGGGGCACAACCGCATTTCGGGCGCTTAGCAAGATGGATATCATTACATCGTACCATTACATACATACATGGGGGATGCAACAATTCATACAAGTCACATGAATACATCAACATTAATATAAGACATCCGACTACGGATGCAAACATGAAAAGAACAACGACGTCCATCTGCTATCCCAGGCTGCCGACCCGGAACCTAACCCAAGACTGAAGAAGAAGACGAAGAAAGAACTCCAACACAACGAACATCGCTCTCACGTCAAGTCATCGGAAACCTGCACCTGCAACTGTTGTTGTAGTATCTGTGAGCCATGAGGACTCAGCAATCCCATAACCATGGGTAACAAGACTAGCAAAGCTTAAAGGGTAGGAAGAGGTAAAGTGGTGCAGTTGCAGCAGCGGCTAAGCAAAAATATGGTGGCTAACTTACGAGTACAAGAATAAGATGAGCATCTACGCAAACGGTCACAAACTGTCGCAAACTAGTAGTGATCGCTAAAGATCCTGAACTACCTACGAGTCAAACATAACCCCACCGTGTTCTCTTCTCAAAGTGAAAAGAGACAGTCACGGTTACTCACACAGTTGTGTGTTTTACTTCGGATCCTCTGTCAAGTTTTCTACAATCGGACATTAACAAATTCCAATCTGCCACATAACTGCAGGCACGGCTTTCGAAAGATCATAACCCTATAGGGGTATCCCAACTTAGCCCATCACAAACTCTCATGATCAGCAGAAGTAATAATAATATTACCCCTTATCTTAGGGAAGGCCCGATCAGACTCGGAATCCCGGTGCACAAGACATTTCGACAATGGTAAAACAAGTCTAGCAAGACCTCCCGGTGTGCCGACATCCTGATAGTAGCCGCGCGTATCTCGTCTTAGGCCACGTCCGGATGAGCTATGGTTACAGCGACCAGATACCCCAAGTTTCCAAGGGGTGGCGCCGCAAGCTGCTCTATTTGGGACCAACACTATCGGCACTAGCCCCTCCCTGTATGTAGAAGAATCCTCGGGTAGCGCTAACTCCCTATGCAATTAATTAATTAAGTTGTTATTATGAGCAAATTAAAGCCAATGTTGGGCCTTGCTGGAGAAGTTTTATTCAAAGACGAACTATCAAGAGGTCCCCATATACCCAACCGTGTAAGGAACGCAAAATCAAGGAACATAATGCCGGTTTATCGGCTCCTAAGGTGGCATGAGTGGAACAAAACACCAAGAAAAAGGCCAAGCCTTCCACCCATGCCCAATATATAGGTGTGTCAATAATAATAGGATATATTGTGATATTCCAACAACACGATCCGGCATGGATCAAATCTTCATCTTCACCTGCAACTAACAACGCTATAAGCGGGGCTGAGCAAGCGGGTAACATAGCCAAACAACGGTTCACTGGGAAGGTGTCAAAGGTTAGAGGTTTCATGGCAACAAGGAGAGGCTGACAATAATGATGGGTAGCACGACATATAACAATAGCATCGAGACACTAAGCATGGCAATGATAGTAAAGGTATCCAAGGTGATGGTCACCTTTCCTGAGATCCCGCAAGGAAGAAGAACGGTTCCATGAAGAAGACGAAGAATAAGCCTTGAAGACGAACCATATGTAGACAAACGAATCCTCACGATCGCAATGGAAAAGAACTAGCGAGAAGAAATCACACAACAAGGTAAACACCCAACTCAAGAACATGATAAGATGCTCAACCAAGCACGATGCAAGACAAGTCTATATGATGCAATTCGTGGCAAGGGATGAAGCACACAAGAACAACATAAACCAACAAGTTTAAATGAGGCCGGAATCAACATAATTATTCCAGTAAGTCCTCATATGCATATTTGGAAAATGGTCCAGATCTGAAACAACCTTAAGTTAAAGTTGTTAAACAGAAAGTTAACATGCACCATGATGATCTACACGAAATTCTAGTCAAATTTCACATAAAGTTTGTTTAATTCTGAGCTACGGCCTAGAAGATATGAACAAAACAAGTCAAGCATGTCAACGGTGCAAGATGCACCCAAACATCAAGCAAACACACTCCGAACAGATAAACAACATGATATTATGATTCTACATGCAAAATCACACAAGTTTCATATAGGGCACACTCAGAACGGAGCAACGGGCTAAAAGATACGAGCAAAACAAGATACAATGCAAAGCTGAAGTTAACAGCCACATAGCAACTTGCGAGCAAGGTAAATATAAGCTACAACACCCAAACATGTTAACAAGAAGCATGGATGTTAAGTAGACATGTTACTTAACAAGCATGAACTTAGAACACACTCAAAAGCTTGCTGGAACACATTTAGCCAAGCATGGCAAGTTGCAATAATATTATCCAGACTTAGCCAAAATCTGGGAAGGCAAAAACATCATCACGATGCTGCCTTCGGAGGCACAAAACAACAAGCATATCAACTCTTAAGCATACAAAGATCATGTCCATGTAATAGACATATCATACAGCAAACAACTCCATTGGAGCATCTCCATATGAGGCATGGATCAATAACAACAAGCTCCACCAAATTGAACATGCTGATAAAATTCTGACAGGTATAATTTATAGCAACTTGAGAGCAAGAAATAAATAAGCTACAGCAGCCCAAATATGCAAGTAAGGGCATTAATTGATAGACAATAACATGGACAACAAGACATGATCATTGGCCATTCCAAAACAAGCATGGATTTGAGTGGGGCATCAAACAAACATAGCATCAGGTTATAACAGATTCCAGACTTAGCAGTTTTTTCACTAAGTATAAAACAGCAACAACAACATGGCATGTTTACAAGCTTGTTTAAGTCACCTCAAGGCATATCATGGAAAGATGATTACACCACAGCAAAGACCATATGATTGTGCTTCTAAAACATATTAACATGTGGCATGAAGACAAACACACCAATAGCAATGAGCAAGTGAAATCAGTATCTCATAACAAGTTTCAGCACTTAACAGCCAAAAGCACTTTTGCAACATAGATTAAAATGGCAATATGAACTCAAACAAGCATGCTATAGCAACCATCATGTAGAGCACTTCATAATGAACATTTTGACATAGCATATGCTTCATTTGGATAAACATGTACAAAGTTATCACCCTCACAAGCATGCAACAAAATTATAGTTAACATCAGTTTTAACAAGTAGCACTCTTGCAACAGAGATTAGAGCATCAAGATGAACTCAAACAAGCATGATACAATGGAACAAAGTGTAGAGCATAACACCACGATCATTTTGACATATTATTCACTCAAATTGGATAAGCACACAACAAGTTACAGGCTCTCAAAGATGCATATAAATTATGACATTTTAGGGACTTAGCGGAAAAAAAAACCTCTCGGGGAATGGACATGTCCATGTCAGATCGGACATGTCCATCGGTGCAGCTAGACACGGGTCCCACTGGCAGTCAGAGAGAGGGGCCTGGACATGTCCGGCACCACTGGACATGTCTGGCTCGGGCGAGGTCAACGGCGGCGATGGGGCAGACGGATCCACGGCAGCTGAGCGTCCCTCCAGCCGGATCTCGCCGGATCCGGGCTGGAGGCGGTCGGTGGCGAGGTCTCCGAGCGGCGGCCGGTGCCGGAGTCGCCGGAGGAAGACGGAACCGGGCCGGGTGGGGCGACGGGGCGGCGCTAAGGCGAGGCCGGCGACCTGATGCGGCGGCGGCAGCCTCTGCGCGGCGGAGGAAGGTGGGCGGCGCTCGGGCGCAGGCGATGCGGCGGCGGCCGCCGTGGTTGGCGAGGAGGCCGGAGAGGCGAGGGAGGCAGAAGGGCGTGGTGGTCCGGCTACCGGCGCTGTGGGGCGACGGTGACGGCGGTTGGCGGCGGAGGCGTGGAGGGAGGAGTAGTGGGAGGAGCTGGGGAGCTCGGGCCCGGCGGGGCCCGGTCGCGGCCCGGGGCGGGCTCCCCGGGGGGGCTGGCGGCTGGAGGCGCTGGAGATGCCAGGTGGCGGCTTGCGACTGGCCCAGGCGGCTGAATCGGCGGCGGTGGCCAATCGGGCGGCGACAAGTGGCAGTTTTGAGGTGGCTGCGCACGGAATTCGAGGGAGGAGGTGAGATTGTTGCGGCTGGAGGTTAGGGACGGGGTTAGGGGGGCTAGGGATGCCCAAAATGGCAAGTGGAGGGGTTTAAATAGGCAGGGGGTAGGACTAGGGTGTTTGGCCATTTCGGAGCCATCGGATCACGATCCAACTACACCGGGGCGGAGGGGGAGGGTAGGCTGGGCCTAGTGTGGTGTGGAGAGGGGTGTTGGGCTGAGATGAGAGGAGAGGTGAGAGGCCTGCGGGGGTTTTCGGAGACCGAAAACGTCCGACGTTTTGTCCGGCTACTAGTGCCGCTATATATATCCGTTGGGCTATCAAACGAGCTCCGAATGCGATGATATTTGGCAGGCGGCCTGTCTACACTATAATAAGACCACACGCCAAATTTCAATTCATTCCGAGAACGTTTTCTGGCCACTCATAAAATAAATATTCGGAGGTGTCGCGGGCACGTGCGAGTGTGTCGGGGCTCAGAACAGACAACGGAGAGGACGAGGGAACTCGGACGGATGCAAGTTTTGAAAACATGATGATGCAGCACACACGATGACAAGGCAAAGATGCACACGCAAGCAGATGACATGGCAACGGCAACGAATAACTAGCTAACACCTGGCGCACCAGTCTCGGGGTGTCACAGTCCCCCCCCCCCTCCCAGTCTGTTTATTTAAGTTTCAAATTTATATATGTTCCAGAGAACTTCAAACAACAATAACTTTTTAACCATAGGTCCAAATGAATTGATTCTTTTTGCATTGTGTTCTTTGTAAAGAAATCTTGCAGCACACCAAAAATGAGATTTTTCTGTGTTGTGTAGCTTTTCTGGTGATTTTCAGAATGGTTCTTGATGTTTTCTTTTTGTGCTTTAAATCTTTTCAGAAGAGGAAGCTTGTCTTGAGGATCACCAGGAGGCTTGTGAACCTCATTTGCACTTAGGCAAGTCACAACAACATTTTCATGGTGCCATTTTAATATTTGTGATTTTCCAACTTGAATAAATGATTTAATCCATGCATATAAATTATTCTTATTATTTTTATTCTGTTGGCTGCTTGCTTTAGTTGTTATATTTGATTTACAGAAAGTTGGAAGTTGATTAAGTTGTTAATGTAACTAGAAGAAAGTTTGGGTTATGAAGAACTAATATGGTTATGGATATAACTATTTATTTGAAGTTATTTTCTTGCATAAGAGCTATGGTAAAATTTTGCTAGAATATATTCTGTTATAATTGAAATTAAATCCTAACCAGAGGAGTAATAGAAGTTGTTGATGCTTATGCTTAGTGTGGTAGAGCTGATCTAATTCTTTATGATAATACAAATTGTGTGTTGCATTTGCATGGCATTTTATGACACCGGTTATTTTTTTAAGTTGAACCTGCTAATAACTCAACTTGAATATATCGTTGACCGGGTCATGGTGCCACTGAATCGAGTTTTTCCAAGTGCAACCACATTTGCCTTTATGGGAAGGCCTTTATTTGGTTTGTTGTCATGCCTCTGGTCAGTACCTCCAACTAAGGAAGGTTATGGGCGTGCGGTACCCTGGCCCAGTAAGCAGACATAACCTTGTGTGCCCGTTGTTGAGATTATGGTACCGAGTCCCCATTTGGGACAGTTTATGTTTGGCCACGACGGTGGTCGTTGTGCCTTTGGTAGGCACGGGGCCACCTAGGACTATTCGGATGGGAAATGAGTCGGAGTGGCCGAGAGAGTGTCATGGCAATGGAGGGGTTTCGTCGGAATGCCGTTGGTCCACTCGAATGGGAGAGCAAGGCCATGGGTTCCGTGGTGTGGGTACAATGCACTACCTCTGCAGAGTGTAATTAATCTATCGATAGCCGAGTCCACGGTCACGGACATGCTCGAAAGTAGGTCACACCATGGGTCAACATTTAATAAAAAAATTCTCACTAAGTTATAAATTTTGCACTATCAGAGATGGTGGAGAGACCACCGAGATGTTTGAGACCAAGTGTTGGTCAGGGTTGTGATCGCCAGAAAGATCACGAGATAATCCGTTTTGGGATCGACAAGTTGGTATGTTAAGAAGGATCACCATTGGTAAGTCAGTCCGAGGGAGTGTTTTCACAAAGGTATGAGCACATCATGTTGGTTATATTCATACATATGTATGTTGTTGCATTTTAATAATTGAATAATTATCATGATATTGTTTGTCATTATGTTTATGTTCGCTGTAAGCTTGCAAGTACATTCAATGTACTGACCTGGCGTGTCATGCCAGATTTCAGGAAAGTCTCGCTGGAAAGGAGTGCCGTCCGAGTCTAGAACGTGTCCACATCGGTGTCCCTGTGCTATGGAGTTCCGCTACGACATCGTTCTGCTGCCGCGTAGATGTTATGACCGAGGCCTTTTATGTTCACTAAATAATGTACATATTGTTCAGCCGCACCGTGTGTGCCGCTTGGCCTCGCTACCTATTGTAATGTAAACTTTGATCCACTAGTATCAATAAAGCGGTTGTTTTCTGTACCAAGATGTTGTGTGTTGCTAGAAGAGAAGGTATCTGGGCTGGCAATGCAGGGTAAACCGGTCGCTCTGAGCCGGGGTGCCACATCTTTATCGGTCAAACCGCATAACAACATACGTTGTTCCCTTTGTCATCGGTATGTTACTTGCCCGAGATTCGATCGTCGGTATCATCATACCTAGTTCAATCTCATCACCGGCAAGTCTCTTTACTCGTTTCGTAATACATCATCTCATGACAAACTCATTAGTCGTTTGCTTGCAAGGCTTATTACGATATGTATTACCGAGAGGGCCCAAAGATACCTCTCCGACACTCGGAGTGACAAATCCTATTCTTGATCTATGCCAACACCACAAACACCTTCGGAGACACCTGTAGAGCATCTTTATAATCACCCAGTTACGTTGTGACGTTTGATAGCACATAAGGTGTTCCTACGGTATTCGGGAGTTGCATAATCTCATAGTCAGAGGAACATGTATAAGTCATAAAGAAAGCAATAGCAGTAAAACTAAACGATCATAATGCCAAGCTAACGGATG
Organism: Secale cereale; assembly: GCA_902687465.1. Classification (NCBI taxonomy): domain Eukaryota; kingdom Viridiplantae; phylum Streptophyta; class Magnoliopsida; order Poales; family Poaceae; genus Secale; species Secale cereale. Next base: position 768,840,863 of record LR738711.1, on the reverse strand, counting down.
GGTCTTGTCCATCACATCATTCTTCTAATGATGTGATCCCGTTGATCAAATGACAACACATGTCTATGGTTAGGAAACGTAACCATCTTTGATTAATGAGCTAGTCTAGTAGAGGCATACTAGGGACTCTATGTTTTGTCTATGTATTCACACATGTACTAAGTTTCCAGTTAATACAATTCTAGCATGAATAATAAACATTTATCATGACATAAGGAAATATAAATAACAACTTTATTATTGCCTCTAGGGCATATTTCCTTCAGTCTCCCACTTGCACTAGAGTCAATAATCTAGTTCACATCGCCATATGATTTAATACCGATAGTTCACATCGTAATGTGAATAACACTCATAGTTCACATCGCCATGTGACTAACACCCAAAAGGTTTACTAGAGTCAACAATCTAGTTCACATCGCCATGTGATTAACACCCAAAGAGTAATAAGGTGTGATCATGTTTTGCTTCGTGAGAGAAGTTTAGTCAGCGGGTCTATTATATTCAGATCTGTATGTATTTCGCAAATTTCTATGTCTACAATGCTCTGCATGGAGCTACTCTAGCTAATTGCTCCCACTTTCAATATGTATCTAGATCGAGACTCAAAGTCATCCAGATCGGTGTCAAAGCTTGCATCAACGTAACTCTTTACGATGAACTCTTTATCACCTCCATAACCGAGAACAAATTCCTTAGTCCTCTAAGGATAATTTTGACCGCTGTCCAGTGATCTACTCCTAGATCAAAATTGTACTCCCTTGCCAAACTCAGGGCAGGGCATACAATAGGTCTGGTATACAACATGGCATACTTTATAGAACCTATGGCTGAGGCATAGGGAATGACTTTCATTCTCTCTCTATCTTTTGTTGTGGTCGGGCTTTGAGTCTTACTCAACTTCACACCTTGCAACACAGGCAAGAACTCTTTCTTTGACTGTTCCATTTTGAACTACTTCAAAAACTTGACAAGGTATGTACTGATGGCTTCTCGCCCCTCGTTGGTTACCCCAAGTGGAAGGTTTGAGATGTAGCGTAACGGCAAGTTTCCCTTGGCAAGATACCAAGGATCGAATCCCGTGAGACTCCGAGGGTCGACAAGTAGGTGTCAACTGCTAACGGCGCCAGATACTTAGCGGTTGACAGGACCTGCACACAGATACAAATAACTTTGCTCCCAACGAGTACAGAGAGGTTGTCAATCCCTCCGGCCTTGCTGTTTAAAAAGGATCAAACGCAAGAGATAATAATGATAGCTATGATTGCAACTAGGAAATAAAAGCAGAAAGTAAATATAGGGTGTGATCAGTGGTGGTAATATGGACCGGGGTCCCATGATGTTCACTAGTGATGTCTCTCTCCCAAAAGACGATAAAACAGCTAAGCGAGGTAAACAAATTACAGCTGGGCAATTGACAGGATTATGTGCGCAAACCAATGCTAACTATGCTGTAAAGAAAGGTAGAGGCTCAAAAGCATGGGCGGTACGCCAAGGCAAGTAGACCGAAATCCATCTGCATCTACTACTAATCATCCACCTTGAGATATCTATCCAGAACATCTCGCCGGTATTAAGTTGCGAGTCCCACCCAAAGTGTAAACTCAAAGCAACAGACAACTGCATTAAAAGAACTTTGCGTAAAGTAAACAATCCTTGCACCCGCAAGTACAAGCACCATTGTTTTCCCCCTTGTGGCAACAACACATCCCCTAGACTCATGTTTCTGTCACTCAAACTAGTCATCAGGGGGCATGAACCCACAATCAAGCATAACGTTCCCTCTTGGAGTTACTACCTACTACTTGACCAAATCAATAAACAGCAACGGAGAACATGCAAGAATTACTCAAGAACTAAAATATAAAAGAGGTGAATCAAATATATTACTCACACACAATCTGAACATAATCTCATAATCCATCGGATCCCAGCAAACTCAGCAGAGCAACAACATAAAGATTACATATGTGCCTCGATCATGTAGGGCAGCTCACGAGGTCTAATCCATGAAGAACAAAGAGGGGAGGAGAACATCACATAGCTACTGGTCATGGACCCATGGTCCAAGGGGGACTACTCACAACTCATCCGGGAAGCGTCCATGGTGGTGGAGAAGCTCCCGGTGGTGGTCCTCCCCTCCGGCAGGGTGCCGGGAAGAGTTCTCTTGATGCTCCCGATCTTGGAAGCGTTGCGGCGGCGGAACAGAGACGAGATCGTGAAAAAGGGTTCCGTCCTCGAGGGTTTCGGGACGCGAGGAGTATATATGCCAAAGGGGGTCACCAGAAGCGGAGAGGGGGGCCCAGGCACCCCCCTAGGGCGGCCAGGGGTGGGGCCGCCTGGGCTGGCCGCCTGGGCTGCCCTTGGCTCCCCTCTGGCCCCAGTTTGGTTTTTCTCGAAGCTTCCTGTATGCTGATTTTTTCTGTATTTTTCCCAGAATTTTTGGAGCACTTTTAATATGGGGGAAATCTGAAATAGAAAAACAGCAGAAAACAGGAACTGGCACTGTGGTGCACTGAGTTAATAGGTTAGTCCAAATATGATCAAAAGTGTATGGAAGTGCATAAATATCATAGCAATATCACACAAAAGAAGCATGGAGCAAGCAGAAATTATAGATACGTTTTGGACGTATCATGTACTCATTGAAAAAACTTATCAAGCATCTTGATCTATCTCTATAGATGTTGATGCTCAATATGTAAGCCGCTTCACCGAGGTCTTCCTCTGAAAAACTCCTTTCAAACACTCCTTTATGCTTTCCAGAAAATTCTACATCATTTCCGATCGACAATATGTCATTCACATATACTTATCAGAAAGGTTGTAGTGCTCCCACTCATTTTCTTGTAAATACAGGCTTCACCGCAAGTCTGTATAAAACTATATGCTTTGATCAACTTATCAAAGCGTATATTCCAACTCCGAGATGCTTCCACCAGTCCATAGATGGATCGCTGGAGCTTGCACATTTTGTTAGCACCTTTATGATTGACAAAACCTTCTGGTTGCATCATATACAACTCTTCTTTAATGAATCCATTAAAGAACACATTTTTGTTACCCATTTGCCAGATTTCATAAAATGCGGCAATTGCTAACATGATTCGGACGAACTTAAGCATCGCTACGAGTGAGAAAATCTCATCGTAGTCAACACCTTAAACTTGTCGAAAACCTTTCGCAACAAGTTGAGCTTTGTAGACAGTAATATTACCATAGACATCAGTCTTCCTCTTAAAGATCCATTTATTTTCAATGATTTGCTGATCATCGGGCAAGTCAACCAAAGTCCGCACTTTTTTCTCATGCATCGATCCCATCTCAGATTTCATGGCCTCAAGCCATTTTGCGGAATCTGGGCTCATCATCGCTTCCTCATAGTTCGTAGGTTCATCATGGTCTAGTAACATGACTTCCAGAACCGGGTTACCGTACCACTCTAGCGCGGAACGCACTCTGGTTGACCTACGAGGTTCAGTAGTAACTTGATCTGAAGTTTCATGATCATCATTATTAGCTTCCTCGCTGATTGGTGTGGGAATCACTAGAACTAGTTTCTGTGATGTACTACTTTCCAATTCAGGAGAAGGTACAATTACCTCATTAAGTTCTACTTTCCTCCCACTGACTTCTTTCAAGAGAAACTCCTTCTCTAGAATGGATCCATTCTTAGCAACGAATATCTTGCCTTCGGATCTGTGATAGAAGGTGTACCCAACAGTTTCCTTTGGGTATCCTATGAAGACACATTTCTCTGATTTGGGTTCGAGCTTATCAGGTTGAAACTTTTTCACATAAGCATCACTGCCCCAAATTTTAAGAAACGAGAGCTTAGGTTTCTTGCCAAACCACGGTTCATACGGTGTCGTCTCAATGGATTTAGATGGTGCCATATTTAACGTGAATGCAGCTGTCTCTAATGCATAACCCGAAAATGATAATGGTAAATCGGTAAGACACGTCATAGATCACACCATATCTAATAAAGTGTGGTTACGACATGCAGACACACCATTACGCTGTGGTGTTCCAGGTGGCGTGAGTTGTGAAACTATTTCACATTGTTTTAAATGAAGCCAAACTCGTAACTCAAATATTTGCCTCCGCGATCAGATCGTAGAAACTTAATTTTCTTGTTACGATGATTCTCTACTTCACTCTGAAATTCTTTGAACTTTTCAAATGTTTCAGACTTGTGCTTCATCAAGTAGATATACCCATATCTGCTCAAATCATCGGTGAAGGTCAGAAAATAACGATACCCGCCGCGAGCCTCAACACTCATCGGTCCACATACATCAGTATGCATGATTTCCAACAAATCAGCTGATCACTCCATTATTTCGGAGAACGGAGTTTTAGTCATCTTGCCCATGAGTCATGGTTCGCAAGCACCAAGTGATTCATAATCAAGTGATTCCAAAAGCCCATCAACATGGAGTTTTTTCATGCACTTTACACCAATATGACCTAAATGGCAGTGCCACAAATAAGTTGCACTGTCATTATTAACTTTGCATCTTTTGGCTTCAATATTATGAATATGTGTATTACTACGATCGAAATCCAACAAACTATTTTCATTGGGTGTATGACCATCGAAGGTTTTATTCATGTAAATAGAATAACTATTATTCTATGACTTTAAATGAATAACCGTATTGCAACAAACATGATCAAATCATATTCATGCTCAATGCAAATGCCAAATAACATTTATTTAGGTTCTACACTAATCCCGAAAGTATAGGGAGTGTGCGATGATGATCATATCAATCTTGGAACCATTTCCAATACACATCATCACTTCACCTTTAACTAGTCTCTGTTCATTCCGCAACTCTCATTTCGAGTTACTAATTTTAGCAACTGAACCGGTATCAAATACCCACGGGTTGCTATGAACACTAGTAAAGTACACATCAATAATTTGTATATCAAATATACTTTTGTTCACTTCGCCATCCTTCTTATCCGCCAAGTATCTAGGGCAGTTCCACTTCCAGTGACCATTTCCTTTGCAGTAGAAACACTTAGTTTCAGGCTTGAGTTTAGCTTTGGGTTTCTTCACGAAAGTGACAACTTGCTTGTCATTCTTTTTGAAGTTCCCCTTCTATCCCTTTACCCTTTACTTGAAACAAGTGGTCCTGTTAACCATCAACACTTGATGCTCTTTCTTGATTTCTACCTTCGCCGATTTCGGCATCACGAAGAGCTCGGGAATTACTTTCGTCATCCCTTGCATATTATAGTTCATCGTGAAGTTCTACTAACTTGGTGATAGTGTCTAGAGAACTTCGTCAATTACTATCTTATCTGGAAGATTAACTCCCACTAGATTCAAGCAATTGTAGGCAAAGTACCGTGAGAGGTCTCATACCTCTTGACACGGGCATGAGTCTGAAATACTATTTTCAACTCTTGCAACATCTCATATGCTCCGTGGCGTTCAAAACATTTTTGAAGTCCCGGTTATAAGACGTAAAGCATGGCGCACTAAACTATCAAGTAGTCATCATACCGAGCTTGTCAAACTTTCATAACGTTTGCATTTGCTCCTGCAATAGGTTAGTCACCTAGCGGTGCATCAAGGACATAATACTTCTGTGCAGCAATGAGGATAATCCTCAGATCATGGACCTAGTCCACATCATTGCTACTAACATCTTTCAACTTAGTTTTCTCTAGGAACATATAAAAATAAATGGGGAGCTACATCGCGAGCTATTGATCTACAACATAGATGTGCTAATACTACCAAGACTAAGTTCATGATAAATTAAAGTTCAATTAATCATATTACTAAAGAACTCCCACTTAGATAGACATCCCTCTACTCATCTAAATGATCACGTGATCCAAATCAACTAAACCATGTCCGATCATCACGTGAGATTGAGTAGTTTTCAATGGTGAACATCTTATGTTGATCATATCTACTATATGATTCACGCTCGACCTTTCGGCTCTAGTGTTCCGAGGCCATGTCTGTACATGCTAGGCTCGTCAAGTTTAACCCGAGTATTCCACATGTGCAGAACTGTCTTGCACCTGTTGTATGTGAACGTAGAACCTATCACACCCGATCATCACGTGGTGTCTCAGCACGAAGAACTTTTGCAACGGTGCATACTCAGGGAGAACACTTGTACCTTGAAATTTTGTAAGGGATCATCTTATAATGCTACCGCCGTACTAAGCAAAATAAGAAGCATAATAAGAGAAACATCACATGCAATCAAAATATGTGACATGATATGGCCATCATCATCTTGTGCGTTTGATCTCCATCCCCAAAGCATCGTCATGATCTCCATCGTCACCGGCTAGACACCATGATCTTCATCGTAGCGTTGTGGTCGTCTCGCCAACTATTGCTACTACTACTATCGCTAACTCATAGTGATAAAGTAAAGCAATAACATGGCCTTCGCAATTCATACAATAAAGAGACAACCATAAGGCTCCTGCCGGTTGCCGATAACTTTACAAAACATGATCATCTCATACAATAACGTATAACTCATCACGTCTTGACCATATCACATCACAACATGCCCTGCAAAAACAAGTTAGACGTCCTCTACTTTGTTGTTGCAAGTTTTATATAGCTGCTACGGGCTTAGCAAGAACCGTTCTTACCTACGCATACAAAAACCACAACGATTTTTTGTCAAGTATGCGTTGTTTTAACCTTCATAAGGACCGGGCATAGCCACACTCGATTCAACTAAGGTGAGAGAGACAGACACCCGCCAGTCACCTTTAAGCAACGAGTGCTCGTAATGGTGAAACCAGTCTCGCGTAAGCGTACACGTAATGTTGGTCCGGGCCGCTTCATCTCACAATACCGCTGAATCAAAGTATGACATGCTGGTAAGCAGTATGACTATTATCGCCCACAACTCATTGAGTTCTACTCGTGCATATCATCTATGCATAGACCTGGCTCATGATACCACTGTTGGGGAACGTAGTATTTCAAAAAAAATCCTATGATCACGCAAGATCTATCTACTAGAAGCATAGCAACGAGAGGGGAGAGTGTGTCTACGTATCCTCGTAGACCGAAAATGGAAGCGTCTAGTGACGCGGTTGATGTAGTCGAACGTCTTCACGATCCAACCGATCCAAGCACCAAACGTACGGCACCTTCACGTTCAGCACACGTTCAGCTCGATGACGTCTCATGAGCTCTTGATCCGGTTGAGCGTCACGGGAGAGTTTCGTCAGCACGACGGTGTGGTGACGGTGATGATGAAGCTACCGGTGCAGGGCTTCGCGTAAGCACTGCAACGATATGACCAAGGTGTGTATCTGTGGAGAGGGGCACCGCACACGGCTAAAATCAACTTGTGTGTCTATGGGGTGCCCCCTGGCCACGTATATAAAGGATGGAGGGAGGAGGAGGCCGGCCCTCATAGGGCGCGCCCAAAGTGTGGAGTCCTACTAGGGCTCCCTAGTCCTAGTAGGATTCTACCTCCCACATGGAATAGGAAAAGGGGAAGGGAGAAGGAGAAGGAAGGAAGGAGGCGCCCCCTTTCCCTAGTCCAATTCGGACAAGTCCATGGGGAAGGGGTGTGGCCACCCTTGAGGCCTTTCTCTCCTTTTCCGTATGGCCCATTAAGGCCCAATACGAATTCCCGTAACTCTCCGGTACTCTGAAAAATACCCGAATCACTCGGAACCTTTTCGATGTCAGAATATAGCCTTCCAATATATCGATCTTTACTTCTCAACCATTTCGAGACTGTTCTTCATGTCTGTGATCTCATCTGGGACTCCGAACAAACATCGGTCATCAAATCACATAACTCATAATACAAATCGTCATCGAACATTAAACGTGCGGACCCTACGGGTTCGAGAACTATGTAGACATGGCCGAGACACATCTCCGATCAATAACCAATAGCGGAACCTCGATGCTCATATTGGCTCTAACATATTCTACGAAGATCTTTATCGGTCAAACCGCATTACAACATGTGTTGTTCCCTTTGTCATCGGTATGTTACTTGCCCGAGATTCGATCGTCGGTATCATCATACCTAGTTCAATCTCGTCATCGGCAAGTCTCTTTACTCGTTCCGTAATACATCATCTCGTGACTAACTCATTAGTCGTTTGCTTGCAAGGCTTATTACGATCTGTATTACCGAGAGGGCCCAGAGATACCTCTCCGACACTCGGAGTGACAAATCCTATTCTCGATCTATGCCAACACCACAAACACCTTTGGAGACACCTGTAGAGCATCTTTATAATCACCCAGTTACGTTGTGATGTTTGATAGCACACAAGGTGTTCCTCCGGTATTCGGGAGTTGCAAAATCTCATAGTCAGAGGAACATGTATAAGTCATGAAGAAAGCAATAGCAGTAAAACTAAACGATCATAATGCTAAGCTAACGGATGGGTCTTGTCCAGCACATCATTCTTCTAATGATCTGATCTCGTTGATCAAATGACAACTAATGTCTATGGTTAGGAAACATAACCATCTTTGATTAACGAGCTAGTCTAGTAGAGGCATACTAGTGACTCTATGTTTTGTCTATGTATTCACACATGTACTAAGTTTCCGGTTAATACAATTATAGCATGAATAATAAACATTTATCATGATATAAGGAAATATAAATAACAACTTTAGTATTGTCTCTTGGGCATATTTCCTTCAGGAGTACCCTGGACTATGGAGGTTTGCAAAGGTACAGGGCGAACACAATGTCTTCCATGTGCAAAGTAGGAATCAATGTTGCCCGTCGTCATGAAAAACTCTATTTTTATGATGAGAACTAACGCCACAACAAGCCAAATCCTTGTATCAAGTGCATAGTCAAGTAGGTGTGATTTCCTCCTCCTACCAAGAGGAAACCCTATGGATCAGATGTTTCTCACACTTTGAAGTTGTGGCCCTCTTGGGGTCTTCTTCATTGGAGTTGGTTTTTAGTGGAGGGGCATGTGGACGTTGTTTGAGGTTCATAGTAAGCTTGCATGACAATTATGAGAATATTTGGATCACAACTAGGTTTTGATAGTTGGTTTTCCAGCATTCCCATTGGATCTTTATTTTTGTTCCCCTCTAGTGCTATAAAGCTGAAGTTATCGCATCATCATCTAGGCAGTGACAATGATAGGTGGTTAGTAATGTTTTGGCGTGATTTTTTCCAATTAACTAGACAATTCTCCTTCCCTTAGATAATAGAAAAAGTCACGTGGACTTTAGATGAGTGAGTGAGGCCACTTTGTTGTTTTGTTGATGACAATGGTGGTTCCATTGTTCTATAGTTTTGTGGAGGTACGACCATGATCATGTGTAAACTATTTATCTTTCATGTCAAATTGAACACTAATACAAAATTCATTTTTTGATGAGATGTTTTATTGATGGGAAATAGCATGAGCTTTGCTTTTTCATTAAAGAAGGGGAATCAAGTTACATGTATGTTGATCATATATGGAGAAGATAACTTAGAGACACAAGCCTATTCACTAGCTAGAACTCCAAAACACTAACCTTTTCCCTCCTGAAACGAATGAACCTCATCTCTAGCCATGGTCGCAAGGCCCCTTTTCCTTCAAAATGTATGTGTTTCCAGTCTTTCCCTAGTTTCCAAGCAATATAGCAAGTTGTGGTTACTTGTTTCTTTGAAGAAGCATGACGAGTCAAAGCCCAAGTATTTCTCCACTATATTTTACCAAAGTGGAATTAGCACCAACACTAGTATCTCTATCATTAGTGGTCAGGAACAAATCCCAAACATTCTTAGCGAAAGGGCAATCAGGGAGCATATGGGTGGCAGATTCATGAGCTATCTCGAACAGGGTATAGGTAACATCATGAGGCCAACCTCTAGCCTGCAAATGATGCAGGTCCTAATTCCATTTTTGGATCAGCAACCACATACTCGCTCTTACTTTGGGATCATCCTTAATCTTCCGCATCATGTTTCGGAGAGGCTCAGGCAATATGCCTAGAAACTAGAAGTCATATGCCAAAGCTACTGAGTAGCAACCATCTCCTATGATCTTCCAGCGGATCCTACGGGCTCGGCGGATAATAGCACCTTATGCATCTTTTCCCAGAGGAAGATGAATCCATCCATAAGCGCCATGAGATTTTACGAAGACCACAATATATTATTAACTAGTAGAATGCACATGTGTTGCCACGGGCTTTTGAAATATTGGATTGGAATTATATATAAACATAATCCGAATTAAATTTCACATTTATAGAAAAGATAGCACGTACACAAATAGGGTAATTATTGAAGTCAACGTCACTTGAAATGTAATTGATAAAAAAGGCAAGTTCGCGATGTTTACATAGAGAGCGATGATCCAACTAATAGTTTGTTAAAAATTTAAATCTACTTGATGCACTCAAGATATTCTCGCTCAATATCAGGAATGTTGTCTTTTGCGTCATTGGCACGATATTTAAACAAGTATAATAGAACTACTTCCTCAACTCATAACCATCGTGCACAAAGCAATATATATAATTAGCATGAATATTTTACTTGGAAGACCTAAAAATGTGCAACGGAGCTTACCGTGCAAACCAGAAAAATCAGTTTTTAACTGTTCCACGAGAGCATAATCTAGAACACAATTTTATATTTGTTTTTTTGTTTGCTATGTTGTATAAAAATTGTAAACTTTCGGTCCCTTCCAGCGATGTCGCCTCGGAACCCTTGTTGAATGGAGTTGTTTTGAATGTCGCTAGAATACCCCTCTCTCTCTCTCTCTGTCTCTCTCATATTCTATGAAAATGATCATATAAAAATGGGCACTTTGTATTATCATGTATAACATACATATAAGTAAGGATTATTTGTACGCACCTATGCTCGTTGATAATTTTCAAAGCCTCCTTAGAATCCATCACTTCTTATCTTTGATGGACAAAAGTGAAAATATAAAAATATAAAAAATATTCTATACTGCATTATATAAACATATATATTGTATTAAAACAAAAGTGAGACTAACAAAAATGTTTTTATTCGCAAAAAAACTGAGTATCCCTAATTAGTTTTTTTGGACAACCTGAGGCGTCCACCCACGCCCAAAACTCTGTGCGCAGCTTGGGCCATGCGCAAATAATAATTTGTAGTTAGGCACTACCAAGTATGATGCAAAACAAGTCTACTTATGATGCATAGAAAGTCTACACAGGAAGCAAAACATGGCAAGATAGGGAGCACAGAAAACATCACAGGAAACATGGCAATGTGCTTAAGCAAGTATGATGCAAACAAGTCTATATAGAAAGCACAACAAGTCTATACAGGAAGCATTACAGGGCAAGGTAGGAAGCACAAGAAACAACACAAGTCTATATGATGCAATACATGGCAAGGTATGATGCATGACAAATCTATACAGGAAGCACAGCAAGTCTATACAGGAAGCATAACATGGCAAGGTAGGAAGCATAGAAAACAACACAAGTTTATATGATGCAATACATGGCAAGGTATGATGCATGACAAATCTATACAAGAAGCACAGCAAGTATATACAGGAAGCATTACAAGTCTATACAGGAAGCATAACAAGGCAAGGTAGGAAGCACAGTAAAACAACACAAGTCTATATATATGATGCAATACATGGCAAGGTATGATGCATGACAAATATATACAGGAAGCAATACGTGGCAAGGTAGGATGCATGACAAGTCTATACAAGAAGCACAGCAAGTCTATACAGGAAGCACAGCAAGTCTATACAGGAAGCACAGCAAGTCTATACAGGAAGCATAACATGGCAAGGCAAGAAGACATGCTAAGCTTGAACTTGTTACAATTCGAAGGTGTTTTCTTTTCCACCTAATATACATCCTTATCCTCACTACACAGTCGCGCCACATAGTTCCTCTCACTCTCTCAAGCTTGCTCGTGTCTACGCCGCCTCCCATCAATCGATGGTGTCCAGCATCCTCCACTCCCTTCCACGGCGTGGGCCGCCCCCTCTTATCCCCGCCATCTCTGCTCCACTCCACGTGTGAAGCCTGTCCTACCTTCGCTCAACGGCCTCGCCTGCATCCTCCCTCCCCATCATGGTGGATCGATTGGTTTGATCCACCGCAGTACGACTTACTTTTACGCCCATATCTACAAGGCGTCGGTTGTTGGCGGGAGGACGACATGAGTTGCTGAGGTGTGTGGCGCCATTCATAGTGTCGCTTCTTGCCGCACAACATGGCTACAACACTCAAGGCACCAGCGGCAGCGCATGGGCGCGCTACTACTATAGAGCGCAGCGGCAAAGCGGGCTGCGCAATGGGCACAGAGTCTGGCTGTGGGATACAAAAGCTTGGTGCGGACTGCAGTGTCTGGTACTGCTTGAATTTCTAGGAGTAGGATGCGTGACCCGGCTCAAGGGCGGTGGCCTTTGTGGACACGGCAACTTGGTGCGGTAGTTGTGTGGCTACCTGACACGAAGCTACATAGCCATGTACTCCCGTCGTAAAGAAATATAAGAGTTTTTGATTAGGGTATCTGACGCATTTCAGACTGAATATTTTTTGAATTTCACAAGTATTAATGGATGTTGATGAATGCAAATTGTGCTATGCATGTCACTCAGCAAGTACAGCATGACAGTGATTTGATAAATACAAATGACAATCTTTCAACATAAGATTCGTAGAGATTAGTTTGAACTTAGTGGGTGCACATATTGTTATAACAAAAAACATACCCTCCCCATCCTAAAATAAGTGTCTTAATTTTATACCAACTTTAATATAAAGTTGTATCAAAGTTGAGACACTTATTTTTCTAAAGACGGAGAAAGTTTGATACTGCCTCCGGTTCCAAATACTACTTGTTGCGATGGTGATTTCATGAAACCCCCTCCACACTTGTCCGACATAAACCACACTCCTCCTTGATTCCCCTCCCCACACTGTGCTCCACCTCCATTTTCTCTCTGCCTGCTCGCCGGTCAGGTCGCGCAGCTCCACGACATCGTGCCATAAAGCTCCCCGAGCCTCCTCCCGATCCTCTCCCCAGCGCAGCTCCCCAGTTCTCCTCTGGACCTAAAAATCCCTTCTTTCTATCTCTATCTAGAGGGCATGGGGCCAAGGGCGTGTCAGGCATGTTCAGTTAACACTGTCGAGAATTCAGTTGCGGTGTAGCATTTCCGGCAAGATACCGTTTTAGAGAAGCAGACGGCTACGATGGCTCCCCACCGAAAGGACTAGTCGCCACTGTAGGATGTACTTACCATTGTACTGTAGCTTTTACTTTCTTACCTTGCGCTAGCTGTCACTGCTCAACGACCTATAACCAACCAGGATGTGGCTGGAGAGGGTCACTCTTCAATTCCCCAATTATGTCGATGGGCTAGAACCCTAAATATTCTGCTCCTTACATACTTAATACAACTCCGATCCCGAGTGATTTGTTGATTTCCCCCATAGAAATATCTCCTACACATGCATAGATCAACTCGGGCATGAAAAATTGGTATCCAGAGCCATCATTCTTCGGCGAGGATGCTTCCGAGCGGCAGAAAAAAATTCTGCATTGGTGATTCCCACCATTGTTCCCACCCAATTTACCGAGCTCAATGGAGGTGTTCGTTCGGCGGCGTGGCGGCGGCGGTTGGCGTGTTGGGGGAAGGAGTGGTGGTGCTGGTGGCGGTGATTATTCGGGCACAGATCGGCCAAGCAAAAGCGGTTACTTGAGCACCTTGTTCACTCTGTCAAATCCCGTGGTCCACGCTCCGATTCGTGTGCCAAGGAGGTGAATTCGTAGGCGGCGGCAGGATCTGTTGATTTAGGACGGGTTGCTGAATTTTTCAGTGGTAAAATTCCTTACCTAGACAGCAGATCAAGGTGATGGGATGTTCCAAGGCGATCGATGACGCTGATTTACATGAACTCTTGGCCCTGCGGGATGAATTTGGTGTTCTGCAACAAGATAGTGCTCAGATGCAGACACAGGTATCCAAATTGCCAGAGGAAGTACAAACGATGGGTACTAAACAAGAAAAGATTTCAATGACTGTTGGGACAATGGAACAGGTGGTGCTGGATTAGGGAAAAGAACTATGAACCATCAGTAATGTTCTCTAGACGTTGGTCAAAACAACCCAATCAATACCACATTCTGATCGTCCTTCCAGTTCTTAGCAAGTACCTAAATCCCCTACACTGAATCATGACCAAACACAAGAGCAGGAGGCTGGAGTGGAACTGTTAAGAAAATAGTTAGCAGCAGAAAAAGAAAAATCCAAACAATTGGAAGATTTGCATCTACTAGAATTACCAAAGATCAGAACCAACAGAACAAGTGGACCTCGTGGATTTGCAAATAAAGGCAGACAGGAATCACTAAGTACAGTGGGTACTCCTATGAAAGCAAGACAAAATGTTCACACTCCTGCTTTCAATCATTACTACCAATAGAACAGAGACAGAAAATTCTGGCCGGGTTACCACAGGACTTATGCAGGACATGCAAGCACAATTTATGAAATCATTAACTAAAGTCCCCAAAATGGATTTTCCCAGGTTCTCATGTGAAGATCCAGTTGGATGGATCAGACAGTGCAATAAGTATTTCCAGATGGCTGCTACTCCTGAGGAATATAAAGTATCTTTGACTCGGTTCTACATCATTGGTGAGGCTGATGTGTGGTTAAGGATATCTGGATTACTAAAGAAAAAGTTAACTTGGCAACAATTTGGAGCAGAAGTAGTAAAGATATTTTAAGAACAAGGATCTTATGATCTAACTGAAAAATTCAATTCATTAAAGCAAGCAAATAGTACAGTGTCTGTCTATACAAAGTAGTTTGAGGATTTGATGGCAGAGGTTATGGAAGAAAATCCTATACTAGGAGAAAGTTGGTTTGTTAGATGCTATGTGAATGGTCTCAGAGAAGGAATTAAGTTCCAACTTAGGCCACTCACACCACAATCACTAACGGATGCCTACTGTCTAGCAAAATAAGTGGAACCCAATCATACAGCTCTCAGTACAGTGCCCAAGAAGACTAGCAACACTTATGTCAACTATTTCCCGAAAAATAATGGGGTTTTTTTTAAAACGAAAGCAGTAATTACACAAACTTTGGACAACGGAATACTCCAGTCAAACAGGCATAAGCTAATACTAACACATTTTAGAAGATGAGAAAAGTGGGTGAATGCTGGAGATGTGGAGATAAGTGGGTGCATGGTCATAAGTGCAAATTAATTCCTAATGTGCATTTAATGCAACAAGAAGAGGTGGAATCATAGACTGTTGCAGAAGAGATAATTCAACAAGAACAAGAAGAAATGGTTGAGGAGGGAGAACACGCAATGTTCATCACTGCTCATGCAATGGGCCAGCAATTGGCACTGCCTACACCAACAATACTTATATATATATATCAATGGAAAAAGAGCAACAGCCCTGTTGGATTCAGGCAGCAGTTCCTCCTTTATGAGTCAAGAATTTGCTGTTAAAGCAACTTTCATTTATTACCCGTGAAACCCAGAATGATTGCAGTTGCAAGAGAGGGCAACTAATATCCGATGCAATAGTTCCTAACTGTGAATTCCAGTTAGCCAAGAATACACTGCAGTACAATTTCAGAATATTACCTCTGCCCAGCTATGATGTGATACTTAGATATGATTGGTTGACACTAATGAGCCCAGTAGCATTCAATGTGCCAGACAATACTTTTAGTTTCACTTTACAAGGAAAAACAACAATCACTGCTGCAATATTCAACACCCCAGAGAAAGTAAAATAAGTGCCTCCTAAGGAAATGAACAAGTTATTGGACAAGGGAGCTGAAACATTTTTGTTGCACGTGCATAATATCATTTTGCAAGCTCCTGCTGGATTCAAAACTCTTCCTCAACTACAAAAATTGTTATTGGAATATGCAGATCTTTTTGAAGAACCCAGCACTTTACCTCCACATAGGGATTGTGATTACACTATCCCCTTGAAACCTGGAACTGACCCTCCTCACTCCAGACCTTATAGAGTGCCTGCACACCAGAACAAAGAGATGGAAGAACAGATCAAGGAATTATTGGCAGCTCATTTCATCAGACAAAGCCAGAGTCCTTATGCTGCACCAGTGATTCTGGTTAAGAAAAAGGACAATTCTATGAGACTGTGTACATATTTTAGCAAATTGAATTCGATCATAGTTAAAAATAAATTTCCTATTCCTATCATAGAGGATTTGCTTGATGAACTTAATGGTGCAAAGTATTTTTCCAAATTGGATATGAGAGCACGCTATCACCAGATAAGGATGCATCCAGATGATATACATAAAACTGCATTCAGCACATTTTTGGGTCACTTTGAGTATTTAGTGATGCCTTTTGGTTTCTCTAATGCTCCTGGTACATTTCAAGCTTTGATGAACAAAATCTTTGGACCACATCTGAGAAAGTTTGTCCTAGTATTCTTTGATGATATACTCATCTACAGTGAAACTCTCGAGGAACACATGGAGCACATAGAGGCCGTGTTGAAAATCTTAAAGGAAAATTGGTTATGTGCAAAATTATCCAAATGTGTGTTCGCAGTTCAACGGCTGGAATATTTAGGTCATGTTATTTCTACTGAAGGAGTGGCTACAGATCCACAAAAGATCAAAGCTATTGTAGAATGGCCTTTGCCTGACAATGTGATAAAATTGAGAAGTTTTTTAGGATTGGCGGGGTATTATAGAAGATTCATTAAAGGATATGGAGTAATTTGCTGACCGCTGCATGATTTACTCAAAAAGGGACAATTCAAATGGACAACTGCACATACTACAACATTTGCTCAGCTTCAACAGGTACTCATCACAGCTCCAGTACTTGCTCTTCCTAATTTTTCTTTACCATTCATATTAGAAACTGATGCTTCTGGTAAAGGCATTGGAGCAGTACTTATGCAGCAAGGGAGACCTTTGGCATACTATACTTCTTCCCTACATCCTAGAAATGCAGCTCTGTCAACCTATGAAAAGGAAGCTTTAGCTATTTTAGAAGCCCTTAAAAGATGGAGGCATTACCTCATTGGGAATGAACTCCTCATCAAAACATATCAATAGTCCCTAAAGTTTATTACTAATCAGAAAATTATTGAAGGAGTGCAGCATAAACTCATGATGAAGCTACTGGGATTCAATTTTAAAGTCTAGTACAAGAAAGGAATTACAAACAGGGTGGCAGGTGCATTATCCAGAGTGATGCCCTCTTGTATGGCAATATCCATGGCCACTCCAGTTTGGGCACATGAACTTGTGGAAGGTTATCACAAAGACCCAAGTTCTAAGGAAATCTTAGAGAAATTGTTATTACAAGCAGATCATACTATGTCTGATTACAGCCTAACAGCTGGAATAATTAGATACAAAGGAAATATTCTGGTGGGAAATTTCTCTAACTTGAGACACAGATTAATTACAGCTCTGCACAGCTCTCCAATTGGGGGCCATTCTGGTACAAGAGCCACTTATCAAAGAATCAAAAATATCTTCTTTTGGCCTGGCATGAAAGCAGTTGTGGAATCATTCATTGCATCCTGTCAAATATGTCAAAGATCTAAACATGAAAATTGTCTACAACATGGGTTGTTGGAGCCCTTGCTAATTGTTGATATGGCCCGGAAGCATATATCTATGGATTTTATTAAAGGACTCCCAAATTCTCAAGGCAAAGAGGTCATATTGGTAGTAGTGGGTAGATTTACTAAATATGCCCATTTCATACCACTAGATCATCCATATAATATCATGACTGTGGCTCAGACTTTTATGGATAACATTATTAGACTGCATGGCCCTCCTCAGCTAATTATATAAGACAGGGACAAAATCTTTACCAGCAAGTTATGGGAAGACATTTTTGCTGCATGAAGAGTGAACTCAGATATAGCCCAACCTATCACCCACAAACTGATGGCCAAACAGAAAGAGTCAATCAGTGTCTTGAAACATATCTTAGATGCATGACCACCACTCAACCTACTAAATGGTGTTCTTGGCTACCTTTAGCAGAATTCTGGTACAATACTACCTATCATACTTCTCTGAAAATGCCCCCCTTTCAAGCTCTTTATGGGTTTCCTCCACCTATGATTTCTGAACTAGCAATACCAGGACATGAGGATGAAGAGGCTAACAACTTCTTATCTGCTAAACAACACATGCCAGAGCATTTGTAAGAGAACTTGCAGCAAGCTCATAATAGAATGATGAGATATGCATATCTGAAGAGAAGTGAGAGAGTCTTTGAGGTGGGAGATATGGTGTACTTGAAAATGGCTCCTTACAGACTAGCAGCTTTTGGATTTAGAGGTGCTCCAAAGCTACAAAATAAATACTATGGTCCATTCTTAATTATCCAGAAGATTGGCAACTTGGCTTACAAACTGCAGTTTCCTGCTCATGTGCAAATTCACCCTATTTTTCATGTTAGACAGTTGAAAAAGCACATTGGCAGTAAGTCCATCCCTAGCCCTCACTTACCAATGGTTGCATCTGATGGTACAATCAAGACAGGGCCTGCATCAGTTTTACAAGTGAGGCAAGTTCCCAGGCACAATCTGCCTGTAGTACAGTGGTACATCCAGTGGAAAAATTTGTCTCCAACAGAGGCCACTTGGGAAGATGTTGATTTTATCAAATATACATTCCCAGCCTTCTTCAAAGCAACTACTCAAGAATGGCGTGCAAATCAACGAACGCCGTAGGAACACGTCGTTTCTCTAGGAGGGAGCAATGTCAAGCATGTTCAGTTAACACTGTTGAGAATTCAGTTGCCGTGTAGCATTTTCGGCAAGATACCGTTTCAGAGAAGCGGACGGCTACGATGGTTCCCCACCGAAAGGACTGGTCGCCACCATAGGATCTACTTGTCGTTGTACTATAGCTTTTACTTTCTTACCTTGCACTAACTATCACTGCTCAACCTATAACCAACCGGGATGTGGCTGGAGAGCGTCATTCTTCAATTCCCCAATTAAGTCGATGGGCTAGAACCCTAGATATTCTGCTCCTTACATACTTAATACAGCTCCGATCCCAAGTGATTTGTTGATTTCCCCCATAGAAATATCTCCTACACATGCATAGATCGACTCGGGCCTGACAGGGCGGCGACGAGCGTGCCTGTTGCTCCGTATTCTTTGGCAGACCCCTTCCCAAGAAACCCGCTCTTGATGGCGGTTCATTGTCGGGGCTTCCCCCGTGGATGAGGAGTGCTGCCCGGTGGAGTTCTTCCGGCTGCTTCCTAGAGCGGTCTAGGGCGACGAACAGCTCTCCTACTGCTGGTGCAACAGTTCTGCCCGACGAACTTCTTCTGGCCGTCCTGCGGCTGCATCAGTTGGTGTTGGCATGGCTTCATCGAGGGGAGCTGCACGTACAAAGAGCAGGTATAGTTGTACAAGTACCGTTGTGACAGTTGTGTTCTGAACTCTGTTGCTATAATTCACCATTTGCAATGTGTGTTGATGTTGGAGTATGCTATTGGTGTTCAAGTACAGATAGTTGTGACAGAGATTCCAATGCATGTATACAATAATAATTTGCCATTTTGCACGCACGGATAAATCAAATGATGTTCATGTTCAAGTACTCTGTTGCTGTTGATTCGAGTATGTTATTGATGTTGATGGGGTAGGTATACTCAATTGTTTTTTTTACATATTTACCCATGCTCCCATGCTCATAATTAAACATCCAAGGTTAGTGGTATCTGAGAATAAAGCATATGTAGACCTCCATCATATCCAGTGTATCTGAAAATAAAGCTTTTCTAGATCTCTATTCTGTTGAAAAAGGTGTGATTAACAGTGGATCTTTCTATGTACTTTTAGTGGACAAGATTGTTTTCATTTTTTAGAAATATTGTTGTTAATGTTGGACTGCTTGCATTTCCAGCCTGAAGATAGCTAGTATCTTATTTAGAATGATGCACTTCATGTGTTAGAATTGTATGATCTGTAGTTCATTACTTCTATCTAATCTATTCATTGTATCTACACATATGTTTGTTCATTCTATGAATCTGGTTATCATATTTTTTGAAATGAGAAGATCTGTTATAAGTGCTCCTGCAGCTGTTATAAAAAATTTAGTTGTAATAATCTTTAATTTGAAGATACTCTATATTATATCTATAATACCTAAATAGTTCATCCCCACTTCCATATTTCTCTTGACATGCAAGCTATCCACCTCATCAATCTGCCACATCAGCTTTCTTTTTTTCAATCCAATTATTAATAGGCTAGTCTCTCATGCGTTAACATCATCATTTTCCTACCGAGGCTACCGCACTGGATCAGATTTATTTTACACCCGGATAAATATTGTGGGCCTTAATGAAGTGCACGCCCCATAATCTTCCTTAAAAAAACTCTACAGTAAAGGCACCCACGAGTTGCAATTTGAAGCACGACCAGTAACCTGGCCTCCACCGCTTCCCCTTCATGTATACCTATCTTTGCTTCACGTCTTCTCCCCTTCAGTTCTCTTCCCACTTCCTTTTCATATGTATATATGTTCACCTCCTCTGCACAACGCCCCCTTGCCTCCTCCTCACACCAAGTCATTGCCTCCCAACCACGATTCATATGAGTGATGCTGCCGCAACATGATTGTACGGATGCCAGGGATCTTGCTCCCCTTCCAGCGTTGACACTCGCATCAGATCCACGCCATCATTTTCGTGTAAGGAGATCGATGCCCCCAACCCAATCATCACGTATTCATCTACGCTGCTGAAGCAAGATGAACCCCATGGATATTTCCCCCTTCCTCATCCCTCCACCATGCTAGTATGTTTGTAGGATAACTTCTTATGTGTTGTTTTTATGATATTATATTCCGTATGCATGTTTACAGATTGGTCAATAATGAAATACTCTTGGCCCTCGGTAAAACTCATCAGGCTGCCCCTCACACAGATGTGTTCATTGTATTTTCTGCAATCCCGATGTTCTCTGTACGTGATGACGTGATGTATGTGTGCCTGGTGTTGATACCTGACCCGATGGATGAGTGCATAGTGTTGATCAATGCATTTGTGTTTTTGATCCATGCAATAGATGCAAATTGCCATGGATGAACTAACTCTCTCCATCTAATGTTGAAAGGGACGACCTGAGAGCACAAGGCGCACGGCAGTACTGTCTTTCTCCCCCTCCATGCTATCTCTCTTAGTACTAACATGTCCTATGGCTTCTACATAAAATAGATGGCAACTAGGAGTGTCCGTTCGTTAAAGATAGTAGTATATTTCCTTTGCTTGTTGTAGATTGAGAAGGTCCGTAATTGGAATAGGTTGGGATTTCATCATACGTGCTTATGATTTCTTCTCTATCAACTATAGGGATTCTCCCTTCTGTCTAAACATGCGTGGACGGGCGCATGGGTGCGCTGGGGATGCAAGCTACCAACGAGGCCGCAGCAACAACTAGGATGTACGGGGCATTCTCTTTTGGTGAGAAGCCGAGGTATTAACTAGCCCCTAATTAATTATCTAACCATGTGATTGATCTTTTAATTGATGTAGATGGAACCTCTTAAAACTTCCTAGGGAAGGGGGTGTACCGGAAATAGCAACTGATGTATTCGGTTGTTGTATAATTCTTTTTTAATCCAAGCTTGCTAGATTGCCTTAGATGCTTGATCAAATGCCTCGGCTACTTAACAATTTTCTTCTGAAATAAGATTGCTCCCTTCCCTGCAAACATTTGAACCATATGTAATCACTTATCCATGTTTTATTTTTCATCTTTCATATTTTGAGTCGAGCTACTCTTCTTCAATATATGAACATTGATCCTACTATGAATTTTCGCAGCAACGCGCGGTGGAGTTATGTAGTTAAACATAGGTTTTGTACCATAATTTTTGCAGCTCTAATATGTAATCTTTAATCTGAAGATGTTCTATCTTATAGTTTTTGTACAATAGTAACCTACATGTATGCTTATTCATTATAAAGTTTTTTCTGTACATAGTTTTTGAAATGAGATCTTGTAGCTGTTATATTTAATCTGAAATATTCTCACTTATATTAAACAAATCTGGTTTTCATGAAGGGATTTTATGTGGAACAATTTGACAGGCAGCTTCGCAAAAGAGATGGGAAACAATGGAACCTTCACCATGCACATAAATCAATGGAACCTATGTAAGTGCTTTTTGTTGACTTCTCCCTTAGATATGCACATAAATCAAAAGAATATTCAAAGATAAAGAATTTGGTTGTTCCCAATCTAATAATTACTACACCCGCAGAGAAGAGAAAGATTCAACGATGTTCATACCTAGATCCACTCGCTTTACTTCTGGATATTCCTTGGTTATCGGTGATGGACGAGCATGTATGGAGGGGATCTCTTTCCTTTTTCTCTCGATATATTGTTGCACCAAAAGATATTAAGATGATCTGCTGCCTATTTTACCCAACATGAAAAAGGAAGCGGAAGATATGACCAAGTTCTTTCTGAAAAAGATACAACTTTTGTGATTCTCTTCACGATCACGAAACCTTCCGCATGTAAATGACATCTATATTGAAGTATGTAAACACTTTACAATTAAATGAACATTAACATATTAAACAACTTTATGATTTATAATTAAGTGTACATTTACAATGATGAATGTTAAGCACCAGATATGTAATTAGAAAGTTTGGGAACCAAATTTTAAAATATGACATGTACATACTGTTTGTACAAGTTTAGCCTGAAATAGCTCCAAGAACATTCTGATTTGCCATTCCAAAATATGGACTCACAATAATGAACTTTCTGATTTGTACTAATGCCCTCTAGGAAATATGGAGTCCCCAATTAATTCCTAGTGATATGTACATATTATTCTTTATGATTACATGGCATGGAATACAATGTTCACACGCAAACATACCTACAAAAATATATTAGTATATACTTTGATAGTGATAGCTTCCGTAATAAAACCATCAAATGGGTTATTTCACTTAATGGATTCCATCAACAACACAATAAATTGAATTAGCCCATTTCACTATTTTTGGTGAGTTATACCTGGACTCCTCATAGCCCACAAGTGTAGGGGATCGCAACAGTTTTCGATGGTAAAGTATTCAACCCAAATTTATTGATAGGGGAGCCAAAGAATATTAAGTATTAGCAGCTGAGTTGTCAATTCAACCACACCTGGAAACTTAGTATCTGCAACAAGGTAGTTTAGTAGCAGAGTAATATGATAGTGGCGGTAATGGCAATAAAAGTAACGATAGTGTTTTTGTAGTTTTTGTAATAGTAGCAGCGGAAAAGTAAATAAGCAACAAGCAATATAGGAAAAGCTCGTAAGCATTGGATCGGTGATGGGAAATTATGTCGGATGCAATTCATCATGTAGAAGTTATAACGTAGGGTGACACAGAACTAGCTCCAGTTCATCAATGCAATGTAGGCATGTATTTCGAATATAGTCATACGTGCTTATGGAAAAGAACTTGCATGACATCTTTTGTCCTACCCTCCCGTGGCAGCGGAGTCCTATTGGAAACTAAGGGATATTAAGGCCTCCTTTTAATAGAGTACCGGACCAAAGCATTAACACATAGTGAATACATGAACTCCTCAAACTATTGTCATCACCGGGAGTGGTCCCGATTATTGTCACTTCGGGGTTGCCGGATCATAACACATAGTAGGTGACTATAGACTTGCAAGATAAGATCAAGAACACACATATATTCATGGAAACATAATAGGTTCAGATCTGAAATCATGGCACTCGGGCCCTAGTGACAAGCATTAAGCATAGCAAAGTCATAGCAACATCAATCTCAGAACATAGTGGATATTGATACGTCTCCAACGTATCTATAATTTTAGATTGTTCCATGCTATTATTTATGAAGTCTTGGATGTTTAATGGGCTTTATCATTCACTTTTATATCACTTTTGGGACTAACCTACTAACCCAAGGGCCTAGTCCAGATTGCTGTTTTTTTGCCTATTTCAGGGTTTTGTAGAAAAAGAATATCAAACGGGGTCCAAACGGAATGAAACCTTTGCGAGAGATATTTTTGGAGGAAATCACGCACGATGAACTTGAAAACCACGTCAGAAGATCCATGTGGGGCCCACGAGGGTGGGGGCGCCCCCCCCCCTTCCCAGGGCGCGCCCCCTGCCTCGTGGAGCCCCCGTGACTCCCCCGGTGCCCTCCTTCTTCCTATATAAGTCTACGTACCCCAGAAACTCCATGGACAGAGAGAAAACCCTAATTCCACCGTCGTACCTTCTGTTCCCATGGAGATCCCATCTTGGAGCCTGTTTCGGAGCTCCACCGGAGGGTGATCCATCACGGAGGCCTTCATCATCATCATAATCGCCCTCACCATGAGTTGTGAGTAGTTTACCACAGACCTTCGGGTCCATCGCTAGTATCTAGATGGCTTCTTCTCTCTCTCTCTCTCTGGATCTCAATACAAAGTTCTCCTCGGTATTCGAGGAGATCTATTCGATGTAATCTCTTTTTGCGGTGTGTTTGTCAAGATCCGATGAATTGTGAGTTTATGATCAAGGTTATCTATGAAAGATATTTGGTTCTTCTCTGAACTTTTTATGTGTGCTCATAATATCCTTGCAAGTCACTTCGAATTATTGGTTTGGTTTGGCCTACTAGATCTATAGTTGTTGCAATGGGAGAAGTGATTGGCTTTGGGTTCAATCTTGCGGTGTCCTTTCCTAGTGACAGCAGGGGCAGCAAGGCACGTATTGTCTTGTTGCCATCGAGGATAAAAATATGGGGTTTATATCATATTGCTTGAGTTTATCCCTCTACATCATGTCATCTTGCTTAATGCGTTACTCTGTTCTTATGAACTCAATACACTAGATGCATGCTGGATAGCGGTTGATGTGTGGAGTAATAGTAGTAGATGCGGAATTGTTTCGGTCTACTTGTCTCGGACATGATGCCTATATACAATGATCATGCCTAGATAGTCTCATAATTATTCGCTTTTCTATCAATTGCTCGACAGTAATTTGTTTACCCGCCGTAGAATATCGCTATCATGAGAGAAGCCACTAGAGAAATCTATGGCCCCCGGGTCTATTCTCAACATATCAATCTAATCTACTTTACTTTTACCGCTTTTATTTTATGTTTTATTGAACTAAAAATACCAAAAATTTAAACTATCATCTCTATGAGATCTCACTTTCGTAAGTGATCGTAAAGGGATTGACAACCCCTTATCGCGTTGGCTGCGATGTTCTTATTTGTTTGTGCAGGTGCGAGGGACTCGCACGTGGTCTCCTACTGGATTGATACCTTGGTTCTCAAAAACCAAGGAAATACTTACGCAATTGTGCTGCATCTCTCTTTCCTCTTCTAGGGAATACAACGCAAGCTCAAGAGGTAGCAAGAAGAATTTCTGGGGCCGTTGCCGGGGAGGCTTACGCAAAAGTCATACACCAAGTACCTATCACAAACCCTTATCCTTCGCATTACATTTATTTGCCTCTCGTTTTCCTCTCCCCCACTTCACCCTTGCCGTTTTATTTGCCCTTCTTCCGCTGTTTGCTTATCGTTCGCTTGCTTTTTGTTTGCTTGTGTGTGTTGCTTGCTTGCATGTCACTATGGCTCTCCCTATTAGTGTTGACCCTCACCTCAAGAGGCTGGAGGAGATCGAAAACAATGTTAGACATTTTATGACTATACAATTTGAGCATAATGACTTTTTCATAAGTGAGCTTAAAGAACAGAAAAATTTTATGGAGTATATGAATAAAGACCTAGATGATATGTCTAAAGAATTTTATGGCTTGAAATCTCAGTTTGCTCATCTCGAGAACTTAATTGCCCAAATTTCGGATAAACAATCCACCTTGATCAATAAGATGGCTGCTAAACTGGAAGAGCATGAGAATAAAGATGAAGATCCGAAAGTTATTGATGTGTCTCCTATTAGATCCTTGTTTTCTAGTGTTAATCTTGATGAAGATAGGATTGGAGATAATTCTGCTTTAAAGTGTGATACGTCCAAAACGTATCTATAATTTCTGCTTGCTCCATGCCTCTTTTGTGTGATATTGCTATGTTATTTATGCACTTCCATACACTTTTGATCATATTTGGACTAACCTATTAAATCAGTGCACCCGAGTGCCAGTTTCTGTTTTCTGCTGTTTTTGTATTTCAGGTTTTCCCATTACGTAAACTGCCAGAAAAATTCCGGGAAAAATATATAAAAAATCAGCGTTCCGGAAGCTTCCATGCGGCCAAAGTAGGGCCGGAGGGGGGCCACCGGGGCTCCAGGCGCCCTGGGGGCGCGGCCCCCCTCCTGGCCGCGCCGGGGGGCGCCTGGGCCCCCCAGGTCTCCGCTGATGCCCCCCTATGGCATATATTTACACCGCGTCCCGAAACCCTCGAGGACGGAACCCTTTTTCGCGATCTCATCTCTATTCCGCCGCCGCCGCGCTTCCAAGATCGGGAGCACCAGGAGAACTCTTCCCGGCACCCTGTCGGAGGGGAGGATCACCACCGGGAGCCTCTCCACCACCATGGACGCCTCCCGGATGAGTTGTGAGTAGTCTCCCTTGGACCATGGGTCCATGACCAGTAGCTATGTGATGTTCTCCTCCCCTCTTTGTCCTTCACTAATTAGACCTCGTGAGCTGCCCTACATGATCGAGGCACATATGTAATCCTTATGCTGTTGCTATGATGAGTTTGCTGGGATCCGATGGATTATGAGATTATGTTCAGATTGTGTTTGAGTAATATATTTGATTTACCTCTTTTATATTTATGTTCTTGAGTAATTCTTGCATGTTCTCCGTTGATGTTTATTGCTTTGGCCAAGTAGTAGGTAGTAACTCCAAGAGGGAACGTTATTCTTGATTGTGGGTTCATGCCCCTCGATGACTAGCTTGAGTGACAGAAACATGAGTCTAGGGGATGTGCTGTTGCCACAAGGGGGGAAACAACGGTGCTTGTACTCGCGGGTGCAAGGATTGTTTACTTTACGCAAAGTTCTTTTAATGCAGTTGTCTGTTGCTTTGAGTTTACACTATGGGTGGGACTCGCAACTTAATACCAGCGAGATGTTCTGGATAGATATCTCAAGGTGGATGATTAGTAGTAGATGCAGATGGATTTCGGTCTACTTGCCTTGGCGTACCGCCCATGCTTTTGAGCCTCTACCTTTCTTGCAACATAGTTAGCATTGGTTTGCGCACATAATCCTGTCAATTGCCCAGCTATAATTCGTTTACCTCACATAGCTGTTTTATCGTCTTTTGGGAGAGAGACATCACTAGTGAACATCATGGGACCCCGGTCCATATTACCATCACTGATCACATCCGCTATTTACTTTCAGTTCTTACTTACTAATTGTAGTTATACCTATCACTACTATCTCTTGCGTTTGATCCTTTGTAAACGACAAGGCCAGAGGGATTGACAACCTCTCTGTACTCGTTGGGAGCAAAGTTATTTGTATCTGTGTGCAGGTCCAGTTAATTGCTAAATATCTGGCGCCGTTAGCAATTGACACCTTCTTGTTGAACCTTGGAGTCTCAGGGGAATTCGATCCTTGGTATCTTTGCCAAGGGAAAACTACCGCTACACTGCATCTCAAACCTTCCACTTGGGGTAACCAACGAGGGGCGAGAAGCCATCAAGCAAAGTTTTCTGGCGCCGTTGCCGGGGACTCCACTCTTCAAGATAGGGGAGTTGCACGCTATCTTTTACCTTTGCTTTTTAGTCTTGTTAGTTTACCTTTCAGTTTTTGCTTTATTGTCCTTTATCAAAAATCACAAAAATAGTTATCTTGCTTGCTTGCTGCTATGGGTTCCACCGAGAACACCAAGTTGTGTGACTTTACTAGTCATAACAATGATGACTTTATCTGCACGCCTATCACTACACCTGCCACTTCAGCACCTTCTTATGAAATTAAACCTGCTTTACTGAATCTAGTTATGAAAGATCAATTCTCCGGTGCTGGAGATGATGTTGTTTTACACTTAAACAATTTTGTTGAACTCTGTGATATGCAAAAGTACCAAGAAATAGATGGTAATATTGTTAAGCTTAAGCTTTTTCCTTTCTCCTTGAGAGGAGGAGCTAAAATTTGGTTTCAATCTTTGCCTAGAAATAGCATAGATTCTTGGGACAAGTGCAAAGATGCTTTTATTGGAAAATACTATCCACCTGCTAAAATTATCCAACTAAGGAGTAACATAATGAATTTCAAACAATTGGATAATGAACACGTTGCCCAAGCTTGGGAATGCATGAAATCTCTTGTCAAGAACTGCCCTACTCATGGTTTGACTACTTGGATGGTTATCCAAACTTTTTATGCAGGCTTGAACTTTACCTCGCGGAACTTGTTAGATTCGGCCGCGGGAGGAACCTTTATGTCAACTACACTTGGTGCTGCCACGAAACTTCTCGATGAGATGATGACCAATTATTCCCAATGGCACACCGAACGCGCTCCAACAGGTAGGAAGGTAAACTCTGCCGAGGAGATTTCCTCCCTAAATTAAAAAGTTGACTTGATCATGTCTCTACTTTCCAAGCAATCTTCTGTTGATCCTCGTGATGTTCCTTTAAATTCTTTGATTGCTCAAGAACAAGTAGATGTGAACTTTATCTCTAGAAACAATTTCAATAACAATGCTTATAGGAGTAACTTTGGTAGCAATCCTAGACCGTTCCCCTCTAATTCCTATGGGAACAACAATGCTTATCCTAGCATCAAGAACTCCACTACTGAACTAGAGATTATGCTTAAAGATTTCATCACTACCCAAAAAGCCTTCAATAAGAGTGTAGAAGAAAAACTAGCCAAACTAGATGATCTCTCTTCGAAGGTAGACAATTTAGCCCATGAGGTAGAGTTGCTTAAAATTAGAACTTCTCCTCTTGAGGAGAGGAAGGTCACTCCTATGAATGCTATTCAAGTGCAAATTAATGAAAACATTAGGATGTTGGCTAAACTTAAAGAGAGATGGGCTAGAGAAAAGGAGGAAGAAGATAGAATTAAGAACCTTCCTACCCACCACACTGTTGCTACTATCCAAGTTGTTGAGGATATCCAAACTCTTAGCACCCAATGCACTCCTGGTCCCGTTGGACCTATTAATGGTGATGCTATGACCATAGAAACTACCAAACAAGTGAGCCGAAAGGACACCACTACCACCTTACTTGATAGTAGTGACCTTGATTTTGATAATTGCACCCTTACCGAAGTTATTGATTTCCTTCACAAGATGTCTAAAGATCCCCGCACTAGCACGCTTAATCTTGCCTTCACAGAGCATATCACTAATGCTCTCATCAAAGCTAGGGAGGAGAAACTTAGAGTAGAAGCCTCCATACCTAGAAAGCTAGAAGATGGTTGGGATCCTATGATTAAAATTAAGTTGAATAACTTCTCTTGCCATGCTTTATGTGATGTTGGAGCTAGTACCTCCGTTATGCCCAAAAGAATATATGATATGCTTAAACTGAAACCTTTTGATTCTTGTTCTTTTGGTGTTCGTCTTGTTGATTCTTCCATAAAGAAACCTTTGGGGAGGATCGACGATGTTCTTATCATTGTCAATGACAATTACGGTCCCGTTGATTTTACTATTATGGATATTGAATGTGAACCTTCTTGTCCAATTATTTTGGGACGTCCTTTTCTTCGCACCGTTGGTGCCATCATTGACATGAAAGAGGGGAATATAAAATTCCAATTTCCTCTCAAGAAAGGGATGGAACACTTCCCTAGAAAGAAGATTAAGTTACCTTTTGAGTCCGTTATACGGGCTAGCTATTCTTTTACTCTTGATAAAACTTGATCTCTTTGCATTATGCCTAGCTTAAAGGCATAAAAGAAAGCGCTTTTGGGAGGCAGCCCACAATGAATGAAATTTTATTTTGCTTTTGTTGTGTCTTGATGTTGTTACTACAGTAGCATCATCATTGTATCTTTACTTTTCAGCTTTGTGCCAAGTGTAGCCTCTGATTGCAAGAAAGTTCAAAAGTTGTGACATGCTGTCCAGGAAACAGATTCTGTCCTTGGATAGAAAAATTCGTATAAAATCACCAGATCATCTTTTTGGTCTGAATTGTTTCGACAGCGTGCTCTATACAATTGTCTTTCGGGCGTCTGTTCTGAGTTTTTTGATTTGAGTTGCAGAAGTGTCCCGAAAAAATCATTTACTACCTGCTGGTCTGTTTTTCACAGATTCTGTCCTGTTTTGCCTTTTCTTCGTTTTGCAAACCTTGAGCTTGCTTTTTCTTTGCAAAAACCTTTTGGCAATCTTGAGAAACAGTAGACCTTCAAGAATATCCTTATTTCCAGCAAGGAACAATTATTTTATTATGGGTACTAACCTCGCTAATCAGATTATGATGAGTTATGTATGAAAGGAGTTTTCAAGTGTGCGAGGGAAGATGATAAAAAGATTCAGGAGTGTCAAACGCTCAAGCTTGGGGATGCCCCCATGCACCCGCAAGAAATAATCAAGAAGACTCAAGCGTCTAAGCTTGGGGATGCCCCCGTGCATCCCCTTCTCCATCATCATTATTAGTTCGTCTTTCGTTCCACTATATTTTTATCACTTCATGTGTTATGTGCTATGCTTGGAGCGTCTTGCTTTTAGTTTCCTTTTTAGTTTTCTTTAGCTTTGCTTGCTGTTCATAACGAGTTGGAACTCAGCTTTCTTTGTGTGGGAGAGAAACACGCTCCACTTCAACCTAGAACATAACATAGAATTTTCATGTCTATCCTTGATGTGTGTGTTCTTTGTCTTTCAATAGCTATTATCATGTTCAGCTCTTAGTTTTCATGCTTATCTTTTTAAAGAGCTTTTGTTTAGTTGGTCGCTGGAACTCTCTTTATTTATCATGCTTATCTTGTTAAGAGAGTTGGCTTCTGTTGCACTGGTCGATATGTCTATGATAAAAATGCTACGTGCATAATGGTGCTTAGTAGTTCATGTTTTCTTATGGTTAGTCTCAAATAGCTGGGGGGTTCTCAATGTGTTATTGGAGTACCAACATGATTTGTTTGCCTATGATGTGCTATGGTTTAGTGATATCTTCCTTCAAGAATTTATTTTGATTGACTTGGCGTATGCTCACGCATATTTAAGACTGTAAAGAAAGTCTATCAAGCCTTGATGATCTTTAATTTCTGAGTAGCGATATAACTTCCATGCCTGATTCAATGTTTCTTTGTCGCTCTGCATGATTATGACCGTCATTGCTCTCTTAGTTGGTCGCTCCTAGTCTTTTGCTAACCTCCACCTGTACTAAGCGGACTGACTGCTTGTGCATCCAAAATCCTTTAAACCAGTTATGCCATATGAGTCCACCATACCTTCCTATACATGGTATTTACCTGCCATTCCTAACAAAGACTTTCATGTACCATCTCGAAATTATTTAAAAAAAAAAGCATTCCTATTTTGTGCCTCTGTTTTAGTTCATGAGGAAGTAGTAGTTAATTCATGATCTTTTTAAGTTGGACAAGCTTCACCCCGGGATTGCATGTCTAATGTGCAAACCCATAATACGAGAAGGAACTGGCATAGAGTGCGCCCGGCTCATTAAAAAATTATACAACAAACAAACCCTCCTTCACGCTTTGTTCATGAGAAATCAGAAAACTTTGGCAGTGATAAACAAAGGAGATTAAGAGGATGTGATCGTCCTCATGCGGGAGCCGTTCCTCGAAACTTGTCCAGTTCGAGAAGTAATTGAGTTATCTGCTAGCATTCGTTGACGAAATATGCATAATCTAAATAATAAGAATTTTTACTTCTGTTTTTAAAACCAAGAGCTCTGGTACATGTTTTGTCTTTGTTTCCGACCACGGGTTTTCAACCTTGCCAACAAAAGCCACGGTTCGAGAGTCTCCATCTTCTTTAAAGCACCAACTATTGAGAGCATGATTGTCATTCTGAGTGTAATGTGCATTGTCCCAAAGTACCATTGTCTTTTGCATGATTATGATATCATTTATTCTGAAATCATTGTATCTAGTCGTCACTTAAGCTTTGGAGGTGCCCCTGCATTTATGTTTTGCTTCACTAAAGGGGGCAAGCGAGATATCACTTTGTCATATTTGCACACCGTGCTCATTGCAAATCTATTTGATGCTTCAGTATCATATTGTAAAACTTTCAGTTCTTTGTGATTTTCTCATGAGGCAACTTAATTACTACAGATTCATTATCTCAGTAAGCTTTTGTCATGTGACTGTGAAAAGTCCTTATATGGTTAATAGCATGTCACCACAGAAATTATGCTTGTTATAATTTACCTACTCGAGGACGAGCAAGAATTAAGCTTGGGGATGTTGATATGTCCAAAACGTATCTATAATTTCTGCTTGCTCCATGCCTCTTTTGTGTGATATTGTTATGTTATTTATGCACTTCCATACACTTTTGATCATATTTGGACTAACCTATTAACTCAGTGCACCCCAGTGCCAGTTTCTCTTTTCTGCTGTTTTTGTATTTCAGGTTTTCCCATTACGTAAACTGCCAGAAAAATTCCGGGAAAATATATATAAAAAATCAGCGTTCCGGAAGCTTCCATGCAGCCAAAGTAGGGCCGGAGGGGGGCCACCAGGGCTCCAGGTGCCCTGGGGGCGCGGCCCCCCTCCTGGCCGCGCCGGGGGGCGCCTGGGCCCCCCAGGTCTCCGCTGATGCCCCCCTTTGGCATATATTTACACCGCATCCCGAAACCCTCGAGGACGGAACCCTTTTTCGCGATCTCATCTCTGTTCCGCCGCCGCCGCGCTTCCAAGATCGGGAGCACCAGGAGAACTCTTCCCGGCACCCTGCCGGAGGGGAGGATCACCACCGGGAGCCTCTCCACCACCATGGACACCTCCCGGATGAGTTGTGAGTAGTCTCCCTTGGACCATGGGTCCATGACCAGTAGCTATGTGATGTTCTCCTCTCCTCTTTGTCCTTCACTAATTAGACCTCGTGAGCTGCCCTACATGATCGAGGCACATATGTAATCCTTATGTTGTTGCTATGATGAGTTTGCTGGGATCCGATGGATTATGAGATTATGTTCAGATTGTGTTTGAGTAATATATTTGATTTACCTCTTTTATATTTATGTTCTTGAGTAATTCTTGCATGTTCTCTGTTGCTGTTTATTGCTTTGGCCAAGTAGTAGGTAGTAACTCCAAGAGGGAACGTTATGCTTGATTGTGGGTTCATGCCCCTCGATGACTAGCTTGAGTGACAGAAACATGAGTCTAGGGGATGTGCTATTGCCACAAGGGGGGAAACAACGGTGCTTGTACTCGCGGGTGCAAGGATTGTTTACTTTACGCAAAGTTCTTTTAATGCAGTTGTCTGTTGCTTTGAGTTTACACTATGGGTGGGACTCGCAACTTAATACCAGCGAGATGTTCTGGATAGATATCTCAAGGTGGATGATTAGTAGTAGATGCAGATGGATTTCGGTCTACTTGCCTTGGCGTACCGCCCATGATTTTGAGCCTCTACCTTTCTTGCAACATAGTTAGCATTGGTTTGCGCACATAATCCTGTCAATTGCCCAGCTATAATTCGTTTACCTCACATAGCTGTTTTATCGTCTTTTGGGAGAGAGACACCACTAGTGAACATCATGGGACCCCGGTCCATATTACCATCACTGATCACATCCGCTATTTACTTTCAGTTCTTACTTACTAGTTGTAGTTATACCTATCACTATTATCTCTTGCGTTTGATCCTTTGTAAACGACAAGGTCAGAGGGATTGACAACCTCTCTGTACTCGTTGGGAGCAAAGTTATTTGTATCTGTGTGCAGGTCCAGTTAATTGCTAAATATCTGGCGCCGTTAGCAGTTGACACCTTCTTGTTGAACCTTGGAGTCTCAGGGGAATTCGATCCTTGGTATCTTTGCCAAGGGAAAACTACCGCTACACTGCATCTCAAACCTTCCACTTGGGGTAACCAACGAGGCGCGAGAAGCCATCAAAGTGTCCCAATGATTCGAAGTTTTTAGATCTTGATGCTAAAATTGCTAAAAGTGGGAGTGAAGAGATTAAGACTTTGCATAGTGATGAACCCACTACTTTGGATTTCAAGGGATTCAATTATGATAATTGCTCTTTGATTGATTGTATTTCCTTGTTGCAATCTGTGCTAAATTCTTCGCATGCTTATAGTCAAAATAAAGCTTACTAAACACATAGTTGATGCTTTGATGCAATCTTATGAAGAAAAACTTGAGTTGGAAGTTTCTATACCTAGAAAGCTTTATGGTGAGTGGGAACCTACTATCAAAATAAAAATAAAAGATCATGAATGCTATGCTTTGTGTGATTTGGGTGCTAGTGTCTCCACTATCCCAAAAACTTTGTGTGATTTGCTAGGGTTCCATGAGCTTGATGATTGTTCTTTAAATTTGCATCTTGCGGATTCCACTATTAAGAAACCTATGGGAAGAATTAATGATGTTCTTATTGTTGCCAATAGGAATTATGTGCCCGTAGATTTCATTGTTCTTGATATAGATTTCAATCCTTCATGTCCTATTATTCTTGGTAGACCTTTCCTTAGAACGATTGGTGCAATTATTGATAGGAAGGAAGGAAATATTAGATTCCAATTTCCATTAAGGAAAGGCATGGAACACTTTCCTAGAAAAAAAATTACCTTATGAATCTATCATGTGTGACGCCCGAAGACCGACGTTCCAGAAGATTCCCGAAGACTCCAGATGTTCCGGGCTGCCCGTGTGTTCTTTTGTGCTTGTGTTATTTATTTTTGCATTGCATCATGTCATCATGCCATCATGTCATTTTATTTTATTTTTGCATCTCAACCTAAATAAATTGTGTGGGCCTTCGGTCCATTTAAATCGAGGGAAGGTGACTTCTCTTTATAACATATAAAAGCCCTCTCAATATTTTTAG
This sequence comes from Secale cereale, assembly GCA_902687465.1. Lineage (NCBI taxonomy): Eukaryota > Viridiplantae > Streptophyta > Magnoliopsida > Poales > Poaceae > Secale > Secale cereale. Next base: position 768,805,895 of record LR738711.1, on the reverse strand, counting down.
GGAGCTATATAATAAATATTCCATTTGTTGGAATTCACCGTAACACACTTGCAATATTCCTCATGCCTCTTAATTCAAGTTTCTACTTCTAAACCCTCCCTATAATTCTTTTCCTATTTATCGAGGTTCCTCCGAAAATTCGAACATTTTTGGAGACTTCAATAATCAAGTCTTAGTTCAAAACTATTTGAATTTAATTCAAATATGGTTGAATTATTTTTCCAATAACGCCTTTTCTATTTTTCTCGGACCATGCTCTTTTTATGGTGCCCGAGAAAAATACTCCTTTGTGCTAACTTTTGCCCTAACCCCCCTCCGCATTCTTTCTTCTCTTCTTTGTTTTTTTTAATAAGAAGAGAGCATTCCAGCCTCCCTTTTTCCTCCTAGCCTTTCCCTCTTCAGGCCCACTGGCCCATCAGGCCAGCCCGACCGCAGCCTCCCTACCGAACCCTAGCAGCGACCGAACCCCCCTCGCTTCGCTCCCTTTCTTCCCTTCGTGCGCCGCCACTTTCCCTTCTCCCGCATCCCTCGCTCTTCTCGCAGATCCCTCGTTCCCCACGTTCCCCCCCGATCTCCTCTCTCAAGGGACGGCCATCGGAGCCCCACCTTCTCCAGCGGCCAGGAGCCCCCATCGCCCGACGTCCTCCGCGCCTGGCACCTGCGAGGCCGAGCCCCACGGCTCCCTTCTCCAGCCCCGCTCGACCGGCCAGGCGCGAGCACCTCTGCCTCGCCCTCATGCGCCGTGAGCCGCGCCCGTCCCCGAGCGCCCTCTCCCTCCGGCCGGCCAGAAGCCGCGGGCCAGAGCGCCCCGCCTCGCGCGAGGCTCTGCCTCCCTCCGTTCCTTCCTCGCCGGCTCGACCTACTGCTGCGCCATGGATCTCCCCCACCTCGCCTCGCCGTGGCGCCAGCGTTCAGCCGCCGGCCTCGTGCCGCCGTCCCCGCCATGGCCTCTGCCCAGGCCCCTGCCGCGGCCTGTTTTCTCCCTCCGGCCGTCCGGCCCCGCCTCCATCTGCAGCACCCCTGCAAGCCTCGTCGCCGGCCTCCTTCGGTGTCGTGCTGCTGCCGTGGCCTCGTGGCCCTTCACGCCAAGACCGTGCTGTAGTTTTTGTTTTGTTTTGGTTGCTTGTGTTCCTTGACAGAGAACGTGTACAACTACGACTCGATACCGAAGATTCAAGTACCTCTACGACCCGAGTACCACTACCGTCGCCCCGTGTTCGACTACCGATGCGCCAAGTACATCTACGAACGAGTTCGTCTACCGTCGCCGTGTACCCCTACCGATGCGACAAGTACCACTACTTCCACTACCGTCGCAAACGGGAACCCCAAGTACCACGACGACCCGAACCGCTACAAACGTGTACGACTCCGAAACGAGAACGACTACACGTGACGACGATGCGTCAAGTACCACTACCGTCGACAAGACCGAGACCGGCAAGTTCCACGACATGACAAGTACCTCTCCGAACGGGATGTGAACGACTACACGTGTACCTCTACGGGAACGACTACTTCCCTCTACGGCCGTGTACAACTACTTCCCCTACGTTCCTCGACGAACTCGAACCGTCCCGAAACGAGTGTTTCGAAGGTATAACCCCGAGACGTGACCCGTGTGATGCTTGCTTGTGTTGTATGAAATGTCTCCCTTGTGTGCTTCGTGTCCGTTTCGTCCGTTGTCATGTTCCTCGGTTGCCTCGTCACCGACTCGTGGGAACCCGGCAACGGGATCGCCCCATCTTTCATCTCGTTTGACACGCTTCGTCATCTTTTGCACCGGTCTCTCAACGAGTTACCGAAACCGATATGTTGCCGTGGCATCATTTTCGGATCGTTGCCGTGGCACCCTTTCTTTCCACCACGGTGACAAATGCTTCATATCTCTTTTAAGTCAACCTTTTAATAAATTTGCATAAACTTGATCATGTCATCCGCATCATGATAACAACATGAGAATGTATAATTGTTGTTTGCTTATATTACTAAACATGCCCATGGGGATTTTCCGGATATGTTGTTGTTATTTTCCGGCCTCATTTAAAATGCCTAAATAGTGTAGTTTTATTATGCTTCACCTCTTGCCATGTTAACCAACATTTAATCTTGTCTTGTAAATAACGAGAGTCAACTAAATAATTAATATGTGGTGTTTCGTCAATATGCAACTCGTTGCATATTGAGCTCCACTTAACTTGTAGTTTTGTTTGTGCACTTTGCCATGCCATGCATATTTAAACCGGACATGCATCATACTTGGATGTGCATCGTATGCCATGTTTATGCTTGTGTGTTTACCGTGTTGTTTCTTCTTTCCGGTTGCTTCTCTTGTTAGCTTCGGTTTCGTTCCGGAGTTGTGAGGATTCTCCCGTCTGTGTTGCTCCGTCTACTTCATGGACCCGTTCTTCTTCCTTGAGGAATCCCAGGCAAGATGACCGAACCCGGATACCATTACTATCTTTGCCTATTGCTAGAGTATCGCTCTATAGTTTTGCCTCGATGCCCATGTCTTTCCTGTCAGCCTCCTATTTGTAACCATGAACCTGTCTAACCACCCTACCTATGCAAACCGTTGAATGGCTAAGTACGCTTCGCTCAGCCCCTCTTATAGCATTGTTAGTTGCAGGTGAAGTTTGAAGATGCTTGCTTCATGTTGAAGTTTGGTTGGGTTATATCACACTATATAAATGCTTAAATGAAATCATCTATATACTGGCAAGGGTGGAAGGCTAAGCCTTTTGCTTGGTGATTTGTTCCACTCATGCCGTTAGGAACCGTATAAACCGGTGTTATGTTCCTTGATTATGCGTTCCTAACACGGTTGGGGTGTATGGGACCCCCTTGATAAACCGCTAAGTGCTAAGTCTTTTCCAGCAAGTCCCAACATTGGTACTATTTGCCTAATAACTAATAAAAAAACTTGCATGTGGACTAGCTATCCCTTTTATTTTAATTCTACAACCCCGGGCCAGTGCTCCACATGAGTGTTGGTCCGAAATGGGGGTTCTGCGGGGCCACCTCGAGGAAACTCAAGGTTTGGTAAAAACCTGTAGAATCGCCCATCCGGTCGTGTCCTGAGACTAGATACGCGCGGCTACCTATCAGGGTGTCGACACGCCGGGAGGATTTGCTGGATTAGCCTTACCTTAGTTCGGTTTAACTTGAGCACGGGATTCCGAGAATACTCGGGTCTTCCCACCTATGGAGTTGCGACTCCGCGGATCGTGGGCTTGTAATGGGTCAAGTTGGAACACCCCTGCAGGGTTTGAACTTTCGAAAGCCGTGCCCGCGGTTATGTGGCAGATGGGAGCTTGTTAATATCCGGTTGTAGAAAACTTGACACAATGATTCAATACACTACCAGCGTGTGTGCCGTGACTGTCAATTTCCGAATAGGGATTCGGGAGTTGAACACGGTGGGGTTATGTTTGACCGGCTTTAGTTAGGATCACTTCGTGATCATCTCTCGACCGAGGCACTTCTCTTCTCGCTCTCTATTACGTAAGTTAGTGCTAGTTGCTGCTGCAGACTCTTGTTGTTCCTTCACCTCTTGTTCTTCTTCAGCCTTGTCCTCACCCAAGGCTTAAATAGTCGTGTTACCCGGGAACGGGATTGCTGAGTCCTCTGTGGCTCACAGTTACTTCACCACACCAGATGCAGGTTCAGCCGAGTTTGATGCAGGAGTTGGATCAGTTCTTCACCGGGAGCTCGATGAAGAGTTTGGCTGTTTGCTTGTGACGTTTTCGACGATCAGTAGTGGTTTCTACTAGGATTCGATCCTGACCTGTGGCTTTATGTTGTTTTGGTATCTTTCTTTTGGATCTTCACCCGTAGTCGGGTTGTGATGTTTTGAATGATGTTATGCTTATGTAATGTATTGTGTGAAGTGGCGAGTGTAAGCCAACTATCTCCTTTTGCAATTTAATCCCTCTTTTACATGAGTCATGCAAAGATACCAAACTTGAGATCATTCTAGGATGGGCTTATACCTTTAAGTCGTGCCTCGACACGTAGGAGGTATAGTCCCATCCTGGGCATTACAAGTTGGTATTCAGAGCCTTCTCCGACCTAGAAGCCCCCACTGATTGATCGAATCGTTGACGGTTGAGTCTAGGCACACACTGAAAATATTTTGAGTCCTATATATTTATATCGGAGAGTAGGATTTCTTTTGCTTCTCATCTCTTTCACTCTGGTGAGGACTCCTGACGACTACTCTTGCCTCTTCTACTTTCGAAAATTGCACCAAATTTTTTTTAGGATCCCGCGAGTATTCTGGGATTGTTTCGATGTTCTTGTGACAAGGATATTGTTCTTGATGCCTCCTGTTACCGAGGAGTTGAGCTTCGGGGTATCATTGTCGCAAGCATATCGCGGCAGTACTAAATACTTAAGACGGTCGACATCAAAAATCTCTCCTATACGGCCAGTGGCAAGATAACCCCGACATCACCCAGTACTGGGGAGGTAGTTCGAGAGTATTGCCATAGCCTGTTATAGTGGATGCTTTTCGAAGGTCTGAGGTAAACAGTTTCCGAGAAAGACTGGTTATGTGTTGAAGGATGGATACACCTGGATGTAGGTTTAGAGTTGATTGCGCGGTGCTTCCCGTGTATCCCCAACACCTGATTGCATAACTGGAAACTTTCGGAAATCTATAGGTGGGTTCATCAAGTAGTTCTAGGCATTCTTCCAACGGATGCTCGATATGAAGTTTGGGGTTCTACATTGAGTGAAGTGGTTTTATGGACTTGTTCTGATCGGGAGTTGCATCTTAAAGGGTCCTTGGCTATGCTGATCCGGGGATTGCAAAACCCTTTTGTAACACGTTCCATGAGCTTTCAGCACGAAGATGTCGAACGAAGCTTCTATCTTGTATTTGTTCTATCTGTTCCTTGTTCCTTTTTATTTTCTTTTTGCTCTCCAAGTGGCTTCTTGACGAGTTGATGTACCTGCAGAACTCATTCGTTCAATTCTCTGTTCGGATGATATTGTGAAGATCATGTTGCATATCTATCCTTTGTTTTGTTTTGATTCTGGTATTCGAGTTGCTTCGATGTCAAATGTTGATTCCATACCTTTTCTAATCGGTATTCTCATATTTCTATGGGAGTGCTAATTCTTCTTGACCATCAAGATGGTTATGTTAAATTCTTTTTTCAACCGGTGTCCATTTTGTTCGTCTCAAGTTGTCTTTGTTTTTTCCCACCCTCCCACCCTTCTTCTTCTCGGAGCAAGAAATTATCGGATGAGATATCCATTTTATTCATGTGATGTTTCTTCATTCTTTTCCTTCAATGTTCTTATCCGGTGATTTATCGTGAAGATGCTCAAGAGCTTCAAGTTCATCATTCTTTTGTTCTCATATTCTTCTCCGGTGGATCCAATTCAAGGTTTCGGTGTTGATCTTATCCTTTTCCTCATTTCACAATGCTTTCTTATTCCGGTGCACCAATTAATCATTCTCCTCTTGCTATTCATATCCGGAGTGCGAAGATTCATAATTCCATTCTTAATCCGTTCAAGCAATTTTTTCAGGATTGTTATCTTATTCAAGCCATTTAATTCAACCGGTGCTATATCTCTTAAGCAATCTTTTTCAACGGTGATTTCTTTGAGTGGGCCCTAACCCACAGGTCTTTTCCCAGGATCTTACCTGACTCTTCCTGTCCGGAGAATTCTTTTTAAATTGTGACGTAAGAATGATTTCCATCAGTCATATGCCTTCTCCAAGTTTACTTTCAAATTCTTTTCATCGTTGTTTCAACCTTTTTTAATTCTTCGTCCGGAGTATCTCGATATTCTTCATGGCTTTTCTCGTCTTCTTTCTCAGTATTTGGAGACCCGAGAAGTGTTTCTCTTAAATCTTGGCCCGTTCTCGTGAAGATTCGTGGTTCTACCTTCATGCCATCCTCATTATTGTTCAGATTGTGAGGAATTCCTTATACCCATCCGAAGCATTTCATGCATTCTTTTCTTTGTGTTCCTCTGAAGGCCATCATTTCAGAAGATTCTTCGTTCTCAGTTTTCAACTTCGTCCTCCAAATATTCTTCATTGATGTTTCTTCGTTCGTCTTCTTATTCATGGTGGTTCTTTCAAGATTACTCTTCCGCTGTTATCGTTTTAATTAATTTGTTCTTTTCATAATCCTACCGGTGGTTCGTTAAAGATTTATCCGAGCTTGTGCTAGATCTCTCTTTAATCCTTTCCAACGAGAATAAGTAGTATGCCAAATCCTTGGTTGTCATCAATTTAATTGGTGAAGGAGATGCATGACATAATTCTTATTCTTATTCCTTCAAGGTGATTTAATTCTTTTGTCCGGAGCTGGTTCATCATATCATATTCTCGGTTCTAAATTCTTCATCTTGTTTTCCGGAGATCCATGTTGTTTCAATTATATCATTTCAAAGCTCCATCTAATTCATCGCAGGCCTTGAATCTTATTCTTTCATCTTTCACTTCTCATCCTTTTATTACCGGAGTTCTTCATGGTGGTTCATCATGTTTTAATTCATCCTTGAAGTCTTCATCAAGATTCTTGTTGGAGCTCAAGCATTCTTCATCATGCTTTCCAAGTGCAATTCTTTCTACCTTATTGCTTGAGATGGTGTTATGTCATTCTTCACAATTCCTTCATGTTTCATGATTCACGAGTTATCAAGAATGAGATATTTAAATCCATCATTTTTCTTTGTTCAAGAGATCTTTCCAACCCTTCAATTTATTCATTGGAGTTATCTTGGGTTGTATTTCACCTAAAAGTTTTTCCTAAGGATTGTTGCTAATTATGGTGCTTACAAATGACCCAAATTCTTCATTTATCATCCCGGTGAAATAAGTTTTTCATCTCCTTGTTGATCTCAATCCAATCAAATGTTGTCGTTAGTGGCTGGTTATCACCTCTTAATTTTGAGATGTTTTCCATAAGCCCACATGAACCTCATTTGTTTCGTTGTTGATTTTCCATCAACCACGTTCAACCCTTCTTCGTAAGGATGCTCTTTCAAATTCAATTTTGAAAGATGTTGTCATTTTTTTCTCCGTTCAATTCTTTCATTGATTTATATGCTATTCTTCGTCCCGGAGGCTTTGTCATGTTCCTCTCTTTAACCATCATCTCGTTTTTATCAAGATCATATAATCCCTTGCTTGTCTATTTAACGGAGTGTTGTATTTTTTCATTCAAGTTCTCTCATCTTATCTAGTTTGCCTCTCTTTTCAACCGGAGTGCTGTCTGAATCTTTCTTACCTCCGGTGCCATTCTTTAAATTGTTCCGGATGCTGTGTGTTGCTGTTTTCATCAAGTATCATCTCAACTTGGCAAGTTCTTGTTAATTCCTTCCATTTTCAGACGGAGTGCTGTCTGAAGGATGCCATTCTTATTCCTTGGCTATACCATTGCGGTTTCTTATTCTTTTGATTCGTAAGCTCTTGTTTCATGTTTTTCAACCTACAAGGTTCTGGTTATGCTCCTTGTTCCTCATTTTACCGGAGTGCTCCTAACTTCGTTCATCTCCGTTGCTTTCTTCTTTCAACTTGTTCAACCTCTCAAGGTTCTTTGGTTTTCACTCGTTTGTCAAAGAAGCAACTTTGTTTTACCTCTTCCTCTTCCGTTTTTACCCGGTGATATCTCTAGGATCTCGGGTCGAGATCCTCTGTTAGTGTGGGAGAGTTGTGACGCCCGAAGACCGACGTTCCAGAAGATTCCCGAAGACTCCAGATGTTCCGGGCTGCCCGTGTGTTCTTTTGTGCTTGTGTTATTTATTTTTGCATTGCATCATGTCATCATGCCATCATGTCATTTTAATTTTTTTTTTGCATCTCAACCTAAATAAATTGTGTGGGCCTTCGGTCCATTTAAATCGAGGGAAGGTGACTTCTCTTTATAACATATAAAAGCCTCTCAATATTTTTAGGGAGCTATATAATAAATATTCCATTTGTTGGAATTCACCGTAACACACTTGCAATATTCCTCATGCCTCTTAATTCAAGTTTCTACTTCTAAACCCTCCCTATAATTCTTTTCCTATTTATCGAGGTTCCTCCGAAAATTCAAACATTTTTGGAGACTTCAATAATCAAGTCTTAGTTCAAAACTATTTGAATTTAATTCAAATATGGTTGAATTATTTTTCCAATCACGCCTTTTCTATTTTTCTCGGACCGTGCTCTTTTTATGGTGCCCGAGAAAAATACTCCTTTGTGCTAACTTTTGCCCTAACCCCCCTCCGCATTCTTTCTTCTCTTCTTTGTTTTTTTTTAATAAGAAGAGAGCATTCCAGCCTCCCTTTTTCCTCCTAGCCTTTCCCTCTTCAGGCCCACTGGCCCATCAGGCCAGCCCGACCGCAGCCTCCCTACCGAACCCTAGCAGCGACCGAACCCCCCTCGCTTTGCTCCCTTTCTTCCCTTCGTGCGCCGCCACTTTCCCTTCTCCCGCATCCCTCGCTCTTCTCGCAGATCCCTCGTTCCCCTCGTTCCCACCGATCTCCTCTCTCCAACTCCCTCTTTCGAAGCAGCAAGGGCCGGCCATCGGAGCCCCACCTTCTCCAGCGGCCAGGAGCCCCCATCGCCCGACGTCCTCCGCGCCTGGCACCTGCGAGGCCGAGCCCCGCAGCTCCCCTCTCCAGCCTCGCTCGACCGGCCAGGCGCGAGCACCTCTGCCTCGCGCTCATGCGCCGCGAGCCGCGCCCGTCCCCTAGCGCCCTCTCCCTCCGGCCGGCCAGAAGCCGTGGGCCAGAGCGCCCCGCCTCGCGCGAGGCTCTGCCTCCCTCCGTTCCTTCCTCGCCGGCTCAACCTACTGCTGCGCCATGGAGCTCCCCCACCTCGCCTCGCCGTGGCGCCAGCGTTCAGCCGTCGGCCTCGTGCCGCCGTCCCCGCCATGGCCTCTGCCCAGGCCCCTGCCGCGGCCTGTTTTCTCCCTCCGGTCGTCCGGCCCCGCCTCCATCTGCAGCACCCCTGCAAGCCTCGTCGCCGGCCTCCTTCGGTGCCGTGCTGCTGCCGTGGCCTCGTGGCCCTTCACGCCAAGACCGTGCTGTAGTTTTTGTTTTGTTTTGGTTGCTTGTGTTCCTTGACAGAGAACGTGTACAACTACGACTTGAGACCGAAGATTCAAGTACCTCTACGACCCGAGTACCACTACCGTCGCCCCGTGTTCGACTACCGATGCGCCAAGTACATCTACGAACGAGTTCGTCTACCGTCGCCGTGTACCCCTACCGATGCGACAAGTACCACTACTTCCACTACCGTCGCAAATGGGAACCCCAAGTACCACGACGACCCGAACTGCTACGAACGTGTACGACTCCGAAACGAGAACGACTACACGTGACGACGATGCGTCAAGTACCACTACCGTCGACAAGACCGAGACCGGCAAGTTCCACGACGTGACAAGTACCTCTCCGAACGGGATGTGAACGACTACACGTGTACCTCTACGGGAACGACTACTTCCCTCTACGGCCGTGTACAACTACTTCCCCTACGTTCCTCGACGAACTCGAACCGTCCCGAAACGAGTGTTTCGAAGGTATAACCCCGAGACGTGACCCGTGTGATGCTTGCTTGTGTTGTATGAAATGTCTTCCTTGTGTGCTTCGTGTCCGTTTCGTCCGTTGTCATGTTCCTCGGTTGCCTCGTCACCGACTCGTGGGAACCCGGCAACGGGATCGCCCCATCTTTCATCTCGTTTGACACGCTTCGTCATCTTTTGCACCGGTCTCTCAACGAGTTACCGGAACCGATATGTTGCCGTGGCATCATTTTCGGATCGTTGCCGTGGCACCCTTTCTTTCCACCACGGTGACAAATGCTTCATATCTCTTTTAAGTCAACCTTTTAATAAATTTGCATAAACTTGATCATGTCATCCGCATCATGATAACAACATGAGAATGTATAATTGTTGTTTGCTTATATTACTAAACATGCTCATGGGGATTTTTCGGATATGTTGTTGTTATTTTCCGGTCTCATTTAAAATGCCTAAATAGTGTAGTTTTATTATGCTTCACCTCTTGCCATGTTAACCAACATTTAATCTTGTCTTGTAAATAATGAGAGTCAACTAAATAATTAATATGTGGTGTTTCGTCAATATGCAACTCGTTGCATATTGAGCTCCACTTAACTTGTAGTTTTGTTTGTGCACTTTGCCATGCCATGCATATTTAAACCGGACATGCATCATACTTGGATGTGCATCGTATGCCATGTTTATGCTTGTGTGTTTACCGTGTTGTTTCTTCTTTCCGGTTGCTTCTCTTGTTAGCTTCGGTTTCGTTCCGGAGTTGTGAGGATTCTCCCGTCTGTGTTGCTCCGTCTACTTCATGGACCCGTTCTTCTTCCTTGAGGAATCCCAGGCAAGATGACCGAACCCGGATACCATTACTATCTTTGCCTATTGCTAGAGTATCGCTCTATAGTTTTGCCTCGATGCCCATGTCTTTCCTGTCAGCCTCCTATTTGTAACCATGAACCTGTCTAACCACCCTACCTATGCAAACCGTTGAATGGCTAAGTACGCTTCGCTCAGCCCCTCTTATAGCATTGTTAGTTGCAGGTGAAGTTTGAAGATGCTTGCTTCATGTTGAAGTTTGGTTGGGTTATATCACACTATATAAATGCTTAAATGAAATCATCTATATACTGGCAAGGGTGGAAGGCTAAGCCTTTTGCTTGGTGATTTGTTCCACTCATGCCGTTAGGAACCGTATAAACCGGTGTTATGTTCCTTGATTATGCGTTCCTAACACGGTTGGGGTGTATGGGACCCCCTTGATAAACCGCTAAGTGCTAAGTCTTTTCCAGCAAGTCCCACCATTGGTACTATTTGCCTAATAACTAATAAAAAAACTTGCATGTGGACTAGCTATCCCTTTTATTTTAATTCTACAACCCCGGGCCAGTGCTCCACATGAGTGTTGGTCCGAAACGGGGGTTCTGCGGGGCCACCTCGAGGAAACTCAAGGTTTGGTAAAAACCTGTAGAATCGCCCATCTGGTCGTGTCCTGAGACTAGATACGCGCGGCTACCTATCAGGGTGTCGACACGCCGGGAGGATTTGCTGGATTAGCCTTACCTTAGTTCGGTTTAACTTGAGCACGGGATTCCGAGAATACTCGGGTCTTCCCACCTATGGAGTTGCGACTCCGCGGATCGTGGGCTTGTAATGGGTCAAGTTGGAACACCCCTGCAGGGTTTGAACTTTCGAAAGCCGTGCCCGCGGTTATGTGGCAGATGGGAGCTTGTTAATATCCGGTTGTAGAAAACTTGACACAATGATTCAATACACTACCAGCGTGTGTACCGTGACTGTCAATTTCCGAATAGGGATTCGGGAGTTGAACACGGTGGGGTTATGTTTGACCGGCTTTAGTTAGGATCACTTCGTGATCATCTCTCGACCGAGGCACTTCTCTTCTCGCTCTCTATTACGTAAGTTAGTGCTAGTTGCTGCTGCAGACTCTTGTTGTTCCTTCACCTCTTGTTCTTCTTCAGCCTTGTCCTCACCCAAGGCTTAAATAGTCGTGTTACCCGGGAACGGGATTGCTGAGTCCTCTGTGGCTCACAGTTACTTCACCACACCAGATGCAGGTTCTGCCGAGTTTGATGCAGGAGTTGGATCAGTTCTTCACCGGGAGCTCGATGAAGAGTTTGGCTGTTTGCTTGTGACGTTTTCGACGATCAGTAGTGGTTTCTACTAGGATTCGATCCTGACCTGTGGCTTTATGTTGTTTTGGTATCTTTCTTTTGGATCTTCACCCGTAGTCGGGTTGTGATGTTTTGAATGATGTTATGCTTATGTAATGTATTGTGTGAAGTGGCGAGTGTAAGCCAACTATCTCCTTTTGCAATTTAATCCCTCTTTTACATGAGTCGTGCAAAGATACCAAACTTGAGATCATTCTAGGATGGGCTTATACCTTTAAGTCGTGCCTCGACACGTAGGAGGTATAGTCCCATCCTGGGCATTACATCATGAGAGCCACTTATGGATTGCCTTCCAAAGATGGCAATATCTAGATCTATCTTGTATCGTGCCTAGCTAGGGGCATAAAACGATAGCGCTTGTTGGGAGGCAAGCCAATTTTATGTTTTTTGTTTTTGTTGCTGTTAGGGAATAAATATTGCATCTAGCCTCTGATTAGATGTGGTTTCATGTCTTGTTTAGTGTTTGTGCCAAGTAGAACCTTTGGGAAGACTTGTGTGAAGTTTATATGATCTTGTTGTGAAAAACAGAATCGTTAGCGCTCGCTAAAGTAGTCGTGGGATTTTACTGAAGCGTGCTTTTTAGTTGATTATTTTTTCAGATGATTGGTAGACAAATTCCGCAAATTTAACAATTTAGTTTGAATTTTTTGGAGTTCCATAAGTAGGCGAAACCTGTAGATTACTACAGACTGTTCTGTCTTTGACAGATTCTGTTTTTCGTGTGTTGTGTGCTTATTTCGATGCATCTATGAGTAGTATTGGAGGATATGAACCATAGAGAAGTTGGAGTACAGTAGGTTTAACACCAATATAAACAAAGAATGAATTCATTGTTGTACCTTTGAGTAGTGGTTTGCTTTCTTATACTAACGGAGCTCACGAGAATTTTTTTCTAAGTTTTGTGTTGTGAAGTTTTTAAGTTTTGAGTATTGCTTTGATGGACTATGGAACAAGGAGTAGCAAAGACCTAAGCTTGGGGATGCCCATGGCACCCCAAGTAAATTCAATATAATCAAAAAGCCTAAGCTTGGGGATGCCCCGGGAAGGCATCCCCTCTTTCGTCTTCATCCATCGGTAACTATACTTGGAGCTATATTTTTATTCGCAACATGATATGTGTTTTGCTTGGAGCGTCTTGTGTAATTTGAGTCTTTGCTTCTTAGTTTGCCACAATCATCCTTGCTGGACACACCTATTTGAGAGAGTTAAATATGGCCTAGAAATTATTAGAACACTCTATGTGCTTCACTTATATCTTTTGAGTTGAATAGTTTTCGCTCTAGTGCTTCACTTATACCTTTTAGAGCACGGTGGTGATAATATTTTGTGGAAATTGTTGAACTCTCATGCTTCACTTATATCTATTTGAGATTCTATTAAAACAGCATGGTAATGTGTTTAAGCTAAAGAAACTAGTCTTCACATGATAGACATCTGATGTCAATGTAGTAAAAAAAATCACACTAAGTGCATTGAATAGAATGAGATGTTGGATGCTTGATAATTGTTTTGAGATATGAGGATAGTGATATTAGAGTCATGCTAGTGGAGTTATTATGAAATTGAGAAAAACTTGTGTTAAGTTAGTGATTCCCATAGCATGCACGTATGGTGAACCGTTGTGTGACTAAGTTAGAGCATGAGGTATTTGTAGAGTGCCAACCTTTGTGTGGAGGTCGGGGCGCGCGATGGTTAACTCCTACCAACGTCCCCCCTAGGAGCATGCCTTGATTTCATTGTTTTGATGACTCGTAGATTTTTGCAATAAATATATGAGTTCTTATGACTAATGTTGAGTCCATGGATTATACGCACTCTCACCCTTCCACCATTGCTAGCCTCTCTTGTACCGCGCAACTTTCGCCGGTACCATAAACCCACTATATATCCTTCCTCAAAACAGCCACCATATTGTTCCTCAAAACAGCCACCATACCTACCTGTCATGGCATTTCCATAGCCATTCCGAGATATATTGCCATGCAACTTTACACCGTTCCGTTCATATGACACGCATCATATTGGCATATTGCCATTGCATGATCATGTAGTTGACATCGTATTTGTGGCAAGGCCACCATGCATGATTTTTATACATGTCACTCTTGTTTCATTGCACATACCGGCACACCGCCGGAGGCATTCATATAGAGTCATACTTTGTTGTTGTAGTATCGAGTTGTAATATCGTGTTGTAATGAAAGTGTGATGATCATCATTATTAGAGCATTGTCCCATGGGAGGAAAGGCTAAATCTATAAAGCCCCTCCGCAAAAAAAAGCCAAAGAAAAAAAGAAAAAAAAGAAAGGCCCAAAAAAGGAAAAGAAAAAGGGACAATTGCTACTATCTTTTTCCACACTTGTGCTTCAAAGTGGCACCATGTTCTTCAATGTAGAGAGTCTCATGCTTAGTCACTTTCATATGCTAGTGGGAATTTTACGTTATAGAACTTGGCTTGTATATTCCAACGATGGGCTTCCTCAAATGCCCTAGGTCTTCGTGAGCAAGCAAGTTGGATGCACACCCACTAGTTTCTTTTGTTGAGCTTTCATTCATATTTAGCTCTAGTGCATCCGTTGCATGGCAATCCCTACTCACTCACATTGATATCTATTGATGGGCATCTCCATCGCCCGTTGATACGCCTAGTCGATGTGAGACTATCTCCCTCCTTTTTGTCTTCTCCACAACAACCTCTATTCCACCCATAGTGCTATATCCATGGCTCACGCTCATGCATTGCGTGAAAGTTGATAGGTTTGAAAATATAGAGTATGAAAACAAATGCTTGGCTGAAATCGGGGTTGTGCATGATATGAATATTTTTGTGTGATAACGAGGGAGCATAGCCAACACTATATGATTTTGTAGGGATAACTTTCTTTAGCCATAGTATTTTGAGAAGACATGATTGCTTTGTTAGTATGCTTGAAGTATTATTGTTTCTTATGTCAATATAGACTTTTATCTTGAATCTTTCAGATCTGAACATTCATGCCACAATTAAGAGAATTACATTGAAAAACTATATTGGTTAGCATTCCACATCAAAAATTCTTTCTTTAGCATTCCACGAGCAGGAATTAAGCTTGGGGATGCTTGATACGTCTCCAACGTATCTATAATTTTTTTTGTTCCATGCTATTATTTATGAAGTCTTGGATGTTTAATGGGCTTTATCATTCACTTTTATATGATTTTTGGGACTAACCTACTAACACAAGGGCCCAGTCCAGATTGCTGTTTTTTCCCTATTTCAGGGTTTTGCAGAAAAAGAATATCAAACGGAGTCCAAACGAAATGAAACCTTCGCGAGAGATATTTTTGGAGGAAATCACGCACGATGAACTTGAGAACCACGTCAGAAGAGCCACGTGGGGCCCATGAAGGTGGGGGCGAGAAAACCCTAATTCCACCGCCGTACCTTCTGTTCCCGTGGAGATCCCATCTTGGAGCCTGTTCCGGAGCTCCGCCGGAGGGGGATCCACCACGGAGTGCTTCTACATCATCATCATTGCCCTCACCATGAGTTGTGAGTAGTTTACCACAGACCTTCGGGTCCATAGCTAGTATCTAGATGGCCTCTTCTCTCTCTCTGGATCTCAATACAAAGTTCTCCTCGGTCTTCGAGGAGATCTATTCGATGTAATCTCTTTTTGCGGTGTGTTTGTCGAGATCCGATGAATTGTGAGTTTATGATCAAGGTTATCTATGAAAGATATTTGGTTCTTCTCTAAACTTTTTATGTGAGCTCATAATATCCTTGCAAGTCTCTTCGAATTATTGGTTTGGTTTGGCCTACTAGATCTATAGTTCTTGCAATGGGATAAGTGCTTGGCTTTGGGTTCAATCTTGCGGTGTCCTTTCCGAGTGACAGTAGGGGCAGCAAGGCACGTATTGTATTGTTGCCATCGAGGATAAATAGATGGGGTTTATATCATATTGCTTGAGTTTATCCCTCTACATCATATCATCTTGCTTAAGGCGTTACTCTGTTCTTATGAACTCAATACACTAGATGCATGCTGGATAGCGGTCGATGTGTGGAGTAATAGTAGTAGATGCAGAATCGTTTCGGTCTACGTGTCTCGGACGTGATGCCTATATACAATGATCATGCCTAGATAGTCTCATAATTATTCGCTTTTCTATCAATTGCTCGACAGTAATTTGTTTACCCGCCGTAGAATATCGCTATCATGAGAGAAGCCACTAGAGAAAACTATGGCCCCCGGGTCTATTCTCAACATATCAATCTACATCTACTTTACTTTTACCGCTTTTATTTGCTGTTTTATTATACTAAAAATACCAAAAATATAAACTATTATCTCTATCAGATCTCACTTTCGTAAGTGATCGTAAAGGGATTGACAACCCCTTGTCGCGTTGGCTGCGAAGTTCTTATTTGTTTGTGCATGTGCGAGGGACTCGCGCGTGGTCTCCTACTGGATTGATACCTTGGTTCTCCAAAATTGAGGGAAATACTTACGCTACTGTGCTGCATCTCCCTTTCCTCTTCGAGGGAATACAACGCAAGCTCAAGAGGTAGCAGATACTAGGGATCAAACCCTAACAAAACTAACTCGATTACATGATAGATCCCATTCAACCCATCACCGTCCAGCAAGCCTACGATGGAATTACTCACGCACGGCGGTGAGCATCATGGAATTGGTGATGGAGGAAGGTTGATGATGATGATGGCAATTATCTCCACTCTCCGGAGCCCCGAACGGACTCCAGATTAGCCCTCCCGGGAGAGATTAGGGCTTGGCGGCGGCTCCGTCTCGTGAAACGTGATAATTCTTTCTCCCTTGATTTTTTTCTCCCCGAAAGTGAACTTATAGGATCTGGGGATACGTCGGTGGAGCACCAGGGGGCCCACGAGGCAAGGGGCGCGCCCCCACCCTCGTGGACAGGGTGTGGGCCCCCTGGTAGGGATCTTCTTGCAGATATTTTTTTATTTTCCAAAATAATTCTTCGTTGATTTTCAAGCGATTCCGATAACTTTTTATTTCTGCACAAAAACAACACCATGGCAGTTCTGCTAAAAACAGCATCAGTCCGGGTTAGTTCCATTCAAATCATGCAAGTTAGAGTCCAAAACAAAGGCAAAACGGTTTGGAAAAGTAGATACGTTGGAGACGTATCAACTCCCCCAAGCTTAAACCTTTGCTTGTCCTCAAGCAATTCAGTTGATAAACTGAAAGTGATAAAGAAAAAACTTTGACAAACTCTGTTTGCTCTTGTTATTGTAAATATGTAAGCTAGCATTCAGGTTTTCAACAAGATCATGAACTAACCACATTCACAATAACTTTCAGGTCTCAAGACTACTCACGTCAATGGCATAATCAACTAGCGAGCATTAATAATAAACCTCGGATGACAACACTTTCTCAAAACAATCATGATATGATATAACAAGATGGTATCTCGCTAGCCCTTTCTGAGACCTCAAAACATAAATGCAGAGCACCTTTAAAGATCAAGGACTGACTAGACATTGTAATTCATGGTAAAAGAGATCCAGTCAAGATCATACTCAATACGAATTAATAGTAATACATGCAATGGCAGAGGTGCTCTCCTATTGGTGCTCTTTGATAAGAAGATGATGACTCTGCATAAAAGTAAATAGATAGGCCCTTCGCACAGGGAAGCAGGGATTTGTAGAGGTGCCAGAGCTTGATTTTTAAATAGAGATGAATAACATTTTGAGCGGTATACTTTCATTGTCAACATAACAACCAAGAATCTTGATATCTCCCATGCTACGCACATTATAGGCGGTTCCCAAACAGAATGGTAAAGTTTATACTCCCCCAACCACCAACAAGCACACTCCACAGCTAGCCCGAAACAACGGGTACCGTCCAAACAAGCAACAGCCCTGGGGGAGTTTTGTTTAATTATTATGATTTTGAGTCGGGACTGGGTATCCCGGTTACTAGCCATTTTCTCATGAATGATGAGCGGAGTCCACTCATCGTGAGAATAACCCACCTAGCATGGAAGATATCGACAGCCCTAGTTGATACATGTGTTGTTCGAGCATACAAAACAGAATTTCATTTGAAGGTTTGGAGTTTGGCACATACAAATTTACTTGGAACGGCAGGTAAATACTGCATATAGGAAGGTATAGTGGACTCATATGGAACAACTTTGGGGTTTATGGAAGTGGATGCACAAGCAGTATTCCCGCTTAATACAGATGAAGGCTAGAAAGAGACTGGGAAGCGACCAGCTAGAGAGCAACAACGGTCATGAACATGCATTAAAATTAATCAACAATGAATGCAAGCATGAGAAGGATATAAATCACCATGAACATAAATATCATGAAGGCTATGTTGATTTGTTTCAACTACATGCGTGAACACGTGCCAAGTCAGATCACTTAAATCATTCAAAGGAGGATACCACCCCATCATACCACATCACAACCATTTTAATATCATGTTGGCATGCAAGATAGACCATTATAAACTCTTAGCTAATTAAGCATGGCATAAGCAGCTATGATCTCTAATTGTTATTGCAAGCATGTTTCATTCATAACAAGCTGAATCAGGAACGATGAGCCATCATATTTACATAAAACAAGAGAGGTCGAGTTCATACCAGCTTTTCTCATCTCAATTAGTTCATCATATATCATCCTTATTGCCTTTCACTCGCACGACCGAACGGGGTGGATAATAATAATAGTGCACGTGCATTGGACTAAGCTGGAATCTGCAGACATTTAATACAAGAGAGAAGACAAGGTAATGTGGCTCAAGGTTAAATCAACAATAAAGCATATGAGAGCCACTAAGCATTTTCAATCATGGTCTTCTACTCTTAACCCCCAAAGAAAAGAAAAGAAACTATTTACATGGGAAAACTCCCAACAAACAAAAGAAGAACGGGAAATCTTTTTGGGTTTTCATTTTATCTACTACTACAAGCAAAGAAAGTAAACTAGCTAGAAGCTACAACTAATATTTTTTTGTTTTTCTGGGTTTTTCTAGCACACAAGAAAAAGACTAAGAAAAAGAAATTGAAACTAAGCATGGATGGTACAGTGAAAGAGTGTGAGCACCGACAACTAGAATAAGTGTGTGAACATGAATGTAAAGTCGGTGAGAAACACGTACTCCCCCAAGCTTAGGCTTTTGGCCTAAGTTGGTCTACGGCCAGTATTGGCCTGACGGATATCCAAAGTTGTAGTTGGGGTCGTACTGGGATGCAGCAGATACTGCATGCTAAGCTGTAGCTCGAAGGCGGGCTGCCTCCGTCATGTTATAATATGCATTTGCTTCCTCCATAGTTATAGTGTATCTCCCTTTTGCCTGAAAGTTAAACAAAGTAGGGGCAGGAAGAACAATAGGGATGGCATGCTGCCTGTTAAAGATCAATCAATATTTGAGGGTTTGATCATCCCACTCTATAAACCGGTGACTAGTCATAGCATGGCAATCTAAATAAGCAGGAGGTAAAGGTTCATCATTCTCGTGCACAGGTACACCAAGACGGCGGGCTATGCGAGTGGCATAAATCCCACCAAATAAATCTCCATGCAAACCATTATGGTGTAGCCTACCTGCAACAATGGCTCCCAAGTTATATTGTCTATCACCTAGTACAACACTCCTGAGAACACTAAGATCAGGGACACACATGTGACAAGCCTCATCCTTACCGTTTATGCATCTACCGATAAAGAGAGCAAAGTAATGAATAGCAGGAAAATGAATGCTCCCTATGGTAGCCTGTGTGATTTCCCTGGATTCCCCCACTGTAATACTAGAAAAGGAATTCTCTAAATTCATATTTACGAGGATCACCCATACTGCCCCACTGTGGGAGCTTGCAAGCATCATTAAAATCCTCTAAATCCATGGTATAAGATTTATCATACATGTCAAACAGTACAGTGTGAGAATTACGTGAAGATGAAATTTTAAACCCTCTCACAAAGCTATCAGTTAAGCCACGGTATTGAGGGCACTTATCTTGTATGAAGCCCTCGAGGTCAGCATTGCGCACGTATGCGTAAAATTCATCCTTGATGCCAGCCTGATCCATGAAGTCATCTGACGGCCATTCACAATGCCGCACATCAGCATCCCTCGGTGGTTCATCGTCTGGCTCACAGAACGCGAGCCTCGGTTCTTGCTTCCTTGATAACCACCTTGGAAGTTTTTCCTATGCATTTTTCTGAAATTTTCTGAAATTTTTAGTAACTCACAATATAAGTTAATCAAACTCAACAAGATTGATAGCAACAACTCCTATAAGTGTCTAGAGACTATATCATGCATTAGAACTACTTGGGACCAAGAAAATTTGACATGCAAGCTCAAGAACAAGGTCACCACAGCAACATAAATTTGCAATAAATAGAGCACTAGAACAAAAACTAATTGGACCAATGGAGGAGTCACATACCAAGGAACAATCTCCCCAAACAGTTTGGTGAATGGTGCTTTCAGCAAGGAGATCGAAAATGGCAGCAAGATGAGCTAGAACTTGGGTTTGAGCTGGTTGGTGATTTTTTGGGAGGAAGAAGAAGAGCATGGGTGCAGGAATAAGTGGAGGGGGGACGTGGGACCCACGAGGCACGGGGCGCGCCCTGGACCCTCATGGCCAGGTGTTGGCTCCCCTCGCTGTGTGTTCTGTGCCATATTTTCTCAAATATTCTAGAAAAATCATATTTCATTTTCATGGCATTTGGAGAACTTTTATTTTCGGGGTATTTTTTTATTGCAAGGATAAGTCTGGAAATAGACAAAAAATATTATTTTGCTTTATTTATCCTAATTTATAGAAATTAAAAGGAGGGTACAGAAGGTTGTGCTATCTAGATTCACCTATCCCATGCTCATCAAAAGGAATCCATTAACAAGGTTGATCAGGTCTTGTTAATAAACTCTTTCCGAGTAACATGAAACCGGAGAATTTTCGAATAACACTAGGTTACCTCAATGGGGATATGTATGTCCCCAACAATAAGGATGTCATATGTCTTCTTGATAGTAGGAAGAGGAAATTTAAAACCTCCAATAGTAATAGTTGAAATTTTTCCAATATAATTGATATTGTGGACCTGAGGTTGTTTCCTCGGAAAGTGTACCGTATGCTCATTACCATTGACATGAAAAGTGACATTGCCTTTGTTGCAATCAATAACAGCCCCTGCAGTATTCAAAAAGGGTCTTCCAAGATTAATAGACATACTATCGTCCTCGGGAATATCAAGGATAACAAAGTCCGTTAGAATAGTAACATTTGCAACTACAACAGGCACATCCTCACAAATACCGACAGGTATAGCAGTTGATTTATCAGCCATTTGCAAAGATATTTCATTAGGTGTCAACTTACTCAAGTCAAGTCTACGATATAAAGAGAGAGGCATAACACTAACACCAGCTCCAAGATCACACAAAGCAGTTTTAACATAGTTTTTCTTAATGGAGCAAGGTATGGTAGGTACTCCTAGATCTCCTAATTTCTTAGGCATTCCACCCTTAAAAGTGTAATTGGAAAGCATGGTGGAGATTTCTACTTCAGGTATCTTTCTTTTGTTGGTAATAATATCTTTCATATACTTAGCATAAGGATTTGTTTTAAGCACATCCGTCAAACGCATGCGCAAAAAGTAGGTGTAATCATTTTAGCAAAGCGCTCAAAATCCTCATCATCCTTTTTCTTGGACGGTTTCCGAGGAAAAGGCATGGGTTTCTGAACCCATGGTTCTCTTTCCCTACCGTGCTTCCTAGCAACAAAGTCTCTCTTATCATAACGTTGATTCTTTGATTGTGGGTTATCAAGATCAACAGCAGGTTCAATCTCTACATCATTATCATTGCTAGGTTGAGCATTATCATGAACAACATCATTAACATTGTCACTAGGTTCATGTTCATTACCAGATTGTGTCTCAACATCAGAAACAGATATATCATTAGGATTCTCAAGTGTGCCAGCTACAGGTTCACTAGAAGCATGCAAAGTCCAATCATTTTTCTTTTTCTTCTTCTTAGAAGAACTAGGTGCATCTAAATTAGCTCTCTGAGAATCTTGCTCAATTCTCTTAGGGTGGCCTTCAGGATACAGAGGTTCCTGAGTCATTTTACCACCTCTAGTTGCAACTCTAACAGCATAGTCATTATTCTTACTATTTAATTCATTGAGCAAATCATTCTGAGCCTTAAGTACTTGTTCTACTTGAGTGGTAACCATAGAAGCATGTATACTAATGAGTTTCAGTTCACCTTTAGCTCTAGATAGATAATCACTCAAGCGTTCAATCATATAAGCATTGTGTTGCAATTGTCTACCAACATAAGCATTGAAGTTTTCTTGTTTCACAATAAAATTTTCAAACTCATCTAAACATTGGCTAGCAGACTTATAACAAGGAATATCACCTTCATCAAATCTATAAAGAGAATTACCTTTACTACCTGTGTCGGGTTATCAAGACCATGTATTTCTTCAATAGGTGGTAAATTCTTAACATCTTCAGCTTTAATACCTTTTTCTTTCCTAGATTTCTTTGCCTCTTGCATATCTTCAGGACTGAGAAATAGAACACCTCTTTTCTTCGGAGTTGGCTTAGGGCCTGGTTCAGGAAGTGTCCATTTATTTTCATTGGCCAGCACATTGTTCAATAGTAATTCA
This sequence comes from Secale cereale, assembly GCA_902687465.1. Lineage (NCBI taxonomy): Eukaryota > Viridiplantae > Streptophyta > Magnoliopsida > Poales > Poaceae > Secale > Secale cereale. The sequence continues at coordinate 768,783,490 of LR738711.1, read as the reverse complement.
GCTTGTTCAACTGTTCTTTCCCTGAAAACACAACCAGCACAACTATCCAGGTGGTCTCTGGAAGCATCGGTTAGTACATTATAAAAGACATCAAGTATATCATGCATCCCAAGTGGATGATCAGGCAAAGCATTAAGTAACTGGAGAAGCCTCCCCCAAGCTTGTGGGAGACTCTCTTCTTCAATTTGCACAAAGTTATATATTTCCCGTAAGGCAGCTTGTTTCTTATGAGCGGGAAAATATTTAGCAGAGAAGTAATACATCATATCCTGGGGACTACGCACACAACCAGGATCAAGAGAATTAAACCAAGTCTTAGCATCACCCTTTAACGAGAAAGGAAATAACTTAAGGATATAGTAGTATCGAATCTTTTCATCGTTGGTAAACAAGGTGGCTATATCATTCAACTTAGTAAGATGTGGCACAACAGTTTTAGACTCATGGCCATGGAAAGGATCAGATTCAACCAAAGTAATTAACTCAGGATCAACAGAGAATTCATAATCCTTATAAGTAACATAGATAGGTGAAGTAGCAAAATCAGGGTCATGTTTCATTCTAGCATTTAAGGACTTTTCTTTCAACTTAGCTAATAATTTCTTAAGATCATATCTATCATTGCAAGCAAGAAAGTCTCTAGCAGTTTCTTCATCCATAACATAACCCTCAGGAACAACAGGCAATTCATATCTATTGGGAGTAGCCTCATCATCACTTTCATAAATATCATCAGTTTCAATATTTGCATTCTCCCTAACCTTAACAATTTGTTCATCTAAAAATTCACCTAGTGGCACAGTATCAGGCATAGAAGTAGTTTCATCATACATAGCAGAAGTAGCATCATCAAGAACATACGACATATCAGATTCAATAGCAGGAGTAGGTGTCGCAAGTTTACTCATAACAGAAGGAGAATCAAGTGCAGAGCTAGATGGCAGTTCCTTACCTCCCCTCGTAGTTGAGGGTAAGATCTTGGTTTTTGAGTCCTTCAAATTCTTCATAGTGATCAACAGATATAAATCCCAAGTGACTTAAAGAATAGAGCTATGCTCCCCGGCAACGGCGCCAAAAATAGTCTTGATAACCCACAAGTGTAGGGGATCGCAACAGTTTTCGAGGGTAAAGTATTCAACCCAAATTTATTGATTCGACACAAGGGGAGCCAAAGAATACTCTTAAGTATTAGCAGCTGAGTTGTCAATTCAACCACACCTGGAAACTTAGTATCTGCAACAAGGTAGTTTAGTAGCAAAGTAATATGATAGTGGCGGTAACGGCAATAAAAGTAACGATAGTGTTTTTGTAGTTTTTGTAATAGTAGCAACGTAAAAGTAAATAAGCAACAAGCAATATAGGAAAAGCTCATAGGCATTGGATCGGTGATGGGAAATTATGTCGGATGCAATTCATCATGTAGAAGTTATAACCTAGGGTGACACAGAACTAGCTCCAGTTCATCAATGCAATGTAGGCATGTATTCCGAATATAGTCATACGTGCTTATGGAAAAGAACTTGCATGACATCTTTTGTCCTACCCTCCCGTGGCAGCGGGGTCCTATTGGAAACTAAGGGATATTAAGGCCTCCTTTTAATAGAGTATCGGACCAAAGCATTAACACATAGTGAATACATGAACTCCTCAAACTATGGTCATCACCGGGAGTGGTCCCGATTATTGTCACTTCGGGGTTGCCGGATCATAACACATAGTAGGTGACTATAGACTTGCAAGATAGGATCAAGAACACACATATATTCATGGAAACATAATAGGATCAGATCTGAAATCATGGCACTCGGGCCCTAGTGACAAGCATTAAGCATAGCAAAGTCATAGCAACATCAATCTCAGAACATAGTGGATACTAGGGATCAAACCCTAACAAAACTAACTCGATTACATGATAGATCCCATCCAACCCATCACCGTCCAGCAAGCCTACGATGGAATTACTCATGCACGGCGGTGAGCATCATGGAATTGGTGATGGAGGAAGGTTGATGATGACGATGGTGACGATCTCCACTCTCCGGAGCCCCGAACGGACTCCAGATCAGCCCTCCCGAGAGAGATTAGGGCTTGGCGGCGGCTACGTCTCGTGAAACGCGATAATTCTTTCTCCCTTGATTTTTTTTCTCCCCGAAAGTGAACTTATAGGATCTGGGGATACGTCGGTGGAGCACCAGGGGGCCCACGAGGCAGGGGGCGCGCCCTAGGCAGGGGGGCGCGCCCCCACCCTCGTGGACAGGGTGTGGCCCCCCTGGTATAGATCTTCTTGCATATATTTTTTATATTTTCCAAAATAATTCTCCGTTGATTTTCAGGCGATTCCGAGAACTTTTTATTTTTGTACAAAAACAACACCATGGCAGTTCTGCTGAAAAACAGCGTCAGTCCGGGTTAGTTCCATTCAAATCATGCAAGTTAGAGTCCAAAACAAGGGCAAAAGGGTTTGGAAAAGTAGATACGTTGGAGATGTATCAACTCCCTTTGGGGAGTGATACGTGTCCAATCTATCTATAATTTTTGTTGTTCGATGCTATTATATTATTTATCTTGGATGTCTTATAGGCATTAATATGCTAGTTTATATGTTTTTGGGGCTAACCTATTAACCCAGAGCCCAGTGCCAGTTTCTGTTTTTTCCTTGTTTTTGAGTTTCACAGAAAAGGAATATCAAACGGAGTCCAAACAGAACGAAACTTTATGAGGCTTTTTCTTGGACCAGAAGACACCATAAGGACTTGGAGTACACGCCAAGGGAGCCTCGAGGCGGCCACAAGGGTGGAGGGCGCGCCCTGGGGGTAGGGCATGCCCCCTACCATATGGGCCCCACGAGACCCCCCCCCCCTAACCTACTTCTTTCGCCTATAAATTCCCAAATATTCCGGAAACAACAAAACATCCATTGAAACTGCTTTTCTGCTGCTGTAACCTTCTGTTCTCGCGAGATCCCATCTGGAGGCCTTTTCCGGTACTCTACCGAAGGGGTAATCAACCACGAAGGCCATCTACATAAACCCTATTGGTCTTCCTATGAAGTGTGAGTAGTTTACCACAGACCTACGGGTCCATAGCTAGTAGCTAGATGGGTTCTTCTCTCTCTTTTATCCATAATACCATGTTCTCCTTGATGTTCTTGGAGAACTATCCGATGTAATCTTCTTTTGCGGTGTGTTTGTCAAGATCTGATGAATTGTGGGTTTATGATCAGATTATCTATGAATAATATTTGAGTTTCTTCTGAATTCTTATATGCATGATTTAATATCTTAGTAATTATCTTCGAACTATCGGTTTGTTTTGGCCAACTAGATTGGTTTTTCTTGTAATGGGCGAAGTGCTTTGCTTTCGGTTCAATCTTGCGGTGCTCAACCCTGGTGATAGAAAGGGACATGACACGTATTGTATTGTAGCCAATGAGGATAACAAGATGGGGTTTTCATCATATTGCTTTAGTTAATTCCGCTACATCATGTCATCTTGCTTAATGCGTTACTCTGTTCTTATGAACTTAATACTCTAGATGCAGAATCGTTTTGGTCGATGTGTGGAGTAATAGTAGTAGATGCAGTCATGAGTCGGTCTACTTGATACGGACATGATGCCTATATTCATGATCATTGCCTTAGATGTCATCATAATTATTCACTCATCTATCAATTGCTTGACAGTAATTTGTTCACCCACCGTAATATTTTCTATCATGAGAGAAGCCTCTAGTGAAACTTATGGCCCTCGGGTCTAGTTTACATCTTATAAGTTTCCGATCTACTATTTTCCAATCTTTTACTTTTCAATCTATAAACCAAAAAGCCAAAAATATTTACTTTACTAGTTCATCTATCTCTATCAGATCTCACTTTTGCAAATAACCGTGAAGGGATTGATAACCCCTTTATAGCGTTGGGTGCAAGTTGTTTGATTATTTGTGCAAGTATTTGGCGATTTGTGCATAATCTCCTACTGGATTGATACCTTGGTTCTCAAACTGAGGGAAATACTCACTCTACTTTGATGCATCACCCTTTCCTCTTCAAGGGAAAAACCAACGCAAGCTCAAGAGGTAGTAGGAAGAATTTCTGGCGCCGTTGCCGGGAAGATCTATGCCAAGTCAAGACCTACCAAGTACTCTTCATTAAACTCTCATCTCTCGCATTTACATTATTTGTCATTCGCCTCTCGTTTTCCTCTCCCCCACTTCTAAAACGATCTTCAAAAATATTTTCCTTTTCTTCGCCCTTCTTTCGTTCGTCTTCTTCGTTTGTTGGTTACCATCATGTCTGAAGTTGGGGAGGTTATCATTGAAAATCTTGAGGAAGAACATGAATCTTGTCCTTCAAAGCGTAGAGAAACTCCTCCTAACTACAAAACAAAAAGTTTTCGCCTAGGGGATGGAATATTATTGGGAAAAAGCATTATCCAAGAATTCTTTGATTGTACCGGACCCTTGCCTATTAATAAAAGATCTATTCTTCTTGAGACAACTTGTTATGCGGATGCTATTGTTATGCTCGTTGAGAAATTAGAAATAAAATGTGTGCATCTTCATCCTGCTTTGCAATCGGTATTTTATGAGCTTCCAAATATTAATCATCCAACAGCTAAAAAGATTGCCACTATCATCCTTATGCGTGAATTTGATTTTACAATACAAGAAGCTAGGGATATTTTTGCTTTCTATAAAAAGGATGTCAAACGCCCTTCATGATAAAGAAACTATGCGTAGTTTGGAATCTAGAGATTATCAGTCGTATAGTGAAAATCTTAGGAGAAAAGTACCCCATGCAGAAATATCTCAATCCTTGAATATTGAAGCCTTTGAAGAATTTGATTGGAAAACTAAGGGAATTTATGTAGGATTCGATAGGAATTGGCTAAATAAAATGATGAAGGAACATGTTGGGAACGAGCTACGTATTTTATATGATGACACACGTGGTGATGATCTTGACTATGGTTTTATGAATATTAAAATTATCAATCAAAGCCCTTTTAATGATCTAAGTTCTTCTACAAGGAGGGAAATAAAGGAAAGGATAGAATTGTTAATACAAGTTTCAGAAGACTTGATAAGGAAAGAATTACATACCGAAGATGATAATACCTAGATCTATTTGTGTTTTATGCCTAGTTAAGGGCGTTAAACAATAGCGCTTGTTGGGAGGCAACCCAATCTTATTTTTGCTTTTTACTTTTTGTTTCTGTTTTTCAAGTTTTAAACATTATTACTCCCGTAGTAATTGTGTTTTGGTGTTTTAATTAGTGTTTGAGCCAAGTAAGACCTTTGGTATGACTTCCGATGATCGTTGACTTTATTTTGCTAAAAACAGAAACTTTTGCACACAGTGCAGAAAATTCAATAATTCACTGGAGCATCGAAACCTTCTGAAATTTTTACAAAAAATTGGTATACAAATTCCCCACGTTGTCCTAATTTTTCAGAATTTTTAGAGTTACAAAAGTATGCGAAGTTTCCAGATTGCTACACACTGTTCTCTTTTTGACAGATTCTGTTTTCTATGTGTTGTTTGCTTATTTTAATGCATCTATGGCTAGTATCGGGGGGTATGAACCATGGAGAAGTTGGAATACAGTAGATATTACACCAATATAAAATTAGAATAAGATCACAACAGTACCTTGAGTGGTTATTTGCTTTGTTTTACTAACGAAGCTCGCGAGATTTCTGTTGAGTTTTGTGTTATGAAGTTTTCAAGTTTTGGGTAAGGATTTGATGGACTATGGAATAAGGAGTGGCAACAGCCTAAGCTTGGGGATGCCCAAGGCACCCCAAGGTAAAATTCAAGGACGACCAAGAGCCTATGCTTGGGGATGCCCCGGGAAGGCATCCCCTCTTTCGTATTCATCCATCGGTAACTTTACTTGATGCTATATTTTTATTCACTACATGATATGTGTTTTGCTTGGAGCGTCGTGTATGATACGAGTCTTTGCTTTTTAGTTTGTCACAATCATCCTTGCTGTACACACCTTTTGAGAGGGACACACTTCAATCGTGATTTATTAGAATACTCTATGTGCTTCACTTATATTATTTTGAGAGTCTCTAAAACAACATGGTAATTAGCTTGGGTTATGAATTTAGTCCTAATATGATAGACATCCAAAGTAGGTATAATAAAAACTTACATATGATGATTGTGATCGTTTTGAGGTATGAGGATGGTAATATTAGAATCATGCTAGTAGTAAATTGTAGGGTAGAGAAAATAATTGTGTTAAGGTTCGTGATTCCCGAAGCATGCATGTATGGTCTACAAAAAGTGCAACCGAAACGAAATGCTTGTGTATTGATTGTTCACCTTTGTGTGAAGGTTGGGCATGCGCGATGGTTAACGCCTACCAACCTCCCCCATAGGGGCATGCGCAGTAGTACTTTGCTTCGAGGGGTAATAAATCTTTTGCAATCAGTATGTGAGTTCTTTATGACTAATGATGAGTCCATGGATTATACGCACTCTCACCCTTCCACCTTGCTAGCCACTCTAGTGGTGCGCAACTTTCACCGGTGCATAAAACCCTCCTTATACCTTCCTCAAAACAGCCACCATACCTACCTATTATGGCATTTCCATAGCCATTCCGAGATATATTGCCATGTAACTCCATCGTTCCGTTTATTATGACATGAATCTTCATTGTCATATTTCTTTGCATGATCATGTAGTTTACATAGTATTTGTGGCAAGTCCACCGTTCATATTTTTTCATACATGTCACTCTTGGTCATTGCACATCCCGGTACACCACCGGAGGCATTCATATAGAGTCATATCTTTGTTCTAGCATCGAGTTGTAAGTAAATAAAAGTGTGATGATCATAATTATTAGAACATTGTCCCATGTGAGGTTATCAAAAATAAAAGAGGCCAATGAAGCCCAAATAAACAAAAGAGGCCAAAGAAGCCCACCAAAAAAAACTAAAAAAATGAGAGAAACAGAGAGAAGGGACAATGTTACTATCTTTTTTTCCACACATGTGCTTCAGAGTAGCACCATGTTCTTCATGATAGAGAGTCTCCTATGTTTTCACTTACTAGTGGTAATTTTCGTTATAGAACTTGGCTTGTATATTCCAACGGCGGGCTTCCTCAAATGCCCTAGGTCTTCATGAGCAAGCAAGTTGATGCACACCCACGAGTTTTATTTTTGAGCTTTCATACACTTATAGCTCTAGTGCATCCGTTACATGGCAATCCCTACTCACTCACATTGATATCAATTGATGGACATCTCCATAGTCCATTGATTTTCCGAGTTAATGTGAGACTTTCTCCCCACTTTTGTCTATTACCACCTTCTATTCCACCTATAGTGCTATATCCATGGCTCACGCTCATATATTGCGTGAAATATTGAAAAGGCTGAAGCGCATTAAAAAGTATAAACCAATTGCTTGGCTGACACCGCGGTGGGCATGATTACCTTGTGTTGAGAAGAGGGAGTGTAATAAGACTATATGATTTTGTAGGGATAACTTTCTTTAGCCATGTTATTTTTGAAGCTTAATGATTTACTATCTAGTATGCTTGAAATATTATTGTTCGCATGTCAACATAAACTTTTGCTTGAAACTTATGGATCTGAAGTTTCATACCACTTTAAAGAAGAATTGCATTGGTAAATATGTTGGGTAGCATTCCACATCAAAAATTATGTTTTTATCATTTACCTACTCGAGGACGAGCATGAATTAAGCTTGGCGATGCTTGATACGTCTCCAACGTATCTATAATTTACCTACTCTTCTTATTTTTACCTCCACAGCTTTGAGCATTGTGAAGAGCTCGGGAATTGTCTTCTCCATCCCTTGCATATTATAGTTCATCACGAAGCCTTTATAGCTTGGTGGCAGTGATTGGAGAACTCTATTAATAACAATATCATCTGGAAGATTAACTCCCGAGTCAAGTGATTATGATATCCAGACATTCTGAGCATGTGTTCACTGACAGAACTGTTCTCCTCCATCTTGCAGCTATAGAACTTGTTGGAGACTTCATATCTCTCAACTCGGGCATTTTCTTGAAATATTAACTTCAACTCCTGGAACATCTCATATGCTCCATGACGTTCAAAACGTCTTTGAAGTTCAAATTCTAAGCCATAAATCATGGCACACTGAACTATCGAGTAGTCATCGGATCGAGCTTGCCAGACGTTCAAAACATCAACATCTGCTCCTGTAGTAGGCCTTTCACCTAGCGGTGCATCAATGTCATAATTCTTTTGTGCAGCAATGAGGATAATCCTCAAGTGACGGACCTAGTCCGTGTAGTTGCTACCATCATCTTTCAACTTAGCTTTCTCTAGGAACGCATTAAAATTCAAGGGAACGGTAGCACGTGCCATTGATCTAAAACATAGATATGCAAATACTATTAGGACTAAGTTCATGATAAATTGACTTCAGCTAAGACATACCTCAAGTCATCTAAATGATATGTGATCTAAATCAACTAAACCATGTCCGATCATCACGTGAGATGGAGTAGTCATCAATGGTGAACATCTCTATGTTGATCATATCTACTATATGATTCATGTTCGACCTTTCGGTCTCCAGTGTTCCGAGGCCATGTCTATACATGCTAGGCTCGTCAAGTTTAACCCGAGTATTCTGCATGTGCAAAATTGTCTTGCACCCGTTGTATGTGAATGTAGAGTCTATCACACCCGATCATTGCTACTTCTCGAGCTTGCGTTATATTCCCTCGAAGAGGAAAGGGAGATGCAGCACAATAGCGTAAGTATTTCCCTCGGTTTTTGAGAACCAAGGCATCAATCCAGTAGGAGACCACGCGCGAGTCCCTCGCACCTGCACAAAAAAATAAGAACTTTGCAGCCAACACGATAAGGGGTTGTCAATCCCTTGATGGTCACTTACGAAAGTGAGATCTGATAGAGATGATAGTTTATATTTTTGGTATTTTTTGTTTATAAGAACAGAAAGTAAAAGCGGAAAAAGTAAAGTAGATGTAGATTGATATGTTGAGAATAGACTCGGGGGGCCATAGTGTTCTCTAGTGGCTTCTCTCATGAAAGCGGTATTCTACGGCGGGTAAACAAATTACTGTCGAGCAATTGATAGAAAAGCGAATAATTATGAGACTATCTAGGCATGATCATTGTATATAGGCATCACGTCCGAGACAAGTAGACCGACTCCTGCCTTCATCTACTACTATTACTCCACACATCGACCGCTATCCAGCATGCATCTAGTGTATTGAGTTCATAAGAACAGAGTAACGCCTTAAGCAAGATGACATGATGTAGAGGGATAAACTCAAGCAATATGATATAAACCCCACCTTTTTATCCTCGATGGCAACAATAAAATACGTGCCTTGCTGCCCCTACTGTCACTGGGAAAGGACACCGCAAGACTGAACCCAAAGCCAAGCACTTCTCCCACTGCAGAACTATAGATCTAGTAGGCCAAACCAAACCAATAATTCGAAGAGACTTGCAAGGATATTATAATCATACATAAAGAGTTCAGAAAAGAACCAAATATTTCTCAAAGATAATCTTGATCATAAACCCACAATTCATCAGATCTCGACAAACACACTTCAAAAAGAGATTACATCGAATAGATCTCCTCAAAGACCGAGGAGAACTTGGTATTGAGATCCAAAGAGAGAGAAGAAGCCATCTAGATACTAGATATGGACCCGAAGGCCTGTGGTAAACTACTCACAACTCATGGTGAGGCGATGATCATGATGTAGAAGCACTCCGTGGTAGATCCCCCCTCCGGCGGAGCTCCGGAACAGGCCCCAAGATGGGATCTCACGAGAACAGAAGGTTGCGGCGGTGGAACTAGGGTTTTCTCTGTTGTTCTGATAATTTTGGGGTACGTAGGTATATATAGGAGGAAGGAGGGCACCGGGGCCAGACGGGGTGCCCACGAGGCAGGGGGCGCGCCCTATGGGGGTGCCCCCCACCCTCGTGGACGCCACGTCAGCCCTACTCTATGGTTCTCAAGTCTCCCGTGCGTATTTTGATCCAAAAATATCTCTCCGGAAGTTTCATTCCGTTTGGACTCCGTTTGGACTCCGTTTGATATTCCTTTTCTGTAAAACCCTAAAATAGGCAAAAAAACAGCAATCTGGACTCGGCCTTTGGGTTAATAGGTTAGTCCCAAAAATAATATAAAAGTGTATAACAAAGCCCATTAAACATCCAAAACATCCTAAATAATAGCATGGAACAATCAAAAATTATAGATACGTTGGAGACATATCAAGCATCCCCAAGCTTAATTCCTGCTCATCCTCGAGTAGGTAAATGATAAAAACAGAATTTTTGATGTGGAATGCTAACCAACATAGTTTTTCAATGTAATTCTCTTAATTGTGGCATGAATGTTCAGATCTGAAAGATTCAAGACAAAAGTCAATATTTACATGAGAAATAATAATACTTCAAGCATACTAACAGAGCAATCATGTCTTCTCAAAATACTATGGCTTAAGAAAGTTATCCCTACAAAATCATATAGTCTGGCTATGATCCCTCTTCATCACACAGAATATTCATATCATGCACAACCCCGGTTTCAGACAAGCACTTGTTTTCATACTATATTCTTTCAAACCTTTCAACTTTCACGCAATACATGAGCGTGAGCCATGGACATAGCACTGTGTGGAATAGAGAGGTGGTTGTGGAGAAGATAAAAAGGAGGGAGATAGTCTCATATCGACTAGGCGTATCAACGGGCTATGGAGATGCCCATCAATAGATATCAATGTGAGTGAGTAGGGATTGCCATGCAACGAATGCACTCGAGCTAAAAATATATGAAAGCACAACAAAAGAAACTAAGTGGGTGTGCATCCAACTTGCTTGCTCACGAAGACCTAGGGCATTTGAGGAAGCCCGTCGTTGGAATATACAAGCCAAGTTCTATAATGAAAATTCCCACTAGTATATGAAAGTGACTAAATATGAGACTCTCTATCATGAAGAACATGGTGCTACTTTGAAGCACAAGTGTGGAAAAGGATAGTAGCAATTGTCCCTTCCCTCTTTTCTCTCATTTTTTGGAGGGGCTTTCTCTCTCTCTCTCTTTTAGCCCCTCTCTATTTTCCCAATAGGGCCATCTCTTTTTTTATTGGCTTTTCCTCACATGGGATAATGCTCTAATAATGATGATCATCACACTTATATTGAATTACAACTCAATACTAGAACGAGTATGACTCTATATAAATGCCTCCGGCGGTGTATCGGGATATGCAATGAATCAAGAGTGACATGTATGAAAGATTATGCATGGCAATATGATAATATAAAGCGTGTCATATAAACAGAACGGTGGAAAGTTGCATGGCAATATATCTCGGAATGGCTATGGAAATGTCATGATAGGTAGGTATGGTGGCTGTTTTGAGGAAGATATATGGTGGCTGTTTTGAGGAAGGATATATAGTAGGTGTATGGTACTGGCGAGAGTTGTGCGGTACAAGAGAGGCTAGCAATGGTGGAAGGGTGAGAGTGTGTAATATCCATGGACTCAACATTAGTCATAAGAACTCATATACTTATTGCAAAATTTACGAGTCATCAAAACAAAGCAATCAGCGCATGCTCCTAGGGGGGAGGTTTGTAGGAGTTAACCATCGCATGCCCCCGACCTGCACACAAAGTATGACACTCTACAAATACCTCATGCTCTAACTTCGTCACATAGCGGTTCACCATACGTGCATGCTACGGGAATCACCAACTTTAACACAAGAATTTCTCAATTTCATAATAACTCCACTAGCATGACTCTAATATCACTATCCTCATATCTCAAAACAATTATCATGTAACCAACTTCTCATCATATTCAATGCACTTAGTGTGAAAGTTTTTACTACATTGATCTTGGATGTCTATCATGTGAAGGCTAGTTTTATAGGCAAAGCACATTACCATGATATTTTAATAGACTCTCAAAAGGATATAAGTGAAGCATGAGAGATCAAAAATTTGTACAAAATATAATTACCACCGTGCTCTAAAAGATATAAGTGAAGCACTAGAGCAAAAACTATTCAACTCAAAAGATATAAGTGAAGCACATAGAGTGTTCTAACAATTCCTAGGCCATATTTAAATCTCTCAAAAAGGTGTGTCCAGCAAGTATAATTGTGGCAAACTAACAAGCAAAGACTCAAATTATACATGACGCTCCAAGTAAAACACATATCATGTTGTGAATAAAAATATAGCTCCGAGTATAGTTACCGATAGATGAAGACGAAAGAGGGGATGCCTTCCCGGGGCATCCCCAAGCATAGGCTTTTGGTTGTCCTTGAATTTTACCTTGGGGTGCCTTGGGAATCCCCAAGCTACGGCTCTTGCCACTCTTTGTTCCATAGTCCATCAAAGCAATACTCAAAACTTGGAAACTTCACAACACAAAACTTAGACAAAAATCTCGTGAGCTCCGTTAGTATAAGAAAACAAACCACTACTCAAAGGTACTAAAATGAATTAATTCTTTGTTTATATTGGTGTTAAACCTACTGTATTCCAACTTCTCTATGATTCATACTTCCCAATACTACTCATAGAAGCATTGAAATAAGCAAACAACACACAAAAAACAGAATTTGTCAAAAATAGAACAGTTTGTAGTAATCTGTAGCTTTCGCATACTTCTATAACTCCAAAAAATTGAAATAAATTGGTAAACGTGAGGAATTTGTCTACTAATCATCTGCAAAAAAATCAACTAAATGGCACACACCAGTAAATCTGGCGACCATTCTAGGGAGCGCTAACGATTCTGTTTTTCACAGCAAGATCGTATAAACTTCACACAAGTCTTCCCAAAGGTTCTACTTTGCACAAACACTAATTAAAACAAAAAACCACATCTAAACAGAAGCTAGATGCAATATTTATTCCTAAACAGAAGCAAAAACAAAGAAAATTAAATTGGTTTGCCTCCCAACAAGCTCTTTCTTTATAGCCATTAAGATATGCTTAAGAATTCAATGATGCTGACATGAAAGATAAGAATTGAAGCACAGAGAGAGCATCATAAAACATGTGGCAAACACATCTAATTCTAACATACTTCCTATGCATAGGCATTTTATAGGAAAACAAATTAGCAAGACAATCAAGATATAGCATATACAAGGAAGAAGAAAGGAACGATAGCAATCTCAACATAACAAGAGGTAATTTAGTAACATGAAAATTTCTAGAACCATATATCCCCCTCTCATAATAATAGCATGTAGGATCATATTCAAACTCAACAATATAGCTATCACGAAACATATTCTCAACACGATCCACATGCATACGAAGTTGACACTCTTCCAAAATAGTGGGAGCAACATTAATTAAAGTCATGACCTCTCCAAACCCACTTTTATCAAAAATTTCATAAGATTGAACGTTCTCCAAATATGTGGGATCTAAAGTTGACACTCTTCCAAACCCACTTTCAATATTATTGCAAACATTATTATCAATCTTACATTCATCATGGGGATTAAATAAATTTTCAAGATCATAAGAAGAATCACCCCAATCATGATCATTGCAACAAGTAGTAGACATAGCAAAACTAGCATCCCCAAGCTTGGGGTTTTGCATATTATTAGCACAATTGACATCAAGAGAATTTATAATAACATCATTGCAATCATGCTATTTTTACTTAAGGAGCTATCGTGAATCACTTTTTCTTTTAACAATTCCTCACAATTTTCAGATTCATGAATTTCAAGAAAAACCCTATAAAGATAATCTAGAGCACTCAACTCACTGGCAATTGGTTCATCATAATTGGATCTCTTAAAGAGATTAGCAAGTGGATGAGGATCCATAATTTAGCAAGCGAAGATGCAAGCTAATAGAGGGCACATAGCAACACAAGAAAACAGAAAGGCGGGCGAGAAAAGGGCGAATAAAACGGCAAGGGTGAAGTGGGGGAGAGGAAAACGAGAGGCAAATAATGTAATGCGAAGGATAAGGGTTTGTGATAGGTACTTGGTATATGACTTTTGCGTAAGCCTCCCCGGCAACGGCGCCAGAAATTATTCTTGCTACTTCTCGAGCTTGTGTTGTATTCCCTCGAAGAGGAAAGGGTGATGCAACACAGTAGCGTAAGTATTTCCCTCAGTTTTTGAGAACCAAGGTATCAATCCAGTAGGAGACCACGCGCGAGTCCCTCGCACCTGCACAAACAAATAAGAACTTCGCAGCCAACGCGATAAGGGGTTGTCAATCCCTTTACGATCACATACGAAAGTGAGATCTGATAGAGATGATAGTTTGATATTTTTGGTATTTTTGATTATAAGAACAGAAAGTAAAAGCGGAAAAGTAAAGTAGATTGTAGATTGATATGTTGAGAATAGACCCAGGGGCTATAGTGTTCTCTAGTGGCTTCTCTCATGATAGGGATATTCTACGGCGGGTAAACAAATTACCGTCGAGCAATTGATAGAAAAGCGAATAATTATGAGACTATCTAGGCATGATCATTATATATAGGCATCACGTACGAAACAAGTAGACCGAAATGATTATGCATCTACTACTATTACTCCACACATCGACCGCTATCCAGCATGCATCTAGAGTATTAACTTCATAAGAACAGAGTAACGCCTTAAGCAAGATGACATGATGTAGAGGGATAAACTCAAACATAGTGATATAAACCCCATCGTTTTATCCTCGATGGCAACAATACAATACGTGCCTTGCTGCCCCTACTATCATTGGGAAAGGACACCGCATGATTGAACCCAAAGCCAAGCACTTCTCCCATTGCAAGAACTATAGATCTAATAGGCCAAACCAAACCAATAATTCGAAGAGACTTGCAAGGATATTATAATCATACATAAAGAGCTCGGAAAAGAACCAAATATTTCTCAAAGATAATCTTGATCATAAACCCACAATTCATCGGATCTCGATAAACTCACCGCAAAAAGAGATTACATCGAATAGATCTTCTCGAAGACCGAGGAGAACTTGGTATTGAGATCCAAAGAGAGAGAAGAAGCCATCTAGATACTAGCTATGGACCCGAAGGTCTGTGGTAAACTACTCACAACTCATGGTGAGGCGATGATGATGATGTAGAAGCACTCCGTGGTAGATCCCCCCTCCGGCGGAGCTCCGGAACAGGCCCCAAGATGGGATCTCACAGGAACAGAACGTTGCGGTGGTGTAACTAGGGTTTTCTCTGTTGTTCTGATGGTTCCGAGGCACGTAGGTATATATAAGAGGAAGGAGGGCACCGGGGGCCAGACGGGGTGCCCATGAGGCAGGGGGCGCGCCCCCCACCCTCGTGGACGCCATGTCAGCCCTACTCCGTGGTTCTCAAGTCTCCCGTGCGTATTTTGCTCCAAAAATATCTCTCTAGAAGTTTCATTCCGTTTGGACTCCATTTGATATTCCTTTTCTGTAAAACCCTGAAATAGGCAAAAAAACAGCAATCTGGACCGGGCCTTTGGGTTAATAGGTTAGTCCCAAAAATAATATAAAAATGTATAACAAAGCCCATTAAACATCCAAAACATAATAAATAATAGCATGGAACAATAAAAAATTACAGATACGTTGGAGACGTATCATGCATGTATTTGGCGATTTGTGTGTAATCTCCTACTGGATTGATACCTTGGTTCTCAAACTGAGAGAAATACTTACTCTACTTTGCTGCATCACCCTTTCCTCTTCAAGGGAAAAACCAACGCAAGCTCAAGAGGTAGCAGGGAGTTGGTCAAAATTGGTAATATTATGAATAGGTCGTCATTGGACATTTCTCGCATCCATCTGTTCAGGTCTCTTGCGCTCTCGTAGTTCCTTATCAAGATTTACCCGTTCCCCGGCGAGATCCAAATGGAGTAAATCCTTCCAAAGTCACCACTGTTGTAGTCAATTGTCAGGGGGAAACCAGATCAATTATATGTATGAAAATGTGATAAATCATAAACAATTATGCGCAAGTGCGACCAGAGTCATTTGGGAATGATGATCAACATATGTCATGTAGAGGAGGTCGGCGAAGATTTGGTGCATCCATATCTTCAACTGTCATGGTCTCCCAGTGCTCAAAAATGAAAAAGGGACCTGGGCCAAATTTAAAATCTGAATCAAAATTAAACTTCATTGGTTACACGACATGCGTATGAGACGTTGTGATAACATTGGTTAGAGCAATGTATGATATTGACGGCTATATATACTGTCATTAAGAAAAGAGATGTACTTGTTGGGGAACATTGCATGGAAAACAAAAAAAAATACGCACACGCAAGATCTATCCATGGAGATGCGTAACAAAGAGAGGGGGAGTTTGTCTACGTACCCTCGTAGACCGTAAGCGAAAGCATTTATTTACGCGGTTGATGTAGTCGAACTTCTTCGCGATCCAACCGATCAAGTATCGAACGTACGACACCTCCATATTCAGCACATGTTCAGCTCAGTGACTTCCTCGCCTTCTTCTCCCAGCAAGACGGGCGAAGTAGTGGATGAGTTCTGGCAACACGACGACGTGGTGACGGTGGTGGTGATGCTATCTCCGCAGGGCTTCGCCTAAGCACTACGAAAATATGACCAAGGGACGAAACTACGGAGAGGGGCGCCGCACACGGCTAAGAGATTGTCGTGAGTTGTGTGGCACCCCCTCCTAATGTATATATAGGTGCGGGAGGAGGAGAGAAGGCATCCAGGGGGCCCCAAGGGGGGCGGCGGCCACCCTTGGCCCCTGCTCTATCGCGCCCCCTTTCCTTCTAGGTGCACGGGAGGAAGGTAGGGGGAGGTGGTGCCCCCCTTCCTTTCTCTCATGAGGAGTGGAAGGCAGGAGGGGCTAGCCCTCCCCCTTTCCTTCCCTAGGGCCGGCGGCCAGGGAGAGGGCGCGCCAGCCCCCTTGTGGGCTGGTGTGTGCCTGCCCTTGGCCCATTAGGCACATAGACCTCCCGGGGCCTCCCGGAACCCCTTTCGGTGATCTGATGACTACCGGTACCTTCGAAACCTTTTTGGTGTCCAAATATAATCGTCCTATATATCAATCTTTACCTCCGGAAAATTTCAGAGCTACTCGTCATGTCCGTGATCTCATCCGAGACTCCAAACAACATTCAGTCAGCAAAACATATAACTCATATAATAATAAATTGTCAACTAATGTTAATCGTGTGGACCCTATGGGTTTGAGAACTATGTAGACATGACCGAGACACTTCTCTGGTCAATAACCAATAGCAGAACCTGGATGCCTATATTGGTTCCTACATATTTTACGAAGATCATTATCGATCGAACCGTTATGACAACATGCGTAATTCCCTTTGTCTGTCGGTATGTTACTTTCCCGAGATTCGATCATCGGTATCTCCATACCTAGTTCAATCTCGTTAACGGCAAGTCTCTTTACTCGTTCCATAATACATCATCTCATAACTAACTCCTTAGCCATTTTGCTTGCAAGATTCTTGTGATGTGTATTACTGAGAGGGCCCAGAGATACCTCTCCAATACACGGAGTGACAAATCCTAATCTCGATCCATGCCAACTTAATAGACACCTTCAAAGATACATGTAGATCATGTTTATGATCACTCAATTACGTTGTGACGTTTGATAGCACACAAGGTATTCCTCCGTTATCTAGGAGTTGCATGATCTCATAGTCGAAGGAATATGTATTTGAGATTAAGAAAGCAATAATAATAAACTGAACGATCATATGGTAAGCTAACAGATAGGTCTTGTCCATCAAACCATTCTCCTAATGATGTAATATCGTTATGAAGTGACAACACATGTCTATGGTTAGGAAACCTTAACCATCTTTGATCAATGAGTTAGTCTAGCAGAGGCTTACTACGGACACAATACTTGTTTATGTATCCACACATGTATTTAAGTTTCCGATTGTTGGAAATATGCCCTAGAGGCAATAATAAATTGGTTATTATTATATTTCCTTGTTCACGATAATCGTTTATTATCCATGCTAGAATTGTATTGAAAGGAAACTCAGATACATGTGTGGATACATAGACAAACACCATGTCCCTAGTAAGCCTCTAGACGACTAGCTCGTTGATCAATAGATGGTTACGGTTTCCTAACCATGGACATTGGATGTCGTTGATAACGGGATCACATCATTAGGAGAATGATGTGATGGACAAGACCCAATCCTAAGCCTAGCACAGATCGTGTAGTTCGTATGCTAAAGCTTTTCTATATGTCAAGTATCTTTTCCTTAGACCATGAGATTGTGCAACTCCCGGATACCGTAGGAATGCTTTGGGTGTACCAAACGTCACAACGTAACTGGGTGGCTATAAAGGTGCACTACAGGTATCTCCGAAAGTGTCTGTTGGGTTGGCACGAATCGAGACTGCGATTTGTCACTCCGTATGACGGAGAGGTATCTCTGGGCCCACTCGGTAGGACATCATCATAATGTGCACAATATGTGATCAAGGAGTTGATCACGAGATGATGTGTTACGGAACGAGTAAAGAGACTTGCCGGTAACGAGATTGAGCAAGGTATCGGTATACCGACGATCGAATCTCGGGCAAGTGCTATACCGATAGACAAAGGGAATCGTATACGGGATTGATTGAATCCTTGACATCGTGGTTCATCCGATGAGATCATCGTGGAACATGTGGGAGCCAACATGGGTATCCAGATCCCGCTGTTGGTTATTGGTCGGAGAGTTGTCTCGGTCATGTCTACATGGTTCCCGAGCCCGTAGGGTCTACACACTTAAGGTTCGATGACGCTAGGGTTATAGGGAAAGTATGTACGCGGTTACCGAATGTTGTTCGGAGTCCCGGATGAGATCCCGGACGTCACGAGGAGTTCCGGAATAGTCCGGAGGTAAAGATTCATATATGGGAAGTCCTGTTTTGGTCACCGGAAAAGTTTCGGGCGATATCGGTAATGTACCGGGACCACAGGGAGGGTCCCGGGGGTCCACCAGGTGGGGCCACCAGCCCCTGAAGGCTGCGTGGGTTAAGTGTGGGAGGGGACCAGCCCCAAGGGGGCTGGTGCGCCCCCCCCACCAAGTCCCTAGGCGCATGGAGAGTGGAGGGGGGCAAACCCTAGGTCCAGATGGGCCTTAAGGCCCACCCTAGGGCGCCCCCTCTCTCTCCCCCCCCTTGGCCGCACCCTAGATGGGTTTTTGGGGGCTGCCGCACCCCTAGGGGTGGGAAACCCTAAAGGGGGCGCAGCCCCCCCCCTTCCCCCTATATATATGTGGGGTTTTGGGGCTGCTATGGGACATGAGAAGGTCTCCCTCTTGGCGCAGCCCTACCCCTCTCCCTCCTCGTTTCTTGCAGCGCTTGGCGAAGCCCTGCTGGAGTCCCGCGCTCCTCCACCACCACCACGCCGTCGTGCTGCTGTTGGATGGAGTCTTCCCCAACTTCTCCCTCTCTCCTTGCTGGATCAAGGCGTGGGAGACGTCACCGGGCTGCACGTGTGTTGAACGCGGAGGCGCCGTTGTTCGGCGCTTAGATCGGAATCAACCGCGATCTGAATCGCAGCGAGTACGACTCCTTCATCCGCGTTCTTGCAACGCTTCCGCATCGCGATCTACAAGGGTATGTAGATGCACTCACCTTTATGCTCGTTGCTAGATTACTCCATAGATAGATCTTGGTGACGCGTAGGAAAAATTTTGATTTTCTGCTACGATCCCCAACAGTGGTATCAGAGCTAGGTCTATGTGTAGTATCTTGCACGAGTAGAACACAAAGTAGTTGTGGGCGTAGATCATATCAATTCTCTTGCCATTACTAGTCTTATCTTGATTCGGCGGCATCGTGGGATGAAGCGGCCCGGACCGACCTTACACGTACTCTTACGTGAGACAGGTTCCACCGACTGACATGCACTAGTTGCATAAGGTGGCTAGCGGGTGTCTGTCTCTCCCACTTTAGTCGGATCGGATTCGATGAAAAGGGTCCTTATGAAGGGTAAATAGAAATTGGCATATCACGTTGTGGTTTTGACGTAGGTAAGAAACGTTCTTGCTAGAAACCTATAGCAGCCACGTAAAAACTTGCAACAACAATTAGAGGACGTCTAACTTGTTCTTGCAGCATGTGCCGTGTGATGTGATATGGCCAAAAGGATGTGATGAATGATATATATGTGATGTATGAGATTGATCATGTTCTTGTAATAGGAATCACGACTTGCATGTCGATGATAATGACAACCGGCAGGAGCCATAGGAGTTGTCTTATTTATTGTATGACCTGCGTGTCACTGAATAACGCCATGTAATTACTTTACTTTATTGCTAAACGTTAGCCATAGTAGTAGAAGTAATGTTTGGCGAGACGACTTCATGGAGACACGATGATGGAGATCATGATGATGGAGATCATGGTGTCATGCCGGTGACGATGATGATCATGGAGCCCCGAAGATGAAGATCAAAAGGAGCAAAATGATATTGGCCATATCATGTCACTATTTGATTGCATGTGATGTTTATCATGTTTTACATCTTATTTGCTTAGAACGACGGTAGTGAATAAGATGATCTCTCACTAAAATCTCAAGAATAGTGTTCCCCCTAATTGTGCACCGTTGCTAAGGTTCGTTGTTCCGAAGCACCACGTGATGATCGGGTGTGATAGGTTCTAACGTTCGCATACAACGGGTGTAAGACAGATTTACACACGCGATACACTTAGGGTTGACTTGACGAGCCTAGCATGTACAGACATGGCCTCGGAACACGGAAGACCGAAAGGTCGAACATGAGTCGTATAGAAGATACGATCAACATGAAGATGTTCACCGTTGATGACTAGTCCGTCTCACGTGATGATCGGACACGGCCTAGTCGATTCGGATCATGTATCACTTAGATGACTAGAGAGATGTCTATCTGAGTGGGAGTTCATTAGATGAACTTCATTGTCATGAACAATAGTCTAAGTTGTCTTCGCAAATTATGTTGTAGACCAATAACTGCGTTGTAGCTCCCTGTTTAATACGATCCTAGAGAAAGACTAAGTTGAAAGATATTGTAAGCAATGATGCGGACTGGGTCCGTAGTCCGAGGAGTGTCCTCACTGCTGCACAGAAAGCTTACGTCTTTGATGCACCGCTCGATGTGCAAACCCCTACAACATTGTCTGTGGATGTTGTGAACACCTGAGAGACACGTCCTGATGACTACTTGATAGTTTAGTGCACCATACTTTACGGCTTAGAATCGGGATTCCAATGACGTTTTGAACGCCATAGAACATATGAGATGTTCTAAGAGCTGAAATTGGGATTTCAGGCTCATGCCCGTGTTGAGAGGTATGAGACCTCTGACAAGTTCTTTTGCCAAAAAGATGGAGGAGAATAGCTCAACTAGTGAGCGTGTGCTCAGAATGTCTGGGTGCTAAAATCACTTGAACCAAGTGGGAGTTAAATCTTCCAGGTGAGATAATGGTTGACGGAATTCTCTAGACACTATCACCAAGCTACTATAACTTCGTGATGAACTATGACATGCAAAGGATGGTGATGATCCCGGTGCTGTTAGCGGTTCTTAGTACCGCAAAAGTAGAAATCAAGAAGGAGCATCAAGTGTTGATGGTTTAACAAGACCACTGGTTTCAAAAGGGGTAAGGGCTAGAAGGGAAACTTCATGAATGGCAAACCTGTTGTCGCTCTGATGAAGGAACCCATGGTTAAACCCAAACCTCGAGACTAAGTGCTTCTATTGTAAGGGGAACGGTCACATGGTAGCGGAACCACCCCAAATACATGGTAGATATGATAGCTGGCAACTTCAACAAAGTATATTTGATATACGTGTTATTGATGTGTACCTTAGTAGTACTCCTTGTAGCACCTGGGTATTGGATACTGGTTCAGTTGCTATTATTAGTGACTTGAAGCAAAAGCTACGGACTGAACGGAGACTAGCTAAGGGCGAGGTGACGATGTGTGTTGGAAGTGTTTCCAAGGTTGATAAGATCACCATCGCACACTCCCTCTATTTTCGAGGTTAGTGTTGAACCTAGATAAATGTTATCGGGTGTCTACGTTGAGCATGAATATGATTAGATCATGTTCATTCCAATACGGTTATTCATTTAAGTCAGAGAATAATGGTTATTCTGTTTACATGAATAATACCTTTATGGTCATGCACCCAATGGTTTGTTGAATCTCGATCATTGTAATACACATGATGATAATATTAATGCCAAAAGATGTAGAGTTAATAATGATAGTACCACTTTCTTGTGGCACTGCCGCTTAGGTCATTTTGGCATAAAATGCATGAAGAAACTCCATGCTGATGGATGTTTTGAGTCACTTGATTTTGAATCGCTTGACACATGCGAGCCATGCCTCATGGGCAGGATGACTGAGATCCCGTTTTTAGGTACAATGAAACGGGCAAGTGACTTGTTGGAAATCATACATGCTGAT
Organism: Secale cereale; assembly: GCA_902687465.1. Taxonomy (NCBI): domain Eukaryota; kingdom Viridiplantae; phylum Streptophyta; class Magnoliopsida; order Poales; family Poaceae; genus Secale; species Secale cereale. The sequence goes on along the minus strand of LR738711.1, from coordinate 768,760,995 downwards.
GTATGTGATCCAATGAGAATTAAGGCGTGTGGTGGATATCGTTATTTTCTCATCTTCACTGACGATTTGAGTAGATATGGTATATTTACTCAATGAAGCAAAAGTCTGAAACGTTTGAAAGGTTCAAAAATTTCAGAGTGAATATTAAGAATCATCATAACAAGAAGATCATGTTCCTACGATCTGATCAAGGGGATATTATCTGAATTATGAGTTTGGCAATCACTTAAGACGTTGTGGAATTGTTTCGCAGTTGAAGCCCCTGGAACACCACAGCGTAATGGTGTGTCCGGACATCGTAATCGAACCTTATGAGATATGGTGCGATCTATGGTGTGTCTTACCGATCTACCGCTATTATTTTGAGGTTATGCATTAGAGACAGCTGCATTCACTTTATATAGGGCACCATCTAAGTCCGTTGAGACGACGTCGTATGGTTTGGCAATAAACCAAAGTTGTCGTTTTCTTAAATGTTTGGGGCTGCGATGCTTATGGCTTCAGCCAGGAAAAGCTCGAACCCAAAGCGGACAAATACATCTTCATGGAATACCCACTGGTAACGGTTGGGTATACCTTCCATCTCAGATCCAAGGACAAAAATGTTTGTCGCTAAGAATGGGTCCTTTCTCGAGAAGGAGTTTCTCTCGAAAGAATTGAGTGGGAGGAAGATAGAACTTGATGAGGTTGTCGAACCCTCACTTCAACCGGAGAGTAGTGCAACACAGAAAGATGTTTCTGTGGAACCTACGACAGTTGAAGAGGATACTAATGATAGTGATCATGAAGCTCCAGATCAAGTTGCTATCGAACCTCGTGGGTCGACAAGGATGTGTACTACTCCTGAGTGGTACGGTGATCCTGTCTTAGAGGTCATGTTGTTGGACAACGATGAACCTACGAACTATGGAGAAGCGATGGTGGGCCCATATTCCGACAAATGGTTAGAAGCCGATAAATCCGAGATAGGATCCATGTATCAAAACAAAGTATGGACTTTGGTGGACTTGCCCTATGATCGGCAAGCCATTGAGACAAATGGATCTTTAAGACTAAGACGGACGTGGACGGTAATGTCACCGTCTATGAAGCTCGACTTGGGGCGAAGAGTTTTCCACAAGTTCAAGGAGTTGACTACGATGAGATTTTCTCACCCGTAGCGATGCTTAAGTCCGTCGGAGTCATGATTAGCATTAGCTGCATTTATGAAATCTGGCAGATGGATGACAAAACAAGTTTCCTTACCAGTTTTCGTAAGGAAAGGTTGTATATGATAAAATCAGAAAGGTTTTGTCGATCCTAAGGATGCTAAAAGATATGCTAGCTCCAGCGATCCTTCCATGGACTAGAGCAAGCATCTCGGAGTCGGAATATATGCTTTGATGGAGTGATCAAAGTTTTTGGGTATACAAAGTTTGTTAGAAACTTGTATTTACAATAAAGTGAGTGGGAGCACTACAACATTTTTGATAAGTGTATGTGAATGACATATGATTGATCCGAAATGATGTAGAATTTCTGGAAAGCATAAAGGGTTGTTTGAAATGAGTTTTTCAAAGGAAGACCTAGATAAAGCTGCTTACATATTGGGCATCAAGATCTATACAGATAGATCAAGACGCCTGATGATACTTTCAAAAGAACACACACCTTGGCATGATTTTGAAGGAGTTCAAAATAGATCAGTCAAAGAAGGAGTTCTTACCTGAGTTGTAAGGTGTGAAGTTGAGTAAGACTCAAAGCTTGACCACGGCAGAAGAAAGAGGAAGGACAAGGTCGTCCCCTATGCTTTTGTCATAGGCTCTATACGGTATGCCATGCTAAGTACCGCACCTGATGTGTGCCTTGCCACATGTCTGGCAAGAGGGTACAAAGGTGATCCAGGAGTGGATCACTAGATAGTGGTCAAAATTATCCTTAGAGGAATAAGGAAATGTTTCTCGGTTATGGAGGTGATAAAGAGTTCGACGTAAAGAGTTACGTCGATGCAAGCTTAACACCTATCCGGATAACTCTGGGTAGAGATACCGGATACGTAAAATGGAGCAACAGCTTGGAATAGCTCCAAGTGGAACGTGGTAGCAGCATCTACGATATGACATAAAGTTTTGCGAAGTACATAGGGATCTCAATGTTGCAGACCCGTTGACTACAACCTCTCTCACGAGCATAACATGATCAAACCCAGAACTCATTGAGTGTTAATCACATGTTGATGTGAACTAGATTACTGACTCTAGTGAACTCTTTTGGATGTTAGTCACATGGCGATGTGACCTATGAGTGTTAATCACATGGCGATGTGAACTAGATTATTGACTCTAGTGCAAGTGGGAGACTGTTGGAAATATGCCCTAGAGGCAATAATAAATTGGTAATTATTATATTTCCTTGTTCACGATAATCGTTTATTATCCATGCTAGAATTGTATTGAAAGGAAACTCAGATACATGTGTGGATACATAGACAAACACCATGTCCCTAGTAAGCCTCTAGACGACTAGCTCGTTGATCAATAGATGGTTACGGTTTCCTAACCATGGACATTGGATGTCGTTGATAACGGGATCACATCATTAGGAGAATGATGTGATGGACAAGACCCAATCCTAAGCCTAGCACAGATCGTGTAGTTCGTATGCTAAAGCTTTTCTATATGTCAAGTATCTTTTCCTTAGACCATGAGATTGTGCAACTCCCGGATACCGTAGGAATGCTTTGGGTGTACCAAACGTCACAATGTAACTGGGTGGCTATAAAGGTGCACTACAGGTATCTCCGAAAGTGTCTGTTGGGTTGGCACGAATCGAGACTGGGATTTGTCACTCCGTATGA
>LR738711.1:768629208-768753850 GCA_902687465.1 Secale cereale | reverse complement strand
CCCCCGCGCGCAAAGTTATGGGCCTATTGGGCCAAGGGAGGGGCAGACCAACCCACGGGGGGCTGATGCGCCCCTCCACCTGGCCGGCTGGCCCAAGGGAAGGAAAGGGAGGAAGGCTAGCCCCTCTTTCCTTTCCTTCCTGAAGGGAGAAAGGAAAGGGGAGGGTGCCACCTCTCCTTCCTTCTCCTAGTGCCATAATAAGGAAGGGGGGCAAATTGGGGATGCACCCCAAGTAGGATTTGGCCTACTTGGGCGCCCCCTTGGCTGCCTCTTCCCCCTCCAACCAATATATATGTGGGGAAGGGGGCGCCTAGAAGACACGAACATCATTGTGAGCCGTGTGCGTTGCCCCCTCCACCGTTTACTCCCACAGTCATATTCTTGTAGTGCTTAGGCGAAGCCCTGTGTGGATCACTTCACCATCACCGTCATCACGTCATCGTGCTGATGGAGCTCATCTACTTCCTCGACACTTTGCTGGATCAAGAGTTCGAGGGACGTCATCGAGCTGAACGTGTGCAGAACTCGGAGGTGACGTACGTTCGGTGCTTGATCGGTCGAAATGAGAAGAAGTTCGACTACATCAACCGCGCAAACACTTCCGCTTTCGGTCTACGGGGGTACGTAGACACACTCTCCCCTTCTCGTTGCAATGCATCTCCTAGATAGATCTTGCGTGAGCGTATGAATTTTTTTGAAGTTGCATGCTACGTTCCCCAACATTGGCATCATGAGTCAGGTCTATTTGTAGATGATATGCACGAGTAGAACACAAAGAGTTGTGGGCGTTTATAGTCACACTGCTTACCACCAACATCTTATTTTGATTCAGCGGTATTGTGGGATGAAGCGGCCCGGACCAACCTTACATGACCGCGTTCATGAGACCGGTTCCACCGAAAGACATGCAACTAGTTTTGCATAAAGGTGGCTGGCGGGTGTCTATTTCTCCTACTTTAGTTGAATCAAATTTGACTGCGGACGGTCCTTGAAGAAGGTTAAAACATCAAACTTGACGAAACACCGTTGTGGTTTTGTGCCGTAGGTAAGAATGATTCTTGCTATAAGCCCGTAGCAGCCACGTAAAACTTGCAACAACAGAGTAGAAGACGTCTAACTTGTTTTTTCAGGGCATGTTGTGATGTGATATGGTCAAGGTGTGATGAGTTATACATTATTGTATGAGATGATCATGTTTTATAAATTATCAGCAACCGGTAGGAGCCTTATGGTTGTCTCTTTATTGTATGAATTCCAGACGCCATGTAATTGCTTTACTTTATCGCTATGATTTAGCAATAGTCGTAGAAGCAATAGTTGGCGAGACGACCACGACGCTACGATGGAGATCAAGGCGTCAAGCCGGCGACGATGAAGATCATGATGATTCTTTGGAGATGGAGATCAAAAGCACAAGATGATGATGGCCATATCATGTCACATATTTTTGATTGCATGTGATGTTTATCTTTTATGCATCTTAGTGTGCTTAGTACGGCGGTAGCATTATAAGATGATCCCATAACTAAATTTCAAGGTAAAAGTGTTCTCCCTGAGTATGCACCGTTGCTATAGTTCGTCGTGTTGAGACACCACGTGATGATTGATACGTCTCCAACGTATCTATAATTTTTTATGGTTCCATGCTATTATTTATGATGTTTTGGATGTTTAATGGGCTTTGTCATACACTTTTATATCATTTTTGGGACTAACCTACTAACCCAAAGGCCCAGTCCAGAATGCTGTTTTTCGCCTGTTTCAGGGTTTTGCAGAAAAGGAATATCAAACGGAGTCCAAACGGAATGAAACCTTCGGGAGAGATATTTTTGGAGAAAATCACGCACGGGAGACTTGAGAACCACGGAGTAGGGGCCACGAGGTGCCCACGAGGGTGGGGGCGCACCCCCCTTCCCAGGGCGCCCCCTACCTCGTGGGTCCCTCGTGAGTCCCCCGGTGTCCTCCTTCCTCCTATATAAGCCTACGTACCCCGAAACCATCAGAAACAGAGAGAAAACCCTAATTCCACCGCCATAACCTTCTGTTCCCATGATATCCCATCTTGGAGATTGTTCCGGAGCTCCGCCGGAGGGGGGATCCATCACGGAGTGCTTCTACATCATCATCATCGCCCTCACCATGAGTTGTGAGTAGTTTACCACAGACCTTCGGGTCCATAGCTAGTATCTAGATGGCTTCTTCTCTATCTCTGGATCTAAATACAAAGTTCTCCTCGGTCTTCGAGGAGATCTATTCGATGTAATCTCTTTTTGCGGTATGTTTGTCGAGATCCGATGAATTGTGAGTTTATGATCAAGATTATCTATGAGAAATATTTGGTTCTTTTCTGAACTCTTTATGTGTGCTCATAATATCCTTGCAAGTCTCTTCGAATTATTGGTTTGGTTTGGCCTACTAGATCTATAGTTCTTGCAATGCGAGAAGTGCTTGGCTTTGGGTTCAATCTTGCGGTGTCCTTTCCCAGTGACAGTAGGGGCAGCAAGGCACGTATTGTATTGTTGCCATCGAGGATAAAAAGATGGGGTTTATATCATATTGCTTGAGTTTATCCCTCTACATCATGTCATCTTGCTTAAGGCGTTACTCTGTTCTTATGAACTCAATACACTAGATGCATGCTGGATAGCGGTCGATGTGTGGAGTAATAGTAGTAGATGCAGGTAGGAGTTGGTCTACTTGTCTCGGACGTGATGCCTATATACAATGATCATGCCTAGATAGTCTCATAATTATTCACTTTTCTATCAATTGCTCGACAGTAATTTGTTTACCCGCCGTAGAATATCGCTTTCATGAGAGAAGCCACTAGAGAACACTATGGCCCCTAGGTCTATTCTCAACATATCAATCTACATCTACTTTACTTTTTCTGCTTTTACTTTCTGTTCTTATAAACAAAAAATACCAAAAATATAAACTATCATCTCTATCAGATCTCACTTTCATAAGTGACCGTAAAGGGATTGACAACCCCTTATCGCGTTGGCTGTGAAGTTCCTATTTGTTTGTGCAGGTGCGAGAGACTCCTGCGCGGTCTCCTACTGGACTGATACCTTGGTTCTCAAAAACTAAGGGAAATACTTACGCTACTGTGCTGCATCTCCCTTTCCTCTTTGAGGGAATACAACGCAAGCTCGAGAAGTAGCAAGAAGAATTTCTGGCGCCGTTGCCGGGGTGGCTTACGCAAAAGTCATATACCAAGTACCTATCACAAACCCTTATCCTTCGCATTACATTTTTTTGCCTCTCGTTTTCCTCTCCCCCACTTCACCCTTGCCGTTTTATTTGCCCTTCTCCTGCCGTGTGTTTACCGTTCGCGTGCCTCTTGTTTGCTTGTGTTGCTATGTGCCCTCATTTAGCTTGCATCTTCGCTTGCTAAAGTATGAATCCTCATCCACTTGGGGCATCTCTTTAAGAGATCCAATTATGTTGAACCTATTGCTAGTAAGCTGCGTGCACTAGATTATCTTTATGGGGTTTTGCTTGAAATTTATGAATCTGAAAATTGTGAGGAATTGCTAACCGAAAAAGTGATTCATGTTAGCTCCTTAAATAAAAAGCATGATTGCAATGATGTTACTATAAATTCTATTGATGTCAGTTGTGTTAATGATATGCAAAACCCTAAGCTTGGGGATGCTTATTTTGCTATGCCCACTACTTGTTGCAATGATCATGATTGGGGTGATGCTTCTTACGGTCTTGAAAATTTATTTAATCCCCATGATGAATATGAGATTGATAATAATGTTTGCCATGATATTGAAAGTGGGTCTGAAAGAATGTCAACTTTTGATCCCACTACTTTTGTCGGGACCCCGATCCTAAGCCACACAGGTCTAGCCTGGCACTTCTGAAGATAGTAATAGTTCTTCATCGGTGTCATCGAACTCATCGTCGGAACGTCGTCTATTGAGAGGGGACAAAACCGACAAACAGAGAAAGAACACAATCAATGCAATGCAACAATATGATGCATGGATGTGACATGGCAATATGATGTTTGTTGAGCTAGTGCAACTAGCAACACAATTAAATGAAGTTGGTTTGAACCAAAGGTTCAAATTCAAACTCCATATGTGATTATTCAAATGCCATTTATTCAAATTGCCCTAAACAGTGGTTGTAAGTTATTCAAACATGCATGAAAATGCCATAAACAGATTCCTTGGATTTTTCTGATCAATTTTCATATATAAATTATTTTCATCTAAGCTACGGTTGATTTTATATGATTTTTAGAAGTTTTGGCTATTTTCTGAAATAAATAAATCATTTCTGATTTATTTAAAATTCAAAAAAATACTTACTGCGTCAGCACTGCGTCAACATGACGTCAGCAGGTCAGCGGCTGGACTAAGTCAAACCTGACCAGTGGGACCCACTGGTCAGTGACACAACTAGCTAACCCTATTAATTAGTGCTAATTTAATCCTAACTAAAATGTCAGGGGGTGGCCCACATGTCAGTCTCTCTGGGCCTAATTAAGTTTAGTTTTAAACAAAACTAATTTAGCAGGGGCTGGCCCCACCTGTCAATGTCACATGGTCTCAACCCGGTCAAAACCAGCGCTGACTGGGTTTGACCACGAAGTGGGGCCCGCAGTCAGTGGCTGTGTGGGGTTTAACTAATGGTCATTAGTTCCTAACTAAGTGCTACGTCAGCGGTCGCCGGAGTTCGGCCGGCGGCGACCAAAACTGCGGCGGCAACTCGCCGGAACGGCTGTTCTACGCCCATTCGAGAAGCGGAGTGGTTCTACAGGGAGCTCGTGCTCACGCACATCCAAAGGGGCCATCAGTTCACGCCGGAGTGGACTAAATCGACGGCGGCGGCACTTTTTGCGGCGGCCGGACTTCGGTGGTGATGTGAGCAACCACTAGGGGGCATGGGAAGGCGAGCAGAGTTGTGCTACGGGCTCGTGGAGAAGCGATGAGCACGCCGGTGTGCTTGTAGGTGACGTGAATGAGCTCTAGGTGCGGCGGCGACATGGCCGGCGGCGATGAGCTCTCGGGTCCAGCGGTGGAGCTAGCTAGGATGCACGTACAGCAGTGGAAAAAGAGGGGAAGGACTCAGCAGCTCACAGGGAGGACGGAGAGAGGTTCAGCGGGCTCGGGGAAGGCTTGACCGGAACAAATCGACGGCGATGAACGGCGGCACCCGAGGTTGAAGACGATGACGTAGACGACGAAGCGGAGCCCTTCGGCTCGATTCCTTCGGCTTGGGGATGTGGTGCTCAGTTGCGGGGCTTCTGGACACGGCGAAGGGGCAAGGGGACGGCGGTGGGCGCGGTGATCTCGGCGGCACGGCCATGGCGGCTTCGGCCATGAGGGGAGAACGAGAGAGAGGACGAGGGAGAAGGCAGAGAGTGAGGGGAAAGGGCCAGGGGCTCGAGACGTCTCCAGCGGCGCGGATCAAGGCGAAGGAGCGGCCTCCAGCGCGAAGCAGGAGGTGGAGCTCGGGCGCGCGCGCGTCGACACGCCTCTGCCTACTGGCAGAGGTTGAAGACGGTGGGAGGCCTGGTGGGCTGGGCTAACAGGAGCTGGGCCGCCTCATGGGCCAGCCAGGTAAGAAGACCCAGGTAGTTCCCCTCTCTCTGTGTTTTCTATTTTAATTATTGTTTTCTATTTTTTTGATATTTGTTTTGGCTTTAGTAAAAATGCCAGAGCATTACCAAAAATCATGAAACTAAGCATGGCTACTGTTTAGAATAAAACCAACAGTAAACATTTTAGTTTATGATTATTTGAGCATTTAAAATAATATATAAAATTTAAATGCCCAAATGCAAATATGGTATGATTTAATTCAAAAATCCAGAATGGTCCTAGAAATATGTGCAACATTTTTGGCAGAGGTTTGTAATCAATCCAAAAATGATGAACTTTTCCAAAGGGCATTTTGGGTTCATTGAAAAAGATTTTAATTCGACCCTAGTTGAATTCATTTAGTGCTAGGGTTTGAACATCCCCATTTCCAGTTTAGCAAATTTTAAACATGATGACATGATGATCAGGCAAAGACCACAAGGGTTGATCTAGGGATGTGACAACTTTGGATATTGATCAATCTTATGAATTTTTTGATAAAAGTGGGTTCGGAAAGGTCATGACTTTAGTTAATGTTGATCCCACTATTTTGGAAGAGTGTCAACTTTGCATGCATATGGATCGTGTTGAGAATATGTTATGTGATAGCTATTTTGTTGAATTTGATCGTGATCCTACATGCAATTATTATGAGAGAGGGAAATATGGTTGTAGAAATTTTCATGTTACTAAATTACCTCCCGTTATGTTGAGATTGATCTTGTTTCTTTCTTCTTCCTTGCATATGCTAGATCTTGATTGCTATGATAATTTGTTTGCTTATAAAATGCCTATGCATAGGAAGTATGTTAGACTTAGATGTGTTTGTCACATGTTTTATGATGCTCTCTTTGTGCTTCCATTCTTATCTTTCATGTGAGCATCATTGAATTCTCAAGCCTATCTTAATGGCTATAAAGAAAGAGCTTGTTGGGAGGCAACCCAATTTTATATTTTTTTGTTTTTGTTTATGTTTAGGAATAAATATTGCATCTATCTTCTGTTTAGATGTGGTTTCATGTTTTGTTTAGTGTTTGTGCCAAGTAGAACCTTTGGGAAGACTTGTGTGAAGTTTATGTGATCTTACTGTGAAAAACAGAATTGTTAGCGCTAGCTAGAATGGTCATCAGATTTTACTGCAGCGTGCTATTTAGTTTATTCTTTTTGCAGATGGTTAATAGACAAATTCCTCACGTTTACCAATTTAGTTTGAATTTTTTGGAGTTACATAAGTATGCGAAACCCGCAGATTACTACAGACTGTTCTGTTTTTGACAGATTCTATTTTTCGTGTGTTGTTTGCTTATTTCAATGCATATATGAGTAATATTGGGAGGCATGAACCATAGAGAAGTTGGAATACAGTAGGTTTAACACCAATATAAACAAATAATGAATTCATTGCAGTACCTTTGAGTAGTGATTTGTTTTCTTATACTAACGGAGCTCACAAGAATTTTTGTCTAAGTTTTGTGTTGTGAAGTTTTCAAGTTTTGAGTATTGCTTTGATGGACTATGGAACACAGAGTAGCAAGGGACTAAGCTTGGGGATGCCGATGGCACCCCAAGTAAAATTCAAGGACAATCAAAAGCCTAAGCTTGGGGATGCCCCGGGAAGGCATCCCCTCTTTCGTCTTCATCCATCGGTAACTACACTTGGAGATATATTTTTATTCACCACATGATATGTGTTTTGCTTGGAGCGTCTTGTATAATTTGAGTCTTTGCTTGTTAGTTTGCCACAATCATCCTTGCTGGACACACCTATTTGAGAGAGTTAAATATGGCCAAGGAATTGATAGAACACTCTATGTGCTTCACTTATATCTTTTGAGTTGAATAGTTTTTGCTCTACTGCTTCACTTATATATTTTAGAGCACGGTGGTGATAATATTTTGAAGAAATTGTTGAACTCTCATGCTTCACTTATATTCATTTGAGAGTCTATTAAAACAACATGGTAATGTGTTTAGGCTATAAAACTAGTCTTCACATGATAGATAGCCAATATCAATGTAGTAAAAACTTTCACACTAAGTGCATAGAATATGATGAGATGTTGGATGCTTGATAATTGTTTTGAGATATGAGGATAGTGATATTAGAGTTATGCTAGTGGAGTTATTGTGAAATTGAGAAATACTTGTGTTAAGGTTAGTGATTCCCGTAGCATTCACGTATGGTGAACCGCTATGTGATGAAGTTAGAGCATGAGGTATTTTTAAAGTGACAACCTTTGTGTGGAGGTCGGGGGGTGCGATGGTGTAACGCCCCGGACACACCCGCCGGTGGTCGTTACTCCTGGCGGGATCTAGACTGGCCTCACATATCAATACTAGTCTTTTCTGCGCACTTTGTCCTCACTCGTGCGCACCCGGGAGCAACTTCCCGGTCGGTCACCCATCCTAAAACTGCTCCAAGCTGAGCACGCTTAACTTTGGAGTTCTATCCGAATGGGCTCCCGAAAAAGAAGGAATTCCTTATTGATATGAGTAGTCTATCATCCCTAATAAGCCAGGCCATCACATACACCCTCACTCAGAGGAACCGACGTCCTCGTCGGGCCACAGGAACGTTCCCTCTTGGCACAACCGTCTGTGCTTCCAGGACAGCACATGTGCCATGCCGTGTGCCACGACGGGTCACAAACGTCATGCACAACATGACTGCAAACTGTCCGCAAACATCCGTGTAACAGCGAGGGTCGGCTCTGATACCAACTTGTAACGCCCCGGACACACCCGCAGGTGGTCGTTACTCCTGGCGGGATCTAGACTGGCCTCACATATCAATACTAGTCTTTTCTGCGCACTTTGTCCTCACTCGTGCGCACCCGGGAGCAACTTCCCGGTCGGTCACCCATCCTAAAACTGCTCCAAGCTGAGCACGCTTAACTTTGGAGTTCTATCCGAATGGGCTCCCGGAAAAGAAGGAATTCCTTATTGATATGAGTAGTCTATCATCCCTAATAAGCCAGGCCATCACAGATGGTTAACTCCTACCAACCTCCCCCTAGGAGCATGCGTTGATTGCTTTGTTTTGATGACTCGTAGATTTTTGCAATAAGTATATGAGTTCTTATGACTAATGTCGAGTCCATGGATTATACGCACTCTCACCCTTCCACCATTGCTAGCCTCTCTTGTACCGTGCAACTTTCACCGGTACCATAAACCCACTATATATCCTTCCTCAAAACAGCCACCATACCTACCTACCATGGCATTTCCATAGCCATTCCAAGATATATTGCCATGCAACTTTCCACCGTTCCGTTCATATGACACGCATCATATTGTCATATTGCCATTGCATGATCATGTAGTTGACATCGTATTTGTGGCAAGACCACCATGCATAACTTTTCATACATGTCACTCTTGTTTCTTTGCACGTCCCGGTACACCGCCGGAGGCATTCATATAGAGTCATACTTTCTTGTAGTATCGAGTTGTAATGAAAGTGTGATGATCATCATTATTAGAGCATTGTCCCATGGGAGGAAAGGCTAAATCAATAAAGCCCCTCCGCAAAAAAAGGCCAAAGAAAAAAGAAAGGCCCAAAAAAGGGACAATTGCTACTATCCTTTTTCCACACTTGTGCTTCAAAGTAGCACCATGTTCTTCATTGTAGAGAGTCTCATGCTTAGTCACTTTATATACTAGTGGGAATTTCGTTATAGAACTTGGCTTGTATATTCCAATGATGGGCTTCCTCAAATGCCCTAGGTCTTCGTGAGCAAGCAAGTTGGTTGCACACACACTAGTTTCTTTTGTTGAGCTTTCATACATATTTAGCTCTAGTGCATCCGTTGCATGGCAATCCCTACTCACTCACATTGATATCTATTGATGGGCATCTCCATAGCCCGTTGATACGTCTAGTTGATGTGAGACTATCTCCCTCCTTTTTGTCTTCTCCACAACCACCTCTCTATTCCACCCATAGTGCTATGTCCATGGCTCACGCTCATGTATTGCTTGAAAGTTGAAAGGTTTGAAAGAATAGAGTATGAAAACAAGTGCTGGCTGAAATCAGGGTTGTGCATCATATGAATATTTTGTGTGATGAAGAGGGAGCATAGCCAGACTATATGATTTTGTAGGGATAACTTTCTTTAGCCATAGTATTTTGAGAAGACATGATTGCTTTGTTAGTATGCTTGAAGTATTATTATTTCTTATGTCAACATAGACTTTTATCTTGAATCTTTCAGATCTGAACATTCATGCCACAATTAAAAGAATTACATTGAAAAACTATCTTGGTTAGCATTCCACATCAAAAATTCTGTTTTTATCATTTACCTACTCGAGGACGAGCAGGAATTAAGCTTGGGGATGCTTGATACGTCTCCAACGTATCTATAATTTTTTATTGTTCCATGCTATTATTTATGATGTTTTGGATGTTTAATGGGCTTTGTCATACACTTTTATATCATTTTTGGGACTAACCTACTAACCCAAAGGCCCAGTCCAGATTGTTGTTTTTTGCCTGTTTCAGGGTTTTGCAGAAAAGGAATATCGAACGTAGTCCAAACGGAATGAAACCTTCGAGAGAGATATTTTTGGAGAAAATCACGCACGGGAGACTTGAGAACCACTGAGTAGGGGCCACGAGGTGCCCACGAGGGTGGGGGCGCGCCCCCTGCCTCGTGGGTCCCTCATGAGTCCCCCGGTGTCCTCCTTCCTCCTATATAAGCCTACGTACCCCGAAACCATCAGAAACAGAGAGAAAACCCTAATTCCACCGCTGTAACCTTCTGTTCTCGTGAGATCCCATCTTGGAGCCTGTTCCGGAGCTCCTCCGGAGGGGGGATCCATCACGGATTGCTTCTACATCATCATCATCGCCCTCACCATGAGTTGTGAGTAGTTTACCACATACCTTCGGGTCCATAGCTAGAATCTAGATGGCTTCTTCTTCTCTCTCTCTCTCTCTAGATCTCATTACAAAGTTCTCATCGGTCTTTGAGGAGATCTATTCGATGTAATCTCTTTTTGCGGTGTGTTTGTTGAGATCCGATGAATTGTGAGTTTATGATCAAAATTATCTATGAGAAATATTTGGTTCTTTTCTGAACTCTTTATGTGTGCTCATAATATCCTTGCAAGTCTCTTCGAATTATTGGTTTGGTTTGGCCTACTAGATCTATAGTTCTTGCAATGGGAGAAGTGCTTGACTTTGGGTTCAATCTTGCGGTGTCCTTTCCCAGTGACACTAGGGGCAGCAAGGCACGTATTGTATTGTTGCCATCGAGGATAAAAAGATGGGGTTTATATCATATTGCTTGAGTTTATCCCTCTACATCATGTCATCTTGCTTAAGGCGTTACTCTCTTCTTATAAACTCAATACACTAGATGCATGCTGGAGAGCGGTCGATGTGTGGAGTAATAGTAGTAGATGCAGGCAGGAGTCGGTCTACTTGTCTCGGACGTGATGCCTATATACAATTATCATGCCTAGAAAGTCTCATAATTATTCGCTTTTCTATCAATTGCTCGACAATAATTTGTTTACCCGCCGTAGAATATCGCTTTCATGAGAGAAGCCACTAGAGAACACTATGGCCCCCGAGTCTATTCTCAACATATCAATCTACATCTACTTTACTTTTTTCGCTTTTACTTTCTGTTCTTATAAACAAAAAAATACCAAAAATATAAACTATCATCTCTATCAGATCTCACTTTCGTAAGTGACCGTAAAGGGATTGACAACCCCTTATCGCATTGGTTGTGAAGTTATTATTTGTTTGTGCAGGTGCGAGGGACTCGCGCGTGGTCTCCTACTGGATTGATGCCTTGGTTCTCAAAAACTGAGGGAAATACTTACGCTATTGTGCTGCATCTCCCTTTCCTCTTCGAGGAATACAACGCAAGCTCGAGAAGTAGCAATGATCGGGTGTGATAGACTCTACATTCACATACAACGGGTGCAAGAAAGTTTTGCACATGCAGAATACTCGGGTTAAACTTGATGAGCCTAGCATGTATGGACATGTCCTCGGAACACTGGAGACCGAAAGGTCAAACGTGAATCATATAGTAGATATGATCAACATAGAGATGTTCACCATTGATGACTACTCCATCTCACGTGATGATCGGACATGGTTTAGTTGATTTAGATCACATATCATTTAGATGACTTGAGGTATGTCTATCTAAGTGGGAGTTCTTTAGTAATTGTATTAATTGAAGTCAATTTATCATGAACTTAGTCCTAATAGTATTTGCATATCTATGTTTTAGATCAATGGCACGTGCTACCGTTCCCTTGAATTTTAATGCGTTCCTAGAGAAAGATAAGTTGAAAGATGATGGTAGCAACTACACGGACTAGGTTCGTCACTTGAGGATTATCCTCATTGATGCACAAAAGAATTATGACATTGATGCACCGCTAGGTGAAAGGCCTACTGCAGGAGCAGATGTTGATGTTTTGAACGTCTCGCAAGCTCGATCCGATGACTACTCGATAGTTCAGTGTGCCATGATTTATGGCTTAGAATCGGAACTTCAAAGACGTTGTGAACGTCATGGAGCATATGAGATGTTCCAGGAGTTGAAGTTAATATTTCAAGAAATTGCCCGAGTTGAGAGATATGAAGTCTCCAACAAGTTCTATAGCTGCAAGATGGAGGAGAACAGTTCTGTTAGTGAACACATGCTTAGAATGTCTGGATATCATAATCACTTGACTCGGGAGTTAATCTTCCAGATAATAGTGTTATTGAGAGAGCTCTCCAATCACTGCCACCATGCTATAAAGGCTTCGTGATGAACTATAATATGCAAGGGATGGAGAAGACAATTCCCGAGCTCTTCACAATGCTCAAAGTTGCGGAGGTAAAAATAAGAAGGAGCATCAAGTGTTGATGGTTAACAAGACCACTAGTTTCAAGAAAAAGGGCAAGGGAAAGAAAGGGAACTTCAAGAAGAATGGCAAACAAGTTGCCACTCCTGGGAAGAAGCCCAAAGTTGGACCCAAGCGTGAAACTGAGTGCTTCTACTTCAAAGGGACTGGTCACAGGAAGCATAATTGCCCCAAGTATTTGGCGGATAAGAAGGATGGCAAAGTGAACAAAGGTATATTTGATATACATGTTATTGATGTGTACCTTACTAATGCTTGTAGTAGCGCCTGGGTATTTGATACTGGTTCGGTTGCTCATATTTGTAACTCAAAACATGAGCTACGGATTAAACAAAGATTGGCTAAGGACGAGGTGACGATGCGCGTGGGAAATGGTTCCAAAGTCGATGTGATCGCCGTCGACATGCTACCTCTACATCTACCTTCAGGATTAGTTTTAGACCTAAATAATTGTTATTCGGTGCCAGCGTTGAGCATGAACATTATATCTGGATCTTGTTTAGTGCGAGACAGTTATTCATTTAAATCAGAGAGTAATGGTTGTTCTATTTATACGAGTAATACCTTTTATGGTCATGCACCCATGAAGAGTGGTCTATTTTTGTTGAATCTCGATATTGATAATAAACATTTATAATATTGATGCCAAAAGATGCAAAGTTGATAATGATAGTGCAACATATTTGTGGCATTGTCGTTTGGGTCATATTGGTGTAAAGAGCATGAAGAAACTCCATGCAGATGGACTTTTGGAATCACTTGATTATGAATCATTTGATACTTGTGAACCATGCCTCATGGGCAAGATGACTAAAACTCCGTTCTCCGGAACAATGGAGCGAGCCAATGACTTATTGGAAATAATACATACCGATGTATGCGGTTCGATGAGTGTTGAGGCTCGCGACGGGTATCATTATTTTCGGACCTTCACAGATGATTTGAGCTGATATGGGTATATCTACTTGATGAAACACAAGTCTGAAACATTTGAAAAGTTCAAAGAATTTCAGAGTGAAGTAGAGAATCATCGTAACAAGAAAATAAAGTTTCTACGATATGATCGCCGAGGTGAATATTTGAGTTACGAGTTTGGTCTTCATTTGAAACAATGTGGAATAGTTTCACAGCTCACACCACCTGGAACACCACTGCGCAATGGTGTGTCCGAACGTCATAACCGTACTTTATTAGATATGGTGCGATCTATGATGTCTCTTACAGGTTTACCACTATCGTTTTGGGGCTATGCATTAGAGACAGCTGCATTCAGGTTAAATAGGGCACCGTCTAAATCCATTGAGACGACACCGTATGAACTGTAGTTTGGCAAGACACCTAAGCTATCGTTTATTAAAGTTTGGGGTTGCAACACTTAGGTCAAAAGGCTTCAGCCTGATAAGATCGAACCCAAATTGGAGAAGTGTGTCTTCATAGGATACCCTAAAGAAACAAATGGGTACACCTTCTACCACAGATCCGAAGGCAAGATCTTTGTGGCTAACAAAAGAAGTGAGTGGGCGGAAAGTAGAAGTTGATGAGGTAATTGTACCTTCTCTCGAATTGGAAAGTAGCTCATCACGGAAAACCATTCCAGTGATGCCTACACCAACTAGAGAGGAAGCTAAGTATGATGATCATGAAACTTCAGACCAAGTTACTACCGAACCACGTAGGTCAACCAGAGCACGATCCGCACCAGAGTGGTACGGTAATCATGTTCTAGAAGTCATGTTACTAGACCATGACGAACCTACAAACTATGAAGAAGCTATGATGAGCCCAGATTCCGATAAATGGCTCGAGGCCATGAAATCTGAGATACAATCCATGTATGAGAACAAAGTATGGACTTTGGTGGACTTGCCCGATGATCGGCGAGCCATAGAGAAGAAATGGATCTTCAAGAAGAAGACTGATGCTAATGGTAATGTTACTGTGTACAAGGCTTGACTTGTTGCGAAAGGTTTTCAACAACTTCAAGGATTTGACTACGATGATACTTTCTCACCCGTAGCCATGCTTAAGTCTGTCCGAACAATGTTAGCAATTGCCGCATTTCATGACTATGAAATCTAGCAAATGAACGTCAAAACTGCATTCCTTAATGAATTTCTTAAAGAAGAGTTGTATATGATGCAACCAGAAGGTTTTGTCGATCCTAAAGGTGCTAACAAAGTGTGCAAGCTCCAGTGATCCATCTATGGACTGGTGCAAGCATATCGGAGTTGGAATATACGCTTTGATGAAGTGATCAAAGCATATGGTTTTATACAGACTTTCGGAGAAGTTTGTATTTACAAGAAAGTGAGTGGGAGCTCTGTATCATTTATGATATTATATGCGGATGACATATTGTTGATCGGAAATGATGTAGAATTTCTGGATAGCATAAAAGGTTACTTGAATAAGAATTTTTCAATGAAAGACCTCGGTGAAACTGCTTATATATTGGGCATCAAGATCTATAGAGATAGATCAAGACGCTTGATAGGACTTTCACAAAGCACATACCTTGATAAAGTTTTGGAGAAGTTCAAAATGGATCAGTCAAAGAAAGGGTTCTTGCCTGTGTTACAAGGTGTGAAGTTGAGTAAGACTCGATGCCCGACCACTGCAGAAGATAGAGAGAAAATGAAAGTCATTCCCTATGCCTCAGCCATAGGATCAATCGTGTATGCTATGCCATGTACCAGACCTGATGTGTGCCTTGCCATAAGTCTGGCAGGAGGTACCAAAGTAATGGACTGGATCACCGGACAACAGTCAAGAATATCCTGAAGTACCTGAAAAGGACCAAGGATACATATCTCGTTTATGGAGGTGACAAAGAGCTCGTCGTAAGTGGTTATGTAGATGCTAGCTTTGACATTGATCCGCATGACTCTAAGTCATAAACCGGATACATATTTTTATTGAATGGTGGAGCTACCAGTTGGTGCAGTTCCAAGTAGAGCGTCGTGGCGGGATCTACGTGTGAAGCGGAGTACATAGCTGCTTCGGAAGCAGCAAATAAAGGAGTCTGGATGAATGAGTTCATATCCGATCTAGGTGTAATACCTAATGCATCGGGTCCAATGAAAATCTTTTGTGACAACACTGGAGCAATTGCCTTGGCGAAGGAATCCAGGTTTCATAAGAGAACCAAACACATCAAGAGACACTTCAACTACATCCGCGATCAAGTCAAGGAGGGAGACATAGAGATTTGCAAAATACATACAGATCTGAATGTAGCAGACCCGATGACTAAACCTCTGCCAGGAGCAAAACATGATCAGCACCAAGACTCCATGGGTGTTAGAATCATAACAATGTAATCTAGATTACTGACTCTACTTCAAGTGTGAGACTGAAGGAAATATGCACTAGAGGCAATAATAAAGTTGTTATTTTATATTTCCTTATATCATGATAAATGTTTATTATTCATGCTAGAATTGTATTAACCGGAAACTTGATACATGTGTGGATACATAGACAAAACACTGTGTCCCTAGTAAGCCTCTACTAGACTAGCTCGTTAATCAAAGATGGTTAAGTTTCCTAACCATAGACATGTGTTGTCATTTGATGAACGGGATCACATCATTAGGAGAATTATGTGATGGACACGACCCGTTCATTAGCTTTGCATTATGATGGTTTCAGTTTTACTGCTATTGCTTTCTTCATGTCAAATACATATTCCTCAGACTATGAGATTATGCAACTCCTGGATACCGGAGGAATGCCTTGTGTGCTATTAAACGTCACAACGTAACTGGGTGATTATAAAGATGCTCTATAGGTATCTCCGAAGGTATTTTTTGAGTTGGCATATATCGAGATTATGATTTGTCACTTCGAGTATCAAAGAGGTATCTTTGGGCCCTCTCCTTAATACACATCATAAGAAGCCTTGCAAGCGATGTAACTAATGAGCTAGTTGCGAGATGATGTATTACGGAACGAGTAAAGAGACTTGGCGGTAACGAGATTGAACTAGGTATATAGATACCGGCGATCGAACTCGGGCAAGTAACATACCGATGACAAAGGGAATAACGTATGTTGTCATTACGGTTCGACCGATAAGGATCTTCGTAGAATATGTGGGAACCAATATGAGCATCCAGGTTCCGCTATTGGTTATTGACCAGAGAAGTGTCTCGGTCATGTCTACATAGTTCTCAAACCCATAGGGTCCGCACGCTTAACGTTCGATGACGATTTGTTATTATATGAGTTATGTGATTTGGTGACCGAATGTTGTTCGGAGTCCCGGATGAGATCACTGACATGACGAGGAGTCTCAAAATGGTCGAGAGGTAAAGATTGATATATAGGACGATGGCATTTGGACACCGAAAGTGTTGCGGGTGATACCGGGTCACCGGAAGGGGTTTCAGGCACCCCGGCAAAGTTATGGGCCTATTGGGCCAAGGGAGGGACAGACCAGCCCACAGGGGGCTGGTGCGCCCCTCCACCTGGCCGGCCAGCCCTAGGGAAGGAAAGGGAGGAATGCTAGCCCCTCCTTCCTTTCCCTCCTGAAGGGGGAAAGGAAAGGGGAGGGCGCCACCTCTCCTTCCTTCTCCTAGTGCCATAATAAGGAAGGGGGGCGAATTGGGGTTGCACCCCAAGTAGGATTCGACCTACTTGGGCGCCCCCTTGGCTGCCTCTTCCCCCCTCCAACCTATATATATGTGGGGAAGGGGCGCCTAGAAGACAAGAACATCATTGTTAGCCGTGTGCGGCGCCCCCCCTCCACCGTTTACTCCCACTATCATATTCTCGTAGTGTTTAGGCGAAGCCCTGCGCGGATCACTTCACCAGCACCGTCACCACGCCGTTGTGCCGATGGAACTCATCTACTTCCTCGACACTTTGCTGGATCAAGAGTTCGAGGGACGCCATCGAGCTGAACGTGTGCACAACTCGGAGGTGCCGTACGTTCGGTGCTTGATCGGTCGAAACGAGAAGAAGTTCGACTACATCAACCGTGTCGACAAACGCTTCCGCTTTCGGTCTACGAGGGTACGTAGACACACTCTCCCCCTCTCGTTGCTATGCATCTTCTAGATAGATCTTGCGTGAGCGTATGAATTTTCTTGAAGTTGCATGCTACGTTCCCCAACAGTCCGGCGACAGGGGGCGCGACGTCGATTGATCTCCTCCCGGCGGGCACGGCTGCTCACTGGGATCAGGGGATGGGCACCCGATCCTCGGAGAGGTGCTAGTTATTAGAGATGTGCACGTTGCTCCACGGTAGTAGCGTGCGCGTCTCCCAGTACCTCTTGCAGATCCCTGCCTTGACGTACGGCCGCTGACGAGGCCAGCCGTCGTCCGACAAGATATGGAATGCATGCGGTGGAGGAGGAGGAAGAGGTGGAGGTGAAGTGCTGGAGCGGCGATGACGTCCGGAGGACCCGTCATCGTGGTCGTGCCTCGTCTTGCGGTCGGGGAACGAGCGGCCCACCATTGTCGTTGGCGGGGAGGTGAAGGAACTGCGGGCTAGGGTTTGGTTATCGGGTCTCGAGGAGGCACGTGTTACAGGGAGTGGAAGTGTGGACTCCCATCGGTCCACACTTTCCACATTTAAAAGGACGACGACCGCTCGGCCGGGGTGGCTGCTAGGAGGGTCCGCCCAAACGTGTGTTGTAAGTGTGGACGGTGGAATGTAGTTGGGCGGCTGCCATGCGGCCTCGAGGCGGACACGGAGCGGACGCGTAGGTGTCCGTTCGACGTCCTTGTGGACACAAACCGGACGCAGTTTTGCACAAAAAATGAAGCGGGCCGGACGCCAAACAGACAATACGGATGCGGTGGCGCTTTGAGCTGTGGGAATGGAGGCGCGCGTTGGAGTTGGCTTCGTGGCCCGGAGGAGTGTGTAGCACAGACGGCGGCCCCACCTACCAGCCGCCGCCGCTCCACTCCCCGTCACCTTCCTCGAGAACACCGCCAAGTCCAACCCCAAGCGCAAGAAGCCCCTCCCCCTCCCCAAGGATCCCGACAGACGGCCCTCGGCCCCCCTCCAATGCTCCACACTCCACGGACATGGCCTTCCTCAGAACCCTAAACCCTCTCCTCCGTAGGAACCCCGCCCTCCCGAATCCGAGGCCTCTCCTCTCCCACTACACCTCCTCCGCCCCCTTCCGCGCCGCCGCCCCTCCCGCCCCCGCCCCCTTCGCCGCCGCGGCCGCGGCCGCGGCCGCGCTCCCCCGCGTCCTCGCCCGCCCCCGCAGCGGACCGCTGTTCCCCTCCTCGTCCCCATGGGCGCTCTCGCGGTCCACCACGCCGTTCAGCACCGCCGCCGTATTCCGCTCGAAGCTCCACAGGGCTCGCGCCATTGCCGGCGGCAGTGCGCAGGCTGTCGCGGACGCGGTGCGGTGGGAGCCCAAGCGGGTCTACGGAGGCGAGGCTGCGGGCGGGGGCGAGGGCGGGGGCGGGAGCGAGAAGTTTCTGAATCTGCCCAATTTGGTGTCGATTGGGCGCATGGCGTCTGGTCCGCTCATTGGATGGTGAGTTTTCACTTTCAGGTATCACTATGCTATCGGACTGGATGCATTGGTATAACTGCGTAAGTTTGATGGTTGTACTCCGTTGATCAAAATGATACTCCTCTGGTGTTTACTTAGTACTGCATTCAGTAGAACTGTTCTCAGTACTCACCACGTTAATAGTTAGTTTGTTCAGACTTTAGAGGCATGCCTGTTAAATCGAATCGGAAAGGTGTGCAGGTTTGAGGCAATAAATTACCATGCCCTGTTATTTTTCACAGGTAATTCTGTGCTTGTGCATGGGTACCTCATGAAAAAATTAGTCTCATGCATACTTGTTGGATTAGGATTTATTTCTGCGCAGACCAGCTATTTAAAATTATGTCGCCGTGTCTCTGATGATGTAGGTCTGAATGTGTTAGCCTTAAAGGAATCGAATATTTGATGTTATGTATTGTTGAGGCTTTATTCATGTCTTACAATTGATTGTATTTCAAGTTTTTCATAGGCATGGCTGAGTTGCTTTTGTATGTCATATCTTGAGGAACCGAGAACCCGAAATATTTACATTTCAGGAGAGAGTGAGAGGTTGCCAGGCTACAAATTGAGACAGGATATGAAATACGATATGTGAACTTGTTAGTTGTCACCAAGGTTGCGGGCCTTGTAGTCAAAACATGTTAACCAATCATTGAACCTTTCTTCATGTTCTCATTGGTCGTGTAAATACATGTTTGACCAGGCAGCTTTTAACCATGTCAGACAAAAGATACTGAAATGTTTTGTTCTTGTGTTTATGTGACATGACATAACATAAAGGGCCGAGTAAACCTATTGTTTGTTCTTCACATTAGGATCAGATGTGCTTAACCAGCACTGCGCGTCAGTGTCAAATCTGAAGAAGTTGCCAGGCCGTAGGCTTATCATTCCATACTTGAACACTGCACCATCTCTTGTTAGTTTTTGTGTTATTTCGCTTCATTACAGGAGGTCTGAAATTGTGTTTAATGTCAAATTAGCTGTTTTGGATGTTCTAACAGTGATTTCGAATTACTCAGTCTCTAGGTATCAGAGCATGCAATTGCTGTCAAATAAAGGATGCCCATGTTTGTACTTTGTATATGTTTGATTAATTTGCGGTTTTGGATATGTTGTCTTGCCACATACTCCTATAATATTTTAGATATATATAGGGCCATGATATATATCTTTCTTATCTACGGTTCTCGTTCTGATGATCTACATATGCTATTTAGGATGATTATGAATGAATGGTATCTTCCTGCTTTTGGCACATTAGCTTTGTCTGGTGCAAGTGATTGGGTAAGATTACACCCTTCTAATTTTCAACCATACTAACACCATATATTAAAAATCTTACTCATCATTTCTTCTCTGACAATAGTTGGATGGTTTTTTAGCAAGAAAGATGGGCATCAATTCTGTAATTGGTTCGTATCTGGACCCATTGGCTGACAAGGTTCAAACTTCAAATCAATATTTATAAACTTTTACGTTTCCTTATAAAATTATATCTGTGCTGTTAAGCTGACCTGCAGTATTTGTTGTGTTGCTTAGGTGTTGATTTGCTGTGTTGCCGTAGCAATGGTTGAGAAGGAGCTCTTACATCGTGAGTAGCTCAACACATATCCTCTTCATTTTTGTATATTTGCTACACAGCTTGCTTGCACCCCGTGTATAATGTCAACCACAGCCAGAGGCATTGTGTGATACTCTGAGGGGTTGTTGGGTTAGCGAGCTTTTAGAGAACCAGTTAGCTATAAACGTGTTTTAGATTCTAACCAACTAAAACTTTGTTTGGCTTATCTAACTAATTCTTGGATAAGGAAAATTTGGTTCTCGAAACACCCAGAAATCACGTTTTTAGAAAAATGGCTCCGAGACGTTTTTGCGCAAACGCGTTTTAGAAAAACCAGCTCAAAGCTCAGTGTGTGTGGCATGGAGCTGCATGAAGAATGTCTTCCACCATGACAAACCACGATGGACGGCGACAGCCAGGATGTGTGCGGCTCGATGGATGAAGGCCTGACCTGCCACAACCACTCCGTTGGTGCTGGCGGCCGGCGGCCGGATGGATCGGCGACTGCGCCGTGTACGGCTACACTGACGGCGACCTCGTGGTTCTCGTCGACGGTGCGGTGCTGCCCATTTCCTTCAAGAAATTGGAGCGTGACATCTGGGCGCTCGTTATTTAGCCCCGGCGTGGCCTCCGCCGCGTGTTTGATTGCAATGCATAGTTGCGTACGCACGACACCACGACGGCAGAGTACTACTGCGACACCGACGTGCAGCAGCCCGAGGAAGAGGTTATGCGGGACCGACGACCTCTGCGCCGGGAGAAACACCCTACCACGGCGACGGCGGCATAGCTGCACACGGAGTCGTGTTGGCCAGATGGAAGGTGAGCAGCAGTCGGGGTAGATTCTATACCGAGGGCGACGACCTCGGCGACCAGACGGAATCGTTATGGCCGGAGGGTACGCAAGCAGTAGCGACGGAGGAGCCCTAAACCGGAGCTTGAAGGTTCGTCAGTGGCGGCTGATCGGTGAAATTAGGCAGAGGTCACGCGTGAGCTTACGATAGACTAATTACTATCCAAACAAAGAACTGTACAGTCATGATTTATTACTTTCCTAACCCAAACATAATTTTGCACAAACTCGTAATTGATAGAATATATTCTAAAACGGGTTTTGCTAAGAATCAGCTAAAAACTGATTTTCTATATACTCGGGGCCAACGCTCCATATCCAGACAACCCCTGAATGTCTAAAACCATTCACCAGCTTCATCTATGTAAAAATACAGTGATGGTGATTGGTGATAGCTTATTATGTTGTCCTGCTATTCTTGCCCTTAACTGAATAATTTGACGAATCAATAAATGATGTTGCACTTTGATTGTTCTGCTTGAAGCTGGCCTTGTCGGCCTGGTGGTTGCAAGAGACTTTCTCCTGGTGGGTGGGGCTTTCTACAAACGAGCATCCAGCCTGGGATGGAAGGTACTACTTACACAAAATTGACGTATATATTTGAAGTGTTTAAATGAATTCTCACCCTGATTATCCTTGCGCCAGTGGAACAGTTGGTCAGACTTTTGTAACTTGGATGCAATTCAGCGTGAGAAGGTTCAACCACTTTTCATCAGCAAGGTATGTCACTGTGTTCTGACATTCTTTGATCCTGTGGACCTTTGACAAGCAATGACAATAATTTTGTAATGCAGGTAAATACGGTATTTCAGTTGATGTTGGTTGCTGGTGCACTCCTTCAGCCAGAATTCGGCACAGAGGAGACTCAGAATTATATTACATACTTGGGGTAATCTTTTTTTTTCAAACTTGTCTGCCCTGGTGTTTGTAGTTTGGTAAAATGGTGTTCTTTTATTTAGTTTTTTTTAATGAAATTATACGTTGAACCATTGAAACCACTATTTATCTGTCATAACTCAGAAGCATTTCCTATGTGAATTTGACAATTTCAGGAAAATAATACCAAAAGAGAAGAATACTTGAACATCAAGAAGTGATGATTGTAAAAAAATGTAGTTTATTTATATAAAGCATTATAGAGATTTTTTTTGCAGTGTTTCATGCTAAATACTTGTTTTATAATTGCAGTTGGCTGGTTGCTACAACAACAATGGCATCCACAGTAGGTTATGGTGTGAAGTACTATCAGATAAGACCGAGGACATGATGACAGCTGTTGCCTGCATTTTTCCGTCTCATGCCTAACTCTGCTGCTGCTAATGGGAACACATATGTGGCATACATGTCTTCGGGCGCAGAATCATGTGAAGTCGTGATCAACTATTTTACAACAGCATGTTAGATACCAGCCAGATTACGATTGGTGAATTCAGCAATTAGTTGTGAGACTCAATTGTTTCCATGGGCAGTCTAAATCTGAAGAAATAGAAGGGCAGTGCAGTTTCTAAAAATGAAAGCAGCAAATGTTTGCTATATTAGGTCCCCTCCCAAGTAGCCATTAGTCTAGTTCCTTACACATGGGGCCACTGACTAAAATATAAAGCTGTAGAATTTGTTGTATTTTTTTTGCTCAAGAATGGTTATCAAATTACTAGAGGGCAAAACAAATGCCAGTGTACATATTCTTGCAGCTCTGTACTAATTCTGAGAGAATCATGCCGTTTGGAGGTTGAGTACAGACTACAGAGGTTGGCTAGTCTTGAGACGTCAGTGGTTGAAGCCTACAAATTCACTCATATTCCAAAGGATTTAGTTGAATCGTTTTATTTACCCCCTGCAAATGGTGAAATGTATACGCTCATACTTACTACTCCCTCCGTAAATTAATATAAGAGCATTTAGATCACTACTTTAGTTATCTAAAAGCTCTTATATTAGTTTACAGAGGGAGTAGTATGTCCCTTGTATTGTACTCAGCGGGTTAAAATGTACCACCTCCGTCCAAAATTATAAGCAGTGAATAGATCCAGCTGATTTACTGATCAAAATCGAGTGGATCAAGGCATTATTTGCTTCTTAAAGCTTTGTTCCTTGAATCAAGTCGGGCTGGGGCGAGCAAGTTGGGAGCACCAAATGATCCCCTGCCAGTCATAACCATTCTCCGGTACTAAGTTTGAGTTTATTCTCATCGATCGGTTCAATAAACGAGCCATAGTTCGTGGGATGAGGATATGTTGGATTTGCTATATGTCTCATCTAACTTCTAGTATATCATTTTGATTAACAAGAAAAAGGAAAAAAAATGCATAAGTCTCGCATGAAATAAAATTATGTACTTAATCATTTAAAAAATGATGTACTTAATTAAATGAGACATAATTAATTCTTATCTAGATGAGAGCTGGTCATACATTATTTTTATCTTGTGTTTTATCCAAAGGATAATTAATAAACTCCTTATTGAAGCCAGGGCAGTGGCAGAAGACATCTCAGTCCGGTGGCACGCCACAGCCCCAAGCCCCGAACCCCGCCTAACCCTAGAAGAGCCCTCGGCCTCGGGTCGCTGCCGCCGGCGGCGACTCCGGGGGAGCTCTCCTCTTCCCTTGCCGGTGAGAACGGAGCATCTCTCTGTCAGCTATTTCTCGTAAGCATCTCAGATCTTTTTCTTGCTCGGAGATCCCATTTCCCCCTCTTCGTAAACACGTCGTGTTTCCCCTGCTAATCTATGCGCAGCAGCATGCCAAGCTGCTTAAATCTGGCATGCTAAACTCGTCCTACGGTGAGGTCTAGTGATAATCCGGTTCTTGGATAATCCCTACCGGTGTTAGTGTTAAAACCAGTGGCGGATCTAGGATTTGAAGACAGGGTGGTCCTCCTAAAAACATTTGACATCCGTGACATGTGAATGTTCTAACTAATTATCAATCCCACATAGAAATCGCGTATGTTCATATCTTCATAGCATATCTGCAAAAGCAGTGTCCATGGTCCTCTTCATTCTTCAATAATTTTGCAATAATAACTTTCTTTTATCACACATAATGACATAATTGAACAGAAATGACGTGCAAAGTTATTTGTACTATGTGTCTGTCGATTCGTGTTCTGGACAGTGGATAGCACAACAAAGAACAAACCCTAAATCAATTGGGGATTTGGCAGTGGGCGACCTCAAATCTGATGACCACCGGGAGCGCCGGAGACCTGAGATGTGGTCTGGGCGGCGTGCGGGCGGGCGGGCGGCAGCTTGCTCCGAGCGCTGGGCAGCCAGGGGCAAGGCCGCAGACCGCAGGGGGGGCGTGGACACGCGGAGGGTGAGGCTGGCTCTGAAGGCCGGGTGGATGGACGAAGACGCAGGAGGGAAGAAGAGTCTCGTGGGCGTCCGGGCGAGTGGCGAGGCGGGCGGGGACGGAGGCGGCTGGGCATCATTGGCGGGAAGGCTCGATGCGGTGCATAATTGAAGTGGTGGATGCGTGCGTTGTTGCTTGTTGGGTCAAGTGTTATTGGGCTTTTCTTTTTCTCTCCGACGCATCTCTAACTGCATAGGTATAAAATAAAGGCCGGACCAAAATTCCAGGGTGGGCCGCCACCCTGGCCACCCTGTAGCTCCGCCCTGATTACAACAACAGCAACAACAAAAACTCGTCATGGATTGGAAATTTCGATCTCTACTGTTCATTACTTGGCTAGAAAATGCTCATGCCGAGCAAGATGTTACTCTGTCTATTAAATTGCTAGAGAATGCAGTGCCCTGTTGTGGTAAGCAGAAAAGTTTTGGTAGGAAAACAATACACAGGGGTGGCTGGAAATTGCTCTGCTTCCCTAATTTGGTGATAAGATCATAACCGTTATAAGAACTAACGAAACCTGCATTGCTTCGTGTGAACAACCCAGCTAAACAAGCAAAACCTTCATACTGGTGCAGCATTGATAACACAGACACTCTTTGCGGCAATGGATATCTGCCCTGGGTCGGGCCTCATTACTTCATGTACTAATCGTGGAATATGTACACACATGGCAGGTTTTGAAGCATTCAGGTAAGAAATCTGAGGTAGGGTTGCTATGGAGTCGTCAGATGACGAGCATGCCATGGAGAGTGATACTGAGACTGAAAGTGATCTGATCAGCGAGCTGCCTGAAGACATCCTCCAGAAAATCCTGTCGTACGTGAGGATTAGAACTGTTGTGCGCATGCGCAGGCTGTCTAGGAAGTGGATGGAACTGTGTGAAAGCCTGCAGTTCATACACCTTGATTACAGAGATTTCGAACATTGGAAGGACGAGAAGTTTACTCGTTTCGTTAACAACCTATTGCTTGTCCGTCGGAAAGTAGACTTGCACACATTCCAGCTGCATTGGGACCCTCATGGTCCCCTGAACTGCAATGATGTCAGAATGTGGATTGGCTATGCGGTGAAGCATAATGTTAAAGTGCTCGACGTGAAACTTTGTCTATATGATAAGACTGTTTTACCTCCTGCCATTTTCACCTGCCGCTCGCTTCAGGAGCTAAATTTGCAGTGGGGTAATGCTCCCTACCGAGATTATGAACACACGGGACTTGTACTGCCTGACATAATCAATCTTCCTTCTCTCAAGAAACTTACTCTGCGCGACGTGGAAGTGGACGGGCTTTCTCTGAACAGATTCATTGCCCGGAGCCCTGGCCTAGAAGACTTGAATTTGATAGACTCTGCGATGCATCTTGATCTCATAGCCTCAAAAGCATTAAAAAGGCTAACCCTTGATGGCTTCCTAGATGACTGCGATGGATTCACAATTGCTGCCCCTCATCTCATTAGCTTTGAGTGCACGGGATGTTCACTGGAAGCTATTTCCTGGAGAGACCAGCCATCTCTAGAGAGCGCACGCATAGATACTTGTGGGTATACATTTGATTGTGAATCAAAGTTCACTGGAGTTCTTGCGTATGCCAAGAAGCTTGCGCTATTTGGTCCTGACATAAAGGTATGGCTTTTGAAAAGACAAGCCTGCGGTTCTATCTGTTGTTTTTTATCTTTATTTTTGCTAGAACACACATTCTCTTTTATTATTCTTGTTAAACTGTATGAAAAATGAATTATAAAACTTCTTACATTATTCAACAGTTGCTGTTGTTTGTAGTCGTTAGTGTAAAATTTACTACTACCATGTTTCCAGAACAAAATGGAAGTAAACAAAGTAGTTTTACTTAATAGTTGAAACACTTCCGCTGCAACAAAAAAAGGTAAAATCTAAGTGCTGGTGTTCAATGATTTGGGTGTGCATTTTGTTATATTCTTGCTGTGAAAGTGGATCTGATCATTTTGAATGCAATAATATCCATGAGTTCATCATATTGCTCCATTAACTTTAAATTAGTACTAATATTTAGAGCATTTTTAGCAGATTCCGTAAAAACACCACCTGTAAAAACAGTATACAGGTCCCCTTCAAACGAATTCACGGTACCGCGAGGCATTGCCGGAACAAATCTCGTAAACCCATACCATAAAAGTTTTTTTTTCCTTTTTTTTTCTCCTCACGCTTCTTCCCCGGGACGCACACATGGACGAACTAGAACTCCAGCCGGCCAGAACGGCGCTGCTCCGCCCGCTGCCTGCTCCGGTGATGCTCTGGTGACACTCCGATGACTTTCCGGCGATGCTCTGGCCCGCTGCTGCCGAGCTCCTCCTGCTCGCTGCTCACGTGCGGCATCGCCAGTCCCCCTGCTCCGGCGTTGACCGGTTTTACGGGATCCTCAAAAAACGGCTTGAATCCTCCATATATGACGGATGGTTGCTCTAATATACGGGAACCTGTAAAAAAAACGGGATATGCTATTTTACAGGATCTATTCGGTGCGTTTTTTTCAACCTGTACTGTAAATCTGAAGGTTTGACCGTTTTTACGAGATCTGCTAGAGATGCTCTTATGTTGGTCTAAATTCTAACAAACAAATATTGGAGTTGGTTCAGTATTTTTCTGTACTGATTTGTTCCACGATTTGATTTTCTTACCTTAGTTTTGTCCACCAAAATAGAGCACACTTTCAGTAGAAGTAAAAGTGGACAGATATGATGGAAGCATTCAGTGTGTGAAACCTGGATATGAAATGTAATTCTGTTTGATATGGATACTTTTAAGCTTTAACCACTTAGTTGCGTGCTGTGCGTAAGCAGATGGAAGAGAAAAAAATGAGCTTGAAACATTGTGTTTGATAAGCTTACATATTTTCTCAACTGTAACAAAATTGGCAGTTTTCGTTTTTGATGAGTTTACACTTAGTTATTTGGAAGGCCTTAATCACTTGCATGTTTTCTCAACTGTAACAAAATTCACAAGTTCCATAGTGGGAAATTTGGTCTGTTCGCTTCTTATAGCTGAATATCAACTATCAATTATGAGGCAACAGTTTTGTACTGCTACATTTTCATGATGTCTTGTGTTGCAATGCTAATTTGATGTTTGCACTCTTTCGTTCAAGTTAATGATATGGTGTTATCGGTATTATAATTGCTTTAGGTTTGTCCTAGTCATAACTCACTCGCTCACTCAATGCAGGTTATGTTGGAAAAGGAGCTGCCAGCATGTTCACCGTTTGAAAGCCTCACAAGTCTTGAGATTGGCGAATGGTTTTTAACTGAGGATTTGTACGTTATGCTTCGCTTCCTGCAGCTTTCACCGAGGCTGGAAGAACTCACTTTGATGCATAGGCCGGTATGCTGCTGCATGTAATATCTATTGCATTTATTATATTGAGAAGTTTTGCTAAAATACATCCTCTCCTTTTGCTTTCTGTTTATCTCTAGCTTGATGAAGGAGCGGAAGTAGATTGCATGCCAATTGACGGGATGACCTTCCGGTGTCCACTCCTTGAAAGTGTTGTCATACAATGTACAGAGGGTCATGAAAGAATCGAGAAGCTGGTAAATGCTCTGGTAGTGAATGGGATTAGTCTAGACAATATAAATATTTCCTTCTATGATGATATTGAAAGGAGGAACCGTGTGGAGAGGATACGTGCTGATGAGGAACGGTCGAAGGAGCTGAGCATCTTTGAGAAGACGGCGAAGAAAAATCCAGAATGGGTAGACGATGATCCTTACGCAATGAGTGAGTCTGACAGCGAACAGAGTGATGATGGGCTCAGCGGCGAATTTGATGACCCTGATGACTACTGAGGGGGTATTGCTTTCACAGCGATGAATTTGAGAGTTTGACGCTAGAGCTCTGCAGGGTGGGTTGCTGCTTATACCCATCAAATATTCCGTTCCTTGTTCTAGATGAGACCTTCATCTCTTGGATCCTTCCTCTTACTTCTGAAACTTGGTGACTTGTGGGTTGTGGAGCCGAAAATCTTATGCTCCGAACGTTTGTACTGTTTGAACATAGTTGTGTAATGTCGTACTGTTTGAACATAGTTGTGTAATGTCGTACTGTTTGAACATAGTTGTGTAATGTCGTACTGTTTGAACATAGTTGTGTAATGTCTTTGATCTTCGCCGATACATCTTGACCTGTTGTTTTTGCAATTACTCTGTAGTTAGCCGTGTGGTCATTGATGGTTAGCGTTGTCATGCTCTAGCGTTCGCGCACACTGTGCGGCCTTTCATATGATCGGCTAATCGGTTCGAGAGCAGAGTTATTTGCTTCCTAAGCTTTGTTCTTGGATCATCGGGTTTAGCATGATCAAAGCACAAAATGAGCACCTGAGAATAATAATTGATTTTCTTTTCTTGCTCAACTAATTGACTCAGGCATCCTTTATATTTTAGAATCATACAGAGATGGTTTTTCAAAAGTATCGAATTCATTCTCGTTGGAGGTGTTTATTAATATAAGTCGGGAAATGCTTTCTTTCCACCGGCGGATTTGACACGAACATCAACTGCCTCTACCATCTACCACGTGTCACCTTGACCCAGTCTTCCTTCAATCTTATCTCTTTCATAGAAATCAAGGCATCTTTCTCTCCTCCAAAATATCTCACGTCGATGCAGTCAAGCAGCCAACGTGCTTTTGCTGCTCCTAGCAGTAAGCAGCCATGGCTTTTCCTCATCCCTTACAGCAAGCAGCCCTTACTCCTCATACTCCTCCCTTTTTGCAGCAAACCATGGCGCTCCAAAGCTACAATGGAGGAGACCTCCCGCAGTCGGTAAGTTCCCTCGAGCAGATTCGCAACTAAGTTTCTGCAACAACGGCGTTGTTGCGAGTTACGACAGCGAAGCTAGCGCAACTACGACGCAACGATAAGTTTCCGCAACATGGTCTTTGTTGCAGAAAAAAAATCCAACAAATGTCTTATTGCAGAAATACGACATGCGCGATGAGCTTCTGCAACATGTTTTTTGTTGTAATTTTTCTGAAACAAAGGTTTTGTTGCAGGAATACATAGAAAGGGCTAAAGATGTTGTTGCAAATTTCGCAACAAGGGTCTTGTTGCAGAAATACAACAGGAGGTCTAAGTTGCTTTTGCAAGAAAGATCCTGTTTACAACAGACGTTTCTGCAACAAGGCTCTTGTTGCAGAAAATATTAAAGAGAAATGGTTGGAGGACGTGTCGTACAATCGGACGGCTCACGCCCCGACCGATCTTTTGAAAAGATCAGCCAACGGACGCGTAGCAGGGCCCATATAAGTGAGAGATGGTTTGTGGAGGATAAGTAGATTTTTAAGTCTTACCTTCTGTTCGAAGGATAACTCGGTCCTAAGAAAGCAGCTGGCCAAACCCAAGATCGTCCTGTTTGTCGACCTTCTTTGTGCGTTTCGTTCGGGAGATAGGTTCGGATGGCCGAGAGCGCGTGTATCCATCGGATCCGGATCCTCGGACGTACTCCCTCTGTTCCATATTAGTCGTCACTGATTTAGTATAACTTTATGCTAAATCAGCGACGACTAATATAGAACGGAGTTATACTAAATCAGCGACGACTAATATGGAACGGAGGGAGTACGTACGAAGCAAAGTTAGCTGGAGCTACACTTGCCTGTCTTGCCTTCGAAAGTGAACGGGCATAACATTGTATCTACAGTGATTATCTACTGTAATCATCTACTCCCTCCGTTCACAAATATATCTAAGGGCCAATGGCCGAACTTTATTAGACAGAAAGAAAGAGTTTATACAGTTGGTCAGCAGTCTAGGCGCACTAGAGCTGAAGAACCAAGGCAACGACATAGCAGAACGCTCAGTGCCGAGCTACAAAGACACACACGAAGACATGCAGACCCAGGTGTCCGGCGGACCCAAGCTTAAGCACCCTGATCAAGGATGCATCCCGCCGATCGCCAGACGGCCATATCCTCACAAACCAGCTCCAGCACCCTCTCCGCACTGCTTGCCGTCTGGTCAAAGATCCTGGAGTTCCGTTCCTTCCACAACCGCCAATGCATCAGAATAGCAATGGTGTGAAAGTTGCAACGCATCCTCTTTGGCACTCCGGCTCTAGCCTGCAGCCACCAATCCTCAGTGGAGCTGAAGCTGTCATCTGGCGAGCAAAAGGAAACCCCCAGGCGATCCTTGAAGAGCCTCCAGACGTGCCGCGTGAACCGGCAGTGAACGAACAGATGCGTGCAGTTCTCAGGTTCAGATAGACACAGGGGGCATGATGCATTAGCCGGCCAGCCTCGACGAAGAAGATTATCTGCTGTCAGACATTTGCCAAGAACTGCAAGCCACATGAAAAACTTGCACCGTGGGGGGGGGGGATTTGGACCTCTAAATTGTTTTTTTGCAGGCGAAACACTCATTTGCCATGAAGAACAAACTGCAGGCACTACTGACAGAAAATTGTTGGTCTTTTGTGAGCCTCCAGACTGCTCGATCCCTTTCTCCTGGTATTAGGATTGTGGCGTGCGTGATATCCCAGATGGAGAGATACCGTGCGAGCGCCAACACAGAGATGTCGCCGGCGATATCTCTGACCCAAGCTTGACCTTGCAAGGCATCGCGGACCGAAATTCCAGAATCTTTGACGAAGGAGAACAGAACCGGCGCTGTGGCCGCGATCGATCTCCCGTTCGACAGCCAGTTGTCCGTCCAAAACCACGTGGAATTCCCATTCCCAAGAGAGATTGAAGTGGCAGCACTGAACATTGCCCGAACCTCCTTCTCTTGTCTATCTGGCAACAAGTGCCACGGTCTGGGGTTATCATCCCACTTTATCCATGGCCATCTACACCGAAGTGCCCATCCGAATAGTCGCAGGTTCAGCACCCCAAGTCCGCTACAACCTTTCGGAGAGCAGAATTGTTTCCAGGGCACAAGGCAATGCCCACCATTCACCTCCTCCTCCCCTTTCCAGATGAAACCTCGACACCTCCTGTTTATGATCTTAATGGCCCATACTAGCAGGGGGAGCACCGCCATGAGGTGGATAGGCAGCGCCATGAGCACCGAATTGACTAGGGTGAGTCGCCCCGCAGCCGGCAAAAGTTTAGGTTTCCAACCCTTCATATTATTGGAGTATCTGTCCACCAGTGGCATTATATCCTGGCATCTCAATCTGAAGACCGACAACGGCAAACCCAAATACTTGATGGGAAAATCTTGCTTTTGGCAGCCAAAATGATGTGCCACCGAGGATGCCAGTTCTTCATCACAGCGAATGCATGTTACTGAGCTTTTATGCATGTTGATACGAAGACCAGAGGCCTGACCGAACAGCTGCAGAACCGCGGAGACAACTTGAAGATCGTTGAGCTGCGGCTTGAAGAAGAGGACCACGTCATCCGCAAAAATGGAAGCCCTCGGGGTCGCGCTTCCCAAACCAAAATCTGCCAGCACCTGCCACTGCGCCGCCCATTGCAACATCCCATGTAATGCATCCATGGCGAGAATAAAAAGCGCCAGAGACAGCGGGTCACCCTGCCGAACACCCTGGCCTAGGGCAAAGGGCAGATATAACTCCCCATTGATGAGGACGAAGGTGGTAGCAGTGCTCAGCAAGCCACAAATCCAAGAGCACCAACCTTTCCCGAAACCTCTGGCCCGGAGCACCTCTACCAGAAAGCTCCAAGAGAGTGTGTCAAAAGCCTTCGAAATATTAATTTTCATCATGACAGCCTGTT
This sequence comes from Secale cereale, assembly GCA_902687465.1. NCBI lineage: Eukaryota > Viridiplantae > Streptophyta > Magnoliopsida > Poales > Poaceae > Secale > Secale cereale. Next base: position 768,721,372 of record LR738711.1, on the reverse strand, counting down.
TCTTCTTCTGGTGAAGATCCATTGCCGCATTGCGAACGAACTTGAAATTCTCATGAATACTCCTCTTCGAAACGAAGGCGCTCTAGGCCGGGGATATTAGTGCAGGCAGAAGCGCAGCCAGCCTAGTGGCCAAAGCCTTGGCAAAAAATTTGGCCGCCCCATGAATCAGATTAATCGGTCTGAAATCACCTAGCTGCAAGGGGTCTTCTTTCTTGGGGAGGAGGGTGAGGATGGAGGAGTTGAGGGCACCAAAAGAATAAAAACGCCCTTCAAACAACATCTTCATAACAGCCATGAAATCCTTGGCAATTACTTCCCAGCAAGTCCTGAAAGAGAGAGCAGAAAAGCCGTCTGGCCCCGGTGCGTGATCAGTTGGCATGTCCCAGATAACTTTCTTAATTTCATCCTCAGTAAACGACACCTCCAGCCCCTAGGCCACGTCTAGTGGTAAATGGCATAAGCCCAAGGCATCCAGACGAAGGGAACAAGATGAGGAAGCAGTGGATCCCATCAGACTAGAGAAAAAGTCCCGCGCCATGTTTAGCTTGTCCTCCAAATCTGTTGCCATGTGACTCCCATCTTTCAGGTAAGGAATCAGGTGTTTGCGACGTCGGCCATTGGCCTTCAAATGGAAATATTTGGAGTTAGCATCGCCTTCCCGTAGGTCTCTGACCCTGGCCCGCTGCCTCAACCTGACTCTCTCAAGAGAAGCCAAAGCTGGACACTTCCCTTTTAAGAATGCCTTTAACCTTCATTCCTCCAACGAGAGATCTCGGGCCTCTTGTGCCGTGTCCAGGCGGAGAATAACATCATTGGCAATCTGAAACTACAATCCTAGAGTGCTTTGCTTCTTCTGGCCCCAACAGCGAAGGGCTTTGGCTGTGCGTTGTAACTTTATGGAGAGAATCTTCGCCAGGTCTGAACTGGCCACCTCCTCATCCCAGGCTCCTTTAACCGTCTCCAAGAAACCAGGGAGTTTGCACCAAAAAATTTCAAAACGAAACCGGCGCACAAATGGATGAACTGCAGCACATGACAACAACAGCGGGCGATGGTCGGATATGCTGGAGCTCAGGGCCATGAGGTCGCTAATAGGGTAGATATCCTCCCATTCATTATTAAAAAGCGCCCGGTCCAGCCTCGCCATGATAGATCTTTGTTGGTCGTTGCACCAGGTAAACTTCCCGCCCACCAGAGGCAGTTTAGACACACTATAAACTGCCTCCGTTCACAAATATAAGAAGCTTTGAATATTTCACAATATTGTTGCTACTCAAACGTGTAACATACGAACTCAAATTGGTGAACAAAAACACTAAAACGTGTCTACATACATCTTATGCATAAAAAAGTTAGAACACCTTATTTTTATGAACAGAGGGAGTATAATCTTTTGTCTATGGTGCCTGCTGCACATCTCTCACTTGCCAATACTATTTTACAGAAGAAATGCTGTAGAATCCACGACTTCCCTCCCATAAGTCAGAGCAGCTGGTTTCATATCCACCTTATAATAAGTTTGGTTAGGTACTTGGGTAGGTAGGATGAGTTGAGTTTTTGTTCAGTTGGAAGAATAAAAGATGGTTTGACATAAGCCAATTATGTTTTAGTTTAAGAGATAAGTGGTGATAGGAATTATATTGAGCTTCTTGGTCTAGGTGGTAAGATTACCTCCACAACTTTGATATTTTTTTCAAATTAAGCAATCCAATACGGTATACACGATAATAATTTGGAAAATAAAACTATACTTTGGCATTACATTCACACTTAAAATTTGAACAACAATACTTCAATAATATGAGCTAAACTTGAACTTCTTTACTTAGACGAGTTGCAACTATTTCCCATAGTTCAATGTTCCATTTGAACATAGAATACTAGATCAAATCTAAAATTATGTATAACAGAGAGAGAGAGGGAGAGAGAGAGAGAGAGAGAGAGAGAGAGAGAGAGAGAGAGGGAGGGAGGGAGGAGAAAGAGAAAGAGAGAGAGAGAGAGAGAGTTTGCTTAAGCCAAAAATCAAAGACAAACTCTACCATAACTCCGCATAATAATTGTCATATGGAGCATGGAGGCAAAAAAATAGCTCTACCAGAGTTGTCATCCACCCTTCGATCTCCATATTTTTGGGTGCTCCCTCCATATGTGGCTTCATAGCCTTCATATTTGGAGGCCGTGGAGGCCTCGTTTGGCTCTCGCTCCAAACCCAAGTGCCAGCGCGGGATGGAAGTTTTAGTGTCTTTGCGCCACAAGCAGGAGGGAAGTTCAACAAGTTTTCCCTCTAACTTCAAAATCCTCAACTCATAGTGATACATCCATTTTGCACCATATTTTCTTGCTGATATTTATAATGTTTTTATGCATAATAATGCTTTATGGAGTAATTCTAATGCATTTTCTCTCATAATATGCAACATCATCACCAACAACCCTCTCATCTTTGGGAGACCAATCTCCATCAACATTTTTTTCTTCGAGGGTACGCCAAAGGCATACCTTAGCTTTATAGAAGGAAGAAACTCCATCAACATCTTAAATAGCACCATCTTCTCTCAAACCCTATTTCAACTCTTGTGTTCAATATTTGTACCGGAACCTCAGATTGGTACCTGTGGGTGACTAATAGTGTTGATTACATCTTGTAGTTGATTACTGATACGTTTCCAACGTATCTACAATTTTTGATTGTTCCATGCTATTATATTATCCATCTAGGATGTTTTATATGCATTTATATGCCATTTTATATGATTTTTGGGACTAACCTATTAACCTAGAGCATAGTGCCAGTTTATGTTTTTTTTCTTGTTTTTGAGTTTTACAGAAAAGGAATACCAAACGGAGTCCAATTGACGTGCCAATTTTTGATGATTTTTCTGGACCAAAAGAAGCCCCCGGAGTAAAAGAGTTGGGCCAGGAGAGTCCCGAGCTGCCCATGAGGGTGGGGGCGTGCCCCCTATCTTGTGGACAGCCCGGAGACCCCCCTGACTTGTGCCATACGCCAAAAATCCTATAAATACCCAAACCTCCAGAAAATAACCTAGATCGGGAGTTCCGCCGCCGAAAGCCTCTGTTGCCACCGAAAACCAATCTAGACTAGTTCCGGCACCCTGCCGGAGGGGGGGGGGGATTCCTCTCCGGTGGCCATCTTCATCATCCCGACGCTCTCCATGACGAGGAGGGAGTAGTTCACCCTCGGGGCCGAGGGTATGTACTAGTAGCTATGTGTTTGATCTCTCTCCCTCTCTCGTGTTCTTGAGATGGCACGATCTTGATGTATCACGAGCTTTGCTATTATAGTTGGATCTTATGATGCTTCTCCCCCTCTACTCTCTTGTAATGGATTGAGTTTTCCCTTTGAAGTTATCTTATCGGATTGAGTCTTTAAGGATTTGAGAACACTTGATGTATGTCTTGCGTGGGATACCCATGGTGACAATGGGGTATTCTATTGATTCACTTGATGTATGTTTTGGTGATCAACTTGCGGGTTCCGTGACCTTGGGAATCTATGCATAGGGGTTGGCACATGTTTTCGTCTTGACTCTCCGGTAGAAACTTTGGGGCACTCTTTGAAGTTCTTTGTGTTGGTTGAATAAATGAATCTGAGATTGTGTGATGCATATCGTATAATCATACCCACGGATACTTGAGGTGACAATGGAGTATCTAGGTGACACTAGGGTTTTGGTTGATTTGTATCTTAAGGTGTTATTCTAGTACGAACTCTATGATAGATCGAACGGAAAGAATAGCTTCGTGCTATTTTACTACACACTCTTGAATAGATCGATCAGAAAGAATAACTTTGAGGTGGTTTCGTACCCTACAATAATCTCTTCGTTTGTTCTCCGCTAGTAGTGACTTTGGAGTGACTCTTTGTTGCATGTTGAGGGATAGTTATATGATCCAGTTATGTTATTATTGTTGAGAGAACTTGCACTAGTGAAAGTATGAACCCTAGGCCTTGTTTCAACGCATTGCAATACCGTTTGTGCTCACTTTTATCATTAGTTACCTTGTTGTTTTTATATTTTCATATTACAAAAACCTATATTTACCATCCATGTTGCACTTGTATCACCATCTCTTCGCCGAACTAGTGCACCTATATAATTTACCATTGTATTGGGTGTGTTGGGGACACAAGAGACTCTTTGTTATTTGGTTGCAGGGTTGTTTGAGAGAGACCATCTTCATCCTACGCCTCCCACGGATTGATAAACCTTAGGTCATCCACTTGAGGGAAATTTGCTACTGTCCTACAAACCTCTACACTTGGAGGCCCAACAACGTCTACAAGAAGAAGGTTGCGTAGTAGACATCAATTACTATATGGTTTATTTGGTGGAAGATTATATGTACAGATCCATTATGCTATTTAATGCCCCTCTGATCTTGAGCATTAATATCATTTGTGAGTAGTTAATTTTGTTCTTGAGGCCACGGGAGAAATCATGTTGCAAGTAATCATGTGAATTTGACACGTGTTTGATATTTTAATGATATGTATGTTGAGATTCCCTTAGTGGTGTCATGTGAACGTCGACTACATGACCCTTCACCATCTTTGGGCCTAAGGGAATGCATTGTGGAGTAGTTATTAGATGATGGGTTGCTAGAGTGATAGAAGCTTAAACCCTAATTTATGCGCTACTTCGTAAGGGGCTGATTTTGATCCATATGTTTAATGCTATGGTTAGATTTTATGCGCTACTTCGTAAGGGGTTGCTAGAGTGGGAGGGTTGTTCAAGTAAGAACAACACCCAAGCACCGGTCCACCCACATATAAAATTATCAAAGTAGCGAATGTGAATCATACCAACGTGATGAAAGTGACTAGATGAAATTCCCGTGTGCCCTCAAGAACACTTTGCTTATTATAAGAGACCTATTTGACCTGTCCTTTGCCACAAAAGTATTGGGCTACCTTGCTACACTTTATTTACCGTTACCGTTACTTGATCGTTACAAATTACCTTGCTATCAAACTATCTGTTACCGACAATTACAGTGCTTGCAGACATTACCTTGCTGAAAACCGCTTGTCATTTCCTTCTGCTCCTCATTGAGTTTGACACTCTTACTGATCAAAAGGACTACGATTGATCCCCTATACTTGTCTGTCATCACATAGTTTCGTGGAATTTCAAATGTTGTTCTAATACCAACTAAAGGATCAAAGAGGATCGAGAAGTTGTCTAGAGGGGGGGGGGGCGAATATGGGACTTGCAAATTTATCATTCTCTTAGTTGCCTTTAGAGACTACCGTGGAAATGTATGCTCTCTTGATATGCAACTAAATTATACACCCTATATGATGCATTAAAACAAGGTGGCAAGTTACACAAGGCAACGAACAAGCAAGTAATAACAAGAAGTAATGCTATGGTTAAGAGATAGTCGAAAGTGATGGAGACAAAGATATAGACTGAAGTTCACACACTTGGGGGGTATGATAATCTCCGTTGACGAGGTGAGGAACAACACCCAAGCTCCCACAACAACGAATGCCTCACCTTACATCTAAGAACGTTGAACAAAAAATGCTCAAGTTTCCCTCTCACTAGCGGTAGCTCTTTGAGCGACCTCCAAATGCTTACAAACATGCCCGAGGCACAACCACATGAATCGAAAGCTCATGGGGAGCACCAACCGTCCAGGGTTCCCCACAAACTCAAGAGTAACAAGATTTGCTAGGATTTGGTGGGGAATCAACAAACTTTAGTTTTGCTTTCACGGATTTGTAGATCGAGGTATTACTCTTGCTCGTTCTAAAATATGGTATGGATTAAGTGGCTTGATAGATAGGAATCAAAGTTGTAAGCTTTGGATCAATGAAGGAAAGATGGATTGAGTTGTCACCTTCTTTTGGAGAAGAAGGGTGGCTTTTATAGGCCAACTCATTTCCCCCGTTATGTGTGCTACATAGCAATGCCAAATATTTGACATAATTCAAACAATCACTAATGTCGGATTATCTGGGTCAATGCCCGACATGGTACCTCATATTATGCAGTGTGATAACCCACAAGTATATGGGATCACAACAGTTTTCGAGGGTAGAGCATTCAACCCAAATTTATTGATTCGACACAAGGGGAGCCAAAGAATATTCTCAAGTATTAGCAGTTGAGTTGTCAATTCAACCACACCTGGAAGACTTAATATCTGCAGCAAAGTATTTAGTAGCAAAGTAATATGGAAGTAGCGGTAACGATGGCAAAAGTAACAGTAGCAGTTTTGTAGTGATTGTAACAGTGACAGCGGAAAAGTAACTAAGCAAGGAACAATATGTGAAAAGCTCGTAGGCATTGGATCAGTGATGGATAATTATGTCGGATGCGATTCCTCATGTAATAGTTATAACATAGGGTGACACAGAACTAGCTCCAGTTCATCAATAATGTAGGCATGTATTCCGAATATAGTCATACGTGCTTATGGGAAAGAACTTGCATGACATCTTTTGTCCTACCCTCCCATGGTAGCGGGGTCCTATTGGAAACAAAGGGATATTAAGGCCTCCTTTTAATAGAGTACCGGACCAAAGCATTAACACTTAGTGAATACATGAACTCCTCAAACTACGGTCATCACCGGGAGTGGTCCCGGTTATTTTCACTTCGGGGTTGCCGGATCATAACGCATAGTAGGTGTGAAAGTGCGTTATACCGACTAGAGGGGGGGGGGGGTGAATAGGCAATTTTTATAAATTCGTCTCTGAGGAAATTCTAACTGAGGAATTTCCTAAGCGACGAACTACTTAGCAGCGGAATAGATACTCAGGTGCAAGCATAACACGACAGTAGCATGGTCATCATGATGAAATGAAAACAAGCACAAGAGTACAAGTAGCGTGTAAACAGGATAAGCAGGCTGAGGACTTAGGACTGAAGAAATAGGGTTGAGGAAATTGAGAAAGTCTTCAATCAAAGTCTTCAAATAGTACAGATCAAGTTCAACAACACAAGAATGAGTAAATGGAAGAGTTGAGGAAATAAAACCAGTAGGCTTGATGAAGACAATGATTTGGTAAACTAGTTCAAACTGCTGTGGCAGTTGTACGTCTGGTTGGAGCGGCTAGGTATTTAAACCTGAGGACACACAGTCCCCGACACCCAGTCCAGGACACACAGTCCAGGACACCAAGTCCTCATCGTATTCTCCTTGAGCTAAGGCCACACAGTCCTCGCCCAATCACTCGTGGTAAGTCTTCAAAGGTGACTTCCAAACCTTCACAAACTCGGTCACCCAACGATCCACAATTCCTCTTGGATGCTCTAGACCATTGACGCCTAACCGTCTAGAAGATCACAGTCTTCAAAGGTAACAAGCGTCGGTTCCACACAGGAACAATCTCTTCAGCGATGCTCAATCACTTTGGGGTTTTAGGTGTTTGGATTTTGGGTTTTCCTCACTTGATGATTTTCGCTCAAAGTTCTCGGAGGATGGGTTGCTCTAATGACAAGTGTTAGTTTCTCTCGGAGCAGCCAACCAGCTAGTGGTTGAAGGGGGCGGCTATTTATAGCCTAGGGAGCAGCCCGACATGCCCTTCAATGGTATGACCGTTAGGTAGGTAGATATTTTGGGACAGCTGGCGCATATCACAACAACGGTCGGAATGTTGAGTATCAAATTCCATAGGGCTATCATGTTCCTCACTTGTAGGAAATCCGCACTGGCGAATTCCTAACTCCTCAGTCAGAACAAATTCCTCAAAGCCAGAAGAACTTCGTCCCTGTCACTAAAGAAATTGACTGAACTGTATGAGATTTCCAATGGCTTCAGTCGAAAGGATTGGGTAGTGTAGGCTTTGAGTTGAGCATCACTTGGAAATATGTTTCCTTAGTTTTTCCTCGACCCCCTTTAACAGTACGGTGTTTCCTATGACTCAAGAAAGAGAAAATGAAACTACGAAAACAAAAGTCTTCACGCTTCATAATGCTCGCATGATTATCCAAGTCTTCAAGGTCACACCATGTTCTTCACTTTCAAAATCTTCAGAAAGTCTTAAGAAATCCAAAGTCTTCAGTTGAAGACATTCATTTTTAGGGGTCGACTTTCTCTGTAAATATCAAACTTCTCATAGACTTATAGACCTGTGTACACTCACAAACGCATTAGTCCCTTAACCTATAAGTCTTTAATACACCAAAATAACTAGGGTCTTTTACATCTGTCTCCCTAACTTGAGCCCACTACTCACATTTGCCCCTAATTCGAAAGCCTGCTCAAAAATGCCCCTCTGCCATCATGTACCCTTATAGAATTGCCCTTCCATGCCGTTTTCGTCCAGTCAAGGCTGTTTGACCGGTAAGCGGTCGTTTCTTTGACATTTTTGCCCCTCCGTCCTTACACATGGGCCCAGGTCACCGGTTCACTCTCTCTCCCTCTCATTCTCTCGCCCGAGCCGCTCGCTCTCTCTTTCTCCCCCAAATCGCCTCCCGCCGTAACCCTAACCCTAGCTCGCTCGATCCCAACTCGCAAGGCTCGATCTACTGATGGCGTTATCGGTGGAGCTTCGGATCTGACTCCGTGTCGCACTCTGCTAGGGCGTGAAGGAGACACCAGTGACGGGATGGATGGGGACAACAGTTATGGCGGCGGCGGCGGCGAACGAGGGAGCACACCGCAGCCACAAAAGTATGCTTCGGCGGGTAAGTTTCTCTTCTAATCTAGTGTGCTGTCTCACGCCGTTTGTAGTTGTAGTTCGATTCGTTGTTGTAGTTGAATTTGTTGAACTAGTTCATAGTGCTCATGGCGTTGGGATCTCTCTCTGTTTTCCATGGTCATCGTAGGATGGACCTCGATAGAGCAGTTGGGATGGAATGTAGAATGGAAACCACACTTCTAGCTAGTGCTGGCACAAAATCATCCAATACAGGATTCTCCTTTCCTTTTGTTGCTGACAATCAATGGACTTTTAATCAGTTTAGATCTGCGTTATGTGCTCAATATCCATGGGGTCTATATGATGCAGTGGAATTCAGGTACTATGACATTGCAAAATCAGCTTGGGTCCCTGTCCAGTGTGATGACGAGCTTGGTATCATGTTTGCAATACATGATACTTTCCCTGCTAAACTAGAAATCAGTGTCATACAAAGGAAGAGAGGAGAGATAGAGAGCAGAGGAGCAAGATCTCAGTCTAGGTCTAAAGGTAGTACCAGCCAATCAAGGGGCAGAAAGAAAACAACAACTCATGTGTCTGACAGCAGTTCCATGCAGGCACCAGGAACACCTACTATAGAAGTATCTAGGCATGCAGGCCCCTCTCATAGTAGAGATTCAGGTGACCCCTATACTGAAGAGGTACTACCAGATGATTGGCCAAGTGATGATGAGGATGAAAAGTTGTTTCCACAGTTTGTAACAAGGAAGAAAGGCAAGGAGAAAGATGATGATGATGAAGATTATGTTCCACCCCTGAAGGCATGTTTGCTGAGGCAGGTGAAGATGAGAAGGAGGAGGATAGGGACATGGGATACTCTGAGACATCTGATGAGGAAAGACTAGATGTGCAATACAATAGAGATGATCCTTCTTTGAAACAGGGAACAATTTTTTCCAGTGCTATAGACTATAGAAATGCTCTTGCAACCTTCTCAATAAAGACTCAAAGTGAATTTGTGATAGACAAGAGTGACAGTACTAGGTTGACAGTACATTGTGCTTATAAGAGGTGCCAATGGAGGATGCATGCCTCCTTAATGAGACATAACACATTGTTTCATGTATTAACTATAGCAACTAACATTGCATTTGTAGTTAGCAGCATTGATACTATATTTTGTTTGTTTGTTGCAGCACATAGGTTCTGAAATGTGTTGCTGATGTGTCTGAACTTTCATGCATGCAGGTTAAGGTGAACAAAACTGCTCATACATGTCCCAGTGTGAACATGAGAAAAAGATTGAGGTCAGCTAAGAGTAGATGGGTTGGTGATGCCGTGAAGACCTGGGTTTTAGAGGATTCAGAAGTGGGACCAACATAATTGAAGAAAAATTTGAAGAAAAAGTATGGCCTGGCAGTTCCGTATATGAGAGTATTCTATGGGAAACAAATGGCACTTGACAATATCTATGGTAAGTGGGTTGATGATACGTCCAAAACGTATCTATAATTTCTGCTTGCTCCATGCCACTTTTGGGTGATATTGCTATGATATTCATACACTTCCATACACTTTTGATCATATTTGGACTAACTTACTAATCCAGTGCACCCCAGTGCCAGTTTCTGTTTTCGGCTGTTTTTGTATTTCAGGTTTTCACGTTTCGATAACTGCCCAGAAAAATCCAGAAACATTATATAAAAAAATCAGCGATCCGGAAACAACACTGCATCCGAAGGGCAGCCTGGGGGGGGGGGGGCACAGGGGCTCCAGGCGCCCTATGGGCGCGCCCCCCCTGGGCCCCCCGAGGCTCCCCCGGTGCCCTACTTTGGCATATATTTAAAGGGTTCCCCGTAACCCTCAGAACAGGACTTCTTTTCGCGATCCCATCTCTGTTCCGCCGCCGCCGCCGCTTCCAAGATCGGGAGCACCAGGAGAACTCTTCCCGGCACCCTGCCGGAGGGGAGGATCACCACCGGGAGCTTCTCCACCACCATGGACGCCTCCCGGATGACTCGTGAGTAGTCTCCCTTGGACCATGAGTCCATGACCAGTAGCTATGTGATGTTCTCCTCCCGTTCTTGTGCTTCACTAATTAGTCCTCGTGAGCTGCCCTACATGATCGAGGCACCTATGTAATCCTTATGCTGTTGCTATGTTGAGTTTGCTGGGATCCGATGGATTATGAGATTATGTTCAGATTGATCTTGAGTAATATATTTGATTCACCTCTTTTATATTTTAGTTCATAAGTAATTCTTGCATGTTCTCCGTTGTTATTTATTGCTTTGGCCAAGTAGTAGGTAGTGACTCCAAGAGGGAACGTCATGCTCGATTGTGGGTTCATGCCCCTCGATGACTAGCTTGAGTGACAGAAACATGAGTCTAGGGGATGTGCTGTTGCCACAAGGGGGAAAACAACGGTGCTTGTGCCCGCGGGTGCAAGGATTGTTTACTTTACGCAAAGTTCTTTTAATGCAGTTGTCTGTTGCATTGAGTTTACACTATGGGTGGGACTCGCAACTTAATACCAGCGAGATGTTCTGGATAGATATCTCAAGGTGGATGATTAGTGAGTAGTCTCCCTTGGACCATGAGTCCATGACCAGTAGCTATGTGATGTTCTCCTCCCGTTCTTGTGCTTCACTAATTAGTCCTCGTGAGCTGCCCTACATGATCGAGGCACCTATGTAATCCTTATGCTGTTGCTATGTTGAGTTTGCTGGGATCCGATGGATTATGAGATTATGTTCAGATTGATCTTGAGTAATATATTTGATTCACCTCTCTTATATTTTAGTTCATAAGTAATTCTTGCATGTTCTCCGTTGTTATTTATTGCTTTGGCCGAGTAGTAGGTAGTGACTCCAAGAGGGAACGTTATGCTCGATTGTGGGTTCATGCCCCTCGATGACTAGCTTGAGTGACAGAAACATGAGTCTAGGGGATGTGCTGTTGCCACAAGGGGGAAAACAACGGTGCTTGTGCCCGCGGGTGCAAGGATTGTTTACTTTACGCAAAGTTCTTTTAATGCAGTTGTCTGTTGCATTGAGTTTACACTATGGGTGGGACTCGCAACTTAATACCAGCGAGATGTTCTGGATAGATATCTCAAGGTGGATGATTAGTAGTAGATATTGATGGATTTCGGTCTACTTACTTTGGCGTACCGCCCATGCTTTGAGCCTCAACCTTTCTTGTAATGTAATCAGCATTGGTTTGCGTTCGTGGTCCTGTCAATTGCCCAGCTGTAATTTGCTTACCTCGCATAGCTGTTTTATCGTCTTTTGGGAGAGAGACATCACTAGTGAACATCATGAGACTCCAGTCCATATTACCATCATTGATCACATCCACTATTTACTTTTTGCTATTTTACTTACTATTGCAAAACACTATCTATCACTACTATCATATTGCTTTTAACCCTTTGTGAACTACAAGGCCGGAGAGATTGACAACCTCTCTGTACTCGTTGGGAGCAAAGTTATTTGTATCTGTGTGCAGGTCCACGTTGATTGCTAATTGCGCCGTTAGCAATTGACACCTACTTGTTGAACCTAGGAGTCTCTGGGGATTCGATCCTTGGCATCTTTGCTAGGGGAAAACACTTCTACTTACTGCATCTTACACCTTCCACTTGGGGTAACCAACGAGGGGTTCGAGGCCCATCAAGGAGTATTTTCTGGCGCCGTTGCCGGGGACTCCACTCTTCAGGATAGGGGAGTTGATGCTATCTTTTACCTTTGTTTTTTTAGTCTTGTTAGTTTACCTATCATTATTTTTGCTTTAGTTCCTTTTATCGAAAATCACAAAAAATAGTTATCTTGCTTGCTTGGTACTATGGGTTCCACCGAGAACACCAAGTTGTGTGACTTCACTAGTCACAACAACGATGACTTTATCAGCACACCTATCACTACACCTGCCACTTCAGCACCTTCATATGAAATTAAACCTGCTTTACTGAACTTAGTTATGAAAGAACAATTCTCCGGTGCTGGAGATGATGCCGCTTTACACTTGAACAACTTTGTTGAACTTTGTGATATGCAAAAGTACCAAGAAATAGATGGTAATATTGTTAAGCTTAAGCTTTTTCCTTTCTCTTTGAGAGGAGGAGCTAAAATTTGGTTTCAGTCTTTGCCTAGAAATAGCATAGATTCATGGGACAAGTGCAAAGATGATTTTATCGGAAAATACTATCCACCTGCTAAAATTATCCAACTTAGAAGTAACATCATGAATTTTAAACAAATGGATAATGAACACGTTGCCCAAGCTTGGGAACGTATGAAATCTCTTATCAAAAACTGCCCTACTCACGGTTTGACTACTTGGATGGTTATCCAAACTTTTTATGCAGGCTTGAACTTTACCTCGCGGAACCTGTTAGATTCGGCCGCGGGAGGAACTTTTATGTCAACTACACTTGGTGCTGCCACAAAGCTTCTCGATGAGACGATGACCAACTATTCCCAATGGCACACCGAACGCGCTCCAACAGGTAGGAAGGTAAACTCTGTCGAGGAGATTTCCTCCCTTAATGAAAAAGTTGACTTGATCATGTCTCTACTTTCGAAGCAATCTACTATTGATCCTCGTGATGTTCCTTTAAATTCTTTGATTGCTCAAGAACAAGTAGATGTGAACTTTATCTCTAGAAACAATTTTAACAACAATGCTTATAGGAGTAACTTTGGTAAAAATTCTAGACCGTTCCCCTCTAACTCTTATGGGAACAACAATGCTTATCCTAGTACCAAGAACTCCAATACTGAACTAGAGACCATGCTTAGAGATTTCATCACTACCCAAAAATCCTTTAATAAGAATGTAGAAGAGAAACTACATAAACTAGATGATCTTTCTTTTAAGGTAGATCACTTAGCCAATGAGGTAAAATTGCTGAAAATTGAAACTTCTCCTCTTAAGGAGAGGGAAGTCATCCCTATTAATGCTACTCTAGTACAAATTAATGAAAATATTAGGATGATGGCTAAGCTAAAAGAAAGATGGGCTAGAGAAAGGGAGGAAGAGGAAAGAATTAAGAGCCTTCCTACCCACCACACTGTTGCTACTATCCAAGTTATTGAGGATGTTCACACTCTTAGCACCCAATGTACTCCTGGTGCCAATGGACCTATTAATGGTGATGCTATGACTATAGAAACTACCAACCAAGTGAACCTTAAGGACACCACTACCACTTTACTTGATGCTCGTGACCTTGATTTTGATAATTGCACTCTTACCGAAGTTATTGATTTCCTTCACAAGATGTCTAGAGATCCCCGCACTAGCACGCTTAACCTTGCCTTCACGGAGCATATCACTAATGCTCTCATCAAAGCTAGGGAGGAGAAACTTAGAGTAGAAGCCTCCATACCTAGAAAGCTAGAAGATGGTTGGGATCCTATGATAAAAATTTATTTGAATGACTTCTCTTGTTATGCATTATGTGATGTTGGTGCTAGTACCTCTGTTATGCCCCAAAGGATATATGATATGCTTAAATTGAAACCTTATGATTCTTGTTCTTTTGGTGTTCATCTCGTTGATTCTTCCATAAAGAAACCTTTGGGGAGGATTGATGATGTTCTTATTGTTGTCAATGATAATTATGTGCCCGTTGATTTTACTATTATGGATATTGAATGTGATCCTTCATGTCCAATTATTTTGGGACGTCCCTTTTTGCGCACCGTTGGTGCTGTCATTGACATGAAAGAGGGTAATATAAAATTTCAGTTTCCTCTCAAGAAAGGGATGGAACACTTCCCTCGTAAGAAGGTCAAGTTACCTTTTGAGTCCGTTGTACGGGCTAGTTATTCTTTTACTCTTGATAAAACTTGATCTATGCATTATGCCTAGCTTAAAGGCATAAAAGAAAGCGCTTTTGGGAGGCAGCCCACATGAATAAATTTTTTGCTTTTTTTGTGTCTTGATGTTGTTTACTGCTGTAGCATCATCATTGTATCTTTGCTTTTCATATTTGTGCCAAGTATAGCCTCCGATTGCTAGAAAGTTGAAAAGTTGTGAGGTGCTGTCCAGGAAACAGATTCTGTCCTTGGATAGAAAAATTCGTATAAAATTACTGGATCATCTTTTTGGTCTGAATTGTTTCGACAGCATTCTCTATATAATTTTCTTTCGTGCATCAGTTCTGAGTTTTTTGATTTGAGTTGCAGAAGTATCCCGAACAGGTCAATTACTTCCTGCTGTTCTGTTTTTCACAGATTCTGTCCTGTTTTGCCTTACCTTCACTTTGCAAATTGAGAACTTGCTTTTTCTTTGCAAAAACCTTTTGGCAATCTTGAGAAACAGTAGAACTTCAAGAAGATCCTTATTTCCAGCAAGGTATAATTTTTTTATTAAGGGTACTAACCTCGCTAATCAGATTATGATGAGTTGTGTATGAAGGGAGTTTTCAAGTGTGCGAGGGAAGATGATAAAAAGATTCAGGAGTGTCAAGCGCTCAAGCTTGGGGATGCCCCCGTGCACCCCCAAGAAATATTCAAGGAGACTCAAGCGTCTAAGCTTGGGGATGCCCCCCCCGTGCATCCCCTTCTCCATCAACATTATCAGTTCGTCTTTCGTTTCGCTATATTTTTATCACTTCATATGTTATGTGCTATGCTTGGAGAGTCTTGCTTTTAGTTTTCTTTTTAGTTTTTCATAACGAGTCAGAACCCAACATTCCTTTATGTGGGAGAGAAACACGCTCCACCTCTACCTAGAACATTACATAGAATTTTCATGTCTATCTATGCTGTGTGTGTTCTTTGTCTTTTAATAGCTACTATCATACTCTGCTCTTAGTATTCATGCTTATCCTTTTAAGAGCTTTTATTTAGTTGATTGCTTGAACTCTCTTTAATTACCATGCTCACCTTATTAAAAGAGTTTGCTTCCGTTGCATGGGTTAATGTGTCTATGATAAAGATGCTACTTTCATGATGGTGCTTAGTAGTTCAGGTTTTCTTTGGTTAATCTCAAATAGCTGGGGGGTTCCCAATGTGTTATTGGAGTACCAACTTGGTTTGTTTCCCTATGATGTGGTATGGTTTAGTAATATCTTCCTTCGAGAATTTATTTTGATTGACTTGGCGTATGCTCACGCATATTCAAGACTGTAAAGAAAGTCTGTCAAGCCTTGATGATCTTTTGTTTCTAAGTAGTGATATAACTACCATGCCTGATTCAATATTGCTTTGTCGCTCTGCATGATTATGACCGTCATTGCTCTCTTAGTTGGTCGCTCCCAGTCTTTTGCTAACCTCCACCTGCACTAAGCAAACTAACCATGCAATACATAGCTCATGGGAAAGTAGCCTAAAAACTATTGTGGTAAAGAATATGTTGCTTATGTATCTTATTTCTTATGAGTTGCTTGCTGAGCGGTAACCATGTTTCTGGGGACGCCATCAACTGTCACACTTTTGTTGAATATCATGTGAGTTGCTATGCATGTTCGTCTTGTCTGAAGTAAGGGTGATTCACCGTGGGTTGAATTAATATGCATATTGTTAGAGAAGAACATTGGGCCGCCAACCAATGCCATGCATCATGGTGGAAGTTTTAGCTTGGACCTTAATCCTCAATCTCTTATGAGAATATGCTTATGCATTAAAGAGGAGTCCATCATCTATTTTCTATGTTGTCCCGGTATGGATGTCCTCAAGTTGAGATTTATCAAAAACGAGAAATCAAATGCAATCTATCTCCTTGGACCTTTGTACAGGTGGCATAGAGGTACCCCTTTGTGACACTTGGTTAAAACATATGCAATGCAATGATAACCCATGGGGATCCGAGCTAATTAGGACAAGGAGCGAGCACTATTGGTATTCGATGCATGAGGCTTGCAACTTATAAGATGTTTTATGCATGACACATATGAAGTGCTACTACCGTTGACACAACTGCTTCCATGTTTTCAAAATAAAAGCTCTAGCACTTAACCTTTCTTTTACCTTTATGTTGAAGCACCAACTACTGAGAGCATGATTGTCATTCTGAGTGTAATGTGCATTGTTCCAAAGTAGCATTGTCTTTTGCATGATTGTGATATCGTTTATTCTGAAATGATTGTATCTAGTCATCACTTAAACCTTGAAGGTGCCCTTGCTTTTATGTTTTGCATCACTAAAGGGGGCAAGCTAGATATCACTTTATCATATTTGCACATCATGTTCATTGCAAATATTTTTGATGTTTCAGTTTCATATTGTAAAACTTTCAGTCATTTGTGATTTTCTCTTGAGACAACTTAATTACTATAGAATCATTGTCTCAGTAAGCTTTTGTCATATGACTATGAGAAAGTCCTATATGGTTAATAGCATGTCACCACAGAAATTATTCTTGTTATCATTTACCTACTCGAGGACGAGCAGGAATTAAGCTTGGGGATGTTGATACGTCCAAAACGTATCTATAATTTCTGCTTGCTCCATGCCACTTTTGGGTGATATTGCTATGATATTCATACACTTCCATACACTTTTGATCATATTTGGACTAACTTACTAATCTAGTGCACCCCAGTGCCAGTTTCTGTTTTCGGCTGTTTTTGTATTTCAGGTTTTCACGTTTCGAGAACTGCCCAGAAAAATCCAGAAAAATTATATAAAAAATCAGCGAACCGGAAACAACACTGCGTCCGAAGGGCAGCCTGGGGGGGGGGGGGCACAGGGGCTCCAGGCGCCTTGTGGGCGCCCCCCCTGGGCCGCGCCGGGGGGGCCCCTGAGCCCCCCGAGGCTCCCCCGGTGCCCTACTTTGGCATATATTTAAAGGGTTCTCCGTAACCCTCAGAACAGGACTTCTTTTCGCGATCCCATCTCTGTTCCGCCGCCGCCGCCGCTTCCAAGATCGGGAGCACCAGGAGAACTCTTCCCGGCACCCTGCCGGAGGGGAGGATCACCACCGGGAGCTTCTCCACCACCATGGACGCCTCCCGGATGACTCGTGAGTAGTCTCCCTTGGACCATGAGTCCATGACCAGTAGCAATGTGATGTTCTCCTCCCGTTCTTGTGCTTCACTAATTAGTCCTCGTGAGCTGCCCTACATGATCGAGGCACCTATGTAATCCTTATGATGTTGCTATGTTGAGTTTGCTGGGATCCGATGGATTATGAGATTATGTTCAGATTGATCTTGAGTAATATATTTGATTCACCTCTTTTATATTTTAGTTCATAAGTAATTCTTGCATGTTCTCCGTTGTTATTTATTGCTTTGGCCGAGTAGTAGGTAGTGACTCCAAGAGGGAACGTTATGCTCGATTGTGGGTTCATGCCCCTCGATGACTAGCTTGAGTGACAGAAACACGAGTCTAGGGGATGTGCTGTTGCCACAAGGGGGAAAACAACGGTGCTTGTGCCCGCGGGTGCAAGGATTGTTTACTTTACGCAAAGTTCTTTTAATGCAGTTGTCTGTTGCATTGAGTTTACACTATGGGTGGGACTCGCAACTTAATACCAGCGAGATGTTCTGGATAGATATCTCAAGGTGGATGATTAGTAGTAGATATTGATGGATTTCGGTCTACTTACTTTGGCGTACCGCCCATGCTTTGAGCCTCAACCTTTCTTGTAATGTAATCAGCATTGGTTTGCGTTCGTGGTCCTGTCAATTGCCCAGCTGTAATTTGTTTACCTCGCATAGCTGTTTTATCGTCTTTTGGGAGAGAGACATCACTAGTGAACATCATGAGACTCCAGTCCATATTACCATCATTGATCACATCCACTATTTACTTTTCGCTATTTTACTTACTATTGCAAAACACTATCTATCACTACTATCATATTGCTTTTAACCCTTTGTGAACTACAAGGCCGGAGAGATTGACAACCTCTCTGTACTCATTGGGAGCAAAGTTATTTGTATCTGTGTGCAGGTCCACGTTGATTGCTAATTGCGCCTGTCGGGGGAAACTTTCCTCCCACGAGCACCTATGGGACCGGAGCCCCTTCTACGTTGCGGTAAGGGAGCGGGGGGAGCACGGAGAGCAGATCGAGGAGCGCACGCGGGCAGTTTTACCCAGGTTCGGGCCGAGCGGACGCGTAAAACCCTACTCCTGCCTTAGGTTGTATTGAGTTCTTGAGCTCGGGAGCTTGAAGAGCTACAGTACTAGCTACACCGAGCGAGAGAATTGTCTAGGTTTCGAACCGAACCCCCTCTACGTTGTGCATGGGCCTCCTTTTATAGCTCAAAGGGGTCACCGACAGGTGTCAACGTAGAGGAGGGTAAAAGTGTAATTTTGGTGGTAGTTGTAACAGTGCATGAACAGTATATGAACAGTGGTCTTCACCTAACTTTGACAGTGGGGGACAAGGGCCTTAAATGCCCGTCGCCGTCGACCCCAAAAGTGCCCGTCTATGCTTCTCCGTTCGCCACGGTGGTAGCCTCGTCACCGTGGCCTGCCACCGTGTGCCCCAGGCTGCACAGCCATCTGCCACGTGCCCCTGGAAGGGCCCCAGGGCGACGCGTGGGCCGATGAGGTGGAGCGCGGGCACACAGCGTAGGTTTCCCCGGCAAGCACCTTGCCGGGGGAGTGATCTTGCCGGGCCCGGAAGCTTGTCGCTCTCCGGGTCCTGCCGGGGCGCAAGGTGCGCCGAGGCATCTCTTGAGATATGTATTCCTTGGCCTTCCTGGCAAGCTCCTCTTGCCAGGGTCTTGTGCTAAAGTGATAACCTTGAGCCTGGTGAGGCCTTCCCGGCAAGCTCCTCTTGCCGGGGTCTTGATCTTCTGTCTTGTATACTTTGTTCTTGAATGGCTTCATAGGGACCAGAAAGGTTCCCGGCAAGCACGTGGTAAGCCCTGCCACGGGAAGCTGCTACTGCCCGTGCACAAGTTGGGGTACTAAGGTACCCTTATCTTAGTACACCGACAGGAGCCCCCGGGCCTGGGCCACACATGGTGCCGAGCGCTGTTGGGCCAGGCCCAAGACAGTGCACGGGCACACGCGGCCCACGGCAAGCCGTATCCCCTTCCGTATCCGCCGCATCCCTCCCTAACGGCACGCGTCGATTGCGGCGTCGTGGGAGAGATCGTGGCCTGTTCTTTAATGGGAAATGCGGAACGTCCCCCACTCCCCCCTTAAAAGCAAAGGAAGTAGGGGCAGTTCCCCTCCATCGTCTTCATTGCGCCTTGATTCTCCAGAAACCCCCATCGCCCTCCGCCTCCCAAAGGTCGACAGAGAGCCAAGCCCCTCCCTTCCTCCGCCGTCTCCCGCATCCGCGGCACCGTCGACCTCCTCGCCTCTTTCCTCACCGCCCCCGCCATGGCTCCGAAGAGTGACAAGGTGAAGAGCGACAAGGCCAAGAAGGAGAAGTCCGAGCAGGCGGCGAAGCTGGCAGCCCTGCGGAAGAAGTGCGTGGTCTTCGCGCCGAGGCTTGGCGCGAGGGAGCTGCGGAACAAATACTATTTGTTCTGGGCGAGGGAGACCAAAGCTCATCCCCGCACCAGAGTCTTCCCCGCCGTCGCCGCTGACATGTTCCCCGACGGGTACTTTTTCTTTGCCGCGTTCTTCCATTGTGGTCTGTGCCCTCCGTTCTCGGAGTTCTTTTGCGATGTAATGAATACATACGGCCTCCACCTTCTAGATTTCACCCCCAACGCCATCCTTACGATGGCCGTTTTCGTACATCTGTGCGGAAACTATGTTGGGGTTCATCCAAGCGTAGCTCTTTTCCGCCACTTCTTCATGCCTAGAGTAGAGTCAGGTGCCCCCCTCTCTGGCGGCATCTCCTGGATCTTTAGGCTGAACAAGAAGGACTCGTACCTGAAGGGAGAGCTTCGCGGCAAGTGGGAGGAGTGGAGAGCCGATTGGTGCTGGGTGCTGGAAGATAACCCTGAGCCCTTTACCTCGCCGCGCCAGACTGCCATAGTGCGCGGCAGGGATTGGAGTGAATTGGCCCCGGAGGACAGCAAGCTTAATATCGCCCTTATTAGGATCATTCGTCTCTGGGTCGCCAATCTGACTATCGGAGAAGTTGGAGCAGATTTCCTCCGCCGCCGCATCGCCCCTTTACAAGAAAGGAAAAGGCCCGCCTGGGAATTCGGCAATGCGGCGGACATCATGAGGCTACGCCCTGGATTGAACTACAACTTCACCGCCTTGGAGTTGAAGGGGATGGTTTGGGAGCTCTTCAAGCACGACCCCAACCACCCGGAGTGGTTCAGACCTTCCCGTGGAGTGGTGCCGCTGTGCAACAGCACTGCCCGCGATTCCCTACGCGCGATGATGCCCGAGTGTGACTCCCACGGCGTCGTCCCCACTTGGCTGGAGCCTCCACCGGATACCGTGCTGACCTTCTTCGATAACTTGGTCGAGAAGCCCCGCAACACCGAGGAGAACAAGGGCCTTACCCGGGCTACTACTGAGCGGGATATAGCTTACATCGCCTCCAGGATGGAGGAGGCCGCCGCAGCTGCGGCTGCGGGTGACTTTGGATATACTGTGGAAGAGGCACAGGCCGCGGACGCAGTGAGTCAAGCAGAGGAGGCGGAAATCCTCAAGCTGCTGAAGCTTGCGCCCGAGGAGTTTGCCGGGGAGCCTTCCGTGAAGTTTGCCGGGACGAGCGAGGTTGCCGGGGGAGCGAGGCCGCCAGGCATGGCACTGAGTCCAGCGGGCCTGCCGAGGAGGAGGAGGACGCCGAGGCCGATGAAGACTCTGGTGGATCTCTGAATCTTGACGACGATGCCTCCTCGTCCTCGGAGAACTCTCCGCCACTGCCAAGCCCAACGCAGCAACCGAAGAAGCGCCTCCGCAAGGCAGCTGAGGCGGCGAGGCCACAGGCGTCTCGACAGCAGCCGGCGCGCCGTGCGATGCGCGCCACCAAGACGAGCGAGGTCATCAAGGAGGCGCCCCGTGCCCGAGCGCCAAGCGGAGGGGGATCTTCCCGGAGCGGAACGGGTGCTCCTTCTGCCCCTCGGTCCTCGGCGACGACGGGGGCCGGGTCTTCGCAGCCCACAACCCCGGAGACCGCCAGGCGCCCGAGGGAGCCTTCTCCTCCAGCTCCTCGCGCGGGAGCACCCCAGGCGGAGTTTGACTTCTCTGCCCTCAGCTCCGACGAAGAGGAAGAGAAGTAAGTACTTGTAATTCTTTTAGTTTCTTCGATTTTGTCTTGATTTTCCTTGCTTGGTTCTGATCTTGCTTTTGTTTCCAGGACCTTGACCCAGCGGATGGCGAAGAGGGCCAAGATCCCCGTGGTCACCATTGAGGACGACGAGCCCGTCGCGGCGACAAGCGACGCGCCGGCGACGAGCTTGCCGGATCAGCCTGCTGCTCCGAGGAGCAGCCCCCAGCGCAGCCCCCAGCGTAAGTTTGGTATTCGTTTTTCCGCTTGATGGGCGCGCTCGAGGTTGCTGCTTGTACTGATATTTTGTTGTCTTGTGCAGAAGTGGAGCCGCAGCCGCAGGAGCGCCAGGAGGTCGCCCCCGACAAGCCACTTGCTCCACCCTCCCCGCCAAGGATGAACTCCCCGGCAAGGGAGAACGCTCCGCCAAGGATGGGCACTCCGCCAAGGGCGAGTACCCCCGCCAAGGGTGAGCAGCCCGACAAGGGCGAGAAGCCCGCCAAGGGAGGGCGCAGGCGGCCCTCCGCCAGCAGGGGCCACTACTCCGCCGCCAAGGGAGAATTCCTCGGCGAGGGACCCCGTCGTCGAAGAAGTCCGTGAAGGTAAAGCTTGTAATTTCTTCTTCCCGGATTCGTCTTTTTTGGATATTTGCTTGACTCTTTCTTTTCTTTTTCTTCTGCTAGATCCTCCTGCACCGGAGCGGATGGAGATGGAGGCCACCGCTGAGGAGGAAGTGCACGGCGCCGGCGGCAACACCACTGCCACCGAGGGAATGGCTGGAGCCGATGAGCCGGCCATTGAAGAGACCGCCCCAACCGCTGGTGCCGCTGCAGGGGAAGGGACCGGCAACCATAACGCTGGCCCGGAGGCTGCGGGAGCGCCGGACGCTGCACCGGCTGTCGACCCTTCCGCCTCCGCGGACCGGTCGGGCGTCTACTTGGAGGCCGCCAACGGGGTTTTCATACAAGTCCCGTGGGCGTCCTCGTCTCGAGCACCCGCGGAGGGAGAGACCTTTGACGGAGAGGTCCTCGCCTCCGCTGGATTGAAGGTCGTTGAAGTGCCCGGCAGCAGCGACGAGCCCGAAGAGGAGAGACTCCTTCGTCGGCTCCTGGCCTTGTATCGGGCCAGGCAGGCGAAGTTGGAGTCTCGGGAGGCTCTGGCTGCCAAGGCTGGAGCTGATCTGGAGAAGCGCGCCGCGAAGCTCCGCGCCGACAATCAAGCGGCCCTCCGCAACTTGGCGGAGGAGCGTGAAGAGCTTGCCGGGGCGCAACAAGCCTTCCTCCTTGAAAAAGCGGAGGCCGAGGAGCAGCAACGACTGGCCGCCGAGGAGCTGTCCCGGCGAGAAGGAGTACTCAACCAGCGGAAGGTCGACCTCGATGCCCACGAGGACGACCTCGTCGCCCGGGAGCAGGCCATTGGCGGGGCTCTGAAGGAGGCGAGGAGCACTGCAGCCGCCGCAGAGACCGCCAAGAAAGACCTGGAAGCCAAGGTGGAGCAGCTGGAGTTGTTCCTGAAAGTGCAACTAATCCCCGGGTGGTTTTGGTAATTAATAACAACATATATATCATTGAACTAATATTTACTTGAGAATCATTTCAGAGAAGTTCGATGATATGGGTATGGAAATGTCTGAAGAAGTGGACCCCTCAAAATGCTAAGACAAGCATTGGCAAAAGCTCAAGACTCTATTTTTGGTTTAGTGATCAAAGATCACATTGAGTCCATAGGAAAAGCCAATACTATTAAAAGGGGATGAGGTTGTGTTAATGATCTGGTTGCTCAAGTGCTTGGTGATCTAGCTCCCTCAACTATCAGCACTCTTCACTACTTAACACACTCATAAGTAATCTCGGACAAACCGATTCTGCAAACTCAGTCCCACCGAGATGAACCACCTCAGTTATTCTTCCAAACCCTAATTTCTCGGTCCATCCGATTTTGAGTTTCGATCTCACCGAAAATGGACTGCCAACCTTCTGTAACCAATTGACATCACTTCGGAATATCCGAGTTGTTAATTTCGGTCCCACCGAGATGGCAAGCTCCAACCTTTGACTCACTTCGGACACACCGAGATGGTATTTTCGGTCCCACCGAAAATCCCAACGTTCACTATATTTGAACTTTCGGTCTGACCGAGTTTTCACTTCGGTCTCACCGAGATTGGTCAAATATGTGTGTAACGGTTGGATTTTGTGTGGAGGCTATATATACCCCTCCACCCCCTCTTCATTCGTGAGGAGAGCCATCAGAAAGTCTACCACTCCTACCATACACTTTCTGAGAAGAGAACCACCTACCCTTGTTTTAAGATCAAGCCATTCCATTCCTACCATATGAAACTTGATTTCTAGCCTTCCCAAGTTGCTTTCCACTCAATCCTTTCTTCCACCACAGCCATATCAGTGAGGAGAGTTGAGTGTTGGGGAGATTATCATTTGAAGCACAAGAGCAAGGAGTTCATCATCATCAACACCATCTATTACCTTTTGGAGGGTGGTGCCTCCTAGATTGGTTAGGTGTCGCTTGGGAGCCTCCGTCTTTGAGATGTGGAGTTGAACCAAGAAGTTTGTAAGGGCAAGGAGATCGCCTACTTCGTGAAGATCTACCCCGAGTAAGGCTAGTCCTCCGTGGGCGTAGGCCATGATGGAATAGACAAGGTTGCTTCTTCGTGGACCCTTCGTGGGTGGAGCCCTCCGTGGACTCGCGCAGCCGTTACCCTCCGTGGGTTGAAGTCTCCATCAACGTGGATGTACGATAGCACCACCTATCGGAACCACGACAAAAATCTTCGTGTCTCCAAACTGCGTTTGATCTTCTCCACCTCTCTTTTACATGTGCAATTTACTTTCCGCTGCTATTACTCTAGAATTGCATGTGTAGGGTGATACTTGAATTGATCTTAATTGCAAAACTGCCAAAAACATTGCATGATCAAAAGGCAAATTTTTTATAAAGTCAAGTAGTCTAATCACCCCCCTCTAGACCTACTTTCGATCCTACAAGTGGTATCAGAGCTTTGGTCTCCATTGTTTTGGTTTCCATTGCATTGGACTCCATAAGCTTGGTTTCACAACCTAGGAGAGTATGGCGTCTAGTGAGGGTAATTATCGTAGAGGTCCTTACTTTGATGGTACAAATTTTGCTAGTTGGAAGCATAAAATGAAAATGCATATTCTTGGTCATAACCCAGCCGCATGGGGCATTATTTGTGTTGGTATGCAAGGTGATTTCTTCGAAGAAGGAAAAGTTCCGGATCGCGAAGCTACACCGGAAGAGTTGCGGATGTTGCAAAACAATGCTCAAGCCTGTGACATTCTCTTCAATGCTTTGTGTCCCGAGGAGTTCAACAAAATCAGCCGTCTTGAGAATGCTAAAGAGATTTGGGATACTTTGGTTGAAATGCACGAAGGTACTGAATCTGTGAAGGAATCAAAGCTAGATATTCTTCAAGGACAACTTGACAAGTTCAAGATGAAGGATGGTGAAGGAGTCGCTGAAATGTACTCTAGGCTTGCTCTCATCACAAATGAGATTGCCGGCTTAGGAAGCAAAGAAATGACCGACCGATTTATCATTAAGAAGATTCTCAGAGCTTTGGATGGAAAGTATGACACCGTGTGCACTTTGATCCAAATGATGCCAAACTACAAGACCCTCAAGCCAACTGAAGTCATTGGAAGAATTGTTGCTCATGAGATGACACTTAAGGGTAAGGAAGAGCTTCACAACAAGTCAAGTGGTGCTTACAAAGCTACAAGTGATGCTCCTACTACCTCAAGTGACAAGCTAATTTCCAATGAAGAGATAAGCCTAATGGTCAAGAACTTCAACAAGTTCTACAAGAATAGAGGCAAAGAAAGAAGCTCAAAGTCTAGATCATATGATGAAAAGAGATCTTCTAGCCGTGATCGAAATTGCTACAATTGTGGAAGACCCGGACACTTCTCAAATGAGTGTACGGCTCCCCACAAGAGAAGAGAAGAATCTCCAAGAAGAAGAGCAAGAGATGAGTCACCTCGGAGAGAGAGAAGGAGTAGAGATGATCGTTATGAACGAAGACCCTCTCGGAGAAGCAAGGATTCGGAGAGGAAAGACAAGTCATCAAGGAGCTACACAAGAAGAAGACATCAAGCTCATGTAGGTGAATGGGTCTCCGGCTCCGACTCCGACAATCAATCCGATGGAAGCTATCACTCCGACTCCGACTACAGTCAAGATGAAGGTGTTGCCGGACTTGCACTCGTATCCTCCAACTCCAACTCCTACGACTTATTTGACTCACCAAATGAGGGAATTGGAAGATGCTTCATGGCTAAAGGCCCCAAGGTAACACATCCTGAATTCATTGACTTTGATAGTGATGAGGATGACTTGCTTGGTGAAGATGAGCTCTTGCATGATAAATCTAGTGAGCTTAGTAATGATGAAAATGCTAGTAGTCTTTATAGTCGAGAAGAGTCGAATGACAATGCTATGAAGGAGATTGAGCGTCTAACTAAAGAACTAAACACTCTTAAGTTAGCTCATGAAACAACTCAAGAAGATCATAGAGAGCTCCTAAGATCTCATGAGAAGCTACGCTTCGAGAAGCTCACTCTAGAGCAAGAACATGAGTTTCTAAAAGCGATCAATGACGATCTTCGAAAGAAGAGTTCTTCATATCTTGCCAAACGACTTCTCTTGTCTAATTTCTTGCCACCTATTAAGACTAAGCATGACAAGCATAAGAAAAATTCTTCCTCTAGTATTAACAATAACAATGTTAAATCCAATATTGTTGCTTCTAGTAGTTCTCTTGATTCCACTAACAATGTTTCAAGCCAAGTTACACTTGAGCAAGAAAATAGCTTATTGAAGGAAATCATAGAGAAAGGTGTCTACAAGAGTCTTGCCGGAAGCAAGAACTTTGAGGAGATTGTTCGCAAACAAGGAAGACACCGGAAGAATCAAGGGATTGGTTTTGAGCGAAAGTTCAACGCCGAAGGTGTTGAGTGGGAAGAAGGTCAATACCCTACTCCACAGTTTGTTTCACAAAAGGAGAAGTATGATCCTACTTCTTCCAATGTGGAACAAGCTCAAGATGACCTTCCACCACAAGACCACAAGCTAAAGGCCAAGGACAAGCTTCAAGAGGAGATTGATGCATTCATTGAAGCACCTCAAGCCATGGTCAAGTGGGTTCCCAAGGACACATCAAGTTCTACTTCGTCAAGCTCAACTACAACACCAAGGATTCCCATCAAGATGATGTGGATCCCAAAGATGAAGAACTAGAAGGTTCTTGAGGGTGACTCCGCCAACAAACTTCACTCATATTCATTTTGGCAAGAACTTGTGCAATCAACTTCCACATCATGCACTAGTTCATGGAGTCACAAACCCTCTTGTTGGTAAGTCAAGGGACAAGGTAATAATTGCTTTCATGGACATCATCTTTTATGTACTTCACTCTATGTCTATGGATATTCTTGTTTGTTCCTTGTGGGACTAACCCATGTAGGTATTGAAAGTGCCCTAATCCAAAGGATTGCTCCCAACTCTTGATGATCTGCATCAACATTGAGCATCCACATCTTCAACATCTACATGAAGTCTTCTACGACAACCCAAGGTTAGTTTGACCCTTTAAAAGGGGTTTTCACATCTAGGGGGAGCTTTGCTCTAAAAATTGAGCTAAAACATCTCCAAATGATGTGAACACATAAATGCTTTATGTAAAAGTGGTAACCCCACTTGTGCTTAAACGATGAGTATGACCTATGATCAAATGTTCTCATTTGGCTCCTAAGTCAATATACTCATATATAGATGACCTAGTCATCGACAAATTGTGTGCTAGTAGCTAGAGTGTTGGTTGTGCATGTTTGACACATATTTCAGTTGCTATCTTATTGTGTGAGCATGTTGAATGCATGATTTTATCCATTCAAGGACATCCATTTGTTGTTTTGATTGTTCTGATTTTTCTGGCCAAATGGATGGACAAGAATGCCTAAGCACCTTCCCTAGCTATCTATGCTTTCTTGTCTCAAATTCTATTCATGCTCATATCACAACTTTGAACAAGTCTTTTTCGGACAGTCCGAGTGAGGAGCACTCGGAGCCACCGATTCGTCTAAGGCTGACTTCCAAAACCTTCTAAGTCCATTTCGGTCTGACCGGCTTCTCAATCTCGGTCCAACCGAAACGCTTAGACTGATCTAGGTTTCATCTCGGTGAAACCGAGTTAAAAATCTCGGTCTGACCGATATGCGTAACTGCACAACAGTTATACATCTCGGTGACACCGAGTTTTTCAACTCGGTCCCACCGACAGCATGGGGTTATATATACCTGAGGGCTGCGCGCGATTTAATTCTTCAAACCGTTCGCCCCCAAGACCCCTGCTGCCGTCGCCCTAGTCTACGGATCGTCGCCGTCGTCGCCTGTGCGCCCTCGCCGCAGGTCTCCGCCGCCATCAACGGTAATCATCTCCACCGTTGCCGCCGTAGAGGGATTCCACCAAGTTAGGGTGTATCCCGATCCCTTTCGTGCTCCCCATCCGATTCTTGCACGATAGGCTTGCCATGATTCAATCCACGTTTGAGATATTCCCTATACATTAGTTCAGATCCTCTAGTTTCGAGCAAAATTCTTAGGTTTAGGTTTCCACGGAACGCATCTCGGTGAAGCCGATTTTGAAACTCGGAATGACCGATTTGGCCTCTGGCCATTGCACTGCATCATTCGGTTTAACCGAGTTGTGCCAATCGGAATGACCGAAACGTAGTTTCAGTGAAACCCTAAGTTATCGGTAGGACCGAAACCCATTTCGGTCTGACCGAAAGTGGTGTGTAGGTTTCTGTTGAACACTTCGGTTTCACCGAAACTTAAAATCGGTTTGACCGAAATACATTCTGTGAAAACTCAAAACTAAGTTTTGAACTCATTTTTTTTTTGCAAAAACCTCTGCAGTTGTGATAACTCTTCTACTCTGCCTATACCTTATCTTTTCACAGGTTTTCAGCCATGTCAGATGTCAGTGACAGCCAGAACAGGTCTGAGTCACCTTTTGCTGAGATCCCAGAGGCAGATACAAGTCCTGCTAGCAGCTCCAGTGATGATGGTGAAAGGAGCACCCCTAGTGGTTTGCCTCCTGCAGCCACCAGAACCAGGAAGAAGAGAACTTCTGATGATGAGGACTCTGACTTTGTTGCTGAGGAAGTTACCTCCAAGCCAAAGAGGAATGTGGTTGCCAAAGAGCACCAAGGGCAGCAGTCAAGGAAAGGCACAAGCAAAGTAAAGCAGTCAGCAGTTGCAAAGAAGCTCAACTTGGAAGAGCCTGCTCCAAGCAAGGTGAAGAAGACTTCCAAAAGGAAGAGGGTAGTATATGCTGAACCTCAAGTTGATGCTGCAGAAGAAGAAGAAGAAGATGCACCCCAGCCTCCTCCTCAGAAAGCTAAGTTCATGGGTGATGCTATTCGGGCTCAAGCCTCCTCTAAACCCAAGAAGCCTGCTCAAGCCAAGGCAGCTCCAGCCAAGCCCAAGAGAACAACCAGAAGCATTCCAACTTCTGAGAAGAACAAAGGTGAGATGCCACCGTCTGAATCAGATGAAGAGCATGTGTTGCTCAAGCTCCGTCCCAAGTTGCCACTCCACAATGATGCCCATCCTCAAGCTGAGGACATGAAGGCAAGGAAGGACAAAGGTCTCAGGCTATGGAGACAGTCTGATCCATATGCTGTAAGGAGAAGGACTACTGTGGACCCCAGATTCCACACCAGAGAGCAGCAGGATTTCTATGAGACCGTGCTGATGGATAAGAAGCCCATTGTTGCTGACACCAGGTATGTTGACTGGAAGTATATTGACAGTGAAGAGCACCGGGACTTCTTTCCCCATGTGCATGAGAGCTTTACTGCATGTGGAGTTGCTGATTTTGTGGGTCAAGAGCTGACAGCTTGGAATGACGAGATGATCATGCAGTTCTATGCCACAGCCCACTTCTATCCTGATGGCAAGATCACCTGGATGACTGAAGGTCAAAGGTTTTCTTCGACTGTTGAAGAATGGGCAGAACTTCTGAACGCTCCAGTGCAGAGAGAGGACGACATTGATGTCTATGGGATTCCTAAGAAGAGTCATGATTCCATGAAGAACATGTACAAGGAGATCCCGGCTACTGATTTGGAAGGATGGAAGCTTGGCTCAGTGTACTATCTCCAGGCAGGTCTGACCACCACTAACACTATTCTGAGGCATACATTGATGCCTAAGTCTGGAGACCACCGCATGATTCGAGGCTATTCTATCAACATGCTGCACATTCTCGATGAGAAGGCACCTTTCAAGGTGATGGACTTGATGGTAGAGACCATTAAGAGGACTGCAGCTGACCAGAAGAGGTCGTGTGGGTTTGCTCCGCAGATACAGATGCTCATCAACGCCAAGTTTGGCACGGGCAAATTCATGTTGGATAGGAAGCACTTGCCACTGCAGCCAGAGCATGAGGACAACGTAGTTGTGATGGATGAAGAGGATCCTACCTCAGTTGAAGGACAGGCCAAAATCGAAGCTGCAAAGAAGGCTAAAGCTGACAAAGAGGCAGCAGCAGCAGCAGCTAAGCCAAAGAGCTTTGGAGAACAAATTCTTGAAGCTACCCAGAGGATTGAACAACGCCTGGCCAGCATTGAGCAATCTCAGGAGAGCTTAGAGAGGATTGTTGAGGACAAGATCCACGCTCTGGACGTGAAGCTGACTGAGATTCAGGTGTCTGTCAACAAGCTTGAAGCAGACATGGAGGAGACAAGGCAGGAGAGAGCAGAGCTTATGCAGGATGATCTAGTCCAGGACTCTCATCGCCAGACTACTCAGGTTCCCAGAGGATCCAGATCTGCAGCTATCCCAGTGACTGACTCCAGGGCTACCACTTCAGCACCAGCTACAGCTCCAGCAGTTGCTCCAGCTTCAGCATCCACTCCTCTAGCGCAGACATCAGCAGAAGTCTTCGCCGATGCAGCTATCTCTACACCAACATCTACCCAGACGGGAGCCGCCAGCAGAGCCCGCAGTGACGCTTAGCTCTATACCTTTTCAAACTTTTTGGTAACTTGTTGCCAAAGGGGGAGAAATTGTTATAGATCATAGGGCTTCGAGAGAGAGAGTGCTCTTTCGTCTTTCGTTCTTTTGCCGGTTTCTTTGAGATACATTGGTTTCTTTTGGTCTTTCGAAACTTTCAGTGTGCTTGCTACTACGTTTAATGCTACCTTAATGAGTGCCTAGTCATACTATGCTTTAATGTGTGCTTAATGCTTATCATATGCTATTCCTTATTGTATGGCTATTTACTCTTGTCTTGGTGATTGAGTGCATGTTATTCATTCTTATCATTTTGTGCGCTCCACCAAGAAGTATGTGACATGGAAGAGTGACCCATAATCCTAATCGATTGTGCATTTGCATTCAAACGCAATTTTTAAATAATGCACAAATTTAGGGGGAGCTCTTGTTTATCACATACTTCTCAAAGCGACGATATTACTCATTGATTATATCTTTTGTCGAAGCTTTGATCTATATGTTGTCATCAATTACCAAAAAGGGGGAGATTGAAAGTGCAACTAATCCCCGGGTGGTTTTGGTAATTAATAACAACATATATATCATTGAACTAATATTTACTTGAGAATCATTTCAGAGAAGTTCGATGATATGGGTATGGAAATGTCTGAAGAAGTGGACCCCTCAAAATGCTAAGACAAGCATTGGCAAAAGCTCAAGACTCTATTTTTGGTTTAGTGATCAAAGATCACATTGAGTCCATAGGAAAAGCCAATACTATTAAAAGGGGATGAGGTTGTGTTAATGATCTGGTTGCTCAAGTGCTTGGTGATCTAGCTCCCTCAACTATCAGCACTCTTCACTACTTAACACACTCATAAGTAATCTCGGACAAACCGATTCTGCAAACTCAGTCCCACCAAGATGAACCACCTCAGTTATTCTTCCAAACCCTAATTTCTCGGTCCATCCGATTTTGAGTTTCGGTCTCACCGAAAATGGACTGCCAACCTTCTGTAACCAATTGACATCACTTCGGAATATCCGAGTTGTTAATTTCGGTCCCACCGAGATGGCAAGCTCCAACCTTTGACTCACTTCGGACACACCGAGATGGTATTTTCGGTCCCACCGAAAATCCCAACGTTCACTATATTTGAACTTTCGGTCTGACCGAGTTTTCACTTCGGTCTCACCGAGATTGGTCAAATATGTGTGTAACGGTTGGATTTTGTGTGGAGGCTATATATACCCCTCCACCCCCTCTTCATTCGTGAGGAGAGCCATCAGAAAGTCTACCACTCCTACTATACACTTTCTGAGAAGAGAACCACCTACCCTTGTGTTGAGATCAAGTCATTCCATTCCTACATATGAAACTTGATTTCTAGCCTTCCCAAGTTGCTTTCCACTCAATCCCTTCCTCCACCACAGCCATATCAGTGAGGAGAGTTGAGTGTTGGGGAGATTATCATTTGAAGCACAAGAGCAAGGAGTTCATCATCATCAACACCATCTATTACCTTTTGGAGGGTGGTGCCTCCTAGATTGGTTAGGTGTCGCTTGGGAGCCTCCGTCTTTGAGATGTGGAGTTGAACCAAGAAGTTTGTAAGGGCAAGGAGATCGCCTACTTCGTGAAGATCTACCCCGAGTAAGGCTAGTCCTCCGTGGGCGTAGGCCATGATGGAATAGACAAGGTTGCTTCTTCGTGGACCCTTCGTGGGTGGAGCCCTCCGTGGACTCGCGCAGCCGTTACCCTCCGTGGGTTGAAGTCTCCATCAACGTGGATGTACGATAGCACCACCTATCGGAACCACGACAAAAATCTTCGTGTCTCCAAACTGCGTTTGATCTTCTCCACCTCTCTTTTACATGTGCAATTTACTTTCCGCTGCTATTACTCTAGAATTGCATGTGTAGGGTGATACTTGAATTGATCTTAATTGCAAAACTGCCAAAAACATTGCATGATCAAAAGGCAAATTTTTTATAAAGTCAAGTAGTCTAATCACCCCCCCTCTAGACCTACTTTCGATCCTACAGTTCCTGAAGGCGAGCGAGGACAGAGTCACTGCGCTCAACGTGGAGCGGGAGAAAGACGCCCACACCAACTCTGAGCTGCAGGTACGTCTCTCCGAGAAGGGCACAGAGCTCTCTGATGCCAAGAACTCCATCGCTGACTTAGAGTTGAAGGTCTCCACTCTTACTGATTCGCTCGACGCCGCCCGGGACCGCGAGACGAAACTGAAGGACGAACTCCGCAAGGAACGGGGCTTGGTGGAGAGCGCCGCCGTCTCGGCGAACAACTTCAGCCGGGCAGTGGAGCAGTGGACTGATGAGCTGGTCACCTCCGCTGCCAATATTGACAAGGAGATGATGGCGCTGAGGGCGGAGCATCACGTGTACTCTCCGGACGAGAGTCTCCCCCATAGCGCCAAGTTGAGTCTGTTCTTCAGGGGAATTGCGCCGGCGCTTGCGTGGCTGCGGGAGAAGATCCCCGTGCAGCTGGCCGACGAGGCGCGTCGGATCTGCATGGGCACCCTGGAGCGGGTCTTGTCGAAGATCGTCTACCGCAACCCCGACATCAACCTCGTCAACGTCCTCCGCACCTTGCCGCCCGAAGCTGATCAGGAGGCGTTGAAGGCGCAGGTTGCCCACATCGTCGCCAAGGTGGGCAAGATCACGAGGCGTGAAGGCGACCGCGTAGACTAGATTCCTTTCCTTCTTCTTCCTTTGCCGCTGCCAATTAAGTCATAGGCAGTAGTTGATTAGAACAGCGGCAAGCTATCTTTGTAATATACAATCTTATTTCGAGCTATCAATGCAGTGTTATCTCCCTTGCTTTGGTCCCTTCACTTTGTATGCACTCCACCCTACGCTTTTAGGGAACTTGCCGGCAAGGGGCCCTTGCCGCAAGCGCTGAGTGCTGGACTCTTAGCAGCCTGCTGGTAATAGCCTTGCCGGCAAGAAACCTTGCCGCAGCTAGTCGCAGCACACTTAGGTTGCTGAGCGAACTCGAAAACGAAGTAAGGGCGCGACACTTGTCGCAGCTCACTTAAGTCGTTGAGCGTGCTCGAAACAAAGTAAGGGTGCGGCTAGCCACGGGTAGGTTCCTCCGCGCACAGGTTTTCCATACAAAGTGTGGTTGTTCAAGGAAGATAACTAAAATTTAAAAAATTTGAATTACTCAAACTTTGGTAACTTAGCTTTCATAGATTGTTTGCTCCCCAACAAGGCTTCTCTTTCTTGAACAGCACTTGGTTCAAGCACTTGGTTCCTCCATCTCCTTCCCCCCCGGCAAACTTGTGCGCGATGAATATTCCTTCTGCTTAAGAGGGAAAGAAAAAAGAGGAGGAAAAACAAGTATAGGGCCTCATGGCTTGCTAATGCTTACCGGGGATGTGCGTTGCACATAGTGTCAGATGATGCATGCAAATAATAAAGAGAAGCATGAAAATGACAAAAAGTGCTAAGCACAAAAGCTTTACTGATGCACGGGGTCTGCGCCCGGCTTTGTACAAAGGTTTACATGCAACAGCGGCAAGACTTGTACAAAAGGTGGTTGCCGGAGCGGATCACGGCAACCGTGC
Source organism: Secale cereale (assembly GCA_902687465.1). NCBI lineage: Eukaryota > Viridiplantae > Streptophyta > Magnoliopsida > Poales > Poaceae > Secale > Secale cereale. The sequence goes on along the minus strand of LR738711.1, from coordinate 768,687,031 downwards.
CTTACGGGTGAAACTTGCGAAGATGCTCTATGTTCCAGGAGTTGCTCACCGGTAAGCCTTCTTCGGTCTCAAGGCGGAGAACGCCGGGCCTTGTGACTTGTCTCACCCGATAAGGGCCTTCCCACTTCGGCGTCAACTTGTTGGAATTCTTGGCGGACTGAACACGCCGAAGAACAAGGTCGCCTTCCTCGAGTCTCCTGGCCTTGACCCTGCGGCTATGGTAGCGACGCAGGGCTTGCTGGTATCGAGCAGCTCGTACAACAGCCTGGAGACGTTCCTCCTCGAGGAGCAATGCGTCATCTTGTCGCAGTTGCTCTTGCTCGAGCTCATCATAAGCGAGCACTCGAGGAGATCCGTATACGAGTTCCGTGGGGAGAACTGCCTCTGCTCCATAGACAAGAGCAAAGGGTGTCTATCCGGTGGCTCGATTTGGTGTCGTCCTGATTGACCAAAGAGCCGCCGACAACTCCTCTATCCAGTTTCTTCCGCACTTGTGCAGCCTGTCGAAGGTCCTTGTCTTGAGTCCGCGCAGCACTTCAGCATTGGCCCTCTCCGCTTGACCATTGCTCCTCGGGTGAGCAACAGAAGCGAAGCAGACCTTGGCGCCAAGGTCTTGGACGTACTGCATGAAGGTGCGACTTGTGAACTGTGTGCCGTTGTCAGTGATGATCCTGTTAGGGATTCCGAAATGGCAAACAATCGATCTGAAGAACCTGACTGCTGACTGTGCTGTCACCTTTCTCACTGGTTCCACTTCTGGCCACTTTGTGAACTTGTCAATTGCAACGTACAAGTACTCAAAGCCCCCGACTGCGCGGGGAAAGGGGCCGAGGATATCGAGCCCCCAGACCGAGAAGGGCCAGGACAAATGGATCGTCTGGAGAGCTTGAGCTGGCTGGTGAATTTGCTTGGCATGGAACTGGCACGCTTCACACTTGGTTACTTGTGCAGTTGCATCTTGGAGGGCTTCTGGCCAGAAGAACCCTTGCCGGAACGCCTTCCCGGCAAGTGCCCTTGCGCCAATGTGGTGGCCACATATGCCTCAATGTATCTCTGCCAACAGCTTCTGTCCATCTTCCCTGGAAATGCACTTCAACCTGACACCATTGAGTCTTCTTCTGTACAGTTCATTTTCAACGAACTGGTACATACTTGGCTGCCTGGTTATTTTCTCTATCTCTTCTGGCTCGTCGGGAAGTTCTCCAGTTTGTAGAAAGCGGACGATCTGCTGTGCCCATGTTGGAGCTTGAGGCTCAACAACAAGGACTAAAGGCATAAGGGCTGCTGCGGGAACCTCAACTTCTACGGCAAGAACCTGCGGCTCTGCCGGAGCTGATGGTCCCCCGGCAAGCCTGCCGGGGCAAGGCTTGTCGGGAACGCCTGCTTCAACTGTACAGATCCTTTGATCTGCAGGAGCAAACTGTTCCTCAGCATCTTGGCTGTTGATCTTGGGGACCTTGGCGGCGGCTTCTGGAAGATCCACCGGCAAGTAGTCGCCGGAGACCAACTTTCTCTTCTTGTTTTGCCCAACTGATGGTGTAACGGATGGCTGAGTTAACTTGAGAAGGAAGGTCCCTGGTTCCACAGGTAACTTCATTGCAGCACACTTTGAGAGGCCATCCGCAATATCGTTCTGAGCTCTTGGGACGTGCTCCATTTGCAGACCTTCAAAGTGCTCTTCAAGCTTCCTCACTTCATCAACATAAGCTTCCATCAAAGGGCTCTGGTAACTCTTATTCACTTGTCGGACCACCAACTGTGAATCTCCCCGCACAATCAACTTCTTAATCCCAAGTTCGGCCGCAATTCTGAGGCCGGCAAGCAAACCTTCATACTCAGCAGTATTGTTTGTCGCTTGTTCCTTGGGAAAGTGCATCTGAACAACATACTTGAGGTGCTCTCCGGTGGGCGCTATGAGTACCACGCCGGCACCGGCGCCTTGCAGCGAGAAAGCACCATCAAAGTACATCATCCATTCGTTGCTCGCTTCTTGGACGGGGACACTTGTCTCTGGAACTTCTTCATCTGGCGTTGGGGTCCATTCTGCTATGAATTCTGCCAAAGCTCTGCTCTGTATGGTTGAAGTACTCTCAAACTTGAGACCAAAGCTTGACAGCTCCAGTGCCCACTCGACGATCCTGCCTGTTGCTTCTGGATTTTGCAATATCATCTTCAACGGAAAGCGAGTGACCACTGTTATCTCGTGTGCTTGGAAGTAATGGCGCAGCTTCCTTGAGGCCATGAGGAGGCCGAACAGCAACTTCTGCACCCCAGAGTATCTTGATCTAGCCCCCTGCAAGAGGGAACTTACAAAATACACTGGGCGCTGCACCATCTTCTTTCGCACTTCACTTTGTTCCTGCGCAGACTTGTCCTTGTCGGGGCCAGAGCTTGTCGGGGAAGCCCCCTGCTTGCCGCTGGATTCGCTTGCCGGGGATGTGAGTTCCTCATCTGCCTCCCTCTCCGCTACTAACGCAGCACTAACCACTTGATTGGTTGCCGCTAAGTACAGCAGCAACTTCTCTTGTGGCCTAGGTGCGACAAGTATTGGAGTGGAGGACAAGTATCATTTCAAGTCTTGCAGCGCTGCCTCCGCTTCCGGAGTCCATTTCATAGGACCTGCCTTTTTCAAGATTTTGAAGAAAGGCAGGGCGCGTTCTGCAGACTTTGAAATGAACCTGCTGAGGGCAGACACACAACCAACAAGTCTTCTTACATCCTTGACGCGCTTCGGGGCTTCAATCTGCTCGATGGCTTTTATCTTGTCGGGATTGGCTTCAATCCCCCTCTTGGACACAAAGAACCCGAGAAGCTTGCCGGAGGGAACTCCGAAGACGCACTTCTCGGGGTTCAGCTTGAGTTGGATCTTGCGCAGATTCTCAAAGGTTTCCTCTAAGTCTTGGATCAGGGTATCTTTGCTCTTGCTCTTAACCACTATATCATCCATGTAGGCTTCTACATTTCTGTGAATCTGTGGCTCAAAAGCAGTGTGCACTACTCTCGCAAATGTTGAGCCTGCATTCTTGAATCCAAAGGGCATGCGTATGAAGCAATATGTGCCACATGGAGTAATGAATGCAGTCTTTTCTTCATCTTCCTTGGCCATGAATATCTGGTGGTAACCTGAGTATGCATCAAGGAAGGAAAGCAGCTCACATCCGGCGGTGGAGTCAACAATCTGGTCAATACGCGGCAAGGGAAATGGATCCTTGGGACACGCTTTATTCACATCAGTGAAGTCTATACAAAGTCTCCACTTCCCATTGGCCTTGCGCACGACAACTGGATTGGCTAACCACGTAGGATGGATTACACCTCTAACTAGGCCTGCTGCTTCCAACTTCTTTATCTCTTCGGCGATGAATTCTTGGCGCTCCACGGCTTGCTTCCTGACCTTCTGCTTGACGGGCCGCGCATGAGGACAAACAGCAAGCTTGTGCTCAATTACCTTCCTGGGAACGCCGGTGATGTCAGATGGTTGCCATGCAAACACATCGACATTCGCCCGCAGGAAGGCAACGAGCGCGCTTTTCTATTTGTTGTCGAGCGTAGCACTGATGGTGAAGGTACCACCAGTGCCGTCCTCCTTGGCGGACACCTTCTTGGTTGCCGGTGGAGCTGCCATTCCTTTCTTGCACTTGCCGGTGGAGCTCGATGGTGCGTCCTCGACGGCAGCGCAGCACTCCGAAGAGGTGCGTTTGCCGGAGTGGGCCCCAGAGCTCTTGCCGGACTTGGTCTTGGTCTTCCCCCCGGGAGCTTCAGCGGCAAGTGTGTTGCTCTCTGCTGCGGCTGCTGCGTCTCGGTAGATCTTGTCGGCGCAGATAAGCGCGTCCTTTTTGTCACCGGGGACAAATATGACGCTTATCGGCCCCGGCATCTTAAGTACGTTGTAGGCATTGTGGGAAGTTGCCATGAACTTGGCGAGGGCAGGACATCCAAGTATCCCATTGTATGGTAATGGGATATCGGCAACATCAAACGTGATCCTCTCCGTCCTGAAGTTGAGCTCCCCGCCAAAGGTCACTGGGAGCGTAATCTTTCCCTTCGGCTTGCTCCTTCCCGGGTTGATCCCTTGGAACGACCCGGTTTCTTCGAGCTCGGCGTCTGGGATCTGTAGCTTCTTGATCACAGCTGAGGAGATCAGGTTCAGGCCGGCCCCGCCGTCAACCAACATCTTGGTGACCTTGAGGTTGCAGATAGTTGGTGAGACCAACATCGGCAAGCACCCGACCGCTATGGTGCGGTTAGGGTGGTCCTCAAGGTCAAAGATGATGGGCGTGCCGGACCACTTCAGCAGCCTGCGTGACTCGACGGGCGGCTCAGCTGCGTTCACTTCTCGCACCCACTGCTTGAGCTGGCGGTGGGAAGTGTGCAGAGAGGCACCTCCGTCGACACACAGAACCTCTGTGGCCTTCTGGAACTCCTGCTCACTGTTGTCTCCTTCTTCCATGTCATCATCGTCGTCTTCCTCCTCATCCTTGTCGCGGCCCCGGGGAGGTCTGTCACCTTGCCGCTGCTTGGCCTTGCCGCGGCGTCCTCCCCGGCCATTGAACGGCCGCTTCTTGCCGGGTTCTCCTCCGCCTCCTTGGGCCTTCTCCTTGTCGCGACGCTCGTATTCAGCCTTCTGCTGTTCTACGAGGTACTCGACTCTTTTGCAGTTCTGAAGATCGTGGCCCTTGGTGCGGTGGATCTTGCAGTACTGCTTGTCGGAGCCGTCCTGCTTGTCGGCTGCCGCTACAGGGGCGGGCTCCTTGCCGGAACCGCCAGCCTGTGCCTTCTTGGCGGGAGCCTCCTTGCCAGACTGCTCGACAACCAGCACCTCCTTGCTCTTCTTCTTTCTGTTGTTCCGCCGCCGGCTCTTCCTTGCCGGGGCGGCATCCTCGCTGTCGCTTCCTCCTACGCCAACATCCTCTCCGGGGAGTCTCCTCCCCTCTTCGGCACGTGCACACTTGTCAGCCAGAGCGTAGAGCTCGCTGACATCCCGGATCTTGGTCATAGCCATCTCCTCCCTCATCCGGCGGTTACGCACGTTCTGGTGGAACGCGCTGATAACCGCGGCAGGGTGGACGTCGGGAATGTTGTGCTGGACGCGGCTGAATCTCTGGATGTACTTGCGCAGGGACTCTCCCTCCTTCTGGGCTAGGATGTGGAGATCGCTCTCCTGGCCGTGGGGTTTGTGGCCGCCCGTGAAGGCGCCAACAAACTGGTGGCACAGATCCGCCCACGAAGAAATGGAGTTCTCTGGCAAGTGCATAAGCCAAGACCGGACGTTTGGCTTAAGCACTAGCGGGAAGTAGTTGGCTAGGATCTTCTCGTCGCGTCCCCCGGCAGCCTGCACCGCGATGGTGTAGATGCTGAGGAACTCCGAGGGGTGCGTCTTGCCGTCGTACTTCTCGGGTACGTCGGGCTTGAAATTCTTCATGCTGGGCCACTGGACTTGCCGCAGCTCACGGGTGAACGCAGGGCAGCCTGCCGCGTACGGCAAGTCGCCTGGTTCACTGGGCGCGTGTGTGTCGACAGCGGTCCCAACGCGCTGATCTGACTGTCTTCGGGCTTCTCGTCGACGCTCGATGCGAGTCCGAGCGTCTTCTTGCCGCCTGTCGTCTAGGACTTGGCGTTGATTACGGCGAGCCCGCGGATCCGATGACGCCGTGGAGTCGTCGTCGACGTTGATCCGGCGGGGTGGCGATTTCTGCTTCCGTGGCGGGGAGTGCACGGTAGTTGCACCCCCGGCGGTCTTGTCGCCATCGGCCTTCGCTTGATCGACTTGCCGCGGCCGTGAGGTTGCCGGCTGCTGTGGCGCGTCGTTGTTGGCGAAGGCGATGATGCTCTGAATCGTCACCCTCCAGTCTTCGGCCTTGTCTGCCGCTGGAGGGAAATTGAGGAGCAGCTGTGCTCTTGCTAGAGCTTCTGCTGGAGAAGAGGGGAACAGCGGCGAGCGGTGCGAGGAGCGGGACACGCTCGGACTTCTAACCGCGTTAGAAGGAGCATGTTCCCGCCCCGGCGACCGCGCCTTGCTTGTGCCAGCACGCTGGCCTTGAGCATCCCGCGATCCTCCGGTTTGGCCACGCCCCAGCAAGCGTATGGTACCTCCACTACCACGCCGCTGCGGGTCTTGTACCTCCTGAGAGAGACGTGGTGCGTCCACGGACACCGAGGCTTTGGAATTCGCCCGGTCGTCCGTCTTGTCCTTGGACTTGGTGGCGCCGTGAGTTTCCTCGCCGGCGACCACCCTTCCGTCGGCGCCTCCTCCACCAACCGTTGGTTCTGGTGGTGGTGGAATCGACGCAGACGGGCCTCCGACCTCCGAAGCCTTCTTCTTCGGAGGCATGTTGTTGTAGCTGATGAAGTTGATGAAGCTGGAGAGGTTGATGAAGAATGCGCCCGCGTGAGCGCCGGATCAGGATCGCACAACCTCGACGCCCCCTACCTGGCGCGCCAAAGATGTCGGGGGAAACTGTCCTCCCACGAGCACCTATGGGACTGGAGCCCCTTATACGTTGCAGTAAGGGAGCGGAGGTAGCACGGAGAGCAGATCGAGGAGCACATGCGGGCAGTTTTACCCAGGTTCGGGCCGCGCGGACGCGTAAAACCCTACTCCTGCCTTAGGTTGTATTGAGTTCTTGAGCTCGAGATCTTGAAGAGCTACAGTACTAGCTACTCCGAGCGAGAGAGTTGTCTAGGTTTCGAACCGAACCCCCCTCTACATTGTGCATGGGCCTCCTTTTATAGCTCAAAGGGGTCACCGACAGGTGTCAACGTAGAGGAGGGTAAAAGTGTAATTTTGGTGGTAGTTGTAACAGTGCATGAACAGTATATGAACAGTGGTCTTCACCTAACTTTGACAGTGGGGGACAAGGGCCTTAAATGCCCGTTGCTGTCGACCCCAAAAGTGCCCGTCTATGCTTCTCCGTTCGCCACGGCGGTAGCCTCGTCACCGTGGCCTGCCACCGTGTGCCCCAGGCTGCACATCCATCTGCCACGTGCCCCTGGAAGGGCCCCAGGGCGATGCGTGGGCCAATGAGCTGGAGCGCGGGCACACAGCGTAGGTTTCCCCGGCAAGCACCTTGCCGGGGGAGTGATCTTGCCGGGCCCGGAAGCTTGTCGCTCTCTGGGTCCTGCCGGGGCGCAAGGTGCGCCGAGGCATCTCTTGAGATATGTATTCCTTGGCCTTCCTGGCAAGCTCCTCTTGCCAGGGTCTTGTGCTAAAGTGATAACCTTGAGCCTGGTGAGGCCTTCCCGACAAGCTCCTCTTGCCGGGGTCTTGATCTTCTGTCTTGTATACTTTGTTCTTGAATGGCTTCATAGGGACCAGAAAGGTTCCCGGCAAGCACGTGGTAAGCCCTGCCACGGGAAGCTGCTACTGCCCGTGCACAAGTTGGGGTACTAAGGTACCCTTATCTTAGTACACCGACAGCGCCGTTAGCAATTGACACCTACTTGTTGAACCTAGGAGTCTCTGGGGATTCGATCCTTGGCATCTTTGCTAGGGGAAAACACTTCTACTTACTGCATCTTACACCTTCCACTTGGGGTAACCAACGAGGGGTTCGAGGCCCATCAGTTGACTCTTTTCAGTTATTGTATACTTTCAAGGCAGAAGTGGAGAAAGCATCTCCTGGCAGTGTAGTTAGCATTGATAAACACACTGTAGAGTACAAACTAAATGGGAAAAGTAGACAGAAAGAGTGCTTTAGAAGAGTATTTGTTTCTTTCAAAGCATGCTGGCAAGGTTTCTTGAATGGATTCATGCCTTATCTTGCAGTAGATGCCACTGCATTAAATGGTAGATTTAGAGGGCAACTAGTTAGTGCATGTGCTGTGGATGCCTGCAACTGGATCTTCCCAGTTGCATATGGAGTTCTTGAGGGAGAAAATATAGAAAGTTGGACTTGTTTTTTCCAGAATTTAAGAGAGCTCATAGGACACCCACCAGGTCTTGTTATCCACACTGATGCATGCAAAGGCCTGGAGACTGCAGTGGAAGCTGTGTTCACAGGTGTGGAGCACAGAGAATGCATGAGGCATTTGGCTGCAAATTTCACAAAAAAGTTCAGGGGGAAATTCTTTGATGAAAATTTATGGCCATGCTCACTGACATATAGCTTAAAGAAACACAACTACCATCTTAGGCAGTTGTATAGTAAGGCTGGTGTGAAAGAGTACTTAGAGGAGCATCATAGCAAGCTGTGGGTAAGGTCACTGTTCAATGAGTTGTGTAAAGTAGATTATGTTAATAACAATCTAGCTGAGTCCTTTAATTCAAAGATTAAAAAACGGAAGGGTATACGCATTGTGGACTTGCTAGACAAAATAAGACAGTTTATAATGGAAAAGTTTGATCTGAGACAGCAGATTGCAGCTGGAACATTCATTGGCCACATCATAATCCCCAAAGTCATGAAAATGCTTCATGCAAAATCTAAGGATCTTGATATGGAGATAGTGAAGAGAAGCACATATGAGGCAGAGATCACAGCAGTTGACAAGGAAAAAAGAGAGTGGAGATATCCAGTAAATTTGGAAACTAGGACTTGCAGTTGTAGAAAGTGGCAGTTAACTGGACAACCTTGCATACATGTTTGTATTTTATTACTTCAATGAGAGGCCCAGTAAGTGAGATCGATCAATATGTACATGAGTACTTTTCTGTTGCTAAGTACAATGCCACTTATGCTGAAAATTTGCCATCAATGGAGGGCAAACAACAGTGGGATGTGGTGGATCCTGGGTTTAAATTGTTTGCTCCATTGCAAAACAGGGCCCCTGGTAGACCTAGGAAGACCAGAATTAGGGCAAAATCTGAGGGAAAAGGACTTGGAGGAAGGAGAAAGAAATGTGGTAGGTGTGGAAGGCTTAGCCATCGTGCCACTAACTGCAAGGAATCCATTGACCCAGCTTTTGGAGAAGAAGAGCACTAGGGGGCTGAAAATGTAATGGATGACCATTTAGATGCTGAAACTGATGCTGACAATGAGAAGGAGGAGGATACTGAGGCTGAAAATGCTACAGAGCTTGAAACTGATGTTGAAAATGCTACAGAGCTTGAAACTGATGCTGCAATTGCTACAGATGCACCAACAATGTCATCTGCTGTAAGGTACAATAGCTACAGATGTTCTCCTATCAATTTTTGCTTCATTTAATGTTCTCATTTATTTTTCTACTTCATTTAATGTTCTCATTTCAATTGTAGCCCAAGAAAGAACTACAAAAGGGCAGCTGATAGAGGGATGTCACCAGCCAAGAAGAGGCTAAAGTGTACACTATATCCTATAGTAGGTTATGTAACTGAAAGCAACCAGCTTAGCAAAGAAGTGGGCAAAATTGTGACCACAAGGAGGAGTTCAAGGCTCTTAACTACTCCTGCTAGAAACACCCGGAGCAAGAAGATCCTACAGTAGAATCTGTGGCTGGAATCATTTAGTGTTGTTTTTGTTGTTTAACAACTATTTCTGAACTTGTTAGCTGCTATCTTAAGTGTGTGATGCTGAAGTTTATGAACTTATGTAATGGTGAACTTGTGAGCTGCTATCTTGCATGTGCAATGCTGAATTCATGTTATTTTGTGAGCTGTTATCTTGTGATCTTCTAGTTTCAAATATTATGTCAGCTGCTATCTTGTGAGCTGCTATTTTGTCACAACAGATCATTTGGGCAAATATTTCATTCTATCCTATTTTAGTGATTGTTCCAAGCAATATGCCAAGCAATATTATTGAGTCATTTCCAATTGGCAACATCACAACATTCCCAAATCACAACATTGTTCTGGTGATAATACATTCCCAAACTAAGCTCCATCACAGCATACACTACAAAGAGAAATCCATTTAGTATGGATTATTAGACAACCCACAAACAAATGTGGCCAAAATGCTAATACCAAGAACTATGATAAATCCCCAAGCTTGCATAAGCTCGTTCCTCTTCTTTAACTTCATCTTCAGTTTCTTGTTCTTCTCGGTTAGATACATCACCCTCCTATCTAAATCATGAGCTTTTAGCCAGCTCTTCTCCAATCCTGCATGAAGCTCCTCAAATGCACGAGCAACGCGTTCGGTCGGTGGCGGGTCAATCTAGACAACCCAGTCACATTCATCAGGAAGCTACAAAATCAATGATCGAATGACAAAGAGGACAATGACCAAAATTGAATCAATATTAACAGCCAAACACTTACATCAAGAGGGCAGCCGAAAAACCTTCTACCGGAGCTTCCTCCTCCCTAGGCGACGCGACGAGTAGGAATAAGCCCATGGCCAGGGCACCGCCGAGTCGACCGAACCTCAAGGCCATAGAATGTCAGATCGGGGATGTAAAACTCCGATTCAAACTGAACTATCCCTTCACCATCGACCTAACAGCAGAAAAATCACAAAAATAGATGAACCCTAATTCCGCAACATGCCCAAATCTCCCCCAAATCAACACTGAAACTTACATTGGCGGCCACCGACGAGCTCGCAGAAGACATGCCGGACGAACACATCGCTCACCACGCCCTGCCCCTCTCTCCCCGACCGCGGAATCGCCCGATCCAGTGTGTACTCAGAAATGCCCTTGTCGTCGCGAGGAAGAAGAAAGAGGGGGAGAGAGAGTGAACTGGTTAGTTGGGCCCATGTGTAAGGATGGAGGGGCAAAAATGTGAAAGAAACGACACGTTAGTGGTCAAACAGCCTTGACTGGACGGAAACGGCTCGGAGGGGCATTTCTATAAGGGCACATGACGGCGGAGGGGCATTTTTGAGCAGGCTTTCGAATTAGGGGTATATCTGATTAGGTGGTTCGAGTTAGGGACAGAAATGCAAATGGCCCAAATAACTAAGGGGCACTAGATGCACTTACAATCTCCTCCTTTTTGGTGATTGATGACAATATAGGTTAAGTTTTCAACGGGGATAAACATATGAAGTGTAAATACTGATATTGAGGAATTTGATTGCAAGATATAGAAGAACTCCCCCTGAAGATGTGCATAGTGAGGAATTTTCTTCTGAAGCATTGCACATTTGAAGAGTAGTATCATGGAGATCTCCCCCTATATCTTGTAATTCATACACGCATACAACATGTGATTTGTAGAGTTTGAAATGCATGATGAAATATGGTGACTGATGTAATTCAGCATGCGTGCATTAACATATATGAGGAAATAGCATGCAGAAGAAAGCAAAAGTATCAGACCACCATCGGGTTTAAGTTTACAACTCGATCCAACAAAGTCTTCAAAAGAACGAGTTGTAACTTAGCAAAAATATGCCCATATATAAAGACCTGCTTGAATACTAACTCAAATTTCTCCCCCTTTGTCATCGAATGACCAAAAGGGACGAAAAATGAGCACTAACGCCCTTGAAGAATATCACGAAGACGAGGAGCGCTAGTGTTGTTGGGGTCGGTTGTTTGAGCAGGGCCTGCCGCAGTGTCGTCCAAATCTTCATACTCGTCAGTCTCGCGTGATGAAGAATATGAGCTGGCCACCAACGAAGGAACTTTGACTTTCTTGAATTTCTTCGCCGGAGGCTGAGACCAGTCAAAGTCTTCCTTGAAGCCCATTTGCTTCAGATCTTCTTCGCTGTAGAGATTAGACATAACAGCCCAGGTGCGATTGAAAACTTCATGGAGGTAGTAGTGGTTTTTATCCACTGCATTATATGTCACAGTCATGTTGTGAAGAATTGAACCAAACTGCCTCTTGACCCATTTATGGTTGCGATCGACCTTCTAATGAAGACTGAGGAGAAGCTCATGATCAGTCACCCCCTTGGAGCTGTGCCTTGAGGATTTTGCTTGGAGGCATTGGCGGCAGAGTCATGAGTGGTAGAGTCATCATTGGTAGAGTAGGATGCAACTTTGCGAAATTGACCATCCAATGAACGAATGCCTTCATCAATGATCGCAGCTTTGCCTTTTCCATCAACTGAAGAATATGTCCATTTGAGGACTTCAACTGGAGGCAGATAGCTGAGATGATTCTGAAAGTCAGCCTTGTAATAAATATAAGACCTTGTTCTGATGAATCTTATGATCCAGGGAGCATAAGGCTTTAGGTTGAAAGGGGACAGTGCAACATTTGCCAGAGTCCTCATGAAGAAATCATGATAGTTGATGGGGATCCCATGCATGATATAGAACAATAGATTCTTCATGATGCCAATGATTTCTTCATCATTTGAGTCATGGCCTTCGATTGGACTCAATGTCTTTGTCAGAATTCAATAGATAGTCCGAGGCACATATAGCAATTCCTTCACGATGAATTTGGTTCTTGGTGCTTGATCAGGCTTCAGCGGTTTCATCAATACTTGCATATAATGATTAGTAAGTTCAGGTTCATGATATACACACCGTGCACCTTCAAGGGGAGGATTGAGAGGCAGGGCTTGGAGCAATTCAGAGGCCGGTGCCTTGAAGTGAGTGTTTTCGGTCATCCAGTCCAGCACCCAAGAGTTCACATCTTCAGCCTTTCCGGTGATGTGCAGTGTTGCATAGAACTAAAGAATGAGCTCTTCATTCCAGTCGCATATGTCAGTGCAAAGGATGAGCAATCCAGCATCGTAGAGAATGCTGAGGACCGGTGTGAAGCAAGGCAAGGATTCCATATCCACATGAGGAATATGCTCATGGTCAAAGACTTTGTCCTTTCCAAAGAGCAGTGAAGAATAGAAGTTTGCTTGGCTGGCAGTCCAGAAATGCTTCCTTCTAAGACGAGCAGAGTCATATGCATTGAAGTCAGTGAAGAACACATGCTCGTGGAAGAAGTCATCAGCCTTGAATTTTTGCTTATTAGAGAATGGATCCTTTGGCTTGGGCTGAGGATTATCAGTCAATTTCATCACAGCCTCAGGAATCACCGGCTGAGGAATTTCCGTTTTTTGCTTCAGCTGCAGCTTGGGACTTCATTTCTCCAGCAGCTTTTTCATCAACACTAGTGACTGGAATTTTTTCATGGACGGAGGGAGTGGTGCGAGGTTCTTCAGAGCCCGTATGAATTTCATTTCGCTCTGGGGACTAAGGAATTTGCTGCAAAGGTGTGAACAATGGAGAGTTGAGGTGCATATTGTCCCAAAAGTCATCGTTCAACACATGAGTTGTGCTCCAATGTCCACGTCTTCATTGTTGTCACTCATTTCTTCAACGCATGCCTCTTCAGCTATCTACTTCAATTTCTTCATCCAACTGCTCTGAAGAAGGAGCAGAAGGAACATCTTCATCAGATCCGCTTGGGATCACGTATTCTTGGCCAAAAGGTATGATTTCCTTTGATGGCATGCTTGAGAGAGGAACAACATCAATGGGATTGTTCAAAGAACTAGTCAATTTCTTCAAGTTCTTCGGGGCAACAGATTCTGAAGAAGCAGATGCTTTCCTTTTCTTCACTGCTGCTCGTTCCGCAGCCTTTGTTTTCCTCACTTCTGATGCAGAAGGAAGAACTGAACTAGGAGTTGGTGCAGGAGGAGCAGAGAAAATTGGTGCAGTTTTCTCATGCACAACTGTTGCAGTTTGCCTGGCTTGGTCAGTTTCTTCAGGCACAGTGGTTGAAGCTTCAGCTGGCCTGGCTTGTTCCTCAGGCGCAACACTAGTGGTTGCCCTGGCAATTTCTTCAGCGGCTGGAATAGAGTCATCAGCCCTGGTATCTTCAGTTTCTTCAGCATCCTGATTTTCATCAGCGGTGCTGGCATGTTCTTCAGTGGACTAAGCAGATGCTTCAGCCTGAGGAATTTCATGTTGCGTTGGTGCTGCAACGTTTGAGGTAAATCCCTTGGTTAGATTCACGAATTTGGCTTTGGCTCCGAGCCAATCAGCATGATAGCTTTCAAATTCATCATTGAGGGTTTTGATTTCAGCTTGCAGCTTCACAAGTTCCTCAAAAGACATATTCACTATGTTGTTCTTCAGTAGTTTTTCCTTCTTGTACTGGTCCTTCTTTGCTTTTCTGGCCTGTTCAAATTTCCATTTTTCTTCACCAATAAAGGCGGCCAGCATATGATTTTGACAAGGTGTGAGGTTCATCTCAGGCAAAGGAGTGTTAGGGTCCTTATGACATAGGTCAATGAAGTCAAGGATCACTTTGGGATCCAGCATCAATGGCACAGTGCTGCCTTTGGCTCTAGCGGCCCTTTCTTGTGTGTCTCGGATGATTTGTGCGAGTTCCTCATCATCAGCTTCGTCATCACTTGATGGCACATGGAAGCTGACTTGCTTCTTGTGAGGACTTGGTCTAGCGCCACGTCTAGTAGTGGCCTTGGACTTCAACAGAGTGGGGACAGTTGAGGAAGTTGGAGGAGCTGAAGAACTAGCAGAGGCTCCTGAGGCAATAGAGATGCCAGTTATCCTTTGGCACGTGGCGAGATGCACAGGTGCTGAGGACTTTGATGGAGCTGGAGCAGTTTGAGGAACTGGCTGTGAGGGCATTGCTGAGGAGCTTGGCTTGCGAGCAGGTTTCTTGGGCATAGCCTTTTTAAGCTTGCTAGCAGAGGCTTCAGCAGCAACAGCAACAAAATCTTCATTGAATTTCCTCATAGCCTCCTTGGCCATCGCAGCCAACTTGGCTTGATGCTTGGCCCATTCCTTGGGAAATTCTTCACCTCTTCTTATGCTAGAGGGATCAACAACTTGGCCTGGTGCCAATGGAGGTCTTGGGCATGGAGGGTGTACAGTGAATTTCTTCATGTACTTGGGTATGACATATCGGTATCCCTCCATTCTCTGACCCGTCTTGTTTCAATCGTGTGTATGCGCACCTTGCACTGATTTTTGGTCTCCTTGCCATACTTGGCTTCATCAGGAGTGCAATATTCTTCATAGATGTCCTCAAGGATTTCAAAAGCAGTGTTAACTTCCAATTTCTTCCCTCCCTTCTGAGGTTTTGTCACATCCCTAGCTAGCACTTGCATTAGGACCTAACTAGAGTGTGCATCATGTCTACATTCAAAGAAACTTGAAATGGGATTAACAGAAACCCCAGCACCCCTCTCCTAACAACTAGGGTTTGCTAAAATATTTTCCAATGTACCCAAAATGCCCTTCAAAAATGTTCATCATTTCTGCCTTGGTCTTAAACCTCTGCCAAAAATGGTGCACAATTTTCTAGGACAATCTAGGGCTTTGGATTAAATCTTATGGTATTTGAATTTGGGCATTTAAATGCTATAAAATATTTTAAATGCTCAAATAATCATAAACTATAATGTTTCCTACTGTTCATAATATATACAGCAGGTATGGCAAGTGTTATGAGTTACAAAAATGCTCCGGCATTTTATTTAAATGAACAAAGCTGCAAAAGAAATGAAACAGAAAAGAAAATAGAAAAAAAGGGAGAGAGAAAAGCTTACCTGGCGCACCACCCGGCCCACCTGCCGGCCCAGCCCAGCTGCCGCTCCAGCGAGCTGCTTGGCTCGGCCAGGCAGGCAGGCAGGTGCTCGACGGCGACCGCGCCGCGCGCCACGCAGCTGCCCGCCGCCCTGCTTCATCCTCTCGCCGTCCTGGAGGGATGGTTCGATCGTCCACGTCCTCCCCGACCTCGCAGACACCTCCACCTCTCCCCAGTTCCTCTCCCTCGCTCTCCCCGCGCCATGGCCGCCGCCGCCGTGTTCGCACCGTCGTAGAAGCCGCGTCCACCGTCGTCCCTGAGCCCCGCCTTGGTGTCCATCGTCTTCGCCGTCCTCGACTGCTTCGAACAGGCCGAGCCCCGAGCGCTCGCCCGCCCTGGAGACGCCCCCGACCTCTTCTTCCCCAACTCCGGCCGCGGAGATCCCCCTCGCCGTCCCGCTCAGCTCCGACCACCCCCGAGCTCGCTCCGGTGCTTGCTGCAACCCCTGTGAGCCTAGCTTCATCCTCCCCCTCTTCGTTGGCTCTCTTTTGCCCTGGAACGCACTACACAAAGCTCAACCGCACGCACCGCCGCCGTGCTCGCCGCCGGTGATGCTCCGGTGACCATTTGGTCACTGGTACCCGTCCATCACACTCACCGCAGCACGTAGATGCGAAAGGTGCTACGCACGCATCGCCTAGGCCCCTGCAGCCGCATCTCCACACACGCCCGATGCCGGTCGCCGCCGTCGAGCTCGTTGCCGTCGTCTCCGGCCACCCCAGGTCCGGCGACCACCACCATCCGACGCGCAACAGCAAGGGCTTTCCAACGCACCTAGCCACAGCTCGAGCCGTGCACCGTAGGCGATTTCCGAAGCACGCCGCCGTGTTTGGCCTCGCCAGCGGCTAAACACCGGCGAGTTGGACCTGTTTTGACCACGGGTTTGACCCCCTGGGTCACTGACATGTGGGCCCTGCCCGCAAGTCAAACCTAGTTTAGGTGTTAATTTAATTCTAATTAGTTAATTAGTTCACTGTGACACTGACCAGTGGGTCCCACTGGTCAGGTTTGACTTGGACTGGCTCTGTTGACTGCCTGACGTCAGCATGATGTCATGCTGACGCAGTAAAGGTTTTTCTGGGATTTTTAGATTTAAAATAATTCAGGAAATTCCAGAAAATACCCAAAACTTCTAAAAATCATATAAAATCAACCATAGCTCAGATGGAAAAGATTTATATATGAAAAATGATCAGAAAAATCCAATCTTTCCAATGGCACTGGTTTCATGCATGTTTGAACAAGTTAACTTGCTGTATACATCAAAAACATGATAATGCACTTATTTAAATAATAGTTTGAACCTCAATTTGAATCCTTGATTCAAATAGGTTCAAACCCTTCTGGTTTTAGTTGCATTAGCCAACACACATGCATCTTGCCATGTCATGAACATGCATCATATTGTTGCATTTGTTTGTTAATGATTGTATCGTCGGTATTCTCTGTGTTAGGTCCTGCTCCCGAGGATACTGTTGCGTATCCAGTTGAAGAGCAGTACCCGACACCCACCTTGTCAGGCAAGCAATCATTGATCATTCCGATACAAACCCAATCTTCTCGCTCCTGCTCTCTTTTACTGCATTAAGGCAACAGCGTGTGAACTGCTACTTGCTGCGGTAGTTGAACCCTATTCCCTTGCATGACCTGTCATTGCCACAGTAAATAGTTGAAACCCACTAGCATGTGTAGGAGTTGATTGAGCCATGTGATGTGTGATCCACCATGCTATTTGTTTATGTTGCCTGCTATGCTTAGAGTTGTGTCTGGTCTGGTCCATCTGGGTGGTGGATCAGAGTGAAATAATCTTACCGATAAAGAGAAGGAGGTGTGGAATACGCTTGGTAAAGGTATCGATGAAAGGCCATGTAGGAGTACATGGTGGGTTGTTTCATTGGAATCGTCCATAGGACCTGAGATCTGTATGTGTGGTTCAAGTTGCAGTTACTACCATGCATTGGGCCCGAAACCAATGGACCCTCTCGGCTTATTAATTACCCTCGATCTCTGTCCAGGAGTTGCAACTAGTTTCTGGTGTTTATAGCTTACTGGAGGTCGTGCACAACGCTGACCCTCGGGGTGGGTTGTGATGCGACAGGTACGTGGCACAGTGTACCGGTTGCCCGTTTGGTGACTCGGGAACCCTGTAGACATCGTTTGGGGCCGTGAGCGACACCCCGGCCGGATCTCCCCACGGATGGAACCCAAATAGGCGATAAACCTGGACGAGAGACTTGAGTAGTTAGTCAGGTCGTGGCCGACACCCTCGCTGGGCTTCCGCTTGAAGGTTGCCGAGTACACGCCGATTAAACGGCGATAAGTGGTGGAAGCGTGTGTGAAGAAGTACACCCCTGCAGGGTTATCAAACTATTCGAATAGCCGTTGTTCGCGGTACGAACTACTTGGTTACTCTTACAGTTCATAGACAAGTTGATGGATACTACTAAAAGCCTCAAGATAAGCATGAGTGCCGTGGATGGCCCTTCCGTAGGATGACGGAAGAGGATCCTCGGTAGTGTATTGATGTGGTGAATAGAGGACTCGTGTTCGTAATAACATCTTGCAATCTGTTGAGAGTTGTAGTAAAGGTTAGCCAAGGTCAAAGCTGGCATTCTGCTATAAACTCCACTACCCCCTTTGATAATGTTGCATGTATGATAGGTTCTGTGGTAAGACTTGCTGAGTACCTTTGTACTCATGTTTGCTTAATAACTGTTGCAGAGGAGAACCCTGCCCCTGCTGATGGGTTCTACATAGACGTTGACATCGACGAGTAGCTTGACACCCAGACGGAGATCTGGAGCTTGTGAAGGGCCTTGTAGATAGTCAGGCTACACCAAGCCTGTTTTATTTTCTAAGTTGTCTGTACCCAGACATGTAGCTTCCGCTTGTGCTTGTATGACTGTATGACTTGAGTGTTGGGTCATGTGACCCCTACCTGTATGGATATGTTATGTATGGCTCTTGGAGCCTTTTAAATAAAGTACTTTGAGTCATAGAGTTCTGTTGTGATGCAATGTTGTATTTGCACATATTGAGCATATTGCGTGTATGATTGAAATGCTTGGTATGTGTGGGATCCGACACCTAGTTGTTTTCCTTTGGTAGCCTATCTTACAGGGAAATGCCTCCTAGTGATTCCAATGAGCCTTGGTAGCTTGCTACTGCTCGGAACATGTAGGCTGGCCGGCATGTGTCCTTCTTCGTTCCTGTGTTTGTCCCTTAGGGGAAATGTCACGCGTTGTTCCTT
The DNA here is from genome assembly GCA_902687465.1 of Secale cereale. Taxonomy (NCBI): domain Eukaryota; kingdom Viridiplantae; phylum Streptophyta; class Magnoliopsida; order Poales; family Poaceae; genus Secale; species Secale cereale. The sequence goes on along the minus strand of LR738711.1, from coordinate 768,668,402 downwards.
TAAGTCCATGTAGCTTGCTACGACTTGGGTTCATACGTTGATGACCGACACGTTCGTTGCTGGGTCATGGATGCCTGTCTCTGTAATTTAGTGCCACTTTTGGTTTATAACTAGCCATGTCGGCCCGGGTTCTCTGTCATATGGATGCTAGCGACACTGTCATATACGTGTGCCAAAATGCGCAAACGGTCCCGGGCCAGGTAAGGTGGCACCCGTGGGGTTACCGTGCGTGAGGCCGCAAAGTGATATGACGTGTTACAGCTAGATCGGTGTGACTTAGGATCGGGGTCCTGACAGCGTTGGCATCTGAGCTGGACTGCCTGTAGGTTTCTCAAGCCAAACTGGTCGATGTTGAGTCTAGAAAAATTCTTAGTTATATGTAGGGGAATTGATTGTGGAAGGGAACGTAAGGCTCTTTTTACTCCTTTACCTTATGCCCTTCTGATCTGAGTCTGTCTATTCTTTCTACGGGGATTTAGGATTAGGCCTCTTATCCTTACTAGGTTCACGTGTTACTAATCCGTAGACCCTGAGGATTGTTGGTTTCAAGCCTCAGTTCAGTTTCTATCCTTTGAGTATGATGATTGTTGAACCCGGAACCTTGATATGGAATTGTTGAGTGGCTATGCTATCATTTGTATGATGTCTCAAATCTTTGTTTGAGCATTTACAGTTGTTATGCTGCCCGATTTCTTCCAGAAACACTAATGCCTTTGCATTATTTCGTGTTTCAGATGTCTGGCCGCATCCCTCACCAAGTGGTTCGTTTGACTCGGTGCATTAATGTGCCCGGTCACACGGCCATGCTAGTCCGTGTGATGACTGAGACCGGTTATCGCTGGTATCCTGAATACACTGTGGAGGAACAGTACCGGGATTTCAATCAAAGTCAGTATTTCTGCACAGTCCGGATATACCCCTCATATCCCGGAGCTAATGATCCCATCCATTGGTCTTATGGACTCGGGATTACCATCGAGATGGCAGTGCAGGATGCCGCTTATTCGATGATGACCATTCTCCGTGCTAGGCATGCCCTGTTGCTGAACACTGAGTTCTGTTACATGCCAGCTTCGCTTCCCGGAGAGGAATGCTACTACACTGGTCTGTATACTGATGGTGCTCATGAAGAGCCACTGCTTCATACCACTGTTCAGATGTTGGAGGATAGGGACCGTGAGGTCCGTGCCCTCCGAATGGAGCTGTATAACACTCGAGCCGCTCACTGGACTACACTGACACGGCTTGCACCTGCTGTGCACGCCGGATATTTGGACATGCGGGATTTGTACCCCGTGCGGACTCGTCTGCCTGATCGCATGGATTGGCGTGACGTTGGGGGTATTACACCTCCACGTGTGCGTCGGTTACCACCAGCATCGGGACCGAGACCACACCCTGGCCCTTATGGTCCACAGCCTTCGAGTGCTCGCGAGTTCCAAGATCCGTCTGTACCACTTCCAGGCTACGGTGGTAATCTTTACGAGGATTACTACGCGAATGTCTGAGCTAGTCCGTGGTAGTAGTAGTATTGTAGTAGTTGTATTTCCACAGTCCTGCGCGTCTTGTGGAATATAACTTAGTGTGTAATGAGTTCCGGAGGTGTAGTTAAATATTGTATAGGAGCTTGGAATGCCTCTAATGGGATGTATCGTCTTTCACCGCAGTTGTACTTTAGCCTTGGCTTGTACTAAACTTTGTATGGTGTGTATGACCACTGGTGTATATATAGCAGTTCTATATTACCATGTCGTACGGATGAACATCCTTGCATTCCGTGTCATCCATTACATTCTGCACTTCTATGTCAAATTTTTGCCATCCTTGTCTAAACCGTTGTTTTGTTTTCCTAGGATGGTCAACACTCGCAACACTCCTGCTGCTCAGGAGCAGGGTGAGGCTAGTGGGGCTAGAGATGGGAATCTTGCCCAGCCACCCTCTTAGGCGGAAGTTATGCTTGAAGCAAAACGGAACAAGGGAGAGACCAACCGTCTGCTGGAACGCATAGAGCAGAACACTGGGTTCCGTCAGAGGAATGACGTGGTGTCAATCCACGATTTTATCAAGATGTGTCCACCAAAGTTCCATCACTCCACTGAACCTTTGGATGCTGATGACTGGCTATGTAGTATCACCCACAAGCTACACTCTGCCCGTGTGGCTGAAGCTGACAAGGTTATCTACGCCGCCTACCATCTTGAGGGCCCTGCCAGTCTTTGGTGGGAAAACTTTGAAGCTATGCGTCCCGCTGGCCAAGTCACTACCTGGGTTGAGTTCAGTGAGGCATTCCGTGAACATCACATTCCGGAAGGTCTCATGGATTGCAAGCGGGAGGAATTCTGCAATTTCACCCAGGGCCGTTTAACTGTGGATGGCTATAGCCGCGAGTTTGGTAATTTGGCACGCTATGCACCTGAGGAAGTATCCACCGATGCCAAGAAGCAGGCGAGGTTCCGCAAGGGACTCAGACCTGAACTCCGTCGAGATCTACGTCTGCACGAGTGCACTTCCTTCCAGAAGTTGGTAAACAAGGCTATCAGTGCTGAAACAGGCCAGACCGACTTCGAGGCCACCCGCAAGCATACTCGAGACTTTGGTTCCTCATCCGGCTCTGGCTCTCACAAGCGCCGTGTGTGGGTTCCTAACACTGCTCTGCCACCCAAGTATACACCGAGGCCATCCTATGAGGCGCCTCGTCCAACTCAACAGTTTGCACCTGCTAAGACCTATGGAGGACCACCCTCCAACTTTGCTCCACGCACCACCACTGTGACATGTTTCAAGTGTGGAGAACCGGGACACTACATGCGCGATTGTCCCCAGAACCAGCCAGGAAAACCCGTTGGCCATGGTAAGCCAACCGGCAAGGTGAACTATGTCAAGCCAATCCCCACTGCACGTGGTCATGTCAACTATGTTTCTGCCGAAGAAGCTTATGAGGATCCTAACGTCGTCCTTGGTACGCTTCTCGTAAACTGCCATCCGGCATCTGTTCTTTTCGATACTGGAGCATCCCATTCGTTCATATCTGAGAGCTATGCTCGATTGCACAACATGACTTTTTGCGACATGCCTACTTCCATGGTTATTCAAACTCCTGGTTCAAAGTGGCAAACCTCTAGGGTAAGCCATGGAAATGAAATTCTTGTCGATAGACTTGTTTTCCTTGCTTCTCTAATCGCTCTCAAGTCCTCGGACATAAACATCATTTTGGGTATGGATTGGATGACAACTCATTACGCCAAGATTGATTGCTTTACTAGGACCGTTCAACTTGCACATCCATCCGGCAAGATAGTCAATGTCTTGACTCAAATGGCTGAGCGTCAGCTCTACTCTCTTAATGCTAGCCCTCTACCAGAACTCGAAGATATCCCAGTAGTCCGTGACTTTCCGGATGTTTTTCCAGAAGAACTGCCAGGAGTTCCACCTGACAGAGATGTCTAGTTCGTGATAGATCTTATTCCTGGAACTGTCCCAATCTCTAGGAGACCTTATAAGATGGCACCACTAGAATTAGCTGAGCTAAAGAAACAGCTCGATGAGTCCTTGCAAAAGGGTTTCATCCGTCCTAGTTCTTCCCCTTGGGCTTGCCCCGTCCTCTTCGTCAAGAAGAAGGATGGAACGGAGCGGATGGTTGTAGATTATCGACCTGTCAATCTAGTCACCATAAAGAACAAGTATCCGCTTCCCAGGATCAACGACCTGTATGATCAGCTCGCTGGATCCTCAGTCTTCTCTAAGATGGATTTGAGGTTGGGTTACCATCAAATCAAAATCAAGAACAGGGACATTCCTAAAACGGCTTTTGTTACTCGTTATGGCCAATATGAGTACACCGTCATGTCCTTCGGATTAACCAATGCCCCAGCTACCTTTTCTCGGTTAATGAATTCTATATTCATGGAGTATTTGGATAAATTCGTCGTGGTATACCTCGATGATATACTCATTTTCTCCAAGAACAAGGAAGATCATGCCGAGCATTTAAGGCTGGTATTGACGAAACTTCGAGAGCACCGCCTTTATGCCAAATTCTCTAAATGTGAATTCTGGTTGCCAGAAGTAACCTATCTAGGTCATGTGATCTCTGGCAAGGGTATTGCTGTCAATCCCGAGCGAGTTCAAGCCGTACTTGATTGGACTCCCCCTGAATCGGTCAAGCAGGTTAGGAGTTTTCTTGGCTTAGCGAGCTATTGCCGACGTTTCGTCGAGAACTTCTCCAAGGTTGCTAAACCTCTAACCGAACTCCTCAAGAAAGATAAAAAGTTTGAGTGGACCCCACAGTGCGAGTCCAGTTTTCAAGAACTGAAAAGACGCCTGACATCTGCACCTGTACTGGTACCACCAGACTTTTCCAAGGATTTTATAATCTATTGCGACGCCTCGCGACAAGGACTAGGTTGCATTCTCATGCAAGATCGTCAAGTGATTGCATACGCATCCCGACAGTTGCGTCCACGTGAGGATAACTATCCTACTCATGATCTAGAGCTTGCAGCTGTAGTGCATGCACTCAAAACATGGCGACATTACCTTCTTGGTAATCGCTGTGAAATCTTCACTGATCACCAAAGTTTGAAGTATATCTTCACCCAACCGGATCTAAATCTTAGGCAAAGACGTTGGGTTGAGTTGCTTACGGACTACGACTTAGGAATCACTTACACTCCTGGAAAGGCCAATGTCATGGCCGATGCACTAAGTCGTAAGTCATATTGTAACAATTTAATGTTACAACAAAGTCAACCACTTCTCCACGAGGAATTTCGCAAGCTTAACCTTCACATTGTTCCTCGAGGATTCCTTTCCACCTTGGTGGCGAAACCTACCCTTATGGATCAGGTCATCAAAGCACAGAAGGTTGATCCCGGAATTTCCCGTATTAAGAGGAACATCAAGAAAGGAGTTGCAGGATGTTTCTCAATTGATGATCAAGGAGTCGTATTCTTTAGCAACCGTTTAGTGGTTCCTAAAGTACGAAACCTAAGACGTTTGATCCTTAAGGAGGCTCATGAATCTCCTCTCACGATTCATCCCGGTAGTACCAAAATGTATCAAGACCTACGTCAAAGATTCTGGTGGACTAGGATGAAGAGAGAAATCGCTCAATTCATTGCTAACTGCGACGTTTGTCGTCGAGTCAAAGCAGAGCATCAACGGCCTGCTGGCACCCTTCAACCTTTAGCCATTCCTGAATGGAAATGGGACAAAGTCGGTATGGAGTTCATTACCGGTTTTCCCAGGACCAGGAAAGGGAATAATGCTATCTTCGTCGTTATCGACCGCCTCTCTAAGGTAGCTCATTTCCTGCCTGTACGGGAGAGTATTACCGCTAGCCAGCTAGCAGACTTATATGTCTCTCGGATAGTATCACTTCATGGTGTACCGTTGGAGATTAACTCAGACCGTGGAAGTCTTTTCACTTCCCGATTTTGGGAAAGTTTCCAAAATGCTATGGGAACTCATCTCTCTTTCAGTACTGCCTTCCATCCGCAGTCAAGTGGTCAAGTGGAACGAGTCAATCAAATTCTGGAAGACATGCTTCGAGCCTCTGTCATTTCTTTCGGTATGGAATGGGAAAAATGTCTTCCATTTGCCGAATTCGCTTATAACAATAGTTATCAAGCCAGCCTGGGTAAAGCTCCCTTCGAAGTTCTATATGGACGGAGGTGCCGAACACCTCTTAACTGGTCAGAAACCGGGGAAAGACAATTCTTTGGCCCGGATATGATTCAGGAAGCAGGGGAGCAAGTTCGCATCGTTCGTGAGAGATTGAAAACAGCCCAGTCTCGCCAAAAGAGCCAATATGATAGTCATCATAAGGCTGTGACTTTTGAAGTCGGCGATAAGGCTTACCTTCGGGTTACTCCTCTTAAGGGAACCCATCGCTTTGGTATCAAAGGCAAATTGGCCCCTCGTTTCATCGGTCCTTTTCACATTCTTGCCAAACGAGGAAAAGTTGCCTACCAACTGGAACTACCTCCGCACCTCTCCAGAGTTCATGACGTGTTCCACGTTTCTCAACTCAGGCGTTGCTTCTCGGATCCTATCCGCGGAGTGGACCACGAAACGCTTGATCTCCAAGACAATCTCACATATCGAGAATACCCCGTTCGTATTCTTGATCAAACTGAGCGCACCACTCGACGCCACAATATCAAGTTTCTCAAGGTTCAATGGTCACATCATTCCGAGAGTGAAGCTCCTTGGGAAAGGGAGGATCGTCTTCGACTTGAGTACCCCACCCTCTTTCCGGAGGAACCCGAATCTCGGGACGCGATTCTTTTAAGTGGGGGTGAGTTGTCACATCCCTAGCTAGCACTTGCATTAGGACCTAACTAGAGTGTGCATCATGTCTACATTCAAAGAAACTTGAAATGGGATTAACAGAAACCCCAACACCCCTCTCCTAACAACTAGGGTTTGCTAAAATATTTTCCAATGTACCCAAAATGCCCTTCAAAAATGTTCATCATTTCTGCCTTGGTCTTAAACCTCTGCCAAAAATGGTGCACAATTTTCTAGGACAATCTAGGGCTTTGGATTAAATCTTATGGTATTTGAATTTGGGCATTTAAATGCTATAAAATATTTTAAATGCTCAAATAATCATAAACTATAATGTTTCCTACTGTTCATAATATATACAGCAGGTATGACAAGTGTTATGAGTTACAAAAATGCTCTGGCATTTTATTTAAATGAACAAAGCTGCAAAAGAAATGAAACAGAAAAGAAAATAGAAAAAAAGGGAGAGAGAAAAGCTTACCTGGCGCACCACCCGGCCCACCTGCCGGCCCAGCCCAGCTGCCGCTCCAGCGAGCTGCTTGGCTCGGCCAGGCACGCAGGCAGGTGCTCGACGGCGACCGCGCCGCGCGCCACGCAGCTGCCCGCCGCCCTGCTTCATCCTCTCGCCGTCCTGGAGGGATGGTTCGATCGTCCACGTCCTCCCCGACCTCGCAGACACCTCCACCTCTCCCCAGTTCCTCTCCCTCGCTCTCCCCGCGCCATGGCCGACGCCGCCGTGTTCGCACCGTCGTAGAAGTCGCGTCCACCGTCGTCCCTGAGCCCCGCCTTGGTGTCCATCGTCTCCGCCGTCCTCGACTGCTTCGAACAGGCCGAGCCCCGAGCGCTCGCCCGCCCTGGAGACGCCCCCGACCTCTTCTTCCCCAACTCCGGCCGCGGAGATCCCCCTCGCCGTCCCGCTCAGCTCCGACCACCCCCGAGCTCGCTCCGGCGCTTGCTGCAACCCCTGTGAGCCTAGCTTCATCCTCCCCCTCTCCGTTGGCTCTCTTTTGCCCTGGAACGCACTGCACAAAGCTCAACCGCACGCACCACCGCCGTGCTCGCCGCCGGTGATGCTCCGGTGACCATTTGGTCACTAGTACCCGTCCATCACACTCACCGCAGCACATAGATGCGAAAGGTGCTACGCACGCATCGCCTAGGCCCCTGCAGCCGCATCTCCACACATGCCCGACGCCGGTCGCCGCCGTCGAGCTCGTTGCCGTCGTCTCCGACCACCCCAGGTCCGGCGACCACCACCATCCGACGCGCAACAGCAAGGGCTTTCCAACGCACCTAGCCACAGCTCGAGCCGTGCACCGTAGGCGATTTCCGAAGCACGCCGCCGTGTTTGGCCTCGCCGGCGGCTAAATGCCGGCGAGTTGGACCTGTTTTGACCACGGGTTTGACCCCCTGGGTCACTGACATGTGGGCCCTGCCCGCAAGTCAAACCTAGTTTAGGTGTTAATTTAATTCTAATTAGTTAATTAGTTCACTGTGACACTGACCAGTGGGTCCCACTGGTCAGGTTTGACTTGGACTGGCTCTGTTGACTGCTTGACGTCAGCATGATGTCATGCTGACGCAGTAAAGGTTTTTCTGGGATTTTTAGATTTAAAATAATTCAGGAAATTCCAGAAAATACCCAAAACTTCTAAAAATCATATAAAATCAACCATAGCTCAGATGGAAAAGATTTATATATGAAGAATGATCAGAAAAATCCAATCTTTCCAATGGCACTGGTTTCATGCATGTTTGAACAAGTTAACTTGCTGTATACATCAAAAACATGATAATGCACTTATTTAAATAATAGTTTGAACCTCAATTTGAATCCTTGATTCAAATAGGTTCAAACCCTTCTGGTTTTAGTTGCATTAGCCAACACACATGCATCTTGCCATGTCATGAACATGCATCATATTGTTGCATTTGTTTGTTAATGATTGTATCGTCGGTATTCTCTGTGTTAGGTCCTGCTCCCGAGGATACCGCTGCGTATTCAGTTGAAGAGCAGTACCCGACACCCACCTTGTCAGGCAAGCAATCATTGATCATTCCGATACAAACCCAATCTTCTCGCTCCTGCTCTCTTTTACTGCATTAAGGCAACATCATGTGAACTGCTACTTGCTGCGGTAGTTGAACCCTATTCCCTTGCATGACCTGTCATTGCCACAGTAAATAGTTGAAACCCACTAGCATGTGTAGGAGTTGATTGAGCCATGCGATGTGTGATCCACCATGCTATTTGTTTATGTTGCCTGCTATGCTTAGAGTTGTGTCTGGTCTGGTCCATCTGGGTGGTGGATCAGAGTGAAATAATCTTACCGATAAAGAGAAGGAGGTGTGGAATACGCTTGGTAAAGGTATCGATGAAAGGCCATGTAGGAGCACATGGTGGGTTGTTTCATTGGAATCGTCCATAGGACCTGAGATCTGTATGTGTGGTTCAAGTTGCAGTTACTACCATGCATTGGGCCCGAAACCAATGGACCCTCTCGGCTTATTAATTACCCTCGATCTCTGTCCAGGAGTTGCAACTAGTTTCTGGTGTTTATAGCTTACTGGAGGTCGTGCACAACGCTGACCCTCGGGGTGGGTTGTGATGCGAGAGGTACGTGGCACGGTGTACCGGTTTGCCCGTTTGGTGACTCGGGAACCCTGTACACATCGTTTGGGGCCGTGAGCGACACCTCGGCCGGATCTCCCCACGGATGGAACCCAAATAGGCGATAAACCTGGACGAGAGACTTGAGTAGTCAGTCAGGTCGTGGCCGACACCCTCGCTGGGCTTCCGCTTGAAGGTTGCCGAGTACACGCCGAGTAAACGGTGATAAGTGGTGGAAGCGTGTGTGAAGAAGTACACCCCTGCAGGGTTATCAAACTATTCGAATAGCCGTTGTTCGCGGTACGAACTACTTGGTTACTCTTACAGTTCATAGACAAGTTGATGGATACTACTAAAAGCTTCAAGATAAGCGTGAGTGCCGTGGATGGCCCTTCCGTAGGATGACGGAAGAGGATCCTCGGTAGTGTATTGATGTGGTGAATAGAGGACTCGTGTTCGTAATAACATCTTGCAATCTGTTGAGAGTTGTAGTAAAGGTTAGCCAAGGTCAAAGCTGGCATTCTGCTATAAACTCCACTACCCCCTTTGATAATGTTGCATGTATGATAGGTTCTGTGGTAAGACTTACTGAGTACCTTTGTACTCATGTTTGCTTAATAACTGTTGCAGAGGAGAACCCTGCCCCTGCTGATGGGTTCTACATAGACGTTGACGTCGACGAGTAGCTTGACACCCAGACGGAGATCTGGAGCTTGTGAAGGGCCTTGTAGATAGCCAGGCTACACCAAGCCTGTTTTATTTTCTAAGTTGTCTGTACCCAGACATGTAGCTTCCGCTTGTGCTTGTATGACTGTATGACTTGAGTGTTGGGTCATGTGACCCCTACCTGTATGGATATGTTATGTATGGCTCTTGGAGCCTTTTAAATAAAGTACTTTGAGTCATAGAGTTCTGTTGTGATGCAATGTTGTATTTGCACATATTGAGCATATTGCGTGTATGATTGAAATGCTTGGTATGTGTGGGATCCGACACCTAGTTGTTTTCCTTTGGTAGCCTATCTTACAGGGAAATGCCTCCTAGTGATTCCAATGAGCCTTGGTAGCTTGCTACTGCTCGGAACACGTAGGCTGGCCGGCATGTGTCCTTCTTCGTTCCTGTGTCTGTCCCTTAGGGGAAATGTCACGCGTTGTTCCTTTAAGTCCATGTAGCTTGCTACGACTTGGGTTCATACGTTGATGACCGACACGTTCGTTGCTGGGTCATGGATGCCTGTCTCTGTAATTTAGTGCCACTTTTGGTTTATAACTAGCCATGTCGGCCCGGGTTCTCTGTCATATGGATGCTAGCGACACTGTCATATACGTGTGCCAAAATGCGCAAACGGTCCCGGGCCAGGTAAGGTGGCACCCGTGGGGTTACCGTGCATGAGGCCGCAAAGTGATATGACGTGTTACAGCTAGATCGGTGTGACTTAGGATCTGGGTCCTGACAGGTTTCTTGCCATCAACCATTTTCTTCAGCTGAGGATTTTGAACAATTGAGTTCTCTGAGGAGGTATGCATTTTTCTTCGAGGAATGTTGCAAATGAGTTAAGTAGATGAGAACCTAGAGATTCAACAACATACATTTTGTACATGTGAATAGAGTATAGGTGCGAAGAATTTGAAGAGGTCATATGCGTTCTCAGCTGTTTTTGCAAAAGGAACAAGTTTGAGGAATTTGATTAGTTGTCTCTTGAAGAATTTCACTAAGCGTTCTTTGACTTAGGTTCCAGAGTTGTGCAAATTGAAAATCCACACAATTGAGGAATCTTTGAGGAAAAACGTTGCTTAGAGAAACACAGCAAGAACAAATGTGTGAGTGTGAAGAGTGAAGAATAAACACCTTTTTGAAGATTTTTGAAGATTTATAGGAATCACTATAATTGACAAGAGCAGTAAAAGTAACTTTTAATTACCCTTGACGAAGAACACGACGAACTGTGAATAGAGGATTTGAAGCTCGTCAGTTCAGATCTTCCACACCCTAAGTTGGTAGAGGAAGACAACTACGGCGGCAGCGGAGTGAAGAAATCCGCGTTCGGCATGAGTACGACGATGACGAGGTTGAGGCAGTGAAGCTCTTCCTCACCGGCAACGATTGAAGTAGCGGCGATGCTAGGTCTTGAGAGCTCGAGCGAGGGACTAGAGGTCGAGCGGAGTAAAACTGAAGAGAGGAGGGTGAGGGGGTATTTGTAGCCGCGGTGAAAACCGTTCGCCCGAGGAAAATGGACGAACGTGCCCCTGACCCTTCTCATTCGTGCGACATGTGTCACCCACGTATAGAGAGGTGGAGATCGTGTGAGGTCGTGGGTGAATAGATAAGTCCTTCAGTGGAATGTGGAACGTTTGAGCGGCAAAGTCGAAAATTCGGATAGAAAATATTTTAATGTTGCGTTCACAAATTCTTCAGCTGTCAAGGACACAGTGAAGATTTTGAACAAGTTTCAAATAGAACGCATATGAAGAAATTGTGAATACATTAAGTTGAGAATAGCATAGAGGGGGAAGGGTCCGATCACATTCACTTAGCAGAAGAACAATCTTGAAGAAATAGCAATAAGTGAATGTTGTAGAGGACTTAAACTCACATATATATAGTCAATGAAGAACAACAACGGAAAGAGTGAAGACATTGCAAAGTTGAAGAATTTGAAAAATGAGGAATTTCAAAACTGAAGAAAAACTCAAATTGGAGATTTTCAACATTGGTTGGTGGCGTAACCCACCGTATAAGAATGATGATTTCAGACACCGTGTACAATTGTCGTAGGGCTCTGAGAATCAGTTTCTTCATTAATTTCTTCACACCTAGAGGGTTAGTCTTCATTGATTGAAGTTACTTCGTGTGTTGCGCATCAAACTCATCAATTTTGCATAAGTTTTAGGATGTGTGTCCTTTTCAAAGAACATTCGAAGATTCTCAGATATTTAGCTCACACCGCGACTTGCAAAATCTCTTCTCATCCAAGGGCTTAGTGAAGATATCTGCTAGCTGGTCTTCAGTCTTCACGTGGTTGATGGAGATGTCACCCTTGAAGAAATGATCACAAAGAAAATGATGACGGATCTGGATGTGCTTTGTCCTTGAGTGCTGAACTGGGTTGTGAGCAATCTTGATGGCACTCTCATTGTCATAGTAGAGTGGCACATTCTTCATGTTGACACCATAGTCCTTGAGGGTTTGCTTCATCCATAGTAATTGAGCACAACAAGACCCAGCAGCTATGTACTCAGCTTCAGCAGTGGAGAGTGACACATAGTTCTGCTTCTTCGAGGACCAACAAACTAAGGATCGTCCGAGGAAATGGCATGTGCCGGATGTTGACTTGCGATCCACTCGATCACCAGCATAATCAAAGTCAGAATATCCAATGAGATCAAAATCAGAGCCCTTGGGATACCATAATCCAAGTGTTGGAGTGTGAGCTAGATATCGAAGAATATGCTTCACAGCCTTATGGTGTGATTCCTTCGATGTAGCTTGAAATCGGGCACACATGCAAACACTAAGCATAATATATGGCCTAGATGCACATAGATACAATAAAGAGCCAATCATGGAGCGATATACCTTTTGATCAAAGTCTTTACCATTTTCATCAGTGCACAGATGGCCATTCGTGGGCATAGGGATTTTGACGCCTTTGCATTCTTGCATGCCGAATTTCCTCAGAACATCCTTCAGGTATTTCTCTTGAGATATGAAGATGCCATTGCGTTGTTGACAAATTTGAAGGCCTAGGAAGAATTTTAGCTCTCCCGTCATGGAAATTTGATATTCTTCACGCATCATGTAGCCAAAATCGTCACTGTAACGTTCATCAGTACGGCCAAAGATAATATCATCCACATAGATTTGACAAAAAAATAATTCATCATCATGTGACTTAGTGAAAAGAGTAGGGTCAAGTGAACCGGATTTGAAGCCTTTCTTCCTGAAGAATTCCTTCAAAGTATCATACCACGCCCGAGAGGCCTGCTTGAGGCCATAGAGGGCCTTGTTGAGTTTGAAGACTTTTTCAGGATGTTTAGGATCTTCAAAACCTGGGGGTTGAGCAACATATACTTCTTCCTCAAGCTTACCATTGAGGAATGCACTTTTCACATCCATTTTATATAAGATGATATTATGATGGTTAGCATAAGCAAGTAGTATGCGAATAGCTTCAAGTCTAGCAACATGAGCAAAAGTTTCATCGAAGTCAATTCCTTCAACCTGTGTGTAGCCCTGAGCTACGAGACGAGCCATATTCCTCACCACAAGGCCATTTTCATCTTGCTTGTTTTGATAGATCCACTTGGTGCCGATGATATTGTGCTTCTGAGGATCTGGTTGCTTGACGAGTTCCCACACATGGTTGAGCTCGAATTGGTACAATTCCTCTTGCATAGCTTGAATCCACTCAGGTTCCAGAAATGCCTCATCAACTTTGGTGGGCTCTGTGATAAAGACAAAAGCAAAGTGTCCACAAAAGATAGATACGTGTGAAGCTCTTGAGCGTGTGAGAGGACCTGGTGCATTGATGTCGTCGATGATTTTCTCGATCTGCACTTCTTTTGCGACACGAGGATGAGCTGGCTGACAACTTTGGTCTGGCTGAGCATTTTCTTCAGCAACAGTTTCTTCAGGAGCACCGGAATGATTTTCTTCATTGTCAAGAATGACTTCTTCAGCTAATTCTTCAGTGGGGATGATATGTTCAGTGGCTTTGAATTTTATGGATTCCTCAGGAGGTATTTCACCTGATACAGAAGGCAGGTGCTCTCTTTGCGAGCTATTAGTTTCATCGAACCGCACATCTACAGTTTCAACAATCTTGTGAAGATGATTGATGAAGATTCTGTAGGTGTGCGAGTCCTTTCCGTAACCAAGCATAAAACCTGCATGTGCTTTTGGTGCAAATTTGGAATTGTGATGAGAATCTCTAACCCAGCATTTAGCACCGAAGACTTTGAGATAACTCACATTGGGTTTCTTGTCGGTGAGTAGTTCATATGAGGTTTTCTTGAGGAATTTGTGAAGATATACCCTGTTGATGATGTGGCACGCAGTGTTGATAGCCTCAAGCCAGAAGCTGAGAGGCGTCTTGTATTCATCAAGCATAGTTCGAGCCATCTCAACAAGAGTCCTGTTCTTGCGTTCCACAGCGCCGTTCTGCTGAGGAGTGTATGGGGCTGATAGCTCATGAGTAATACCAAGTTCATCAAGATAGTCATCAAGACCAGTGTTCTTGAACTCAGTCCCATTGTCACTCCGGATATGCTTGATCTTCACATCGAAATTCGTTGAGGCCCTTGAGGAATATCGCTTGAAGATTTCCTGCACTTCTTGCTTAAATGTGATGATATGCACCCATGTATAAGGAGAATAGTCATCAACAATGACAAAGGCATAAAGAGATTCTGCATTTGTGAATGCAGAGTAATGTGTAGGGCCGAAGAGATCCATGTGAAGCAATTCAAATGGACGAGTGGTAGTCATGATAGTCTTTGAGGGATGCTTGGATTTGGTCATCTTCCCAGCTTCGCAAGCCCCACAAAGATGATCTTTGAGGAATTTGACACCCTCAATTCCAAGGGTATGCTTCTTCTTCACAAGCGTGTGCAAGTTCCTCATGCCTGCATGACCGAGTCGTCGATTCCATAGTCGTCCTTCTGAAGCTTTTGCAAGTAGGCATGTGGCAGGCTGTGGTCCTATAGAGAAATCAACAGCATACAAGTCTCCTCTCCTAAAGCCTTTGAAGACTTTGGAATTGTCAGATTCTAAAACTACAACACATCGATATTTGCCAAAGGCAACCACCATATCAAGGTCACAAAGCATTGAGACAAACATGAGGTTGAATCCAAGAGACTCGACAAGCATGACTTTGTCCATGTGTCGATCTTTTGAGATTGCAACCTTACCTAGACCCAATACCTTGCTTTTTTCCTTTGTCAGCGTAGGTGACATGCTTCAGGTGAGATGGAGATAAAGCAGAGTCCATCAGTAGGTTCTTGTCACCGGTCATGTGATTTGTGGATCCACTGTAGATAACCCACTCAGTAGCTTTGAGAGAGTCACCCTGTAGAAGAATTAGTACATCTTATAACTCATATGCTTCATTGTGAAGAATATGACATCAATTTCATCAGTAAGATCAATATATGAAGAATGAGGATGCGAGAAATGAATGAATCATTTCTGCATGATTAGCTCGCGTCCTTTCAAGCAATTTTCAAGTCTCCAGCAAATTCTTCAGATGTTCATGATCGTCTGGAGACCTGACCCTGCATAAGAGATTAGTTCTTTTTCTTCACCACCCACATCTGGAGGGGTGGTAAAGAGTTCATCATTCGACGAGCACCAATTGAGAATGGTGGAATTGAAGTAAGTGCACTTCGTTTCACATGAGAGGGATTAGAGTATGAATATGAGTAAGCAGAGAAATTCTTCGAGGACTTATGAACATAATGATTTGAAGAGTAATGCACATATTCATAATCCTTCTTTCCCTATGAAATAGATGTGTTAGCACGATGATGATTATATGAGGAATTTGATCCACTTGAGGAATTTGGTCCATATGAGGATTTGGATCCATATGAAGATTTTAATCCATATGAAGAATTTGATGTGGGGTTCCTATTCCTCACACGAGGTATCATGAGGACATTCACTTGAAGACTTCCAAGGTGCCTCTTAGGGACCCAGATTTTCTTCATATGGGGACCATTCCTGCAGTTAGTTCCAACATATCTACCAAATACTTCACCATTCTGATTTTTGAACAGTTCATAGTTGGAGTCAAATGACTCATCAGAAGAAAGTGAAGTTTCACAAGTAAAGCCAGATAAGGTAGATGGATCTATTGGAGGTCCTTTTCAGCAACCCAAGAGGTTTTGCGATACTGCTCAGGTTTCCAGTAGGTACCATCAACATTGAGTTTCCTCTCAAAGGCAATACCCTCTTTCCTAGGGTTCCTCTACAGAATCTGCTTGTTAAGCACATCACAAAGAGTCTGATGACCTTTGAGGCTTTTGTACATGCCTATCATATACAATTCCTTCAACCCTGCATTTTCGTCAGTAGCATCGGTGTTTTCCTCAGTTGAGGAAATTGTCACCACAGAGACAATTGAAGAATTTGTAACAGTAGAAGCATTTGAACTTTCAGGTGAAGAATTTGCAGTTTCACGTTCAATGCATTTAAAGTATGGGGGAATGAATTCCTCCTGAGCAGCGCTGATCTGTTGAGCAAGCAATGAATCACGTTCCTTCTGAAGATCTTCATAATTCTCCCTTAGCTTCTCAAGATCTTGCTTTCTTTGAAGAAATTCATAGGAAAGCTTCTCATGATCAGATAAGAGAGTGTTATGATTATCCTGAAGGTTATCATACTTGGACTGAAGTCTCTGAAGATTTTCAGTCAAGATTTTTGATCCATCCATTTCTTCACCCAACAGACCATCACTTCTTTCTAGCATATTTTGAACCTTATCAAAAGCTTCTTGATATTTTATGGCAATTTTAGCAAGTTTGGAATAGCTAGGTTTGAAGTTTTCATCAGATTCATCTTCACTAGAATCAGACATGGAACGGTTGAGTACCTTGGCACCTTTTGCCATGAAGCAATAGGTGGGAGAGTAGTCATCATTGTCATGGTCAGCAGTGTCGGGGAAGTCTTTTTCCCCAGTGTTGAAGATTGACTTGCTGACGAAAGCGGTAGCAAGAGCAAGGCTTGCCACACCAGAGTCTGATTCCTCGGATTCCTCCTCTTCCTCATTTTTTCAGATTCATCCGAGTCCATTTCCTTGCCAATGAATGCCCGAGCTTTCCTGGAACTGCTCTTCTTGTTCGAAGAAGACTTTGAGGATTTTGATGATGAGGACTTTGAAGATTTCTTCTTTTTCTTCGAGTTGTCTAAGCTATAGTCCTTGTATTTCTTCTTCTTTGATTCCTTTGCCCACTGAGGAAAATCAATGATAAAGTGACCAGGTTTCTTGCATTTGTGGCAGGTCCTCTTCTTGGGATCGTGAGATGAAGAATCTGATCTTATGCCATCACCTCTTGAAGATTTCACAAAGCGACCACGTCTAGAGAACTTCTGAAATTTTCTCACGAGCATTGCTAGCTCCTGATTCAGTTCCTCAGGATCACCAAGGGTGCTGTCAGATTCTTCTCCTTCAGATGAGGAAATTGCTTTGGCCTTCAGTGCCCGAGATCTACCATAGTTTGGACCATAGAGATCTCTCTTTTCAGCAAGTTGGAACTCGTGAGTGTTTAGCCTCTCCAGAATGTCAGCAGGATCAAGTGACTTGTAGTCTCCACGCTCTTGAATCATCAGTGCCAGAGTGTCGAATGAGGAGTCAAGTGATCGCAGCAGTTTCTTCAGCACCTCGTGGCCAGTGATGTCTGTAGCACCAAGCGCTTGTAGCTCGTTTGAGATATCAGTGAGGCGATCGAAGGTTTGCTGAACATTAAGTCTCTTGAAGAGGTTGAAGAGATTGCGAAGAACATCAACTCGAGAGTCACGTTGAGTTGAGACTCCTTCGTTGACCCTGGACAACATGTCCCAGATGAGCTTTGCAGTCTCCAAAGCACTCACTCTGCCGTACTGCCCTTTGCTCAGATGGCCACATATGATATTCTTCGCTTGTGAGTCGAGTTGCTTGAATCTCTCTACATCAGCAGCGTTCACGGAGGGTGTGACAGAGTGAACACCATTTTCCACAACGTACCATAGATCGTTGTCAATTGCCTCAAGATGCATGCGCATCTTGTTCTTCTAGTAGGGGTAGTTCGTCCCATCAAAGGTAGGACACCCAGCCGAGGCTTTGATCATACCTGCAGTCGACATAACTAAAACTCCAGGCGGTTTAAACCAAAATCACACAGAACAAGGGAGTACCTTGCTCTGATACCAATTGAAAGGGCGTTATATCGACTAGAGGGGGGGGGGGGTGAATAGGCGATTTTTATATATTCATCTCTGAGGAAATTCTAACTGAGGAATTTCCTAAGCAGCGAACTACTTAGCAGCGGAATAGATACTCAGGTGCAAGCATAACACGACAGTAGCATGGTCATCATGATGAAATGAAAACAAGCACATAGTACAAGTAGCGTGTAAACAAGATAAGCAGGCTTCGGACTTCGGACTAAAGAAATAGGGTTGAGGAAATTGCGAAAGTCTTCAGTCAAAGTCTTCAAACAGTACATATCAAGTTCAACAACACAAGAATGAGTAAATGGAAGAGTTGAGGAAATAGAACCATTAGGCTTGATGAAGACAATGATTTGGTAAACCAGTTCCAACTGCTGTGACAGTTGTACGTCTGGTTGGAGCGGCTAGGTATTTAAACCTGAGGACACACAGTCCAGGACACCAAGTCCTCACCGTATTCTCCTTGAGCTAAGGCCACACAGTCCTCGCCCAATCACTCGTGGTAAGTCTTCATAGGTGACTTCCAAACCTTCACAAACTCGGTCACCCGACGATCCACAATTCCTCTTGGATGCTCTAGACCATTGACGCCCAACCGTTTGGAAGATCACAGTATTCAAAGGTAACCAGCGTTGGTTCCACACATGAACAATCTCTTCAGTGATGCTCAATCACTTTGGAGTTTTAGGTCTTTGGGTTTTGGGTTTTCCTCACTTGATGATTTTCACTCAAAGTCCTCGAAGGATGGGTTGATCTAATGACAAGTGTCAGTTTCTCTCGGAGCAGCCAACCAGCTAGTGGTTGAAGCGGGCGGCTATTTATAGCCTAGGGAGCAACCTGGCATGATAAGACATAAATGTCCTTCAATGATATGACCGTTAGGTAGGTAGATATTTTGGGATAGCTGGCGCATAGCACAACAACGGTCGGAATGTCGAGTATGAAATTCCATAGGGCTATCATGTTCCTCACTTGTAGGAAATCCGCACTGGCAAATTCCTAACTCCTCAGTCAGAACAAATTCCTCAGAGACCAGAAGAACTTCGTCTTTGTCACTGAAGAAATTGACTGAACTGTATGAGATTTCCAATGGCTTCACTCGAAAGGATTAGGTAGTGTAGGCTTTGAGTTGAGCAACACTTGGAAATATGTTTCCTTAGTTTTTCCTCGACCCCCTTTAACAATACGGTGTTTCCTATGACTCAAGAAAGAGAAAATGAAACTACGAAAGCAAAAGTCTTCACGCTTCATAATCCTCGCATGATTATCCAAGTCTTCAAGGTCACACCAATTTCTTCACCTTCAAAATCTTCAGAAAGTCTTCAGAAATCGAAAGTCTTCAGTTGAAGACATTCATTGTTAGGGGTCGACTTTATCTGTAAATATCAAACTCTTTATAGACTTATAGACCTGTGTACACTCACAAACGCATTAGTCCCTTAACCTATAAGTCTTCAATACACCAAAATCACTAAGGGGCACTAGATCTTATGTTGTTGAACTTGATCTGTACTGTTTGAAGACTTTGACTAAAGACTTTCTCAATTTCCTCAACCCTATTTCTTCAGTCCTAAGTCCTCAGCCTGCTTATCCTATTTACACGCTACTTGTACTATATGCTTGTTTTCATTTCATCATGATGACCATGCTACTGTCGTGTTATGCTTGCACCTGAGTATCTATTCCGCTGCTAAGTAGTTCGTTCCTTAGGAAATTCCTCAGTTAGAATTTCCTCAGAGACGAATTTATAAAAATCGCCTATTCACCCCCCTCTAGTCGATATAACGCAGTTTCAAGGTGACTATTGACTTGCAAGATAGGATCGAGAACTCACATATATTCATGAAAACATACCAGGTTCAAATCGGAAATCATGGCACTCGGGCCCTAGTGGCAAGCATTAAGCATGGCAAAGTCATAGCAACATCAATCTTAGAACATAATGGATACTAGGGATCAAACCCTAACAAAACTAACTCGATTACATGGTAAATCTCATCCAACCCATCACCCTCCAGTAAGCCTACGATGGAATTACTCACGCACGGCGCTGAGCATCATGAAATTGGTGATGGAGGAAGGTTGATGATGCCGAAGGCGACAATCTCCCCTCTCCAGAGCCCCGAACGGACTCCAGATCATCCCTCCCGAGAGAGATTAGGGCTTGGCGACGGCTCAGTATCGTAAAACGCGATGAATCCTTCTCTCTGATTTTTTCTCCCCGAAAGTGAATATATGGAGTCGGAGCTGAGGTCGGTGGAGCCTCAGGGGTGTGGCCCCTGGTCTTGATTCTTTTGCCAGTATTTTTTATATATTCCAAAAATAGTCTCCGTTGATTTTCAGGTCATTCCGAGAACTTTAATTTCTGCACAAAACTAACACCATGGCAATTCTGCTGAAAACAGCGTCAGTCCGGGTTAGTTCCATTCAAATCATGCAAGTTAGAGTCCAAAACAAGGGCAAAATTGTTTGGAAAAGTAGATATATTGGAGACGTATCAACTCCCCCAAGCTTAAATTTTTGCTTGTCCTCAAGCAATTCAGTTGACAAACTAAAAGTGATAAAGAAAAACTTTGACAAACTCTGTTTGCTCTTGTTGTTGCAAATATGTAAAGCTAGCATTCCAGTTTTCAGCAAAGATTATGAACTAACCACATTCGCAATAACTTTCAGGTCTCATGTTTACTCATATCAATGACATAATCAACTAGCGAGCAATAATAATAAACCTCGGATGACAACACTTTATCAAAACAATCATAATATGATATAACAATATGGTATCTTGCTAGCCCTTTCTGAGACCGCAAAACATAAATGCAGAGCCGCTCTGAAGATCAAGGGCTGACTGGACATTGTAATTCATGGTAAAAGAGATCCAGTCACAGTCATACTCAATGTAAATTAATAGCAATGCATGCAAATGACAACGGTGCTCTTCAACTGGTGCTTTTTAATAAGAGGATGATGACTCAACATAAAAATAAATAGATAGGCCCTTCGCAGAGGGAAGCAGGGATTTGTAGAGGTGCCAGAGCTCGAGTTTTGAAATAGAGATGAATAATATTTTGGGTGGCATAGTTTCATTGTCAACATAACAACCAAGAGATCTTGATATCTTCCATGCTACACACATTATAGGCGGTTCCCAAACAGAATGGTAAAGTTTATACTCCCCCACCACCAACAAGCACACTCCACGGCTGACCCGAAACAACAGGTACCGTCCATACCAACAACAGCCCTGGGGGAGTTTTGTTTAATTATTTTGATTTGATTTGAGCATGGGAG
This sequence comes from Secale cereale, assembly GCA_902687465.1. Classification (NCBI taxonomy): domain Eukaryota; kingdom Viridiplantae; phylum Streptophyta; class Magnoliopsida; order Poales; family Poaceae; genus Secale; species Secale cereale. The sequence goes on along the minus strand of LR738711.1, from coordinate 768,647,278 downwards.
TGGGCATCCTGCTTACCGGCCATTTTCTTGTGAATGACGAGCGGAGTCCACTCATCGTGAGAATAACCCACCTAGCATGGAAGATATAGACAGCCCTAGTTGATACATAAGTTGTTTGAGCATACAAAACAGAATTTCATTTGAAGGTTTAGAGTTTGGCACATACAAATTTACTTGGAACGGCAGGTAAATATCGCATATAGGAAGGTATGGTGGACTCATATGGAATAACTTTGGGGTTTATGAAGTGGATGCACAAGCAGTATTCCTGTTTAGTACAAGTGAAGGCTAGAAAGAGACTGGGAAGCGACCAGCTAGAGAGCGACAATAGTCATGAACATGCATTAATATTAATCAACAATGAGTGCAAGCATGAGTAGGATATAAATCACCATGAACATAAACATCATGGAGGCTATGTTGATTTTGTTTCAACTACATGCGTGAACATGTGCCAAGTCAAGCCACTTGAATTGTTCAAAGGAGGATACCACCCTATCATACCACATCACAACAATTTTAATAGCATGTTGGCACGCAAGGTAAACCATTATAAACTCCTAGCTAATTAAGTATGGAATGAGCAACTAAAATCTCTAATTGTCATTGCAAGCATGTTTCATTCATAATAGGCTGAATCAGGAACGATGAACTAATCATATTTACAAAAACAAGATAGGTCGAGTTCATACCAGCTCCTCTCATCTCAATCAGTTCATCATATATCGTCATTATTGCCTTTCACTCGCACGAACGAACTCTATGGATAATAATAATAGTGCACGTGCATTGGACTAAGCTGGAATCTGCAAGAATTTAATACAAGGGAGAAGACAAGGTAATATGGCTCTTAGTTAAATCAACAGTAATGCATATTAGAGCCACTAAACATTTTCATCATGGTCTTCTCCTCTTGACCCCCAAAGAAAAGAAAAGAAATAAAACTATTTACACAGGAAAACTCCCAACAAGCAAAAGAAGAACGAGAAATCTTTTTGGGTTTTCTTTTAATTACTACTACTACAAGCATGGAAAGTAAACTAGCTAAAAGCTACAACTAATTTTTTTTGGTTTTTCTTAAGGTTTTTCAGGCACACAAGATAAAGACTTAGAAAAGAAAATAAACTAGCATGGATAGTACAATGACAAAGTATGAGCACCGACAATTGGAATGAGTGTGTGAACATGAATGTAATGTCGGTGAGAAATACATACTCCCCCAAGCTTAGGCTTTTGGCCTAAGTTGGTCTATTGCCACATATCAAAGCTACTCTCTCCGGTGCACGGAGGAGTGTCCTGTCGGTGCCACTGGTTGGCAATCTCCTCCGGATCCCACTGATAAACCGACTACCAATAGGGGTCAAGTGATGGCCCCGGCTCAGGCTCCGAAACCTGTGCCAGGCTCCAGTACGCATAAATGGCATCTGGCACGATGAGATACGTCCCTAAACGTATATCAAACAGAGAAGGTGCAGGCAAGGTAATAATCTCACATTAATTTTTATCAAATATCAATTTATACTTTAGCAACCTCTTCTTATATTTAACAATAAAATCATGTGCTATCATACTCTTATAATCTAGAAAAGCCGGGGCCAGCAACTTCTCCTCCTTCTCATGATGCCTAACAGGTATCCTAAAGTGTTCAGCAAGGCGTGAAGCAAAGATGCCTCCGAAGATGGGGCCCTTTGTACGATTCAGACTTAATGGTTTAGCAATAACATCGCCTAAGCTAAAAGTGGTATCTTGGAACAAGGCATGGCGTAAAATAACAATACCAAGGGCACTAAGATTTCCACGGTTCCCGCGACCAATTAAGTATCTACTAGCAAATATAACAAAGTAGCGTAGAACAGGAAAATGTATACTAGTAATTCTTGGCTCTGAAACTTTCCTCGATTCTCCTACAGCGATTGTATCAAAAAACCCCTCCACATCCTTACGATGTGGTTCCTCTAAGCTACCCGCAAAGGGTATCTTACAAACTTGAAGAAATTCATATAGTGACATCTCCCTAACCTAATCATATAAGTGAAACTCCACCGAAGGTGGTGATTTCTTAGCATGGAAATATAAATTTTGCACAAAAATATTAGTGAGTAAGAGATACTGTTCGCGCTGGTCGTGGATGAAGTCGATGAGGCCTGCATTCTCAGCCAAGTAATAAAAGTCTTTATAAATCCCGGTGGCTCTCAAGAACTCATCACAAGGCCATTCACACGGTCGAACTTCCGCAGTGCGAGGAAGATTGTAGTTGGGCTTTTTATTCTCCTCCTTCCGCTTATCCTTTGAGCTTTGGCTCGAAGAGCCTCTCAATAATCTCTTCATCAGTTTCTTCCTCTGAAAAATTTCTGAAATTTTTAGTGACTCAAAATAAAAGTGAACCAAACTCAACAAGATTGCTAGCAACTACTCCCACAAGTGCCTAGAGACTATATCATGCATTAAAACTACTTGGGACCACATAAATTTGACATGCAAGCTCAAGAACAGGGTCACCTTAGCAGCAAATTTTTGCAGTAAATAAAGCACTAGAACAAAAACTAATTGGACCATTGGAGGAGTCACATACCAAAGAACAATCTCCCCAAACAGTTTTATGAATTGAGCTTTGAGCAAGGAGATTGAAAATGGCAGCAAGATGAGCTAGAACACGAGTTTGAGCTATGCGAGGATTTTTTCTAGAGGAAGAAGAAGTGTGTGGGTGCTGGAATAAGTGGAGGGGGGCCATGTGGGGCCCACGAGGCAGGGGGCGCCCAGGGGGTGGGCGCGCCCTGCACCCTCGTGGCCAGGTGGTGGCTCCCCCTGATGTGTTCTCAATGACAGATATTCTTAAATACTCTAGAGAAAAACATATTCCATTTTTGGGACATTTGGAGAACTTTTATTTTAGGAGTATTTCTTTTTGCAAGGATAATTCAGAAAACAGACAAAAAATAATACTATTTTTGCTTTATTTAATCTAAATAACAGAAAGTAAAAAGAGGGCACAGAGAATTGTGCTTTCTAACTTCATCCATCTCATGCTCATCAAAAGGAATCCACTAACAAGGTTGATCAAGTCTTGTTAATAAACTCTTTCATAATAACATGAAACCGGAGAATTTTCGAATAACACTAGGTTACCTCAACGGGGATATGCATGTCCCCAACAATAAGAATATCATATTTCTTCTTGACAGTAGGAAGGGGAAATTCAAAACCTCCAATAATAATCGTTGAAATTTTTCCAATAGAATTGATACTGTGTACTTGAGGTTGTTTCATCGGAAAGTGTACCTTATGCTCATTGCCATTAACATGAAAAGTGACATTGCCTTTGTTGCAATCAATAACAGCCCCTGCAGTATTCAAAAAGGGTTTACCAAGGATAATCGACATACTATCGTCCTAGGGAATATCAAGAATAACAAAGTCCGTTAGAATAGTAACGTTTGCAACCACAACAGGCACATCCTCACAAATACTGACAAGTATAACAGTTGATTTATTGGCCATTTGCAAATATATTTTTAGTTGGTGTCAACTTATTCAAATCAAGTCTACGGTATAAAGAGAGAGGCATAACACTAACACCGGCTCCAAGATCACATAAAGCAGTTTTAACATAGTTCCTTTTAATGGAGCATGGTATAGTTGGTACTCCTGGATCTCCTAGTTTCTTTGGTATTCCACCTTTAAAAGTATAATTGGCAAGCATGGTGGAAATTTCAACTTCCGGTATCTTTCTTTTATTTGTAATAATATCTTTCATATACTTAGCATAAGGATTAGTTTTAAGCATATTAGTCAAACACATACGCAAAAAGATAGGTCTAATCATTTCAGCAAAGCGCTCAAAATCCTCATCATCCTTTTTATTGGATGGTTTAGGAGGAAAAGGCATGGGTTTCTGAACCCATGCACTACAAAAAAATACACTTCCGTGATGATACATGTTTGTCACAGTAGGTCACGTTTTCTGTCATGCATGTACATCCATGACAAATTTATGACAGAATCAAGATAGTCATACCTATGTTGTTGTAGAGTGTTCCATGACATTACCAAAATTATCATCACGGAAGTGTCCACTTCCATGACGATAAATCGCGCGTCACAGAAGTGCTTTCGTCAAGGGTGACCGACACGTGGCATCCAACGTAACGGAACATCGTTAAGCTATCGGGTCTGGTTTTGGATCCGATAACCCGTTAACAGCCCCGACCAATGGAAATTTTCCACGTGTAAAATCATCATTGGCTGGAGGAAACACGTGTCGGCTTACCGTTGGGACAGATGTCATCCACTCATTAGACCCAAAGCGCCTATGATACGTCGACACGTGGCACGGCCCAACAAAGGCCCATTCCTGTGAAAAGGCCGACCCGTTTGACTTGGTCAAAAGGTGACGGGCCGGCCCACGGCAAGCCTGTGAATGGCATGTTCGCATATAGCCCATTTACAACCCGCTAACCCAGGGCCCGTTTACGGCCTATCCGAATTAGGCCCAGTAGCGTCATCTGGGCCGTCCAATATAATTCCAGCCCGTTTTAAATTCTGGCCCATGTATGGCCCATGACGTCTTTCGCCCCATATGAGGCCCTTATTACTCTCGGCCCATTAACGGCCTATGGTAAAACTGGCCCGTAATGAATGGTGTATCACTTTATACCCATTAACGGCACGTGGTGAAACTGGGCCATACTAAACAGTGTATCAATTTATACCCATTAACGGCCCATTATTCCGTTGGGCCGTTTCCAGCCCATGTTATCTTTCGGCCTTCTCGGGGCCCATTTATTCTTGGGCGCATTTCCACATTCGTTTACTTACGGCCCGTTACTGTCATTTTCTTCTTGTGGGCCAAATTCAGCCGTGGTTACAGTCGGCCCATTTGTGGCCCGATAATACGTTGGGCCGTTTTCATGTCAAAAAACCCGTTGGGCTGTTTTCATAGAGTTATCAAATACGGCCTATTAACGACCCGTTATTGTCCACGAATAGTACGATGCATGATTGGCGAAATGATGATACGCACCGTAGAAGGCCCATGGATCCTACGGCCCGTAAAAGGCCCATGAATCATACGACCCGTAGAAGGCCCATGGATCCTACGGCCCGTATAGAAGGCCAATGGATCCTACGGCGTGTAGAAGGCCCATGGATCATACAGCCCGCAGGAGGCCCATGGTTACAATAGTCCGTGTGTTGCCATGATTATTTTGGCCTAGTTTCCAAAGATAGGTTATTGTGGCCACTAGAAAAACACAGAAAAAGAACTGCAGTGACTACAAGCAAACAACTAAACAAGACAATAAGGAAATAAATAAGCAAGCAATTAACGCTAGCCTATTACCGCTATTACACATATTACATCCACTGGGCATCATAGTTTGCCACCAGTGCAAATATAGGGAACAAAGCAGCATATTACATACACCGGCCGTCAAAATTGGCCACCAGTGCAAATAAATGCGACAGCAAAACAAGAGCATAACTGAAACAACTTCAGAAGAGCTCAAGAAACGTGGTATCCACCATGTTGGCAATAAGCTTAGCAAGCTTATTAGCTTTCTCCTGTTTGGCGCTAAAATCCTCCAACGCTTGTTGTTGCACCAGAAAGTATGCATCTGAATGCTCCAGGGACTTCCACAGTCCTTCCACTTCTTGTCGCAGCACAACTGATTGATGTCTTTCAGCTTGTAGTTGAGACTCAAGAAACCGAACTGATTCAGACAGTGAGTTTGAATAGCTTGTGCAAGCGGTAGTGGCCAGTAACTCCAACACTAAACCAAGACAGGACTTTGGGGTTGTCTCACTGTCTTCGAGATAGTCTTCCTTAGCTGTTTTATCAGCTTTGTTGGAGACCAACAAGGATGTGTCACTATCCTGAACCTTATCTGCATTACATACTTTACCATTGCTTAATAAGGCACTCTTCCCCAATATTTTGTCAGCATTCTAAAAGAAGAAACAAGCAGACACATACCAGTTTAGCATGTACTAGTATACGTAACTCATTTTGGTGAACCAGTTCATTAGTAAGGTGGATAGGATTAAAGTACCAAGTCTTCTATTGCCAAGTACTAGTACATAATAAAAGCATCAAACAAACATATATCTATGTCCTATGGTCACTGCATTGTCTTGCCAAATCAAAATAGAGACACGGTTCAAATCATATTAGTTCAAGACAAAGCAGGAGTGAAAGAATACAAAGCCTGGGAAACTACATGGCACAACAAGATTTCAGATGGGTACCATGAGTCTACATGTACAACAACACTATTTGCTTTGTTGTGATGCTAGTAATGTGCATGATATGAGAAGTCAACTGTATACACAATTGAAATTGAAATCAATGGAGCTATTGATAAGAGCAAGCCTGTTAAAGAAACATGCGTGAACATACCTGCTGTGCCATTGGAGTTTCGATTGGATCCTTCAATTTAAAAATAAGTTTGTATGAGTAAATACAGTGATGCAAGAGCAAAGCAGTATGCATGATAGCAATCATAGTTAAAAAAGGCGCGCCTAAGCGAGCGCTCAAGTGCGCCTAGGCTCCAGGCGTTGGCGAAACGCATTGCGCATAACTACGCTTAATCTGTGCATAACTGCGCATAAGCATGCACTTTGGTCAGTAAAGTGCAAGGCGGTGGCAAAACGCACAATTAACGCCTAGTGCTTTTTGGAACTATGATAGCAATGGAATCTTAAAATTAGAACATTTGTTCTTCAGGTTTAGGCACTTGTTCTACATGAACATAGTACAGTAAGACATAAGAATATAGTACTTAAAAATAGAAAATGAGCTCATAGACCTTACCACATTCTTGGCTTCGGACCAGTACAGAACAAGGCTTTACCAGTCATCGTCCAGTAAATGTGTTTCAGGAGAACGTAAGGGAATTTGATGAGTTTCTTTGCCAGTGAAGTACGTTTTCTTCAGGTATTTCCGATACTGCCACCAAGCATTCTTGAAGATAGCAAAGGTATTAACACAGGTTACCTCATCCCGAGTTTCCAAATCGGTCCTTCTCTATAGAGAAAAATGTGAAAATTTGATGTATTATAACCATCATGGAGGTAGGATGTATGGGACAAAGGAAAGTAATTGCATGAATAACATTACTTACACATAACTCCTGGACAAACACCTGCAACTGGCATTTTCCTTCATCTTCAGTATAATATTTCCAAGATGGGAAGATACACACATACGATTTAACAACATCAAATGCGATAGATGCTAATGTATGATTAGCTGGTTGTGCTTCCTCCACGGGAATAGGCATACTAACTGGTGGAGTTGGGGTTCGCCGTGGTAGTACTGGCCCTTTGGGCACTGGAGCTGCCTTACTAACTGCTCTTGTTTGGGAGCTCCGTGGTGGAGATGGTGCTGTGTCAACAGGAACTGGGTTACTATCTGCTGGGGTTTGGGGTTAGATTGGGTGAAGCTAGTTCTCTGTCCATCACAGTAGGGGTATGATCTGCGAGAGTTTGGGTTATGTGTGGTAGGGCTGGTACTCGTGCATGTACAACCGGGGTGCTATCTCCACCAAGAGGTAGCACTGTTTTATTTGAAGACCGTGTTTTTAGTCCGCTAGATGCTGGCATCACCCACTCCAATTCAAATGGCTGATAAACAAGAAACATAGTTGAATGTACAGACATTGTATGAGAGACAGATGCAATAGATAGTGTGGAAAAAAGAGGACATGAAATAGTTGACATGTATATTGTTTAACTAAAACGGATAGCATGACATAATTTCACATATATGATGTTTATCTAAACTGGATAGCATAGCATAACATAATTCAAAGATATGATGAATACCTAAAACATTGTGCCAAGTTAGAGCATACACCTCGGTGGGGGAATAGGACTGGTCATCTGTCTCTGAATCCATCTCTGAGGAGCTATCGGGACCCAACAAGAGATCTGCTTCGATAGGTAGCATTGTCTGCTCTGAAGGCCTTGTTTTCACTCCAGATTTTTCAATCTCCCACCCAAATGGCTGATTCACTGGAAGAGTAGTTTAATGTACAAACATTGTCGACAAATGGAAATGTAAGGAAGAAAAGGATGGGCAAGATATCATTCAAATATATGATGCCTAGTTAAACAGGATGGCATTGCACATTTCACATATATTATGGCTGGCTAAAAGACATGAGACTGCATAATTCCCATATATGATATAGAAACTAAACAGGTGGCGACAAAACATGTCTAAACTAAGCAGATGACATATATGATGTCAAAAGTAGGCACCGCAAGGCAACATATGCATGATATGACTAACATCTCCATGCCAAGGTAGAGCAAACACCTTTGGGGGGGGGGGTAAATAGGAGTTGTCAACGGCGTCTGAATCCGCCTCAGAACAGATATCTTCCTCAGGATTACAATCTGGAGAGGGGTGGGGAGGGTTTGCCATTGAACCCACCATGGAGCGATGTCTGCATGACATTGTATTGCCGCGCAAAACTCTTCTCTTTTTCTCTACATGTTCAGCATGACTGTGTACAATATCTGACATGCATACGAAAAAAATATGGTGAGATTATGTAAGGAGAGCATGCAGAAATTTATAGTGATGGTAACAACCAATGGATGGATACAAAAATAATGATAGCAGGCTCATGATTGCTTTACTATTTGTTTCCCACCCACGATGAACAACATAGGCATACCCTAGGTGAACCAGATATTAGACAGAAATACTATTCATTGCTTCCTCGATATGTGCCCCACAACTAATTTAGAACTCAAGTTTGAACATTAATTTGGACCTGACTTGGAGTCCAAGAGGTGAAAAGGACGATAAAGTAGCAGGTAATTTTAAGCAATGCATAACATAAGCAGAATCAAAAGAGTGCGACCTCTCTTGTGGACCCATGTACTCCTCAGGTTCATCTGCTGAGTCGATGATGGTGATGCCGCTGCGGTGGGTGCCGACAGCAGGGAAGGAGATCTGAGGCGGCAAAAGACGGCCAGGAGTCGTGATGTCTGGTTTGGTGGATGTTTCTGTCGATGGAGCACCTCAAGTGAGGTGGACAACGTCGCGGCAGGAGCAGGACAAACCACACAAAGTTCCCTTCGACACCTACCTGTAACTGAAGTAATTCTGTAAGGGCTCATTTGGCTTGCATGATTCTAAAAACACTGGGATAGGAAAAACACTGAAATAGGATAGGAATGCACATGGTAAACAAAGCATTTGTAAACACATGATTTCTGTCAACTTGGGTGTTTGGTTTACAGGAATTGGAAGAGCAGAGGAATGCAAAGAAACATGGCAAAAATAAAGTGAAACCATATGAAAGCGTGTACAGTTAGAATGTTATTCTGCCACTAATGCACTTGGTCTTGTTTTCATGCATAGGATTTTGAAAAGTAGGTCCAGGTGGATGTTTTGCTTCATTCCTTTCAACAAAATGCATGAATAATTGAATAGTAGAGTGCCATTGGAAAATTCCCTATTGCTATGTTTTTCCGTCGAACCAAAATAGCCCTAATGGATCGACATGAATGTATAGTAATAAGTGATGCAACAAGTGTACAACCTCTTTGCCGTAGCCGTGTCGACCTCAGCATCATTGGGTTGGTCGCTGAAGCAGTTGAGGCAGAGGTGGCTGTTCGAGGTGTGGAGGGAGATCTAAGGAATCTGTAGACGGCGTCCAGGGCACTGCTCTATTGTGATGGATCGTTCTGTCGTTGGAGCAGCCCCGGTAAGCCGTAAGACGTCAAGGCTGAAGCAGCACAAGACAGACATCATCAATCTCAAGTGGGATTCTAATAGCATCTCTAATATATGATGTAAAATAGATGTAAATGATATGTCAAAATGTTCATCTAGATGCTCTAATATTTGTTGCAAGGGTGCTACTTGTTATAAACTGCTGCTACTTGTTATTTTGTTGCCATGTTTGTGATATGATATCTTGGTGCATGTTTATCGAAATGGTGCAAATGATATGTCAAAATTTTCATTATGAGATGCTTTACATGTTAGTTGCTGTAGCATGCTTGTTTGAGTTCATCTTTCCATGTTAATCTCTGTTGCAAAAGTGCATTTGGCTGTTAAGAGCTGAAACTTGTTATGAGATGCTGATTTCAATTGCTCTTTGCTATTGATGTGTTTGTCCCCATGTCACATGCCTAGATGTTTTAGAATCTCCATGATGTGGTCTTTGATGTGGTGCATTTAACTTTCCATGATATGCCTTGTGTTGACTTAAACATGCTTGTATACATGCCATGATAATGTTACTGTTTTAACACTTGGTGAAATTTCACTAAGTGTGGAATCTGTCTTATCCTGATGCTATGTTTGCTTGATACCCTAGGCAAATCCATGTTAGTTTTGGGGTGGCCATTGATCATTCCTTGCTGTATATGTTGTTGTCTATCCATCCATGTCCTTACTTGCTCTTTTGACTTGATGTAGCTTATTTAATTCTTGCTCCCAAGTTGCTATAAAATATTACTGTCAGGTTTTCTATGTCATGATCAAAATGTTGTAGCTTGTTGCTATTGATCCATGCCTCCTATGGAGTTGCTCCAATGGAGTTGTTTGCTGTAGGATATGTCTACTTCATGTCCATGCTTCTTGTCACCATGTTTGAGTGCTGTAGAGTATATATTTCTTGCTCCAAAGATGCTATGTGGCTGTTAACTTCAGCTTGTTGTTATATCTTGTTTCATGTGTATCTTCTAGCCCGTTGCTCCGTTTTGGGTGTGCCTTATATGAAACTTGTGTGATTTTGCATGTATAATCATAATATCATATTGTTTTCATGTTTGGAGTGAGTTTGCTTGATGTTTGGGTGCATCTTGCACCGTTGCCATGTTTGTCTTGTCTTGCATCATACCTTGCCATGTATTGCATCATATATAAACTTGGGTTGTTTTTTTGTGCTTCCTACCTTGCCATGTATTACTTCCTGTATAGACTTGTTGTGCATCATATGTAGACTTGTCTTGCATCCTAATTGGTTGAGCATATTGACATGTTCTTGTGTTGTTTTTCTGTGCTTCCTACCTTGCCATGTTTTGCTTCCTGTATAGACTTGTCTTGCATCATACCTTGCCATGTATTGCATCATATATAGACTTGTGTTGTTTTGCTGTGCTTCCTACCTTGCCATGTTTTGCTTCCTGTATATACTTGTAGTGCATCCTATATAGAACTGTCTTGCATCATACTTGGTTGAGCATATTGTCATGTCTCGTGTGGTGTTTTTACCGTGTTGCTTGCTTCTTCTCATCAGTGCTTGTTCTGTTGCGTTCGTGAGGATTCGTTCGTCTACCCGTGGTTCTTCTTCAAGGCTTCTTCTTCGTCTTCTTCATGGATCCGTTCGTCTTCCTTGCGGGATCTCAGGCAAGATGACCATACCCTTGGATGCCTTTACTATTATTGCCTTTGCTTAGTGTCTCGATGCTATCGTTACATGTCGCGCTACCCATCATTATTGTCAGCCTCTCCTTGTTGCCATGAAACCTATAACCTTTGAAACCTTCCTAGCAAAACCATTGTTTGGCTATGTTACCCGCTTGCTCAGCCCCTCTTATAGCGTTGTTAGTTGCAGGTGAAGATGAAGATCGTTCCAGGAGGGAACTTGTTGTTGGTATATCACAATATGTTTTATATATAATAACACACCTATATACTGGGCATGGGTGGAAGGCTTGCCTTTTGCTCGGTGTTTTGTTCCACTCATGCCACCTTAGGCGCCGATAAACCGACATTATGTTCCTTGATTTTGCGTTCCTTACACGGTTGGGTATATGGGGACCCCTTGACACTTCGTCTTTGAATAAAACTCCTCCAGCAAGGCCCAACATAATTTGCTCATAATAACAACTTAATTAATTAATTAAATTGCATAGGGAGTTAGCGCTACCCGAGGATTCTTCTACATAGCAGGGGGGGCCAGTGCTGATGGTGTTGGTCCCAAATAGAGTCGTGTGCGGCGCCCCCCCTTGGAAACTTGGGGTTTGGCTGCTGTACGCTGTGCTCATCCGGTCGTGGCCTGAGACGAGATACGCGCGGCTACTATCAGGGTGTCGGCACGACGGGAAGTCTTGCTGGACTTGTTTTACCATTGTCGAAATGTCTTGTGCACCGGGATGCCGAGCGTGATCGGATTTCCCTAAGATAAGGGGTGATGATATTATATTTATCACTTCAGCTGATCGTGAGAGCTTGTGATGGGCTAAGTTGGGACACCCCTGCAGGGTTATGATCTTTTGAAAGCCGTGCCCGCGGTTATGTGGAAGATTGGAATTTGTTAATGTCCGGTTGTAGAAAACTTGACAAAGGATCCGAGTAAAACACACAACTGTGTGAGTAACCGTGACGGTCTCTTTTCACTTTGAGAAGAGAACACGGTGGGGTTATGTTTGACTCGTAGGTAGTTCAGGATCTTTAGCGATCACTACTAGTTTGCGACCGTTTGCGTAGATGCTCATCTTATTCTTGTACTCGTAAGTTAGCCACCATATATATATTGCTTAGCCGCTGCTGCAACCTCACCACTTTACCTCTTCCTACCTATTAACCTTTGATAGACTTTTTACCCATGGTTATGGGATTGCTGAGTCCTCGTGGCTCACAGATACTACAACAATAGTTGCAGGTGCAGGTTTCCGATGTCTTGACGTGAGAGCGTTGTTCTTTCGTTGGAGTCCTTCTTCTTCAGTCTTGGGTTAGGTTCCGGGTCGGCAGCCTGGGATAGCAGATGGATGTCGTTGTTCTTTTCATGTTTGTATCCGTAGTCAGATACTTTGTATTGATGTTGTTGTATTCTTGTGACTTGTATGTTTTGTTGTATCCCCCATGTATGTATGTAATGGTACGATGTAACATCTTGCTAAGCGCCCGAAATGCGGTTGTGCCCCAATCACGTAAGTGTCACATGATCGGGATAGAATCGCATCTTGGGCCTGACAAGTTGGTATCTAAGCCTCGACCAACCAGAGGACCCCCCTTGATTGATCGTAGTTTGGCCATTGTTGAGTCTAGCAGAAAACTTTTTGGAGTCTAGTTATATCGGAGAGTAGGAATTCTTTTACTCCCCTGCCCCTTCGTCGCTCTGGTGAGGAATCTTGACGTAGGTGTTTTAAATTACTCCTCTTCCCCTTCAATTTTTTTTGGATCGCGTGGTTAGTTTTTGTTCGTCGCGTTGTTAGTTCTTTCATCTGGTGCATCTCTCGTCAAGTGGTTTTAACCCTCTTCTTCTTGCAAGTGCAACCTCAGTCCTTTTAACCGATGTTGTTTTCCCCGTCTGAAGTTGTCTTTCTTTTTCCCACCCGCCCACCCTTTTCCTTCTCGGACCGGAGTTCGTAATCGAGTATCCATCCTACTCATGTGAATCCTTTGCATTCTTTTCCTCGGTTATTTTTCAATTAGTGAATTCTCGTCTAGTTCGTCATCATTTATCTCCTTTATTCTCCGGTGAATTCTCCTCTCGTTTGATATTATTCATCTCTTTTCTTTCCGGTGGTTCCAATTCTATTAGTATTCGGTGTTCATCACATTCTTTTTCCTCGGCTCAATTGCTTCACTTTGCTCGTTTACCTCTCGCCATCTAATTGTTCCGGTGTTCCAAAGACATTCTCAAGAGATTTGTCTGTGTTCCAATTAATTCGAAGTTGTCACCTCATTCGAGTATTTTAATCGTTCTGGTGCATTATCTCCTTTTCAATCCTTTCATCGCTGTTTTCTCTTCGGTGGGCTCATAACCCACAGGTTTATTCCCAGGATCTTACCTGACTCTTTCATTCCCGGAGTGTTCGGAAATTCTTTTCAAGTGTGACGTAAGTATGGATTCCATCAGTCATATGCTTTCTCCAAGATCGCTTTTAATTCTTTTCATCGTGGCTTCAACCTCTCTCTTCTTTCATTATTCCGGAGTATTTATGAATTTTTTTCTTGTGTTCCTCCGAAGGCCATCATTTCAGAAGATTTCTTCGTTCTCAGTTTTCAACCTCGTCCTCCAAATATTCTTCATCGATGCCTCTTCGTTCGTCTCACACTCTTCCGGTGTTTGTTCAAGTATTCTTTAATCAGTTCGCGATCTCTTCGTTCTCATAATTTTAAATTCCCCAAGTGCTTTATTCTTCCCGGAGATTCATTCTTTTGTATTCACTCAATATCAATTTTTATGGTGGTTTGTTCTCTTTCATCATTTAATTTTAATTATTCCCGGTGGCTTGTTCTTTTCATCACTCGATTTTATTTCTTCCGGTGATTCGTTCTCTTGTATTCACTCAATTTCAATTCTTCACGGTGGTTTATTCTTTTCATCATTCAATTTTAATTCTTACGGTGGTTCGCTCAAGAATATTTTTCCGATGCTATCATATCAATTCATTCATTTTATTCCAATCCTACCGGTGGTTCATGAAGATTTTTGCGAGTTCGCGATATATCCCTCTTTAATCTTGTCAACGCGAATAAGTGGTATGCAAATCCATTGCTTCTCATCAATTTTAATTGGTGAAGGATAAGCATAACATAATTCTTATTCTTATTTGTGGAGTTGATTATTCCTTTCCTTCGGAGTTTATTCTTGATGAATAAATTCTAGTTCCAAGTGCTTTCAGCTTTTCTTTCACGGAGTTCAAATTTTCTCGGCTATCTCGTCGGAACCCCGAATAATCATCGCAAGGCTTATTCTTATTCTTGAATCCTTCACTTCTATACTTCTTCATCCTTTGGTTACCGGAGTTCTTCATGGTGGTTCTACATCATTTAATTCATTGTTCAAACATTCATCTAATTCTTGTGGAGCAGCTCAAGCTTTATTCTTTTGCCTCTCGAGTGCAAATAATTCTCCGTATTCTTTCGAGGTGGAGTTTTGCAATTCTTCATCCTCAGATAATCCTTATTTTCGTTGCGGCATAATTCACCTCAAGTCTTGAGATGTTTAAATAAGTCCACATCAAGCTGATTCTTTCGTTGTTTATTTTTCAACGACTCCGTTCAATCCTTCCTTCTAAGGATGCTCTCAAGTCAATCGCGCTTGAAGATTTCATCTTCTTCTCCATTCTTTTAATTCCATCATTTCTATTCTTCCGGAGGCATTGTGTTGTTACTCTCGTCGAGTATCATTTCATCTTTCCATGTTCTTGTTCCATTCCATTCATATTCAACCGGTGTGCTATTTCTTTCAGTTTCAGCCGGAGTGCTGCCCGAATTCCTTCGTGGAGATTCTTTTCTATCTCTTGCTAACCGGAGTGGTTTTGAATTCATTCTTGTTCCTTCAGCTCTTGTTTCGTGCCTTGCATCCTCCTTGATTCTCATCGGATACCTTGTTCCTCTTGTTTAACGAAGTCTTTGCAGCTTCGTTCATCGCCGTGGTATTCTTCCTTTCAAGTTATTCAACCTCTCAACGTTCTTTGGTTTCACTCTTTTGTCCTCGAAGAACTTTGTTCTTCCTTTTCCCTTCCGTCTCGTTCCTAAGATCTCGGGACGAGATCTCTTGTTAGTAGGGGAGTGTTGTGACACCCCGAGACCGGTGCGCCAGGTGTCAGCCAGTTATTCGTTGTCAGTGCCATGTCTTCTGCTTGCGTGTTGCGTCTTGCCATGTCATCATGTGTGTTGCATCAGCACGTTTTCAAAACTTGCATCCGCCCGCGTTCCCTCGTCCTCTCCGTTGTCCGTTCTGAGCCCAGACACACTTGCACGCGCCCGCGCGCCTCCGAATATTTATTTAGTGAGTGGCCGAAAAATGTTCTCGGAATGGGGTGAAACTTGGCGTGTGGTCGTATTATAGCATAGGTAAACCGCCTGTCAAGTTTCGTCGCGTTCGGAGTTCGTTTGATAGCCCAACGGTTAACCGTGTTAATCGCCGGAAGCCTTTTCTCTTTTGGCCCAGCACCCCTTTCACACAGCCCACCTAGACCATTCTAACCCCTCCATGCTCTTGGCCGTTCGATCACGATCGCGTGGCCGCTAACGGCTCCTCATTTGGACACTCCTAGCTCCCTCTAGCTATAAATAGGTGCCTCCCTCTCCATTTTTCGCGGATGAAACCCTAACCCTCTTCCCACCGCGCGCCGGACATGTCCATCTCCGCCGCCGGACATGTCCGCCGCCCCCGCAGCCACTCCGGAGCCGCCACGTCGCCTCCCGCGCCCACATCCCCGCCGGGCCCGTGAGCCCAGATCTGGCCCGCCCGGGCCCGAGCCGCCGCCGCCGCAGGCCCGCGCACCGGGCGCCCGCTCCTTCCGCGCGCCCGTCGCCTCGTCGCCTCGCTCCAGCTCCGCAGCATCAGCTTCGCCACCGGCGACCGGACCTCACCGGAGAGCCGGCAGGAATCGTCGCCGGCGCCATCTTAAGCTCCGCCGTGCCAGCCCTTGCGTCGCCGGGAAGGGAGGCCTGGGATCTGAGCCGGCCAGATCCAGCACCCCGGCGCCTCTACGACCCGCCCTTCCGCCGTCCTTCGCCGGGCCACCGGAGCACCGGCGTCATCCGCTTCACCGGCGGCCGCCATGCTCAGCTCGGGCTCTGCCTCAAGCGGAGGAGGCCGATCGACCCCACTTGGGCCGAAGCCCCTGAGGCCCAGCAGCGCCCCGCCGATCTTCCTCCTCCCCAAGGCCCATCTACCGCAAGGCCCAACTCCACCTCTCCAGCCCCTCTGGTCCGGCCCGCCCCACCTCTCTTCTGGGCCGAGCCCAGCTGGGTGAGCGCCCTGTTCCCCGCCTGTGCACTCTGTAGTTATATTGCGCCCGTTTGTTTTTTCCTAAGTCTAATTGAATGCTAAGTCCTTTTCTGTGTAATTAATGTTGCTACTTTGCATAGTGATAACTTTTTGTGTGCTTATCCAAATTGAGTGAATGATATGTCAAAATGATCGTCGTGATATGCTCTACACTTTGTTCCATTGTGCCATGCTCATTTGAGTTCATCTAGATGCTCTAATATCTGTTGCAAGGGTGCTACTTGTTATAAACTGCTGCTACTTGTTATTTTGTTGCCATGTTTGTGATATGATATCTTGGTGCATGTTTATCGAAATGGTGCAAATGATATGTCAAAATGTTCATTATTAGATGCTTTACATGTTGGTTGCTGTAGCATGCTTGTTTGAGTTCATCTTGCCATGTTAATCTCTGTTGCAAAAGTGCATTTGGCTGTTAAGAGCTGAAACTTGTTATGAGATGCTGATTTCAATTGCTCTTTGCTATTGATGTGTTTGTCCCCATGTCACATGCCTAGATGTTTTAGAATCTCCATGATGTGGTCTTTGATGTGGTGCATTTAACTTTCCATGATATGCCTTGTGTTGACTTAAACATGCTTGTATACATGCCATGATAATGTTACTGTTTTAACACTTGGTGAAATTTCACTAAGTGTGGAATCTGTCTTATCCTGATGCTATGTTTGCTTGATACCCTAGGCAAATCCATGTTAGTTTTGGGGTGGCCATTGATCATTCCTTGCTGTATATGTTGTTGTCTATCCATCCATGTCCTTACTTGCTCTTTTGACTTGATGTAGCTTATTTAATTCTTGCTCCCAAGTTGCTATAAAATATTACTGTCAGGTTTTCTATGTCATGATCAAAATGTTGTAGCTTGTTGCTATTGATCCATGCCTCCTATGGAGTTGCTCCAATGGAGTTGTTTGCTGTAGGATATGTCTACTTCATGTCCATGCTTCTTGTCACCATGTTTGAGTGCTGTAGAGTATATATTTCTTGCTCCAAAGATGCTATGTGGCTGTTAACTTCAGCTTGTTGTTATATCTTGTTTCATGTGTATCTTCTAGCCCGTTGCTCCGTTTTGGGTGTGCCTTATATGAAACTTGTGTGATTTTGCATGTATAATCATAATATCATATTGTTTTCATGTTTGGAGTGAGTTTGCTTGATGTTTGGGTGCATCTTGCACCGTTGCCATGTTTGTCTTGTCTTGCATCATACCTTGCCATGTATTGCATCATATATAAACTTGGGTTGTTTTTTTGTGCTTCCTACCTTGCCATGTATTACTTCCTGTATAGACTTGTTGTGCATCATATGTAGACTTGTCTTGCATCCTAATTGGTTGAGCATATTGACATGTTCTT
>LR738711.1:768583021-768629198 GCA_902687465.1 Secale cereale | reverse complement strand
CTTGTCTTGCATCATACCTTGCCATGTATTGCATCATATATAGACTTGTGTTGTTTTGCTGTGCTTCCTACCTTGCCATGTTTTGCTTCCTGTATATACTTGTAGTGCATCCTATATAGAACTGTCTTGCATCATACTTGGTTGAGCATATTGTCATGTCTCGTGTGGTGTTTTTACCGTGTTGCTTGCTTCTTCTCATCAGTGCTTGTTCTGTTGCGTTCGTGAGGATTCGTTCGTCTACCCGTGGTTCTTCTTCAAGGCTTCTTCTTCGTCTTCTTCATGGATCCGTTCGTCTTCCTTGCGGGATCTCAGGCAAGATGACCATACCCTTGGATGCCTTTACTATTATTGCCTTTGCTTAGTGTCTCGATGCTATCGTTACATGTCGCGCTACCCATCATTATTGTCAGCCTCTCCTTGTTGCCATGAAACCTATAACCTTTGAAACCTTCCTAGCAAAACCATTGTTTGGCTATGTTACCCGCTTGCTCAGCCCCTCTTATAGCGTTGTTAGTTGCAGGTGAAGATGAAGATCGTTCCAGGAGGGAACTTGTTGTTGGTATATCACAATATGTTTTATATATAATAACACACCTATATACTGGGCATGGGTGGAAGGCTTGCCTTTTGCTCGGTGTTTTGTTCCACTCATGCCACCTTAGGCGCCGATAAACCGACATTATGTTCCTTGATTTTGCGTTCCTTACACGGTTGGGTATATGGGGACCCCTTGACACTTCGTCTTTGAATAAAACTCCTCCAGCAAGGCCCAACATAATTTGCTCATAATAACAACTTAATTAATTAATTAAATTGCATAGGGAGTTAGCGCTACCCGAGGATTCTTCTACATAGCAGGGGGGGCCAGTGCTGATGGTGTTGGTCCCAAATAGAGTCGTGTGCGGCGCCCCCCCTTGGAAACTTGGGGTTTGGCTGCTGTACGCTGTGCTCATCCGGTCGTGGCCTGAGACGAGATACGCGCGGCTACTATCAGGGTGTCGGCACGCCGGGAAGTCTTGCTGGACTTGTTTTACCATTGTCGAAATGTCTTGTGCACCGGGATGCCGAGCCTGATCGGATTTCCCTAAGATAAGGGGTGATGATATTATATTTATCACTTCAGCTGATCGTGAGAGCTTGTGATGGGCTAAGTTGGGACACCCCTGCAGGGTTATGATCTTTCGAAAGCCGTGCCCGCGGTTATGTGGAAGATTGGAATTTGTTAATGTCCGGTTGTAGAAAACTTGACAAAGGATCCGAGTAAAACACACAACTGTGTGAGTAACCGTGACGGTCTCTTTTCACTTTGAGAAGAGAACACGGTGGGGTTATGTTTGACTCGTAGGTAGTTCAGGATCTTTAGCGATCACTACTAGTTTGCGACCGTTTGCGTAGATGCTCATCTTATTCTTGTACTCGTAAGTTAGCCACCATATATATATTGCTTAGCCGCTGCTGCAACCTCACCACTTTACCTCTTCCTACCTATTAAGCTTTGATAGACTTGTTACCCATGGTTATGGGATTGCTGAGTCCTCGTGGCTCACAGATACTACAACAACAGTTGCAAGTGCAGGTTTCCGATGTCTTGACGTGAGAGCGTTGTTCTTTCGTAGGAGTCCATCTTCTTCAGTCTTGGGTTAGGTTCCGGGTCGGCAGCCTGGGATAGCAGATGGATGTCGTTGTTCTTTTCATGTTTGTATCTGTAGTCGGATACTTTGTATTGATGTTGTTGTATTCTTGTGACTTGTATGTTTTGTTGTATCCCCCATGTATGTATGTAATGGTACAATGTAATTATATCCATCTTGCTAAGCGCCCGAAATGCGGTTGTGCCCCAATCACGCAAGTGTCACGTGATCGGGATAGAATCGCATCTTGGGCCTGACAGAAAGCATGGATCAATTTTAATTTAACACCTTCTCGCAACTTTGTCTTCAGTTGTGATGTAAATATTAGCTCTGATTGAAGGAAATATGCCCTAGAGGCAATAATAAAGATGTTATTTGTATTTCCTTATATCATGATAAATGACTTTTATTCATGCTAGAATTGTATTAACCGGAAACTTAGTACATGTGTGGATACATAGACAAAACAGTATGTCCCTAGTATGCCTCTACTAGACTAGCTCATTGATCAAAGATGGTTATGTTTCCTAGCCATAGACATGAGTTGTCATTTGATCAACGGGATCACATCATTAGGAGAATGATGTGATGGACAAGACCCATCCGTTAGCATAGCACTATGATCGTTTAGTTTAACTGCTATTGCTTTCTTCATAACTTATACATGTTCCTATGACTATGAGATTATGCAACTCCCGAATACCGTAGGAACACCTTGTGTGCTATCAAACGTCACAACGTAACTGGGTGATCATAAAGATGCTCTACAGGTGTCTCCGAAAGTATTCGTGGTGTTGGCATAGATCAAGATTAGGATTTGTCACTCCGAGTGTCGGAGAGGTATCTCTGGGCCCTCTCGGTAACACACATCACAATAAGCCTTGCAAGCAAAAGACTAATGAGTTAGTCACGAGATGATGTATTACGGAACGAGTAAAGAGACTTGCCGGTAACGAGATTGAACTAGGTATAAAGATACCGACGATCGAATCTCGGGCAAGTAACATAGCGTTTGACAAAAGGAACAACGTATGTTGTTATGCGGTTCTGACCGATAAAAGATCTTCGTAGAATATGTAGGAGCCAATATGAACATCCAGGTTCCGCTATTGGTTATTGACCGGAGATGAGTCTCGGTCATGTCTACATAGTTCTCGAACCCGTAGGGTCCGCACGCTTAACGTTTGATGACGATCGATATTATGAGTTTATGAGTATTGATGTACCGAAGGTAGTTCGGAGTCCCGGATGAGATCACGGACATGACGAGGAGTCTCGGAATGTCCGAGACATAAAGATTGATATATTGGACGGCTATATTCGGACACCGGAAGTATACCGGAAAAGTTTCGGATTTATCGGGAATGCCGGAAGGGGTTACCGGAACCCCCTACGAGAGGGGATGGTCCATAGTGGGCCTAAAGGGAAAGAGAGAGGCAGCCCATAGGGCTGGCCGGCGCCCCCACCTAGGGTTCCTAGTTGGACTAGGATTGGGGGGGGGGGGGGCGCCACCTCTCCTATTCCTTTCCCCCTTCTTCCTTTCGGTGAATCCTACTAGGAATAGGATTGCAATCCTATTCCTAGTAGGACTCCTTCCCTAGCCGCACCAGGAAGGGCCGGCCGGCCTCCCTCCCCTGCTCCTTTAGATACGGGGGCAGGGGGGCACCCAAACACACACAAGTTGAATTGTTTTAGCCGTGTGCGGTGCCCCCCTCCACAGAATCACACCTCGGTCATACCGTCGCGGAGCTTAGGCGAAGCCCTGCGCCGGTGAACACATCATATCCGTCACCACGCCGTCGTGCTGACGAAACTCTCCCGTGAAGCTCAACTGGATCAAGAGCTCGTGGGACGTCATCAAGCTGAACGTGTGCTGAACGCGGAGGTGCCGTACGTTCGGTGCTTGATCGGTTGGATCGCGAAGAAGTTCGACAACATCAACCGCGTCACTTGACGCTTCCGCTCCCGGTCTACGAGGGTACGTAGACACACTCTTCCCTCTCGTTGCTATGCATCTGGTAGATAGATCTTGCGTGATCGTAGGAAAATTTTAAAAATACTACGTTCTCCAACAGTGGCATCATGAGCCAGGTCTATGCGTAGATGATATGCACGAGTAGAACACAATGAGATTGTGGACGATACTAGTCATACTGCTTACCAGCATGTCATACTTTGCTTCGGCGGTATTGTGAGATGAAGCGGCCCGGACCGACATTACGCGTACGCTTACACGAGACTGGTTTCACCGTTACGAGCACTCGTTGCTTAAAGGTGACTGGCGGGTGTCTGTCTCTCTCACTTTAGCTGAATCAAGTGTGGCTACGCCCGGTCCTTGTGAAGGTTAAAACAGCACATACTTGACGAAACATCGTTGTGGTTTTGTATGCGTAGGTAAGAACGGTTCTTGCTAAGCCCGTAGCAGCCACGTAAAACTTGCAACAAACAAAGTAGAGGACGTCTAACTTGTTTTTGCAGGGCATGTTGTGATGTGATATGGTCAAGACATGATGAGTTATACGGTTTTTGTATGAGATGATCATGTTTTGCGAGGGTAATCATGACGGTGCTTTGGAGATGGAGATCAAAAGCACAAGATGATGATGGCCATATCATGTCACATATTTTGATTGCATGTGATGTTTATCTTATTATGCTTCTTATTTTGCTTAGAACGACGGTAGCATTATAAGATGATCCCTTACTAAATTTCAAGGTATAAGTGTTCTCCCTGAGTATGCACCGTTGCGAAAGTTCGTCGTGCCGAGACACCACGTGATGATCGGGTGTGATAAGCTCTACGTTCAAATACAACGGGTGTAAGCCAGTTTTGCACACGCAGAATACTCGGGTTAAACTTGACGAGCCTAGCATATACAGATATGGCCTCGGAACACTGGAGACCGAAAGGTCGAGAGTGAATCATATAGTAGATATGATCAACATAAGATGTTCACCATTGAAAACTACTCCATCTCACGTGATGATCGGACATGGTTTAGTTGATTTGGATCACGTGATCATTTAGATGACCAGAGGGATGTCTATCTAAGTGGGAGTTCTTTAAATTAATATGATTAAATTGAACTTTAATTTATCATGAACTTAGTCCTGATAGTTTTTGCATATCTATGTCGTTGTAGATCAATGGCCCGTGCTACCGTTCCTTTGAATTTTAATGCATTCCTAGAGAAAGCTAAGTTGAAAGATGATGGTAGCAATTACACGGACTGGGTCCGTAACCTGAGGATTATCCTCATTGCTGCACAGAAGAATTATGTCCTTGAAGCACCGCTAGGTGACAAGCCCCCTTCCGCTGATGCAGACGCTTTGAACGTCTGGCAATGACGGTCTGATGACTACACGATAGTTCAGTGTGCCATGCTTTACGGCTTAGAACCGGGACTTCAACGATGTTTTGAACGTCATGGAGCATATGAGATGTTCCAGGAGTTGAAGTTAATATTTCAAGCAAATGCCCGGATTGAGAAATATAAGAATTCCAATAAGTTCTACAGCTGCAAGATGGAGGAGAATAGTTCTATCAGTGAACACTTGCTCACAATGTATGGGCACTACAATCATATGACTCAACTTGGTTGCCAAGTTGATGAGAATAGTGTTATTGATAGAATTCTTCAATCACTACCACCAAGCTATAATGGCTTCGTGATGAACTATAATATGCAAGGGATACAAAAGACAATTCCCGAGCTCTTCGCTATGCTCACAGCTGCGGAGGTAGAAATCAAAAAGGAGCATCAAATGTTGATGGTTAACAATACCACTAGTTTCAAGAAAAAAGGCAAGGAAGGGATTTTCAAGGAGAATAGCAAGATTGTTGCTGTTCTCGCAGAAAGCCTCAATTATGGAACCAAGCCTGAAACTGAGTGCTTCTACTGCAAGGGGACTGGACACTGGAAGCGGAACTGCCCCAAGTATTTGGCGGATAAGAAGGATGGCAAGATGAACAAAGGTATATGTGATATACATGTTATTGATGTGTACCTTACTAATGCTCGTAGTAGTACCTGGGTATTTGATACCGGTTCGGTTGCAAATATTTGTAACTCGAAACAGGGACTACGGATTAAACGAAGATTAGCTAAGGACGAGGTGACGATGCGCGTGGGAAACGGTTCCAAAGTCGATGTGATCGCCGTCGGCACGCTACCTCTACATGTACCTTCGGGATTAGTTTTAGACCTAAATAATTGTTATTTGGTGCCAGCGTTAAGCATGAACATTATATCTGGATCTTGTTTATTGCGAGACGGTTATTCATTTAAATCAGAGAATAATGGTTGTTCCATTTTTATGAATAATATCTTTTATGGTCATGCACCCTTGAAGAGTGGTCTATTCTTATTGGATCTCGATTGTAGTGATACACATATTCATAATATTGAAACCAAAAGATGCAAGGTTAATAATGATAGTGCAACTTATTTGTGGCACTGCCGTTTAGGTCATATTGGTGTAAAACGCATGAAGAAACTCCATAAAGATGGACTTTTGGAATCACTTGATTATGAATCACTTGGTGCTTGCGAACCATGCCTCATGGGCAAGATGACTAAAACTCCGTTCTCTGGAACCATGGAGCGAGCAACAGATTTGTTGGAAATCATACATACTGATGTATGTGGACCAATGAGTGTTGATGCTCGCGGCGGGTATCGTTATTTCCTGACCTTCACTGATGATTTGAGCAGATATGGGTATATCTACTTAATGAAACACAAGTCTGAAACATTTGAAAAGTTCAAAGAATTTCAGAGTGAAGTAGAGAATCATCGTAACAAGAAAATAAAGTTCCTACGATCTGATCGTGGAGGAGAATATTTGAGTTACGAGTTTGGTCTTCATTTGAAACAATGTGGAATAGTTTCACAACTCACGCCACCTGGAACACCACAGCGTAATGGTGTGTCCGAACGTCGTAACCGTACTTTATTGGATATGGTGCGATCTATGATGTCTCTTACCGATTTACCACTATCGTTTTGGGGTTATGCTTTAGAGACAGCTGCATTCACGTTAAATAGGGCACCATCTAAATCCGTTGATACGACACCTTATGAACTATGGTTTGGCAAGAAACCAAAGTTGTCGTTTCTTAAAATTTGGGGCTGCGATGCTTATGTGAAAACACTTCAACCTGATAAGCTCGATCCCAAGTCGGAAAAATGTGTCTTCATAGGATACCCAAAAGAGACTGTTGGGTACACCTTCTATCACAGATCCGAAGGGAAAATATTCGTTGCTAAGAACGGATCCTTTCTAGAAAAAGAGTTTCTCTCGAAAGAAGTGAGTGGGAGGAAAGTAGAACTTGATGAGGTAATTGTACCTTCTCCCATATTGGAAAGTAGTACATCACAGGAAATTGTTCCAGTGATTCCTACACCAATTAGTGAGGAAGTTGATGATAATGATCATGAAACTTCGGATCAAGTTTCTGCTGAACGTCGTAGATCAACCAGAGTACGTTCCGCACCAGAGTGGTACGGCAACCCAGTTCTGGAAATCATGTTACTAGACCATGATGAACCTACGATGATGAGCCCAGATTCCGCAAAATGGATTGAAGCCATGAAATCTGAGATGGGATCCATGTATGAGAACAAAGTGTGGACTTTGGTTGACTTGCCCGATGATCGGCAAGCCATCGAAAATAAATGGATCTTCAAGAGGAAGACCGACGCAGACGGTAAGATTACTGTTTACAAAGCTCGACTTGTTGCGAAAGGTTTTCGACAAGTTCAAGGAGTTGACTACGATGAGACTTTCTCACCTGTAGCGATGCTTAAGTCTGTCCGAATCATGTTAGCAATTGCCGCATTTTATGATTATGAAATCTGGCAAATGGATGTCAAAACTGCATTCCTAAATGGATATCTCAAAGAAGAGTTGTATATGATAAAACCAGAAGGTTTTGTCGATCCAAAAGGTACTAACAAAGTATGCAAGCTCCAGCGATCCATCTATGGACTGGTGCAAGCATCTCGGAGTTGGAATGTACGCTTTGATGAGGTGATCAAAGCATATGGTTTTATACAGACTTTTGGAGAAGCCTGTATTTACAAGAAAGTGAGTGGGAGCTCTATAGCATTTCTAATATTATATGTAGATGACATATTGTTGATTGGAAATGATACAGAATTTCTGGATAGCATAAAAGGATATTTGAATAAAAGTTTTTCAATGAAAGACCTCGGTGAAGCTGCTTATATATTAGGTATCAAGATCTATAGAGATGGATCAAGACGCTTAATTGGACTTTCACAAAGCACATACCTTGATAAGATTTTGAAGAAGTTCAAAATGGATCAGTCAAAGAAAGGGTTGTTTCCTGTTTTACAAGGTATGAAGTTGAGTAAGACTCAATGCCCGACCACTGCAGAAGATAGAGAGAAAATGAAAGTCATTCCCTATGCCTCAGCCATAGGATCTATCATGTATGCAATGCTGTGTACCAGACCTGATGTGTGCCTTGCTATAAGTCTAGCAGGGAGGTACCAAAGTAATCCAGGAATGGATCACTGGACAGCGGTCAAAAACATCCTAAAGTATCTGAAAGGAACAAAGGATATGTTTCTCGTATATGGAGGTGACAAAGAGCTCGTCGTAAACGGTTACGTCGATTCTAGCTTTGACACAGATCCGGATGACTCAAAGTCACAAACCGGATATGTATTTTTATTGAACGGTGGAGCTGTCAGCTGGTGCAGTTCCAAGCAGAGCGTCGTGGCGGGATCTACGTGTGAAGCGGAATACATAGCTGCTTCGGAAGCAACAAATGAAGGAGTCTGGATGAAGGAGTTCATATCCGATCTAGGTGTAGTACCTAGTGCATCGGGTCCAATGAAAATCTTTTGTGACAACACTGGAGCCATAGCCTTGGCGAAGGAATCCAGGTTTCACAAGAGAACAAAGCACATCAAAAGACGCTTCAATTCCATCCGCGATCTAGTTAAGGAGGGAGACATAGAGATTTGCAAAATACATACGGATCTGAATGTTGCAGACCCGTTGACTAAGCCTCTTCCACAGGCAAAACATGATCAGCACCAAGACTCCATGGGTGTGAGGATCATCACTTTGTAATCTAGATTATTGACTCTAGTTCAAGTGGGAGACTGAAGGAAATATGCCCTAGAGGCAATAATAAAGATGTTATTTGTATTTCCTTATATCATGATAAATGTCTTTTATTCATGCTAGAACTGTATTAACCGGAAACTTAGTACATGTGTGGATACATAGACAAAACAGTATGTCCCTAGCATGCCTCTACTAGACTAGCTCATTGATCAAAGATGGTTATGTTTCCTAGCCATAGACATGAGTTGTCATTTGATCAACGGGATCACATCATTAGGAGAATGATGTGATGGGCAAGACCCATCCGTTAGCATAGCACTATGATCATTTAGTTTAACTGCTATTGCTTTCTTCATAACTTATACATGTTCCTATGACTATGAGATTATGCAACTCCCGAATACCGTAGGAACACCTTGTGTGCTATCAAACGTCACAACGTAACTGGGTGATCATAAAGATGCTCTACAGGTGTCTCCGGAAGTATTCGTGGTGTTGGCATAGATCAAGATTAGGATTTGTCACTCCGAGTGTCGGAGAGGTATCTCTGGGCCCTCTCGGTAACACACATCACAATAAGCCTTGCAAGCAAAAGACTAATGAGTTAGTCACGAGATGATGTATTACGGAACGAGTAAAGAGACTTCCCGGTAACGAGATTGAACTAGGTATAAAGATACCGACGATCGAATCTCGGGCAAGTAACATACCGTTTGACAAAAGGAACAACGTATGTTGTTTTTTTTGACTATGTACTGCAAGGCAACAGCCTCACAGTGTTTTATTACCTTAAAAAACCCATATAGGGGAAGAATTACAAAAGGTCCTAAATATATACAGAGAAGAGAGGGGAGGGGACTTACATCAAGGCTACTGAAGTGAGGCTATCCAAGATAGGAGTCTATCTCTATATTTACATTTAATTCTATGAGCAAGTAAGGAAATATCATACACAAAGTTTCTTTTCCAGGATCTGAAACTAGGTTGCTCATTCCTGAAAACTTTGCCATTCCTCTGAGTCCAGATATTCCAAGCAGCAGTGAAGACCACCTCAGTGAAGAAAGGTTGTCCAAAGTCTTGACGTGCTGCTAGAGCCATGGAGTATGTGGAGGAGTGTCCTGCAGCTGTCCAAGAAATACCAAGATAGTTCCAAACGCGCTGACTGAAGTTGCAGACGAAGAATAGGTGTGCCCGGTCTTCAAGATGGGGCAGAAGACATATTGAACAATGAGCATCATCGACATGCCAGTGCCTTCGTTGCATCATATCTCTAGTGTTGAGGCGATCCATTAGTAGAAGCCAACCGAAAACTTTGATCTTCAGCGTGCAAGAGCATTTCCATATCCATTTAAATATGGGGTCCACCACAATATGAGAAAACCGGAAGTCATAGTACACCTTGGAGATGAAGGTGCCAGACTTCGAGGGCCATTTCCAGGTGTCATTTGCTGAAGGATCAAGGTGTATAGAAGTCAAAAGAGACTGCAGAAGCTGTAGCTCCTCATAGGCTTCGATGGACAGGGGTAAATGAAAGTTCTGCGTTTCAGTTGAGTCCATGAAGAAATCCTTGACAGTGATAAACTCATTAATCACAAATGAATATAGATGAGGAAATCTGGTCTGTAGAGTAATCACCCTGTTATCAATATGCCATTTATCAGTCCAAAACAAAACTGTGTCACCCGAAGAAACATATGGGACGGCGAGGGAGCAGAATTGATCATAGAGTTGAATGATGTCCCTCCACCAGAAGAAGCCACAGTTGCGAGTTGCTTGGGGTGGAGAAGAGACGTAATAGGTGTCCCAGATCAACTGAACCCAAGGTATATCCAATTTGTTAAAAAAATTATATAGATGCTTCATGAGCAAAGCCTCATTCTGAGTTTCCAGGTGGGTGATACCAAGTCCACCACATTTCTTGGGCCGACATATAAGGTCCCAGGCAGCGAGAGATTGACGAGGCGTCTCCGAATTGCCTCTCCAGAGGCATTGGCGCATGATCCGTTCCAGCTGTTTAAGAATGCCTTTTGGGAGGGACAGAGAGCACAAGAAGTAAATAGGCATGGAAGCTAAGACCGATTGTAGCAACTGAAGGCGGCTGCCCTGGTTGAGCAAACAGGAGGAAGCAGACAGCCTCCTCTCCAGACGATCGACAAGTGGCGTTAACTCGGCCACAGTTGGCCTAGAAGTGCCCATAGGCAGACCAAGGTATGTGAAAGGGAGAGTACCCACCTCACAGCCAAGAAGTGACGCAATACGGGAGCCTTCTTCCTCAGATAAGTTTAAAGGAATCAACGATGACTTGCTGAAGTTAACACAGAGCCCGGTGGCTTGAGCAAACTTATGAAGCATCTGTTTCAGGGCAAGGAGCTGATCATCAGCGGCCGGGAGGATGATCAGAGTATCATCAGCGTACTGAACAATTGGGTAATCATTGGAGCTGGTAGGTATTGGCATTTGAAGAATGTTTCGAGAGCACATATCATTTACCACCGATTGAAGAAGATCCACCGCAATGACAAAAAGAAGCGGGGACAAAGGGTCTCCTTGACGCACCCCAGTTCTGCAGTGGAAATGTTGTCCAGGTACGCCGTTAAGGAGCACAGAAGAAGAGCCTGAAGATAACAGAGAATTTACCCAGCCAGTCCAACGCTTGTCAAAACCCTTATAATGCAACATCTGAAGAATGGTAGCATGTTCCAGAGTATCAAACGCCTTCGTGAAATCAAGTTTGAGGAGAACAATAGGCCGTTTGGAAGCTTTGCATTGGTGTATGTATTCAAAGCACCAAGCTAAGCAGTCCTGGATTGATCTGCAACGGAGAAAACCATATTGGTTTTTATGGATGCACCGGAGGATTACCTGTTGCAGTCTGTTAGCTAGCAGTTTCGTCAGAAATTTCAGACAGGTGTTGGTCAGAGAGATAGGCCGAAAGTCTCCCACCACCTCAGGGCTCAACTTCTTAGGAATGAGGGTGATGAGGGAAGTGTTCAAGCATTCGAGGTCACAATTGCCCTCATAGAAGTCTCGGACAAGGGATAAGAAATCCTGCTTAAGAATTGGCCAACATTTCTTCAAGAACAGACCAGAAAACCCATCAGGGCCCGGGGCACGATCAGGGGGAATATGTTTGATCACTTCCTCCACTTCTTTCTCGGAAAAAGGCCGAGACAGTTCCTCAAGGCCATCAACCTTGGCAATAAGGGAGGCAAGGTCAAAATCCATCATAATCCCCTTAGCATGGCCCATACGCTGCTTGAAATCAGACCAAAACATAGCAGCGAGTTGTTGATGGTCAGAAATTATTTCGCCCTCTGCATTTTTGAGCGAAGAGATGGTATTTTTACGGTATCTCTCCGTGGCCATGGCATGGAAGAATTTGGAGTTCTCCTCACCAACTTTAATGGACCTGATCGTGCAACGCTGCTTCCAATAGATGAACTGCATGTGCAAGATATCTGCAAGATGTGCTTTAACAATGCGGCGAAAATTCGTTTCAGGCCAACTCAAAGGGCGACAGTCCTCAAGTTGGTCGAAGAAAAGAATAACCTTGTTGCAATCATCGATAAGTGCCTTCACCGTAGCCAGCCGAATATGCCATTGCTTAAGTGCATAGCGTAGGGCTTTGAATTTCGCCGATATTCGTGATGCGATATTAGCCTGTCTGAAGTTTCTGTTCCACACCGATGAGACACACTCAAAGAAACCAGGGAGATCAATCCAGTAATTCTCAAAGCGGAATACTTTGGCTTTGGGGATGCTCGTGGCAATCGAGACCACACAGGGCACGTGATCCGAGGCAGTTCTGGCTAGGGGATAGACCAAGGTATTGGGGTGGTCATGCGTCCATGCAACTGAAATAAAAAACCAATCAAGTTGCTCGAGCAGTGGCTGTGCTTGCATATTGGACCAAGTGTATTGTCTGCCTTTTATTGGAAGTTCAATGAGGCCAAGATGCCCAATGATTTCATTGAACAAGAACATATCGTTAATATTGCCCCCTGGAATATTACGATTGTCCACAGATCTCATGAAGTTAAAGTCGCCTAGAAGAAGCCATTTATCATCCACATTAATATTAAGATTATAGAGCCACTGAACAAACTCATCGCGGGCAGGACCCTGACACGGTCCATAAACTGTCACAAGTGTCCAGACTTCAGAAGTGTGAGTTGTTATGCGGTTCTGACCGATAAAAGATCTTCGTAGAATATGTAGGAGCCAATATGAACATCCAGGTTCCGCTATTGGTTATTGACCGGAGATGAGTCTCGGTCATGTCTACATAGTTCTCGAACCCGTAGGGTCCGCACGCTTAACGTTTGATGACGATCGGTATTATGAGTTTATGAGTATTGATGTACCAAAGGTAGTTCGGTGTCCCGGATGAGATCACGGACATGACGAGGAGTCTCGGAATGTCCGAGACATAAATATTGATATATTGGACGGCTATATTCGGACACCGGAAGTATACCGGAAAAGTTTCGGATTTATCGGGAATGCCGGAAGGGGTTACCGGAACCCCCTACGAGAGGGGATGGTCCATAGTGGGCCTAAAGGGAAAGAGAGAGGCAGCCCATAGGGCTGGCCGGCGCCCCCACCTAGGGTTCCTAGTTGGACTAGGATTGGGGGGGCGCCACCTCTCCTATTCCTTTCCCCCTTCTTCCTTTCGGTGAATCCTACTAGGAATAGGATTGCAATCCTATTCCTAGTAGGACTCCTTCCCTAGCCGCACCAGGAAGGGCCGGCCGGCCTCCCTCCCCTGCTCCTTTATATACGGGGGCAGGGGGGCACCCAAACACACACAAGTTGAATTGTTTTAGCCGTGTGCGGTGCCCCCCTCCACAGAATCACACCTCGGTCATACCGTCGCGGAGCTTAGGCGAAGCCCTGCGCCGGTGAACACATCATATCCGTCACCACGCTGTCGTGCTGACGAAACTCTCCCGTGAAGCTCAACTGGATCAAGAGCTCGTGGGACGTCATCAAGCTGAACGTGTGCTGAACGCGGAGGTGCCGTACGTTCGGTGCTTGATCGGTTGGATCGCGAAGAAGTTCGACAACATCAACCGCGTCACTTGACGCTTCCGCTCCCGGTCTACGAGGGTACGTAGACACACTCTTCCCTCTCGTTGCTATGCATCTGGTAGATAGATCTTGCGTGATCGTAGGAAAATTTTAAAAATACTACGTTCTCCAACACTGATTAGCAAGCAAGTTAGTTTTTTATTGTTTCTGAAAGAGAATCGATGGCAAGTCACATGAAACAAAAGCTGAAAGCTCACACCATTGTACTATTTCATGTCGCTGGAAAATTATTTGTATAGTACGTCAATTATGTAAACAAATGCTGGAAGCTTGATAGCATTGCCAGAAGCCTCTTCGGCATCCGGTCCATGTGCCATGCCCAAAATTATACTCCTTCGTTCCTAAATATTTGTCCTTTTACAAATTTCAAATGGGCATATTTTAGAGTGTAGATTCACTCATTTTGCTTCGTATGTGTACTCCCTGAGTTCCTAAATATTTGTCTTTCTAGAGATTTCAACAAGTGACTAAGCAAAATGAGTGAGTCTACACTCTAAAATATGTCTATATACATCCGTATATAGTAGTACATTTGAATCTCTAAAAAGACAAATATTTGAGTAGTCACTCGTTGAAATCTCTAGAAATACAAATACTCCGAAGTATATTTAAGAACCGAGGGGGTAGTGCACGGCCGCATGGGAGACTTAGACCGGTTGTTGCGCCACATTAATAGTGAGTAATGAGCAGTCAAATCATAAGCCCCACCTTTCCCACTGTAAGTTGCTCGGAAGAAGCAACCATCAATACGCTCTTCTTTGAATCTGCTCATACTACTCCATCTGTCACTGTTTATAGAGCGTGCTTCAGAAAAAGAGAAAATTTCTGGGACCAAGGCGACTAGCGATTGACCTGAAAAATAGCATTGGTAGTTATAGCACGACATCTATAACTATAGGAAATAATGCGTACACACATGCATGCAGTGCTTCCACCCCGGGTACACACATGCATGCACTTACTCCACTCCATAGTACTACATCGAGAGAAAATTGCAGTTACCACGCCCTAATTAATTGAGCATTAAACCAAACACGTCTAGAGTCTCTCTCGTGGTGGTAATGCATTGAGAGAAATGCATCATAATGAAGCGCGCCCTGTAAACTGTGACGGAGGGAGGAGTAGTATGAAGGTGCAAAACCAAGTACGCGTATGGCCAGTCGGTTAACGCACCTCCTCTTGGCATATCACTGACATGTGGGACCGGAGTGTGAGCAAACCGATCTCAATTGACGGCAAAATGGCCAACCCGCCATTCCTTGAGAGAGACGAGGAGCAAGAACACACAGACGGGCTCGGACGGAGGCCAAGATATATTCAAGCATGGTTGATCGATATCATCATTACATGTTGGGCTGCCGTTTTCCGGCCTTCTCCGGAATAAATGTGTACTTTATCAGAGATTAAGAAAAATAAGAGTACAGAGGCTCCACCATGCGGTTCTAGTGGTACTACTACTCGTACTACTAAACCTTGCGCTTGGCTCTTCGCCTCTTCATGAAGTCGAACAATGATGGTACTCCGCATGTTCGGTACTACAGTGTATGCCTATGGCAATCTCACACCGAATGAACTGATGCATGTCCACTGCCTGGGCGAGGGTACGTTGCATTAGTCAAAAGGCATAAGCGAGCTTCACCTTGTCCTGCAAGCTACTCCCTCCTTTCCGGTTAATATAGCTTAATCTTTTTTGCGGGTAAATGAGAGAGCTTTATTCATATATAAGCATTCTTAGGATGATCAGCCAAGACACTGGTCACTAGGAAGCGAGATACCCCGCAAAAAAAGAAGTAGGAAGCGAGGTGTTTCATCAAGCCAGCTCTCGGCCACATTCAAAGTGCAGCAAGCACGGTTCGCACAAAGATGCGCCGCAAGGTTTGCTGACCTGTTTACATGCTGAATAACAAAAAAAGAGGAAATATTACCGAGCACTCCTATTTGTAACAGGATATGAGCCAGAATTAAGCGAGAATTGTCGCGAGTGTTCCATGCAATCAACTTCCATTATCACATGCGAGAACCCTCGAAGAGAACCAAATGTGTTGAAGATTGCTTTATCACATTTTAAAAATATAATAAGAGTGCACACGCTCCTCCATCCGGTTCCTAGTACTAGTATAGTACCTCTATAGACTATAGTAGTAGTACTAGTACTAGTAAACTTTGCGCTTGGCTGTTCGCCTCTTCGGGAAGTGCAACAATAATAGTACTAGTATAGTGTATGCTTCTAGCAATCTGACACCGAATTAACTGTTGCACGTCCACCGCCCGAGCGAAGGACAGCTTGCATTAGTCAAAAGTTTCTCCTTGTCCTGCGAGCCACCGCACGCAAGCTTCTCCTGTCCTGCAAGCTTCTCCTCGTTCGGCAAGTTGACGGGACACATCAAAGTAATGCTAGTCCATACTGCCTCCTCTCCGGTTAATATGGCTTAATTTCAAACGAGATAAATACACTGTCTGTCATTGTATATTTGTAAAAATATGGTCTGTGTACTTCATAATACGCTCATTGCGCTCAATATATACATTTTCTGGTGTTTATACGGTCACTAGCTCACCCTGGCCGAGTATGTGTGTGCATGCACGTGTAGGTTGAGCACTTGAGCGTGACCGTGTGTGTTCCGTCATGTGCTCGGACATGCATGCATTAGGGCGTCGCGCGCGTTTTTGCGTCCATGTGTATGTGTGACTGTTGCATACACATAGGGGGGTACGTGTAGGGGCAACTAAAGGAGTAGTAAAATCACACAGTAAGTTAGTCGGAAGAAGCAACCATCATTTCACTCTTCAATGACACGTACGCAATGTAAAATGGTTGATATGGAGAGAAAAAGAAAACCACTATATATACACTAGCAGGAGCCTAAGCTACAAGCCTGCTTGCTTGGGTTGCTCTCTTCACAAGCATAGAACGACGGTGGCCACACCGCTGGTCACATATCCGGCCTTATCCCGCAGCTGGGGGAAGGGAACAATGTTCTGCGTAGACGCGATCGACATCGGTGAGGGAGAAAATCCATAGTCGGTGCGTCCCAATCGGGGGTCACCGCGGTATGTGCCGATGTCGCGTCCTAACCGCCATTCTAGCTATAGCCCGACTTCCCAGGTAGTCCATCTTCCTTTTGGAGCCGGCTTGCTCCACTGCCGCAGCTCCCCACGTAGCTCCATCTCCATGTCGATCTTTCTCTACTTCTACCGGCTTCTACTTGTGATGAGTTTATGTCTCATGAACTAGTGACAGTACTATTATTCTAATCACACTTCTTCAATATCTTTGCCATCAGGGATGCTCAGCTCGATTTTAGTGGAACTGCACAAAAGCATCGTATGATCCGAGGGTGCCAGCCATCTTTCCTTCGACAGGTTCTACCTAGCCAGGAAATTAAATCATGTTTAGGTTTTAGGGTTTAAGTCGTAGTGGCCCCATCAGTAGTTTTTCTTTCGTACACGCTCTCACAACTTTTGTCTTTAGTTGCGAAGTAAATATTGGCTATGATCCGTGAATCATTGAGATGCATCAGCATGCCTATTAGTTTTCCTTTGTATTTGATGGAATGTTGTAACGGGGCAACCTTGGAGTAGGAATGAAAATAGAGTGGAAAGTTTCCGTTTTTCCGGAGAAAAAATGCAAACGGAGAGAAACCAACGTTTCATTTCGTTAGATCACGCCATCGAGCAAAACCAACGTTTAGATCACATCTATCGCATTCGCGTCTCACCCTCCTCCATGGCTCGACCCCACACGGTCGCTCGGCATGCCACTCACCGCAAAATGAGTATACGACAACTTTCCCCCCTGCTTGTCGATGGATCGCGCCATGGAGTACTAGTACTACTGGAAGAGATTGACGAGTTGGGGGAGGACAGCTAGCTGTAGCACGGACTCCCAATAACTTTTTACATGCATGTTGTGGCCGGCTATTGTGACCTTTGAATGCGGAGCAGTCGCGTGCACCAGGAAGCGGCGCAGGCGATGCTCTCTCAGCCAGCGCGCCGCTTCTATGCCGGCTGATACGTCTCCAACATATCTATAATTATTTATTGTTCCATGCTATTATATATTCTGTTTTGGATGTTTAATGGGCTTTATTATACACATTTATATTATTTTTGGGACTAACCTACTAACCCAAGGCCTAGTGCAGATTGTTGTCTTTTGCCTATTTCAGGGTTTCGCAGAAAAGGAATATCAAACGGAGTCCAAACGGAATGAAACCTTCGGCAGAGTTATTTTTGGAACCGTATCTACCCAGAAGACTTGGAGTACACGCGAGGGAACAAAGGAGGTGGCCACGAGGGTCCAGGGCGCGCCCCCTCCCCCTGGGCGCACCCCCACCCTCGTGGGCCCCTTCTGGCTCCCCCGATGCCCTCCTTCCTCCTATATATATCCATGTACCCTGAAAACATCGAGGTAACAGAGAAAACCCTAATTCCATAGCCGCAACCTTCTGTTCCCGTGAGATCCCGTCTTGGGGCTTGTTCCGGAGCTCCGTCGGAGGGGGGATCTACCACGGAGTGCTTCTACATCAACGCCATAGCCTCACCAATGAGTTGTGAGTAGTTTACCACAGACCTTCGGGTCCATAGTTATTAGGTAGATGGCTTCTTCTCTCTTTTTGGATCTCAATACAAAGCTCTCCTCGATCTTCGAGGAGATCTATTCGATGTAATCTTTTTGCGGTGTGTTTGTCGAGATCCGATGAATTGTGGGTTTATGATCAAGATTATCTATGAGAAATATTTGATTCTTTTCTGAAATCTTTTATGTATGATTATAATATCATTGCAAGTCTCTTCGAATTATTGGTTTGGTTTGGCCTACTAGATGTCTAGATCTATAGTTCTTGCAATGGGAGAAGTGCTTGGCTATGAGTTCAATCTTGCGGTGTCCTTTCCCAGTGACAGCAGGGGTAACAAGGCATGTATTGTATTGTTGCCATCGAGGATAAAAAGATGGGGTTTATATCATATTGCTTGACTTTATCCCTCTACATCATGTCATCTTGCTTAAAGCATTACTCTGTTCTTCTGAACTTAAGACTCTACATGCATGCTGGATAGTGGTCGATGTGTGGAGTAATAGTAGTAGATGCAGAATCGTTTATGTCTACTTGTCACGGACGTGATGCCTATATATAATGATCATGCCTAGATATTCTCATAACTATGCGCTTTTCTATCAATTGCTCGACAGTAATTTGTTTACCCACCGTAGAATTCTGCTATCATGAGAGAAGCCACTAGTGAAACCTATGGCCTCCGGGTCTGTTCTCAACATATTAATCTTCCATCTACTTTACTTTGCTTTATTTACTTTTTGTTCTTATATCCAAAAATACCAAAAATATTATACTATCCTATCTATCAGATCTCACTTTCGTAAGTGACCGTAAAGGGATTGACAACCCCTTATCGCATTGTCTGCGAAGTTCTTATTTGTTTGTGAAGGTGCGAGGGACTCGCGTGTGGTCTCCTACTGGATTGATACCTTGGTTCTCAAAAACTTATGGAAATACTTACGCTACTGTGCTGCATCACCCTTTCCTCTTCGAGGGAATACAACGCAAGCTCGAGAAGTAACAAGAAGAATTTATGGCGCCGTTGCCGGGGAGGCTTACGCAAAAGTCATATACCAAGTACCTATCACAAACCCTTATCCTTCACATTACATTTATTTGCCTCTCGTTTTCCTCTCCCCCACTTCACCCTTGCCATTTTATTTGCCCTTCTTTTTGCCGTGTGTTTACCGTTCGCTTTGCCTTGCCGTCATGACTAGCACACCTATCATTATCAATACTCCCGAGAGTGAGGTTCTTAATTTTAAACAAAGGGAGGAGTAAAATCTAAAAGATGCCTGGTATAGAATTTGCAATGCTCAAAATAGATCTACTAGGAAGCTTTCCACTTTCGTGCTTCTTCCTAATTTTTATATTGGCATAACTCCTTGGAATAGGCTTATTCTTGATACCGTTACCAGAGGAAATTTCTTGGGGAGTCAGATTCTTGATTTCTATAATGCTTTGATAGAGTTGTTCGGGCAACCCTCTACCCCGGAAGAGACACAAGTTTTTGAGAAAATTTGCGAAGTAACGAAAATATTACAAAAGTCTCTTGAACCTCTTAAGAATGTTAGTGGAAATCTCCACCGCATGAATATGTTGATTACCCTTTGCAATAAGCAGTTGGATTCTTTAGATCTAAAGATTTACGAATATGAAGGGAAATGTAAAGAACGTCCCGTATTCGAACTTGACACCGCCAAAAGAGTAAAGACCAAAGATGGCAATACCTAGATCTATTCTTGTATCATGCCTAGCTAGGGGCGTTAAACGATAGCGCTTGTTGGGAGGGAACCCAATTTTATTTTATTTGTTTTTGCTTCTGTTTAGGAATAAATATGGCATCTAGCTTCTGTTTAGATGTGGTTTTGTGTTTTAATTAGTGTTTGTGCCAAGTAGAACCTTTGGGAAGACTTGTGTGAAGTTTATATGATCATGTTGTGAAAAACAGAAACTTTAGCGCTCACGAGATTAGCCACCAGATTTTACTGGAGAGTGCTATTTAGTTGATTCTTTTTTCAGATTTTTAATAGACAAACTCCTCACGTTTACCAATTTATTTCAATTTTTTGGAGTTACAGAAGTATTCGAAAGTTACAGATTACTACAGACTGTTCTGTTTTTGACAGATTCTGTTTTTCGTGTGTTGTTTGCTTATTTGGATGAATCTATGAGTAATATTGGAGGATATGAATCATAGAGAAGTTGGAATACAGTAGGTTTAACACCAATATAAACAAATAATGAGTTCATTACAATACCTTAGAGTGGTGGTTTGTTTTCTTATACTAACGGAGCTCACGAGATTTTTGGCTAAATTTTGTGTTGTGAAGTTTTCATGTTTTGAGTATGGTTTTGATGGACTATGGAACAATGAGTGGCAACAGCCTAAGCTTGTGGATGCCCAAGGCACCCCAAGGTAAAATTCAAGGACAACCAAAAGCCTAAGCTTGGGGATGCCCCGGGAAGGCATCCCCTCTTTCGTCTTCATCCATCGGTAACTATACTCGGAGCTATATTTTTATTCACCACGTGATATGTGTTTTACTTGGAGCGTCTTGTATAATTTGAGTGTTTGCTTTTTAGTTTGACACAATCGTCCTTGCTGGACACACCTTTTGAGAGAGATAAATAGGATTTAATATTTGTTAGAATACTCTATGGGCTTCACTTATATCTTTTGAGCTAGATAGTTTTGCTCTAGTGCTTCACTTATATCTTTTAGAGCACAGTGGTGGTTTTATTTTGTAGAAATTTTTGATCTCTCATGCTTCAATTATATACTTTAAAGAGTCTTTTAGAACAGCATG
Organism: Secale cereale; assembly: GCA_902687465.1. Lineage (NCBI taxonomy): Eukaryota > Viridiplantae > Streptophyta > Magnoliopsida > Poales > Poaceae > Secale > Secale cereale. Next base: position 768,608,003 of record LR738711.1, on the reverse strand, counting down.
GTAATGTGCTTTGGTTATAAAACTAGTCCTAATATGATAGGTATCCAAGATGAATATAGTAAAAACTTTCATATAAAGTGCATTGAATATGATGAGAAGTTTGATAGTTGATGAATTTTTTGAGATATGAGGATGGTGATATTAGAGTCATACTAGTGGAGTAATTATGAATTTGAGAAATACTTCTGTTAAAGTTTGTGATTCTCGTAGCATGCATGTATGGTGAACCGATATGTGACGAAGTTAGAGCATGCGGTATTTTATTGAGTGTCATCCTTTGTGTGGAGGTCGGGATCGCGCGATAGTTAACTCCTACCAACCCTTCCCCTAGGAGAATGCGTTGATTACTTTGTTTTGATGACTTGTAAATTTTTGCAATAAGTATATGAGTTCTTTATGACTAATGTTGAGTCCATGGATTATACGCACTCTCACCCTTCCACCATTTCTAGCCTATCTTGTACCGTGCAACTCTCGCCGGTACCATACACCCACCATATATCTTCCTAAAAACAGCCACCATGCCTACCTATCATGGCATTTCAATAGCCATTTTGAGATATATTGCCATGCAACTTTCCACCATTCCGTTCATATGACACGCTTCATCATCAATCACATAGAGTCATATTTTGTTCTAGCTTCGAGTTGTAATCTTTGAGTTGTAAGTTAATAAAAGTGTGATGATCTTCATTATTAGAGCATTGTCCCATGTGAGGAAAGGCCAAATAAAAAAGAGAAGGCCCAAAAAAATAGAGAGGGGATAAATAAAAAAAAGAGAGAGAAAGCCCCTCCAAACAAATGAGAGAAAAGAGAGAAGGGACAGTGCTACTATCCTTTTCCACACTTGTGCTTCAAAGTAGCACCATGATCTTCATGATAGAGAGTCTCTTGTTTTGTCACTTTCATATACTAGTGGGAATTTTCATTATAGAACTTGGCTTGTATATTCCAACGATGGGCTTCCTCAAATGCCCTAGGTCTTCATGAGCAAGCAAGTTGGATGCACACCCACTTAGTTTATTTTGATGAGCTTTCATACATTTATAGCTCTAGTGCATCCGTTGCATGGCAATCCCTACTCACTCACATTGATATCTATTGATGGGCATCTCCATAGCCCATTGATACGCCTAGTCGATGTGAGACTATCTTCCTCTTTTTGTGTCTTCTCCACAACCACCACTCTATTCCACCTATAGTGCTATATCCATTGCTCATGCTCATGTATTGCGTGAAAGTTGTAAGGTTTGAAATTTTTTGAGTATGAAAACAATTGCTTGGCTGAAACCGGGGTTGTGCATGATATGAATATTTTGTGTGATGAAGAGGGAGCATAGCCAGACTATATGATTTTGTAGGGATAACTTTCTTTGGCCGTGTTATTTTGAGAAGACATAATTGCTTTGTTAGTATGCTTGAAGTATTATTATTCTTATGTCAATATAGAATTTTTTCTTGAATCTTTCGGATCTGAACATTCATGCCACAATAAAGAAATTACATTGAAAATTATGTTGGTTAGCATTCCACATCAAAAATTCTGTTTTTATCATTTACCTACTCGAGGACGAGCAGGAATTAAGCTTGAGGATGCTTGATACGTGTCTAACGTATCTATAATTTTTGATTGTTCCATGCTATTATATATTCTGTTTTGGATGTTTAATGGGCTTTATTATACACTTTTATATTATTTTTGGGACTAACCTACTAACCCAAGGCCCAGTGCAGATTGCTGTGTTTTTGCCTATTTCAGGGTTTCGCAGAAAAGGAATATCAAACGGAGTCCAAACGGAATGAAACCTTCGGGAGAGTTATTTTTGGAACCGTATCTACCCAAAAGACTTGGAGTACACGCGAGGGAACGAAGGAGGTGGCCACGAGAGTCCAGGGCGCGCCCCCTCCCACTGGGCGCGCCCCCACCCTCGTGGGCCCCCTCTGGCTCCCCCGATGCCCTCCTTCCTCCTATATATATCCATGTACCCTGAATACATCGAGGCAACAGAGAAAACCCTAATTCCACCACCGCAACCTTCTGTTCCCGTGAGATCCCATCTCGGGGCCTGTTCCGGAGCTCCGCCAGAGGGGGGATCTACCATGGAGTGGTTCTACATCAACACCATAGCCTCATCAATGAGTTGTGAGTCGTTTACCATAGACCTTCAGGTCCATAGTTATTAGCTAGATGGCTTCTTCTCTCTTTTTGGATCTCAATACAAAGCTCTCCTCGATCTTCGAGGAGATCTATTCGATGTAATCTTTTTGCGGTGTGTTTGTCGAGATCCGATGAATTGTAGTTTTATGATCAAGATTATATATGAGAAATATTTGATTCTTTTCCGAAATCTTTTATGTATGATTATAATATCGTTGCAAGTCTCTTCGAATTATTGGTTTGGTTTGACCTACTAGAACTATAGTTCTTGCAATGGGAGAAGTGCTTGGCTTTGGGTTCAATCTTGCGGTGTCCTTTCCCAGTGACAGCAGGGGCAGCAAGGCACGTATTGTATTGTTGCCATCGAGGATAAAAAGATGGGGTTTATATCATATTGCTTGAGTTTATCCCTCTACATCATGTCATCTTGCTTAAAGCATTACTCTGTTCTTATGGACTTAATACTCTAGATGCATGCTGGATAGCGGTCGATGTGTGGAGTAATAGTAGTAGATGCAGAATCTTTTTGGTCTACTTGTCACGGACGTGATGACTATATATAATGATCATGCCTGGATATTCTCATAACTGTGCGCTTTTCTATCAATTGCTCGACAGTAGTTTGTTTACCCAACGTAGAATTCTGCTATCATGAGAGAAGCCACTAGTGAAACCTATGCCCCCCGGGTCTATTCTCAACATATTAATCTTCCATCTACTTTACTTTGCTTTATTTACTTTATGTTCTTATATCCAAAAATATTATACTATCCTATCTATCAGATCTCACTTTTGTAACTGACCGTGAAGGGATTGCCAACCCCTTATCGCGTTGGCTGTGAAGTTCTTATTTTTTTGTGCAGGTGTGAGGGACTCGCGCATGGTTTCCTACTGGATTGATACATTGGTTCTCAAAAACTGAGGGAAATACTTACGCTACTATGCTGCATCACCCTTTCCTCTTCGAGGGAATAGAACAAGCTCGAGAAGTTGCACCGGCGCCAGTGAGAGGTCGCGTCCGCTCTGGCCGGGCATGAATGCGGCACTGACTGTTTCGGGCGGGAAGCACGCGCGGGTGATGAAGAGGGTTTGGGTTGGTCAGGTGCGGTCGTGGCAGTAGTCTGGACGCCCACAAACAAGAGATGATGTACGTTAATATTGCCATGTATATAATTAACAACGTCAATAATGTGCCAGTTGGACAAATATGATTGGAGATGGAGATGGAAATGGAATTTTATGTAAACACGGATATGCATGTCTATGTCTATGTGTGTGTGCGCGATGACTCTCGCGACGTGGAAGCGGGGGCGTGTTTTTGATCGAGTTTTCTTTCTTGGTACGTTAAAAAATTGTCCGCCAGTTTTCGGTTCTTTTTCCCGGGAACGCGCGTATTCTATTTAAAACCACTACTATGGAGAGATTGTTTTACTCCATTATAGCCTCTTGTTTGATAGAGTTTCTCGCGTCTCACTCTCTACCCTCTCCATATCAAAACAAGATGATAGTGTCCACACTATCTCTCTCCTCACTGGTGATAACAGATCTGGCCAAATCCCGTCCGCTGTGGGAGGTGAGGAGGTGCAGCGTTGACGTTGTCGCCGTCGGCGATGGAGGAAGCCGATGTGCATCGTCCTCTCGGAGCCGGCGCTGGCGCAAACGAAGGTCCTCCGTGTCCTTTTTCGCTGCCGTCGTGTGGGCAGATCCCATCCGCCCGCCTAAGCGAGATCTCGCCCACCTGAGGTATAACTTCTTGTACTGGTCCAACTCCCCAGGCCGCTGCATGCAGGTTTTCTTCTATGCGACTAGTCCCTAGCTCCCCATGTAGAGTAGCTAGGGTTCGTCGGCTGGTCCAACATCACCTACTATTATATAGGAAATGCCACTCGAAAAGTTGTCCTGATTTATGCCTCGGTGGAGGTATACATGTTGTTTCGACAAAAAGTACATGGTGGTTGTGCGGTCATTGTCCATATGCTCCTATTGCTGCTGCTAATCTAATACTATCACTGGTTAAACGAATAAATGCTTTTTTTCTCGGGTATCCTGGTTTAGTTCCCATCAAGATAATCATGATGCTTCTGTTTGTTGGTGTACTTTTCATAATTCTTATTGACAATTGAGATGTCGTTGTTAATCTTGTAAAACAAAGTAACAACACTATATCCCTTTTTTATATTTTTGGAAACAGCGATGCGTATCTCCATACCCGGGCATGTCTTCCACAATTTTAGTGGAACTGCACAAAATTGGATGACCATTGTTGTCCCACCTCACTGTCCTCTGCCGCGTTGTTCTTCCTTCCTCGAGCTTGACTACTGAGAAGAAACAGACCACGGTGAGGATTTGTCGAACTTCATAGGTGCCTCACCCAAACTTGATGCCAAATGGATGATGCATCACCACGATGACCTATCGATGCTCATGGTTGCGCCTCATGGTTGCGTCGGCTGGTGAAGCCGATCGATTTTTAATGAAAAACAAGTTGTCTTCCATTAGTGCTCTTTGCTTGTTACCCACAAAGATGATATCGTTTGTCAGTTCACCTTGGTTGCGTTGGAGACGCAGTCGTCTTTCACGTTGGTGCAATTTTATCACACAATTGGCTATGAACCAAATGTTTCCTCGAAGAAGGATCGACGTGTAATGCCCAGTATGCGGCTATGTCCCCCACGTGTCGAGGCATGACTTAAGGACATAAACGCATACTAGAATGATCTCAAGTATGGTATCTTTGCACAACTCATGTAAAAACAGGGATGAAAGTGTAAAATGATAGTTGGCTTACACTCGCCACGTCACACAATGAAATACAATAGCATACATCATCCAAATAGCATCAGAGTCCGACTACGGACGAAATCCAAATGAAAAGATACCATAAATAACACAAGCCCGGAACATCCTAGTAAGATCCACTACTGATCGTCGGGATAAGACACATAGTATCGTCCACGCTCTTCATCTAACTCCCAGTACAGCTCTGAACCATCTCCTGCATAGTTCTCGACGGTACCTGCATCTGGTGTGGTGTTGAATCTGTGAGCCATAGAGGACTCAGCAATCCCGTTCCCGGGTAGCAAAACTATCAAGGCCTTAGGTGTGGAAAAGTTGTAAACAAGGTTGCAGCAGCACTAAGCACTAGCTTACGAGTTTAGAGCGAGAAGAGAACAAGTGCTAACGATCATCAAGTTGATCAAGAAGTGATCCTAACTACTCACGATCAAACATAACCCAGCCGTGTTCACTTCCCGAAGCCCTTCGGAAAGAGACCATCACGGTTACTCACCTTGGTAGTGTATTCATGAACATGGTGTCAAGTTACCTACAACCGGATATTAACAAATTCCCATCTGTCACATAACCGCGGGCACGACTTTCGAAAGATCAAACCCTGCAGGGGTGTCCCAACTTAGCCCATCACAAGCTCACGATCTGCGGAGTCGCAACTCCAAAGTGGGAAGACCCAAGTATTCTCGGAATCCCGTGCTCAAGATATTTCGACAAAGGTAAAACTAATCCAGCAAGACCTCCACAGGGGAAAAAGTGAGCGTTAGTATCTATTCATCGCACAGGGCAGGGCTTAGGGCATCTCACCAAACGGGCTGAGGCCCAGTAGGAGAGGCGAGGCGGCTGGGCCAGGGCGGAGCAGGTGGGCCGGTGGCTGGGCCCGCGGGGAGGAGGCCCAGGCAACGCTCGTGCCTGGTGTCGAGCTCCTCCCGACGGAGCAAGGCCGGCGGCTACGAAGCCAGCGGGGCGGCGGCGGACGCCCGACGGGGAAGGACGGAGTGGACGGGATCCGACGGATCCGGCCGGCGCTGGGCCGGATCCGGCCAGGGCGAGGGCGACGAAGCTGCGGGGTGGCGGCGAGGCGCGCCTACGAGGCGGCGGTGGCGAGGTGCCCGGCGACGAGCGCGATGGCCGGCGGGCGGCGATGATACGGTGGCGGCACGGCCGGGGCGGAGGAAGACGGCGGCGGGGCAAGGCTTTATGGGCGGCGGCGATACGGGCCAGGGAGGGCCCGATCTGGGCCGAGCGGGCCCGGTGGCGGCGCGATGGGAGGTTGGCGGCGGTGGGCGATGTGTCGTGATGGGATTGGGCGCGGGGCGGTGGCTGGACGCGTCCGGCGGCACGGAGGACGAAAAAACCTAGGGTTTGCACCGGATTTCGGGGGAAGAGGGCCTATTTATAGATTCCGGGAGCTAGGAAGGTCCAAATGGGGTGCGCTTTTCGCCCACACGATCGCGATCCGACGACCGAGAGGATGGAAGTGGTTGTGCTGGGTTAGTGGGCTGTTTTGGAGGGGGTCTTGGGCCAAAAGGAAGAGGAGCTTTTTGGCCACTAGGTTAACCGTTGGAGTACCAACCGACCTCCAAACGCGATGAAACTTGACAGGCGGCCTACACGTACCAAAACAACAACGCACGACAAGTCTCACCTCATTCCGAGGACGTATCACGGCCACATACGAAAGAAGGACTCGGGGGTGCCACGGGCACGTGTGTGAGTGTTGGAACTCAAAACGGACAACGGGAAGAGACGAGCAGGACCGGGTGCAAGGGACAACACGAATGCAATGCAATGGACATGATAACATGACATGGATGAAATGCACACACGCACGTGACAAAATGAAGAAACCCGAAATGAAAGAAGAGCCCAGAATGGAATTGATGAAGTCCATGTTTCGTATATTGCCATAAATGGAAGGTATCACATATGGGGTGTTACAAACTCTCCTCCACTACAAAAAATCTCGTCCCGAGATCTAGGGCTGGAAGAAGGAGGGGTACTCGGAACGAATGTGATCTTCCCGTTCCCACGTAGCTTCTCGGTCGGTATGGTGTGACCACTTCACTTTCAAGAATTTGATGAACTTGTTGCGGGTCTTGCGCTCAGTTTCTTCAAGGATAGCAACAGGGTGCTCACGATAAGACAAGTCTTGTTGAAGATCAATCTCTTCGAACGGAATGGTGCGTTCAGGCGTCTTGAAGCACTTGTGGAGTTGAGACACGTGAAACACATCATGAACATTTGCAAAGTTGGACGGAAGCTCGAGTTGGTAGGCTAGATCGCCTCTCTTGCCAAGAATTTTGCAAGGGCCCACGTATCTTAGAGCAAGCTTGCCCATGATACCGAACCTCTGAGTGCCCTGCATGGGAGAAACACGAAGATAGACATGGTCTCCAATGTCGAAAGCCAAGTCATGATGCTTGCCTTCATAGTAGCTCTTTTGATGCGATTGCACGGCTTTGAGATTCTCACGTATGACTTTGCACATTTCTTCGGCTTCTAAGATCAAATCATTTCCAAGAAGTTGACGTTCACCAGTCTCGGACCAGTTAAGAGGGGTACGACACTTTCTACCATAGAGGATTTCAAAAGGAGCTTTGCCTGCACTTGCTTGGAAGCTGTTGTTGTAGAAGAATTCGGCAAACGGAAGGCAATCTTCCCATTTCATACCGAGGGAGATGAAACAAGCTCTTAGCATATCTTCGAGGATCCGGTTCACTCTTTCGGCTTGACCACTAGTCTGAGGGTGAAACGCAGTGCTGAAGCGAATCTTTGTGCCCATAGCTGACTGGAAATAATCCCAGAACTTGGATGTGAACAAGCTTCCACGGTCTAAGGAGATCACTTGTGGAATGCCATGCAAAGAAACAATTCTGGAGGTGTACAGCTCTGCCAGCTGAGCTGCGTTGATGGATTCTTTGACTGGAAGAAAATGTGCTACTTTAGTTAGCTTGTCAATCACCACAAAGATAGCATCATTTCCCTTCTTGGACTTGGGAAAACCAGTGACGAAATCCATATCAATGTGATCGAATTTCCACTCGGGAATAGGTAGAGGTTGAAGGAGTCCGGCTGAACGTTGATGCTCTGCCTTCACTCTTCTGCAGACATCACATTCATTCACGAATTGGGCAATCTCCCTTTTCATGCGAGTCCACCAATATGATTGCTTGAGATCATGGTACATCTTGGAACTTCCGGGATGTATCGAGAGGAGGGAGTCATGTGCTTCGTTCATTATGAGCTTCCTGAGATCACCCTTGGGAACCACAATTCTGTCCTCAAAGAACAAGGTGTCTTTCTCATCAACGCGATAGCACTTGTACTTGGGAGTACCCTTAGCAATACCATGTTTCACTTTCTGCACCATAGCATCACTGAGTTGGGCCTCACAGATTTGATCTTCCAAGGTAGGAGCAACTTGAAGATTTGCAAGAAAGCCTTGCAGAACAACTTGGAGGTTGAGCTTCCTGAATGATTCACGAAGTTCAGGCTGGAACGGTTTGAGAAGGAGACTGTTGCAATACACCTTTCTGCTCAAGGCATCTGCAGTGACATTGGCCTTGCCAGGAGTATACTTAATGCTTGGATTGTACTCTTGAATCATCTTAGCCCAACAAGTCTGGTGAAGGTTAAGGTTTGGCTGTGTGAAGATGTACTTCAAGCTCTTGTGATCGGTGAAGATGTCCACTTTTCTGCCCAACAGAAGGTGTCTCCACGTGATCAAGGCATGTACAACTGTTGCTAGCTCGAGATCATGTGTGGGGTAATTCTTCTCATTTGGTTTCAGCTGATGAGAAGTGTATGCCACAATCTTCTTGTCTTGCATGAGAACACCACCAAGACCTTGCAATGAAGCATCACAATTACTTCATAAGGCTTGGACTCATCCGGAGGAGTAAGGACCGGAGCAGAAATGAGCTTTTGTTTTAGGGTATTGAATGCCACATCACAATCAGGATCCACGAGTACTTGACATTCTTCTACAATAGGTTGGAGAGAGGCTTGGCAATCTTTGAAAAGTTCTCAACAAACCTTCTGCAATAGCTACCGAGACCAAGGAAGCTTCAGACTTGCTTCACATTCTGCGGGGGTTCCCAGTTGACAATAGCTTCAACCTTCTCGGGGTTCACAGAAATGCCCTCGGCAGAGATAATATGGCCAAGATAAAGGACTTTATCCAGCCAGAATTCACATTTGGAGAACTTCGCATAGAACTTGTGTTCACGGAGCCTGTCAAGGACCAAACGGAGCTGCTTGGCATGGTCTTCTTCATTCTTGGAGAATACCAAGATATCATCCAGATAGACGAGAACAAATTCATTGGTGTAGGGGTTGAATATGAAGTGCATCATCCTCAAGAAAGTGGGTGGAGCATTTGCAAGGCCGAAAGACATGACCGTATATTCATAGGAGCCATAGCTTGTTCTGAATGCGGTCTTGTGAATATCTTCTGCACGGATAAGAATCTGATGGTAACCCATCCGGAGATCGAGCTTTGAGAACACCTTTGCTCCTTTGAGCTGCTCGAACAATTCATTGATATTGGGGAGCGGGCACTTATTCTTTATTGTCTTCTTGTTCAATGGCCGGTAGTCAACGCAAAGGCGTTCCGTGCCATCATTCTTCTTGACAAATAGAACACCACAGCCCCAAGGAGAAGTACTAGGCCTGATTAGACACATACGTTCTTGCTCATCGAGTTGTTTCTTCAGCTCCTTCAACTCTTTAGGAGAAAGCTTGTACGGACGCCGACATGCTGGCTCGGTACCGGGTTCAAGTTCAATGACAAATTCAACTGGACAGTGGGGAGGCATGCATGGAAGCTCTTCAGGGAATACATCCTCATATTCACAAACCACCGGAATTTGAGAAACGACATTAATCTCGCCCTTATCATTGAGAGAGAAAAGCCTGATTGTGTTGTCTCGAGAGGCGAAGATAATCACGTCTTCGGAAGGATGAGTTAGATTGACCTCCTTATTTGCACAATCAATAAGAGCATCATGCTTCGAGAGCCAATCCATCCCAAGAATAAGATCAATGTCCGAGTTACCGAGAGCAACCGGAGAAACCAGAAAACTGTAATCACCCATATGAATAGATATGTCCGGAGCAGACACGCTAGAATGCATCAGTTTTCCCGGAGAAACAATTGATAACTCCCTTGGCAAATTTTTGGTGTCAAAATTGTGCTTCGTTGCAAATGGGTGAGATATTAAAGGGCATGATGCACCCGAATCAAACAAGACTTTAGCAGGAATTGAGTTAACCGGAAGATTACCAATTATCACATCTGAAGAATTCTCTGCTTGAGCTGCACTCATCAGGTTCACCCTTGCTAACTTGGGATTGTGCTTGACAATAGCATTGCTGATAGGTGGAGGAGGTGGAAGGCGCCTTTGGTTTGTACACTTGTTGGAATAGTGGCCCTTCAGACCACACTTGTAGCAAGTGACCTCAGAAACTGGACGGGAAGGAGGAACACTTGGTCTTGGAGCTTGGTACTGTGACTTGGACTGGTTGCTTGGGTTGGGTGGGTGGGAGCACGACCACCTGAGTGCTAGTTGTTGCTTGGAGGACGGATCACTGGAGGAGGCGGTAGCCAGAACTTCTGCTGATTGGCAACCACTTGAGAGGAAGAGGAAGAGTGAACAACATCTCTAATCCTCCTTTTGGAAGCTTCACACTTGAGCTGAGCTACCTCTTGCTTGAGAGCCATATTGTAGAATTGATCAAATTCATCCGGCTCGAACAAGGTGAGAGCAAGTTGGAGTTCATCTTTCAGACCACCTCGGAACTGACATATCTTGCTCTTGGCATCAGGGATGTCTTGCTTCGCATAACGGGCAAGATTTTGGAACTTGACATTGTATTGATAGATGGACATGGTGCCTTGCTTCAGGCGGAATTGCTCACGCATGCCTTCAATGACACTGGTTGGAATGTGGTGAGAGCGGAAATCTTTGCAAAGTCAGTCCACGAGATCTCACGTTCACCTCTGGAATCTTCGTACTGTTGCCACCAATCAGCAGCTTGATCTTTGAGTTGGAAAGTGGCAAACTTGACATAATCCTCGGGCCTCACTTTACTGCATTCAAAGTGCTTTTTCATGTCTGTGATCCAGTCTTCAGCATCTAGCGGGTCCACACAGTAACAGAAAGACTTCGGTTGGTTTGCCAGGAATTGGTTCAGTGTCGCAAAGTGAGGTTGATTGAATAGATTGCCTTGGCCTTGGTTCCTATGATTGCCTTGATTTGCTTGGTTGGCTTGAAAGTTCTGCATCATCTGCATGAGCATCTGAGTGTTCTGGTTGGTCGCTTGCATAATTGCTCTCCATGCCTCAGACGGAGGAGGAGGGGAAGGAGGACGTTCAGGAGGACGCTCTTCTTCTCCCTCTTGGTTAGGGTTGGGAACCCTCTTGGGAGCCATCCTGAATATGATGACAACCGTTAGCCATTGATGCAAATAGATAAGCTGAATCAATGGCTAGAAATTTGCAACATAAGTCTTCACAATAAACATTCGAACAAAATGAACGAATGAATTCCACATTTAATGGTACAACAAACTTCTCGAGAAGCCACTTGGGAGAACAAAAGATAAAATAAAAACAACAAGGTGCAGATGGAACAAATACATGATAGAAGCTTCGTCCCACATGTTCGTGCTGAATGCCCCATGGAACGTGTTACAAAGGGTGTTGCAATCCCTGGATCGGCATAGCCAAGGACCCTTTAAGATGCAACTCCCAATCGGAACAGCGCCCACGAAACCTCTTCACTCGATGTTGAACCCCAACCTCATACCATGCACTCGTTGGAAGAATGCCTACGAGCTACTTGAAGAACCCACCTATTAATTCCCGAAGGTTTCCGGTTATGCAATCTGGTGTTGGGGATACAGGGAAGCACCGCGCACTCAACTCTAAACCTACATCCAGTTGTATCCATCCATCAACACATAACCAGTCATCCTCAGAAACTGTTTACCTTGGACCTTCAAAACGCATCTGCTATACTAGCTGTGGCAATACTCTCGGACTATCTCCCCAGTACTGGGTGACGTCGGGGTTATCTCACCACTAACCGCATAGAAGAGTTTTTCGATGTCGGCCGTCTTAAGTATTCTAGAACCGCTGCGATACATTTGTGACGACAACACCTCGGAGCTCAACTCCCCGGGACACTGCCACAACCCCTAAATGACAGGAGGCATCGAGAACAATGTTCTCGTCACAAAGGTATCGGAACAATCCAAACAATACTCGCGTGATCCTAAAAAAATTAGTGAATTTTTGAGAGTACAAGAGATAGAAAAACGTGAGGAGTCCTCACTAGAGAGATGAAGGGGTGAGGAGTAAAAAGAAATCCTACTCTCCGATATATATATAGAACTCAAAACATTTTTTTGTGCGTGCCTAGACTCAACCGTCAATGATTCGATCAATCAGAGGGGCTCCTAGGTCGGAGAAGGCTCTGATACCAACTTGTAATGCCCAGTATGTGGCTATGTCCCCCACGTGTCGAGGCACGACTTAAGGACATAAACACATACTAGAATGATCTGAAGTATGGTATCTTTGGACAACTCATTTAAAACAGGGATGAAAGTGTAAAATGATAGTTGGCTTACACTCGCCACGTCACACAATGAAATACAATAGCATACATCATCCAAATAACATCAGAGTCCTACTATGGACGAAATCCAAACGAAAACATACCATAAATAACACAAGCCCGGATCATCCTAGTAAGAGCCACTACTGATCATCGGGATAAGACACATAGTATCGTCTACGCTCTTCATCAAACTCCCAGTACAACTCTGAACCATCTCCTGTGTAGTTCTCGACGCTACCTGCATCTGGTGTGGTGTTGAATCTGTGAGCCACAGAGGACTCAGCAATCCCGTTCCCGGGTAGCAAAACTATCAAGGCCTTAGGTGTGGAAAAGTTGTAAACAAGGTTGCAACAGCACTAAGCACTAGCTTACGAGTTTAGTGCGAGAAGAAAACAAGTGCCAATGATCGCCAAGTTGATCAAGAAGTGATCCTAATTACTCACGATCAAACATAACCCCACCGTGTTCACTTCCTGAATCCCTTCGAAAAGAGACCATCACAGTTACTCACGCTGGCAGTGTATTCATGAACATGGTGTCAAGTTATCTACAACTGGATATTAACAAATTCCCATCTGCCACATAACCGCGGGCATGGCTTTCGAAAGATCAAACCCTGTAGGGGTGTCCCAACTTAGCTCATCACAAGCTCACGATCTGCGGAGTCGCAACTCCAAAGTGGGAAGACCCGAGTATTCTCGGAATCCCGTGCTCAAGATATTTCGACAAAGGTAAAACTAATCCAGCAAGACCTCCCGGTGTGCCGACACCCTGATAGTAGCCGCGCGTATCTCGTCTCAGGCCACGACCGGATGGGCGATCCTGCAGGTAAAACCAATCCTCGAGTTTCCTCGTGGTGGCCCCGGATAACCCCCAGTTTGGACCAACACTCAAGAGGAGCACTGGCCCGGGTTGTTGATTAAGAACTCGGGTTTGCAACACCCTATACAAGTTTTAGTTATTAGGCAAATGTAAAACCAATGTTGGGCCTTGCTGGAAAAGCTTTAGCACTGAGCGAATTATCAAGGGGGGCCCATAAACCCCAACCGTGTTAGGGACGCAAAAATCAAGGAACATAACACCGGTTAATCGATTCCTAAGGTGGCATGAGTGGAACAAAACACCAAGCAAGAGGCTTAGCCTTCCACCCATTACCAATATATAGGTGATTTAGTTTAACAGGTTATATATTGTGATATCCCAACAACAACTTCATCACGGGGCAAAAATCTTCAAATCTTCACCTGCAACTAGCAACACTATAAGAGGGGCTGAGCGATGCGTACTTAGCCAAACAACGGTTTGCTAGTAGGGTGGTTAGAGAGTTTCATGGCAACAATAAGAGGGCCGACAAACAAGAATAGGCATCGAGGCAATATCTAAAGAGCGAGACATCTAGCATAGGCAAAGATAGTAGTGATATCTGGGAATGGTAATTTTGCATGTTAAGTCGTCGGTGGGATCGTAACCTTGCTCCTCAAACTCAGCCTCGGTAGTAACCTCGAACTCCGAATCGGCTCCCGGCTCTACCCATCACAAGAACACAACAACAACACAAAATCAAACACGGTGCGATGCACAATCAACATGATGCAAGTATGATGTGCGTATGCATGAGGATACTCTTGAGCCTAAGGAGAAGATGATGGAAACAACCTCATCTTGGAAAACCAAGCAAGCCACTGGATATAGGGGAAGATTTCGGTTGAAATCGATATAAAGATCACCGAAAACGGATGCACGGTTTGCAAATGACAAGCAAAACAATATTCAAGCAAAACTGCAGTTTACAGCAACATGGCATCTTTGGGGGCAAGAAATAATTATGCTACAGCACCCAAACATGGAGACAAAGGGCATGGATGTGAAATAGACATGATACTTAACAAGCATGAACTTAGAACACCCCCAAAACCTTGCTGGAACACAATTAAACAAGCATGGCAAGTTGCAATAAATTTACAGAATTCTCATACAGTGAAAATTACAAGGCATGGCAGAATTACAACGAATAGGCATGTTTACAAGCTTGTTCAACTCAACTCAAAGCATAGCATGGCAAGTTAAGGTAACCAAGAGCAAAAAGACATATTTGAGAAGCTACTCAAAGCAAGAACATGCTCATATGGTGCTTAGAACATTAGCTACACTCGTGGCAAAACTGAACTTGTTGATAACATGCTGACAGATACATTTTATAGTCCCTTGAGAGCATGAAAACAACAAGTTACAGCAAGCCATCATGCAAGAAAAAGGCATGGCAACAACATACATAACATGCTCTTCAAGAATAACCACATGGCTACTTCTACAACATACTATAACAAGTCCCAAACACCATGGAAAAAGTGCAAAAGTTTATCCAGACTTAGCAAAATCTGGGCATGCTAACAGATAAATTTTATAGCAACTTGAGGGCCTCATAACAACCATCTACAGCATGGCATCATGGAAAACAAGAGCATGGATAGCTAGAGCACAACATATACATCAAGGAACACCCACTGGACAACTCTAAACATGCACAACAAAGATGGTGGCATCATGGATACATGTCATAAAATTTACTAGATTCACACTTAGCAGAAATTTATAAAAATGATGACATATTAACAAGCTTGTTGCACTCAAATCAAGACATACCATGGCATGAAAATGAATCTATCATGTAGAGCACATACTCAAGAGCAAAACTCATGTTGACACCTAGCTCATATGACACATGGATAAATATGCACAGGAAAGGCAAAACATCATCTCATAACAAGTGCAGAAACTTATCAGCCAAATGCACTTTTGAAACGGAGATATACATGGCAATATGACACCTAACAAGAATGCTACAGCAACCATCATGTAGAGCATTTTACAACGAAGATCTGGCCATCTCATTCACTCAATTCGGACCAACATGCACAAAGTTACTAGCTCCCGAACATGGCAACAAATTTACAGTTATCAGCAGTTTTAAACATATAGCACTCTTGCAACAATGATTGGGGCATCAAGATGAACTCAAACAAGCATGACACTATACAACAATATGAAGAGCATCACACGACGAACATTTTGATATATTACACGCTCAAAACGGACCGTCATGCAGAAAGTTATGATATGATGAAGATGCACACAAAATTACATAACTCAGGGACTTAGCCAAAATCCACAGGGGAAAAGTGAGCGTTAGTATCTATTCAATGCACAGGGAAGGGCTTAGGGCATCTCACCAAACAGGCTGGGGCCCACTAGGAGAGGCGAGGCGGTTGGGCCGGGGCGGAGCAGGTAGGCCGGCGGCTGGGCCCGCGGGGAGGAGGCCCAGGTGGCGCTCGTGCATGGCATCGAGCTCCTCCCAACGGAGCGAGGCCGGCGGCTACAAAGCCGGTAGGGCGGCGGCGGACGCCCGGCGGGGAAGGACGGAGTGGACAGGATCCGGCGGATCCGGCCAGGGCGAGGGCGACGAAGCTACAGGGTGGCGACAAGGCACGCCTACAAGGCGGCGGCGGCGAGGTGCCCGACGACGAGCGCGACGGCCGGTTTGCGGCAGTGATACGGCGGCGGCGCGGCTGGGGCGGAGGAAGACGGTAGCGGGGTGAGGCGTTACGGGCGGCGGCGATACGGGCCAGGGAGGGCCCGATCCGGGCCGAGCGGGCCCGGTGGCGGCGTGGTGGGAGGCTGGCGGCGGTGGGCGACGTGTCGCGACGGGATTGGGCGCGGGGTGGTGGCTGGACGTGTGCGGCGCGATCCGGACGTGTCCAGCGGCGCGGAGGACGAAAAAACCTAGGGTTTGCACCGGATTTCGGGGAAGAGGGCCTATTTATAGATTCTGGGAGCTAGGAAGGTCCAAATGGGGTGCGGTTTTCGCCCACAGGATCGCGATCCGATGACCAAGAGGAGGGAAGTGGTTGTGCTGGGTTAGTGGGCTGTTGTGGAGGGGGTCTTGGGCCAAACGGAAGAGGAGCTTTTAGCCCACTAGGTTAACCGTTGGAGTACCAAACGACGTCCAAATGCGATGAAACTTGACAGGCGGCCTACACGTACCAAAACAACAATGCATGACAAGTCTCACCTCATTCAGAGGACGTATCACGGCCACATACGAAAGAAGGACTCGGGGGTGCCACGGGCATGTGTGTGAGTGTCGGAACTCGAAACGGACAACAGGAAGAGACGAGCAGGACCGGGTGCAAGTGACAACACGAATGCAATGCAATGCAATGCACATGATAACATGACATGGATGAAATGCACACACGCACGCGACAAAACGAAGAAACCCAAAATTAAAGAAGATCCTAGAATGGAATTGATGAAGTCAACGTTTCGTATATTGTCATAAATGGAAGGTATCACATATGGGGTGTTACATGACGTTGGTACTAAGAGCATAAGTTGTGTATTGATTTCTAAGCCTTCTCACAACTTTGTCTCTAG
Source organism: Secale cereale (assembly GCA_902687465.1). Lineage (NCBI taxonomy): Eukaryota > Viridiplantae > Streptophyta > Magnoliopsida > Poales > Poaceae > Secale > Secale cereale. The sequence goes on along the minus strand of LR738711.1, from coordinate 768,590,993 downwards.
ATCCCCTATAATTTTATTTCTCCAGCTATTAACTTTGATTAAAAAAATGTGTGGACTAAAAACCCGGATGGACGTAGTAGCCCTCCATTTTTATTTACTCCGCATATTAGATTTGACTGAAGTCAAACTTTGTAAAGTTTGACAAGTTTAGGCCGAACACAACAAACCATATTTTGCAAACTTTACATACTCTCAAACCTTTCCGATAATTGAAATTAAAATTCTTTATTTGTACACACTCTCACACGTTTCCGATAAGTTGGCGCATGTGTGGTTGTTCACTTAAGGGAGGGTAGTGTACCGCACGTGAAGGACAGGAAGTGCAACCAGGACGCGTGGATCGTTAGTTCATCGGAAGTAGTCCCTCCGTTCCTAAATATTTGTCTTTCAAGTGGTTTGCAATGGACTACCACATACGGATGTATATAGACATTTTTTACAGTGTAGATTCACTCATTTTGCTCCTTATGTAGTCATTTGTTGAAATCTCTAGAAAGACAAATATTTAGGAACAGAGGGAGTAGTAGTTTTTCTTCACTAGTACGTTAAATAAAGAGTTTCGTTTCATACTTACACAATTTAAAATGATTGTTATGGAGAGAATAAGAAAACCACTCCACTATATATTAGTCGTATACACGAGTACTATATGGATGTAGCTTCATTGACTTTAGTGCACCTGCCTTTGGGTTTATGACAAGTGGGCCCAAAATGTGGCTGGCCCACCTGTCATACAACCAAAAGAAGGTGCAGTTAAGGCACCAGAGCTCAGTCTATACTACAGTATATATATAAGCTGGAGCGTCAACGCTTGTTCGCTAGGGTTTGCACTCTCACCGCACTATACACACACACACACACACACACACACACACACACACACACACGCTGGAGGCTCAGCGTTCCTTTGCTAGGGTTTGCTATATTCACTATCTCTCGCCCTCTTCACCAGATCTAAACAAGACTGCATTGTGGCCTCTGTCTCTCTCACCCCCCTCACAGCTGGCGAAGGAGGCGTCCGGATCCCGTCGCACCGGGAAGGGGAGGAGGTGCAGCGTTCACTCTATCACCTTCGGCGAGGGAGGCAATCCACTGCCGGCTGCGCTTTTCTCTTTCACCCAGCGCCTGTGCGGGAGGGCCACCGACCCCTTCTTCCTCGCTGCCGTACGTAGTGTGGGCAGATCCGACCTCCCGCCGCACGCCTTGCCACATCCCGACGACCCTAAGGTATAAGTTTCTTTGAAACCGTCATTGGTCTAGTTGCATGCTGATCTTTTCGATTCTGTAGTGGAATCTGGGTCTTGGTTCAAAGAGGAAAGACGGGTGCGGTGGGGTGGAGCATGAATCTAGGACGTAGTTCAATGAGGAAAGGAGGGAGGGAAAGTAGTATAGACTAGCTATCTAGCTGCTTTGTTGGTCGAAAAGGGAAAAAAGGGGTAACCCAGTACACACATCTGTAAGGAACCGAACTCTTTGTTGAAAAGGGAAAGAAACTGGGGGGTCGGGTAGTTTGTGCATGACTAGATTTGTTGCCCTCACATCGGAAAAAGTTTCAAAGAGAACAAATATGGGACCAACGCAGATATGCTGCTTGGCTACATACTCTGCATCACCCATTTATACGTGTGGACGCACATGGTGCTGGCATGTCCCATGTCCCATCCACATGATCGTGCAGTGTGTTTTAAGATGTTGTGCTACTTGTATTGGTACTATTTTAAATAAATGTTGAATTGAAGCTATTGTATTTTAAGCAATGCCACTCTCAGAATTAACTACCGAACTATTTTCAGAGAATTTTTCTGTTAATATGAATCAATGCAACCGTTTTAGAAATGCTACTGTCCTATACTTTGTTTTCCATCAAGATAAGGTAGATGCTTCTTTTTGTGGCCACATGTTTCATCCTACTTTATTGGCAGTAATTGTTTCCTTTTTTGCCTCTGTTAAATCAGGGATATCTATTCAACTTGTTGCTATAGCAAACTTAAATGTCACACCGGCGACTTTACTTGATTTCAGAGTAATTGCACAAAATGAGATTGGATTTCCTATTCGTGTTGGCAGATTCGTACGTGATCTTGTGTGCGTCATGACAGGTTGGTACTTGCCTTCATCCACATGATCGTGCAGTGTGTTTTGAGATGTTGTCCTACTTGTATTGGTACTGTTTTAAATAAATGTTGAATTGAAGCTATTGTATTGCTGTCTTTTCCCATTAAGTTTTGAACAAAAATGGGACCAACCCAAACATTATGCTTGTTGCTTCGTTACAACAAACTCTACATCACCCCCTTTATAAGTAGATGGAAGCACATGTTGTTGTTGCACCCACTCTCCCCTAGAACTGTTTATGATTTTTGTTAATCTAATGCCGCTGGTAAAATTAAGCAATTCCAATCTCAGAATTAACTACTGAATCTTATTTCAAAACTGCAACACTTGTTAGGGATTGGCGGGATTACCATTTTTGTGGCTGCATGTTTCATCCTCCTTTATTGGCCAGTAATTGATTCCTTTTTTGCCTTTGTTAAAACAGGGATATCTATTCAACTTTTGCTATTGCGACATTTTGCTTCGCTTAATTTTGGTGGAACAGCACAAAATGAGACCGGATTTCCATATATGTGTTGAGATCTCTCTGAGGTCTTCCTCACGAGTTATTTCAAATCTTGGTCTTGAAATGTCAGTATCGACTTTCCTCAGAATTAACTAGTGAATCTTAGTTCAAAACTGCAACACTTGTTAGGGATTGGTGGGAGTACCATTTCTATTAGGGATCGGCCGGAGTACATGTTTAAGAAATGTATTGTTCAGATAATGTCTCTGTTATTATATATCAGTTACAGTGTTTTACAAATGGTACTATCTTGCTTTGTAGTTCTTTCTACATGTTTAACCAAGGTATTGTTAAGATAATGTCTCTGTTACAATGAATCAGTCACATTGTTTTAGGAATGATACTTTTCTGCTTTGTCGTTCTTTATACATGTTGAAACAAGGCATTGTTTAGATAATGTCTCAGTTAATATGAATGAATCACACTGATTGAGAATTGCTACTCTCCTGCTTTGTTTCCCATTAAGATAAGGTAGATCAGTAGATGTTTTTCTTCTGGGAGTACAAGTCATCAACCGTTATTTCTCAATAATTGTTTCCCTTATACCTTTTGTTGCTTACAGGGATATCAAAATTAAAGCTTGGTTTTATTCCGACTTTGATTTTAGTTGAACTGCACAAAATGAGCCAATGTGTCTAAGGCTAACTGCTGCATTAGTGGGTCTAGTTGGTCTTACCACTTTGCAGAAAGAAGCAGTCACTGTTTGCGCTACATTACACAAGGAATGCTCGAGAAGCTTTATAGAGTATTAGTAGACGCTGGTGACATAACTAGTGTGCAGAGAGCATAGGAAACTCTACAACACGTGGAGTGCACTGGGCAGAAAGTGCCCAAACAAGTACAGGAAGCCAGGACAGGACTCCAAATCTGTCAATCATTCTAAGCAACAATGATGGGGCGTCTGGGTATGGTAATCTGTTTACCGTACTTTCAGTTTGTTAGTCCACCGATTGGTGGGTTGACACTGGGGCCAATATTCATGTGTGTGATGATGTGTCTTTGTTTTCTGGCAGCATATAAATACGAAATCCACAGGGATGCTCAGCTTGATTTTAGTGGAACTGCACAAAATGTTCAAATGGTTCGTGTCCTCCATAATAATACTTCATCATGCACAATACATCGAATGGTTCTCTAATCATTCGTCGTCGCCTTGAGCCACCGAACTATCAGATGACAAACCCTGCCCGTTCCACAATCATAGGCATTACATATTTTGAATGGGAAAAGCTTGTCCAAGTTGACATTAGTTTAATATATTGGAATTGGAAAACCTTGTCAATTTTTGCTCATTGATGTTAGCCAGAAGACATGCATTTGATATTTTTGAGTGGTACGCCCTTTGCTGTGAGCAACGTCGATCGTTTTTTCCTATTCCTGTCTTTAGTTCAGAAGTAAATATTTACTCTGCTGAGATACATAGTCACATGAATGTTGACTTATGTAAGATATTTTAAGGGTTTGTTCTTAATATTGTCTATGTAATGCCAGGCCTTGTGTTTGATTGCAAAGTTGAGCTTGGAATGTCGTGGCATGCGGCATCACGAGCTGTTCAATGTGCCTCCTGAGAATAATGCTTCGTATTGTTTTGCATGTCGATCTAATGCCAGTGATTTGCTTGTTAGGAAGATCATCCTCTTCTGTTGTTTCCGTGCTTAAGAAGTTCATCGTCTTATGTTTCATTCATAGCCTATACGACAAGTCGGGTAGGTTAGACGTGAAACCATATGATCTTCTGACCAACTCATCATCTTAGGCCGTGATTGGATCGTCGTTTTCCAACCAAAACCGCTTGTAAAACTTACGCTTGTAAATAAAAGCAGATGGTCTCGGGCCAAGCGCTTGGTTGGTCGATTTCGACTAGTAAAATATACACCGGTCTCTCAAATTACATGCGTAACCCACCAGTTTTAATTACAGACCTCGGGCCCTCGGTTTCATTACGCCTGTATTTTATGCGTTGTTTCCGATTACATGTAAATTACACTTGTATCTTAATACAGGTGTGAAATAAACTAGAGCTCCCAAGCGTGACCTTACCGTTTCATGCCGTATCAGTCTCTCGAAGGTGCTCATAGGTGTCCGATGATCATGGCTTCCTGAATGAGCAGTGGGCGTTGTATCAGACCATCCGTTGGGTCCGCGAGGCCCTCTCCGTCGTCCTTCGAGTTGTTACGCTCGCCGTGGCATCGAGCATTGTTAACATGGTCAATGAACATGAGGATTCAGGAGATGACTTTATTTTGACTGGTTGACAGTAGGGACCCACTAGGGCCATAGCTGTACGTACGCAAGTGCCTCCTTATTATGTACAACTATTTTTTTGCTTGCTCCTGGTTTCCTGACATCACGGTCCCACACCATTGTCAACCTATGTAGTCAATATAAACGAGAGAATTGCACAACGGGCGGCCGATAGCTGGGACCAAGCAGCTCGAGCAGTATTTGTGTTTTTGAGCCGTGAGCACTGCAGAGTTTTTCTTGGCGATGTTTTCGTTGTTGTACAGAGGAGAGCAGGGTATTAATTGGGCGGGCTGTGGCCCGTCTAGCCCAGGACAGATATCCAGCCCAGATATTAAAAAAAAATCAAGATAAAAATGGCTAGCCTAGCTATATGTTTTTTGAGGAATACCTAGGCAAGGTCAACTTGTTATTCTCCGCCCGCTGGGCTGCAAATCTTTCCTAGGAGGGATGCATTAGGCTTAACAGGAAAATGGACTTTAAAAAATAATAAATGGGATGTAATTATAAAAACTGGGCAGTAACTATAAAAAAATGCACCAAGCACGAAATTAGTTTATAAAATATGATTTATGGATTTTGAAAATCTTAATTTTTAATTGTTGCGCGCGCAATGTTTCATTACATTTTTACGTAATACAAAATTTATATTTAATCTGACTAGAAATTTCGGGATAAAAATATTCCGGATCCCATCAATATGTGGAAATTTTATTGAATTCTGTCTTGAATGGTTGGTTGAAATTATTAATCGTTGCCCTAGCTAGAAAATGGGTTGTACTTTTAACAAACTATAAAATGAGCCCAGTTTATTTTTTCTGAAGAATACCCAATCCAGGCCTATTTATTTTTCTATGCCCTGATGGGCTGCAACTCTTTCAAGACGCCTGCAAATCTTGAAAGTAATATGAAATTGGTTGTAAATATATAAACAGATGACAAATTGGCAATTACTTTATAATTTCTGAATTTTTTCACGTTTTCAGATTCCTATTTCACTCGGCATTAACCTAATTTAAATATATTTTCAAAATACTTTAAATCTGGCTCGACATTTCGGTATTAAAAATAGTTTGGAACCCACAGAAATATGCGAAATTGGCCCTTGCCGACCTAAAAAAATGGACTGCAATAAATTGCATAAGAAGTCGCAATGAGCTATATATAAATTATTAAAAAAAGAGGGAATGGTCTGACTTACGGGCCTATTAGTTGACGCGTATGCAAGATTTTTTAGTCATTATATACATCAACAAACGATTCTAGGAGACGTAACTGTTGGATGTCAATCCAACGGCCGTCGTGTTTCTTCAATCTCTGATCTTCTTGCTCCAGCCGCCAAATCCAGCGCCGGCGGGACCGCCTGCTCCCGCCTCCCGTGCAGGCCTCACCGCCCCCTACTACTCCCACCACTGGCCAGAGCATCCCTCTACTCACCCACACCCACTGTTATTCTGCGGCGACGGCAGCCTCACACCGTAGCCGAACCAGTGAACCCTTGTACTCCTCTCCGCGTGGGCATCCACTGCCGCGTTTCCCCCGGCTCCGCATCATCCCCTTCCTAGGCCTCGCCGTCGTCTACCGCCCTGGTGATCTCGGGGCGGCATGGTCAATGTGGTCAAGGAATGACTTCCATCAGAAGAGTACTGTCGTGGAGAGGCTGACAGCTGGGTCCACGGCAGCCGCAAGGAAGTGCCTCCTTATTACGCGAAAAATAATTATTCCTCCACCTGACAGCACGGACCCACTGGACGGGCCACCGTATTTGGCGAAAAAAAGTTTCCCCCTTGACTGCTGGGACCCACCAGACGGTCCACCATATTTCGCAAAAAAAAACCGTTCCCCCCGCTGTCAGCTTGGACCCACCGGAAGTGCCTCCTTATTACGCACAAAAAAAATGAATACTCCCCCTGCTAGCTGGGACCCAGTATAGTGGGAGGATGACTTGTGGGCCTAGTAAGTTGACGGGGATGGAGGGCTTTGTCAACTTAGTCAATATGCACGATTCTAGCACCATTGACCGTACAATTTCATCCAACGGTCGTAGTGCTTCTTCAACCTCTGGTCTTCTTGCTCCAGCCGCCCAAACCAGCGCCGGTCGTGCCTCGTGCTCCTGCCTCCCGTGGTCGCCTGCAATGCCGCAGAGGCCTCACCGCCCCTACTACTCCCACCGCTGGCCAGGCCGTCCCTCTACTCACCCACACCCCCTGTTATTCTGCGGCGACGGCAGCCTCACACCGCAACCGAACCAGTGAACCCTCGTACTCCTCTCCGCGTGGGCATCCATTGCCGCGTCTTCCCTAGCTCTGCGTCGTCCCCTTCCTAGGCCTCACCGTCGTCCACCGCCTTGGTGCTCTCGGCACGGCGTAGTCAATGTGGTTAATGACCGACTTCCATCGGAAGACTACTGTACGTGGAGAGGCTGACAGCTGGGTCCACGGCTGCAGCAAGGAAGTGCCTCCTTATTACGCACAAAATAATTATTCCTCCACCTGACAGCGGGGACCCACTAGACAGGCCACCGTATTTCATGAAAAAACGTTTCCCCCTGACTGTTGGGACCCACGAGCTACATCTTCGCACGCAAGGAAGTGCGTCCCAAAAAAACGATTCGCCCCCCTCACTGCTGGGACCCACCAGCTACATCTCCGCACGCAAGTAAGTGCCTGACAGTCGGGACCCACCTGGTCGAAGCATATGTAGCATTGTCATTCTGGTCGCGAACGTGTACGTACATACTGGTCGATGTAGAGGCGCGCACGTGTCGTAGTAGAGGCGTGCACATAGCATGTACACGTACATACAGCGGCCAGTGTGCAAGAAAGAAAATACGGCCACGTACGTACATACGGGCATGGTCTCGAACGCCTACTCGCGCATACGTACGGCCAGGGCTCGTGTACATGGCTGGGTCGGAAGGGAGAAACAGCCTCGGCGTCGTGTTCATGGGGAGCCAACCGGCTGGGTCGGAACGGAATGCGTCGTCGTGTTCATCGAGAGGGCTTGGACGGAACAGCCAATGGAAACGAGGCCTGGCGTACCACAGAACGGAGGAAACGGCCTTGTGTTCGACCGACCATGTTTGAAATGGGATCTTGTACATCGGGGGGG
>LR738711.1:768527565-768582980 GCA_902687465.1 Secale cereale | reverse complement strand
AAAACGGAGGAAACAGACCTCCTACGGTCGAAATGGAGGTCCTGTTGACCGGGAGGGGTGTGGCGTACCGCAAAACGGAGGAAACAGACTTGTGTTGGAGTGCTACGGTCGAAACGGGGGTCCTGTTCATCGGGAGGGGTGTGGCGTACCGCAAAATGGGACTACACTGGATACTGTTCATCTCCACCGTCGACCCCCTCCAGCCTCCACGGGCTATTATTCATCCACTGTCGACCTCCTCGAGCCTCCACCTGCGACTGTTCATCCACGGGCTATTGTTCATCTAGCCTTCACCGCGCGCTACTCCACCGGCTACTGTTCAACCAGCCCTCTCTACGGGCTCCTGTTCAACCACCCCTCCACGGGCTATTGTTCATCCAGCCCTCCACCATCTACTGTTCATCCTGCCCTCCACGGGGTGGTCCTGTTCATCCAGCCCTCCACGGGCTCCTGTTCATCCAGCCCCAACCGGCTTGATCGATCGGGGTCCAGTTCATCTAGAGGCAACACCACAGGGTCCTATTCATCCACCCCCACCGGGAACTGTTCATCCAAACCCCCCAGCAATGCTCACTATTCATCTAGAGGCAACATCGATCGGCTTCAGTTAGCAGCAGTAGCGAAGGAATTGCTCGATCGGGTTCAGTTAACAACCATCGATCGATCACCCAGGTTCAGTAACGCGTAGCCTGTAGTGCAATCGCTCGGGTTCAGTTAGAGCCCAACGACTCGCTCGGGTTCAGTTAGAGCCCAACGCCTCGCACCCACGCGCATGTGTGTACGAGAGAAACGTCCATCGCTTGGCCCCGACCACCCACCGTAACCGGGAACACCCCGATATTTTCATCGCCCTTGCTTGTACCACGTTTGTTTCTATCATGGACGGCCCAGAGAATGTCATGTAGCTGCGTCTCCGTCCCGCCCAGGACGAAAAGCCCATTTTCTGTCATGATTTTTTGTCGTAGAAGTAGGGCCCCACCACATCTATGATGATACCGGTTTTTGTCACAATTATTGTCATAGAAGTGTCATAAGTATGACAGGAAAAAAATTCGTTCGGCCCAAAATGTCACGGATGTGTCTTTTTTTTGTAGTGATGGTTCTCTTTCCTTAGCGTGCTTCCTAGCAACAAAGTTTCTCTTATCATAACGTTCATTCTTTGATTGTGCGTTATCAAGATCAACAACAGGTTCAATCTCTACATCATCGTTATTGCTAGGTTGAGCATCAACATGAACGTCATCATTATCATTTTCACTAGGTTCATGTTCATTACCAGGTTGTGTTTCAGTATCAAAGATAGAAATATCATAGGGATTCTCAGGTGTGTCAACAACAGGTTCACTAGAAGCATGCAAAGTCCTATCATTTTTCTTTTTCTTCTTCATAGAAGAACTAGGTGCATCAACATTAGCTCTCTGAGAATCTTGCTCAATTCTCTTCGGGTGGCCCTCAGGATACAAAGGTTCCTGAGTCATTCTACCCCCGCTAGTCACAACTCTAACATCATTATCATTTTTCTTACTATTTAATTCATTGAGCAAATCATTTTGTGCTTTAAGTACTTGTTTTACTTGAGTAGTAACCATAGAAGCATGTTTACTAATGAGTTTAAGTTCACCTTTAACTCTAGACATATAATCACTCAAGTGTTCAATCACATAAGCATTGCGTTTCAATTGTCTACCAACATAAGCATTGAAGTTTTCTTGTTTAACAATAAAATTGTCAAACTCATCTAAGCATTGGCTAGCAGACTTATAACGAGGAATATCACCTTCACCAAATCTATAGAGAGAATTTACCTTTACTACCTGTGTCGGGTTATCTAGACCATGTATTTCTTCAATAGGTGGTAAATTCTTAACATCTTCAGCTTTAATACCTTTTTCTTTCATAGATTTCTTTGCCTCTTGCATATCTTCAGGACTGAGAAATAGAACACCCCTTTTCTTCGGAGTTGGCTTAGGAGTTGGTTCAGGAAGTGTCCAATTGTTTTCATTGCTCAACATATTATTCAATAGCAATTCAGCTTGATCGACAGTTCTTTCCCTGAAAACACAACCAGCACAACTATCCAGGTGGTCTCTAGAAGCATCCGTTAGTCCATTATAAAAGATATCAAGTATTTCATTTTTCTTAAGAGGATGATCAGGCAAAGCATTAAGTAATTGGAGAAGCCTCCCGCAAGCTTGGGGGAGACTCTCCTTTTCAATTTGCACAAAATTATATATTTCCCTTAAGGAAGCTTGTTTCTTATGAGCGGGAAAATATTTAGCAGAGAAGTAATAAATCATATCTTGGGGACTACGCACACAACCAGGATCAAGAGAATTAAACCATGTTTTAGCATCACCCTTTAAGGAGAACGGAAATAACTTAAGGATATAGTAGTAGCGAAGTTTTTCCTCATTGGTGAATAGGGTGGCTATACCATTCAGTTTAGTAAGATGTGCCACAATAGTTTCACATTCATAGCCATGGAAAGGATCAGATTCAACCAAAGTAATTAACTCAGGATCGACATAGAAATCATAATCCTTATCAGAAATATAGATAGGTGAAGTAGAAAAAGGAGGGTCATATTTCATTCTAGCATTCAAAGATTTTTCTTTTAGCTTAGCTAACAGTTTCTTAAGATCATACCTATCATTGCAAACTAAAAGATTTCTAGCAGTTTCTTCATCCATAACATAGCCCTCAGCACAACAGGAAATTCATAGGGGGAGAATCTTCATCATCACTTTCATCAATATTATCAGTTTCAGTAATTTCATTCTCTCTAGCCCTAGCAATTTGTTCATCAAGAAATTCACCTAATGGCATAATATTATCAAGCATAGAAGTAGTTTCATCATAAGTATCATGCATAGCAGAAGTGGCATCAACAATAACATGCGACATATGAGATTCAATAGCAGGTGTAGGTGTCGCAAATTTACTCATAACAGAGGGTGAATCAAGTGCAGAGATAGATGGCAGTTCCTTACCTCCCCTCGTAGTTGAGCGAAAGATCTTGGTTTTTTCATCTCTCAAGTTCTTCATAGTGATCAACAGATATAAATCCCAAGTGACTCAAAGAATATAGCTATGCTCCCCGGCAACGGTGCCAGAAAATAGTCTTGATAACCCACAAGTATAGGGGATCGCAACAGCTTTCGAGGGTAGAGTATTCAACCCAAATTTATTGATTAGACACAAGGGGAGCCAAAGTATACTCTCAAGTATTAGCAGTTGAGTTGTTAATTCAACCACACCTGGAAGACTTAATATCTACATCAAAGTATTTAGTAGCAAAGTAATATGGAAGTAATGCTAATGGTGGCAAAAGTAACAGTAGCAGTTTTGTAGTGATTGTAACAGTGACAGTATAAAAATAATTAAGCAAGGAACAATATGTGAAAAGCTCGTAGGCATTGGATCAGTGCTGCATAATTATGTCGGATGCGATTCCTCATGTAATAGTTATAACATAGGGTGACACAGAACTAGCTCCAGTTCGTTAATGTAATGTAGGCATGTATTCCGAATATAGTCATACGTGCTTATGGGAAAGAACTTGCATGACATCTTCTGTCCTACCCTCCCGTGGCAGCGGGGTCCTATTGGAAACTAAGGGTTATTAAGGCCTCCTTTTAATAGAGTACTGGACCAAAGCATTAACACTTAGTGAATACATGAACTCCTCAAACTACGGTCATCACCGGGAGTGGTCCCGATTATTGTCACTTCGGGGTTGCCGGATCATAACACATAGTCGGTGACTATTGACTTGCAAGATAGGATCAAGAACTCACATATATTCGTGAAAACATAATAGGTTCAGATCTGAAATCATGGCACTCGGGCCCTAGTGACAAGCATTAAGCATGTCAAAGTCATAGCAACATCAACCTTAGAACATAATGGATACTAGGGATCAAACCCTAACAAAACTAACTCGATTACATGGTAAATCTCATCCAACCCATCACCGTCCAGCAAGCCTACGACGGAATTACTCACGCACGGCGGTGAGCATCATGAAATTGGTGACGGAGGAAGGTTGATGATGACAATGGCGATGATCTCCCCTCTCCGGAGCCCCGAAAGAACTCTAGATCAGCCCTCCCGAGAGAAGTTAGGGCTTGGCGGCGGCTCCGTATCGTAAAACGCGATGAATCCTTCTCTTTGATTTTTTTCTCCCCGAAAGTGAATATATGGAGTTGGATCTGAGGTCGGTGGAGCCTCAGGAAGGCCCACGAGACGGGGGCGCGCCCAGGGGTGGGCACGCCCCTGTCACAGACTGATTTTTGTCCCTTTCTTTTTCTTTTGTTTTTCTAAGGATTTTGCTTGAGTTTTCTTTTTTCGTGGCTATGTGGTCTGGAAATAGAAGAAGATGACTTCTTCTTTCTTTCCAGAGTGTCTTTTCATCCTCATGTCTGTCCCTAGACCTTGCCATTTCCATCCTAGACCAATCACAATATTATTTTTCTAGGGAATATTCATTTTTCTATTAAAGGAATAACCCTGTCTGCCCTAGGTTGTGAAGCAACCCATATTTCCGTCACGCCTAAAATTCCCAAATAATTCTCATAAATTGTTTGTGTCCTATCTTCATAAAATATGGCAAAACTTTTCATTCCCATGTTCAAAAATAATTCACCAATATTCCTTTTCCTATTCTGCCCTGAATGGCACTTTGTGAAGCAAGTGCTATTTATCTTTGCCTAATTGCCTCCAAATTTTTTGGAAACCTTTGCATGTCCATATAATTGCCTCGTTCCAATTTTCATACTCATTTTCCTAGTAAATATTTTTCAGCTAATTTCTAAAGTTTCTGTCTATAAAGAAACTTTGTGAAGGAAGTACAAGCTAGGCATATCAAAATGAGTTGAAATTTCTGTATTACCCCAATATCCTTAAATCATGACTCTACACCTACTTTGAGATAATTTCATTCATCCATGTGAGCACACCTTCAAATCTTTGTTTCTGTCCAAATTTTCAGTTTGTGAAGCAGGTATATTTTATCTTGCTCCATTAGGGCTGAAAATTTTCTAGGACCTTCTCCTGCCCATATAACCAATATCCACAAATTTTGGACTCAATTCATCTAGCCATTTCCCTCAAGAATTATTCCTAGTTTCTGGATAGTAAGGATGTTTGTGAAGCAAGTACCCTTTTGGCTTGTCCAAATGGCATGAAATTTTTACAGCATCTCTATATGTCCAAATGACCTAGCCTTGCCAAATTTTAGCTCAAGTGGTTACTCCAAGTGAGTGCTACTTCATCATCTTCTTTCTGGACCAATTTATGCAGTTGTGAAGCAACTCTATTAAATATTGGTCAAAATCATCTCAAAACTCACAGGATTAGAGTCCTTCCTATCCTAAATCTCCAAGACAACTCCTTTGGCCCTTGGCATTTATCTGTTGTTCACTGCATGATGGCTTAGTTTGATACAGTAAACTTTAGAGCACACTTACCATTTACCTGTTGCACTTTTCATCGATCTACCACCGAAGTTGAAACCTCCCATGGATGGACTCCCCACTAGACAACGTTTGCCAGCCCTTGGCACCTTCTCCTTGCCAGTCTGCGCGGTGACCACCGTTTTGGCGTGCAATGGCCGCGTCCAGAACGTCGCCTAGCTCCGGCCCCTCCCTCTCTCGTCGTCTCCCCGCTCGTGAGAGTGTCCAACAGGTTCCCCGTGCTGTGGCCTTCTCCCTGGACCTATCTCCCCCTCCAGCAGCTTCGCCATCGGTGCTCGTCGCCACGCGCCACGGGCGCATTGTGGCCGACCGAGCATTCAATGGTGTTTGGGTTCTTTCTCCATGGTTCCCTCGGCCCCTCCTGTCTTGTGCACCACTGTCGCTCGTCCGCTCCCCGTCGTCGCATTCTCGTGCCCTCCCATGAGCCCTGCACCTCGCCAGAAGCTCGGCTGGACCCGAGCGGCGGTATTCAGCTCAACCACCTCGCCCCACCTATATAAGAGCCAGCCCCGAGGCCATTCGAGCTCACCAGCAGCTTTGCCTCACTCCTCTACCCCTCCCCAGCCATCCGCTCGAGCCTTTGGAGCTCTCCTCGCCGCCCATTGCCGCCATGGCCGCCGCCTCGGTGATACGTCCATTTTGCATCATGCTTTTATATTGATATTTATGGCACTATGGGCTGTTATTACACGTTATGTCACAATACTTATGCATTTTATCTCTTATTTTACAAGGTTTACATGAAGAGGGAGAATGTCAGCGGCTGGAATTCTGGGCTAGAAAAGGAGCAAACATTGGAGACCTATTCTGCACAACTCAAAAAGCTCCGAAACTCCACGAAACACCATTTCAGAAAATATAAAAAATATCTGGCGAAAGAGATCTCCCAGGGGGGCACCACCTGTCCACGAGGGTGGGGGGCGCCCCCCCTCTGGGCGCGCCCCCTGCCTCGTGGGCCAGCCAGTGACCCCCGGTTATCCATCTTCTCCTATATGAGGTGTTTTGACCTGGAAGAAATCATAAGTAGGCTTTCGGGACCAGATGCCACCGTCTCGAGGCGGAACCTTGGCGGAACCAATCTAGGGCTCCGGCGGAGCTGTTCTGCCGGGGATACTTCCCTCCGGGAGGGGGAAATCATCACCGCCATCATCACCAACAACTCTACCATCTTGGGCAGGGTTATCTTCATCAACATCTTCACCAGCACCATCTCCTCTCAAACCCTAGTTCATCTCTTGTATCCAATCTTTGTATCAAAACCTCAGATTGGTACCTATGGGTTGCTAGTAGTGTTGATTACTCCTTGTAGTTGATGCTAGTTGGTTTACTTGGTGGAAGATCATATGTTCAGATCCATTATGCATATTAATACCCCTCTTATCATGACCATTATTATGTCTTGTGAGTAGTTACTTTTTTTCCTTAGGACATGCGAGAAGTCTTGCTATACGTAGTCATGTGAATTTGGTATTTGTTCGATATTTTGATGAGATGTATGTTATCCCTCCTCTAGTGGTGTCATGTGAATGTCGACTACATGACACTTCACCATTGTTTGGGCCTGGAGGAAGGCATTGGGAAGTAATAAGTAGATGATGGGTTGCCAGAGTGACAGAAGCTTAAACCCTACTTTATGTGTTGCTTCGTAAGGGGCTGATTTGGATCCACATGTTTCATGCTATGGTTAGCTTTACCTTAATACTTCTTCTGTAGTTCAGGATGCTTGCAATAGAGGTTAATCATAAGTGGGATGCTTGTCCAAGTAAGGACAGCACCCAAGCACCGGTCCACCCACATACCAAATTATCAACGTACCGAATCATATGAGCGTGATGAAAACTAGCTTGACGATAATTCCCATGTGTCCTCGGGAGCGTTTTCCTTCATATAAGGGTTTGTCCAGGCTTGTCCTTTGCTACAAAAAGTATTGGGCCATCTTGCTGCACCTTAATTACTTTTATTATTTGTCACTTGCTACCAATTACCGTATCACAAAACTATCTGTTACTGATAATTTCAGTGCTTGCAGAAAATACCTTACTGAAAACTGCCTATCATTTCCTTATGCTCCTCATTGGGTTCGACACTCTTACTTATCGAAAGGACTATGATAGATCCCCAACACTTGTGGGTCATCAAGACTCTTTTCTGCCGCCGTTGCCGGGGAGTGAAGCGACTTTGGTAAGGAAAAATTTATATAGTGTGCCGAAATTTACTATTACTTGTTACTATGGGTCATAATCCTTTGAGGGGCTTGTTCGGGGTATCTTCACCCCGACCAAAAGAGCAAAGAGTTTCTCCTCAACCTACTAAACCTACTGAAAATGTTTGCTTTGAAATTCCTTCGGGTATGATAGACAAACTGCTAGATAATCCCTTTACAGGAGGTGGAACACTACATCCTGATTTGCATCTAATCTATGTGGATGAAGTTTTTGGATTATTTAAGCTTGCAGGTATGCCCGAGGATGTTATCAAGAAGAAGGTCTTCCCTTTATCTTTGAAGGGAGATGCATTGACATGGTTTAGGCTATGTGATGATATTGGATCATGGAACTATAATCGACTGAAGTTGGAATTTCATTATAAGTTATATCCTATGCATCAGGTTCATCATGATCGTAATTATATATATAATTTTTGGCCTCGCGAAGGAGACAGCATCGCTCAAGTTTGGGGAGGCATAAGTCAACGTTATATTCATGCCCCAATCATGAGCTCTCAAGAAAAATGATCATTCAAATTTTTTATGCTCAGCTTTCTCTCAATAATCACTCCATGCTCGATAATTCTTGTGTTGGTTCTTAAATGATGAAAACTATTGAATTCAAATGGGATTTATTGGAAAGAATTAAACGCAACTCTGAAGATTGGGATCTCGACGAAGGTAAGGAGTCAGGTATGGACCCCCCCTAAGTTTGATTGTGTTAAAGCTTTTATGGATACAAATGTTTTCCGTGAATTTAGCACTAAATATGGACTTGACTCTGAGATAGTAGCGTCTTTCTGTGAATCATTTGCTACTCATGTTGATCTCCCTAAGGAGAAGTGGTTTAAATACCATCCTCCCATTGAAGTAAAAGTAGTTGAACCTGTTAAAGTTGAAGAAAAGACTATCACTTATAATGTTGATCCTATTGTTCCTACTGCTTATACTGAGAAACCACCTTTCCCTGTTAGAATAAAGGACCATGGTAAAGCTTCAACTGTGGTTCGTAAGAGTAATACTGGAACACCTTCACCCTCTGAGCAAATTAAAGTTGAACCTAGTGTTGCTATGGTTAAAGATCTCTTGGTTGAAATTTTAGATGGAGATGTTATTTACCTCCGAGAGGAAGCTGCTAGAATAGCCAAACCCGATACTAGGAATAAACATAGACATGTTGTAGGCTTGCCCGTTATTTCTGTTAAAATAAGAGATCATTGCTATCATGGTTTATGTGACATAGGTGCTAGTGCAAGTATAATCCCTCATTCCTTATATAAAGAAATTATGCATGATATTGCACCTGTTGAGTTAGAAGGAAGCTTGCCAATAGAGAGACTATTTCACCAGTTGGGATTGTTAGAGATGTTGAAGTCTTGTGTGGGAAGGTTAAATACCCTGCTGATTTTCTTATTCTTAGTTCCCCACAAGATGATTTTTGTCCCATTATATTTGGTAGACCCTTCTTGAATACTGTCAATGCTAAGATAGACTGCGTAAAAGATATTGTTACGGTTGGTTTAGGGGATATGTCTCATGATTTAAACTTTGCTAAATTTTGTAGACAACCCCATGATAAATAATTACCTAGTAAGGATGAAATTATTGGTCTTGATTCTATTGCTATGCCTCCTAACAATCCTTTAGAGCAATATCTGCTAGACCATGAAAATGATATGTGTATGAATGAGAGAAGGGAAATAGATGAAATATTCTTTAAGTAGGGACCCGTATTGAAAAACAACTTGCCTGTTGAAATCCTAGGGGATCCTCCTCCACCCAAGGGTGATCCCGTGTTTGAACTTAAACCATTACCTGATAATCTTAAGTATGTTTATCTCGATGAAAAGAAGATATATCCTGTTATTATTAGTGCTAACCTTTCAGAGCAGGAAGAAGAAAAACTATTGAAAACTCTGAAGAAGCATCGTGCTGCTATTGGATATACTCTGGATGATCTTAAGGGCATTAGTCCCACTTTATGCCAACACAAGATAAAGTTGGAAGAGGACGCGAATCTGGTTATTGATCATCAACGATGGTTAAATCTTAAGATGAAAGAAGTGGTAAGGAAGGAAATACTAAAGTTTCTAGTGGCACGTATTATCTATCCAGTTGCTGATAGCCAGTGGGTAAGTCATGTCTATTGTGTCCCTAAGATGGGAGGTATGACTGTTGTTCCTAATGATAAAGATGAATTGATCCCGCAAAGAATTGTTACAGGTTATAGGATGCTAATTGATTTCCGCAAATTAAATAAAGCTACTAAGAAAGACCATTACCCTTTGCCTTTTATTGATCAAATGCTAGAAAGTTTATCCAAACACACTCATTTTTGCTTTCTAGATGGCTATTCTGGTTTCTCTCAAATACCTGTGTCAAAAGGGGATCGAGAAAAGACCACTTTTACTTGTCCTTTCGGTACCTTTGCTTATAGACATATGCCTTTTGGTTTCTGTAATGCACCTGCTACCTTTCAAAGATGCATGATGGCTATATTATCTGATTTTCGTGAAAAGATTGTTGAGGTTTTCATGGATGATTTCTCCATTTACGGAACTTCTTTTGATGATTGCTTGAGCAACCTTGATCGAGTTTTGCAGAGATGTGAAGACACTAATCTTGTCTTGAATTGGGAGAAGTGCCACTTTATGGTTAATGAAGGCATTGTCTTGGGACATAAATTTCTGAAAGAGGTATTGAAGTTGACAAGGCTAAGGTTGATGCTATTGAAAAGATGTCGTGTCCCAAGGACATCAAAGGTATACAAAGTTTCCTTGGTCATGCCGGGTTTTATAGAAGGTTCATTAAGGACTTCTCCAAAATCTCCAGGCCTCTGACTAATCTCTTACAAAAATATGTTCCTTTTGTCTTTGATGATGACTGTTTAGAAGCATTTGAAATACTTAAGAAAGCATTGATCTTTGCACCTATTGTCCAGCCTCCTGACTGGAATTTACCCTTTGAGATTATGTGTGGTGCTAGGGATTATGCTGTAGGTGTTGTTCTAGGGCAAATAGTTGATAAGAAATTATAATATTATCCAATATGCTAGTAAAACTCTAGACAGTACCCAGAGAAATTATGCTACTACTGAGAAGACATTTTTAGCAGTTGTATTTGCTTGTGATAAGTTTAGACCTTATATTGTCGATTCTAAAGTAACTATTCACACTGATCATGCTGCTATCAAATACCTTATGGAAAAGAAAGATGCTAAACCTAGACTTATTAGATGGGTTCTCTTGCTGCAAGAATTTGATTTGCATATTATTGATAGAAAGGGAGCTGAGAACCCCGTTGCAGATAACTTGTCTAGGCTAGAGAATATTCTTGATGACCCACAACCTACTGATGATAGCTTTCCTGATGAACAATTAGCTGTCATAAATACTTCTCGTACTGCTTCATGGTATGCTGATTATGCTAATTACATTGTTGCTAAGTTTATACCACCTAGTTTCACATACCAGCAAAAGAAAAAGTTCTTCTATGATTTGAGACATTACTTTTGGGATGACCCACACCTTTATAAAGGAGTAGATGGTATTATTAGACGTTGTGTACCTGAGCATGAACAGGAATAGATCCTACGCAAGTGCCACTCGGAAGCTTATGGAGGACATCATGCTAGAGACAGAACTGCACATAAGGTATTGCAATCTGGTTTTTATTGGCCTACTATCTTCAAGGATGCTTGTAAGTTTGTCTTATATTGTGATGAATGTCAAAGAATTGGTAATATCAGTAGATGTCAAGAAATGCCTATGAATTATTCACTTGTTATTGAACCATTTGATGTTTGGGGCTTTGATTATATGGGACCGTTTCCTTCCTCTAATGGGTATACACATATTTTAGTTGGTGTTGATTACATTACTAAGTGGGTAGAAGCTATTCCAACTAGTAGTGCTGATCACAAGACCTCTATTAAGATGCTTAAAGAAGTTATTTTTACGAGGTTTGGAGTCCCTAGACACTTAATGACTGATGGTGGTTCACACTTTATTCATGGTGCTTTCCGTAAAATGCTTGCTAAGTATGATGTTAACCATAGAATTGCATCCCCTTATCACCCACAGACTAGTGGTCAAGTAGAATTAAGTAATAGAGAGCTGAAATTAATTTTGCAAGAGACAGTAAATAGGTCTAGGAAGAATTGGTCCAAGAAACTTGATGATGCATTATGGGCCTATAGAACTGCATACAAAAATCCTATGGGTATGTCTCCATATAAGATGGTTTATGGAAAAGCTTGTCACTTACCTCTTGAGCTGGAACATAAGGCATATTGGGTTATTAAAGAGCTCAATTATGATTTCGAACTTGCCGGTGAGAAGAGGTTATTTGACATTAGCTCGCTTGATGAATGGAGAACCCAAGCTTATGAGAATGCCAAGCTGTTTAAAGAAAAGGTTAAAAGTTGGCATAACGAAAGGATACAAAAGCGTGAGTTTAACGTAGGTGATTATGTCTTGCTATACAACTCTCGTTTAAGATTTTTTTGCAGGAAAACTTCTCTCTAAATGGGAAGGTCCTTACGTTATCGAGGAGGTCTATCGTTCCGGTGCCATAAAAATCAACAAATTTGAAGGCACAAATCTGAAGGTGGTGAATGGTCAAATAATCAAACATTATATCTCAGGTAACCCTATAAATGTTGAAACCAATGCTATTGAAATCGTAACCTGTCGGTGTACTAAAGTAGAGGTACCCTTAGTATCCCGAACTTGTGCACGGGCAGTCGCAGCACCCCGCGGCAGGGCTTGCCGGGTGACCACCAAGATCTTCCGTGGTTCCCTTGGAGCCATTCAAGAACAAAGTATCCAAGCCTAGAAGACAAGGCCCCGGCAAGAGGAGCTTGCCGGGAAGGCCACTCAAGGCACAATACCACTCAAGGTGCAAGGCCCTGGCAAGAGGAGCTTACCGGGAAGGCCAACCAAGGCATATCAAGGAACTTGCCGCGACGCGCCACGCGTCCCAGCAAGGCTCGGTGAGCGACAAGCTCCCGGAAGCGACAAGATAGCGACCGCGGCAAGGCGCTCGCCGCGGCAAGCTTCCACTCAGTACCCGCGCTCCAGCACATCCACCAACGTGTCGCTCTGGGACCCTTCCAGGCGTACGTGGCGGGAGGCTGTGCAGC
This sequence comes from Secale cereale, assembly GCA_902687465.1. Lineage (NCBI taxonomy): Eukaryota > Viridiplantae > Streptophyta > Magnoliopsida > Poales > Poaceae > Secale > Secale cereale. The sequence continues at coordinate 768,570,157 of LR738711.1, read as the reverse complement.
CAGGGGTACGCGGTGGCAAGCGACGCTGACAAGGTTGCCATCGTGGCGAACGGTGGCGCCCCTAACGGCCCCTTTTTGCACTGTTTGGGCGACGGCGATGGGCATTTAATGCCCTTGTCCCCTGCCGTCAGGGTTAGGTATGGAACACTGTTCCAACTACCACGATTTTTACACTTTTACCCTCATCTGCATTGCCACCTGTCGGTGACCCCTTGAGCCTATAAAAGGAGGCCCATGCGCAACGTAGAGGGGGGTTTGAACATTCTCACGCTCGGTCTCGTTAGCTGCTAGAGGGTACTATAGCTCTTGGCGCTCCCGAGCAAGAACACAATACAAACCAAAGTAGGGGTAGGGTTTTACGCATCCGTGCGGCCCGAACCTGGGTAAACTGCTCGTGTGCTTCGCCTCGATCTGCTCTTCGTGCGATCTCTGCCCCCTGCCGTACCGAAAGGGGCTCCGATCCCATAGGTGTTCGTGGGTGGATCCGTTTCCCCGACATCTTTGGCGCGCCAGGTAGGGGTGCGTCGAGATTGTGTGAACCTGATCCGGCGTCCACACGAGCTAGATCTTCAACATCTTCATCAACATGCCGCCGAAGAAGAAGGCTTCGGAGGCAGCTGGCCCGTCCGCGTCGATCCCACCACCGCCGGAGCCAACGGCTGGTGGGGTAGGCGCCGGCGGAAGGACGAACGTCGACGAGGGAGATCACGGTGATGCCAAGTCCAAGGACAAGGCTGCGCTGCTTATCGGCGGCGTAGCCGGCTCCCACGACGACCGGGCGCACTCCAAGACCTCGGCGTCCGTGCATGCACCGCGCCCCTCTCAGGAGGTGCGGGAACGGCAGTGTCATGGTACCCACGGTACCATACGCTTGCTGAACCAAGATCGAGCTGGCGGATCTCGGGACGCTCAAGACCAGCATGCATGCCAACATGCCGGCACGAGCAAGGCGCGGTCGCCGGGACGGGATGCTGCTCCTTCTAACGTAGTTAGAAGTCCGAGCATATCCCGCTCCTCGCACCGCTCGCCACCGCTGCCCGCCACTCCAGCAGAAGCTCTGGCACGAGCTCAACTGCTCCTAGGTTTCCCTCCAGCGGCAGACAAGGCCGACGACTGGAGGGCCACCATTCAGAGTCTCATCGCCTTTGCCAACGGCGACACTCCGCAGGAGCCAAGTACATCGCGGCCGCGGCAAGTCAGCCAGGCGCGGGCCGATGGCGACAAGACCGGTGGGGGTGCAACTATCGTGCACTCTCCGCCCCGAAGGCCAAGATAGCCAACTCGTAGGGTCAACCTCGACAGCGACTCCACCGCGTCGTCGGATCCGCGAGCTCGCCGCGATCAACGTCAAGTTCTTCAAGATCGCCGACAAGAAGATGCTCGAACTCGCATCGAGCGCCGAAGAGAAGCGCGGCGTCAGTCAGACCAGCGCGCTGGGCCCACTGCCGACATGCAAGCGCCAGGGGGACCAGGCGACTTTCCATACGCGGTAGGTTGTCCCGCGTTCACTCGTGAGCTGCGGCAAGTCCAGTGGCCCAGCATGAAAAATTTCAAGCCAGACATGCCGGAGAAGTATGACGGCAAGACGCATCCGTCGCAGTTCCTCAGCATCTACACCATCACGGTGCAGGCTGCCGGGGGACGAGACGAGAAGATCCTTGCCAACTACTTCCCTCTGGTACTCAAACCCAACGTCAGGTCCTGGCTCATGCACTTGCCGGACAAGTCCATTTCTTCTTGGGCGGACATGTGCCATCAGTTTGTCGGCGCCTTTACGGGTGGCCACAAACCTCATGGCCAAGAGAGTGACCTACATCTGCTCGCCCAGAAGGAAGGAGAGTCCCTGCACAAGTTCATCCAAAGGTTCAGCCGTGTACAGCACAACATCCCAGACGTCCACCCTGCCGTGGTCATCAGCGCGTTCCATCAGAACGTGCGTAACCGCAGGATGAGGGAGGAGATGGCGATGTGCAAGATCAGGGACGTCAGCGAGCTGTATGCCCTGGCCGACAAGTGTGCACGTGCTGAGGAGGGGAGGAAACTCCCCGGAGAGGATACTGGAGCAGGAGGATCTGACAGTGAGGATGCCGCCCCGGCAAAGAAAAACCGGCGGCGGAACAACAGGAAGAAGAAAAACAAAGAGGTGCTAGTCGTTGAGCAGTCCGGCAAGGAAGGTGGCGCCAAGAAAGCCCAAGTTGGAAGCTCCGGCAAGGAGACTGCCGCATGCACCAACTGCCAGGCTGTGGCGGCCGCCGACAAGCAGGACGGCACTGACAAGCAGTACTGCAAGATCCACCGCACCAAGGGTCACGACCTCCAAAACTGCAAGAGGGTCGAGTACCTTGTTGAGCAGCAAAAGGCTGAGTATGAGCGGCGTGACAAGGAGAAGGCCCAAGGAGGTGATGGAGGATCCGGCAAGAAGCGGCCATTCAACGGCCGGGGAGGACGCCGCGGCAAGGCCAACCAGCGGCAAGGAGACATACCTCCCCATGGCCGCGACAAGGATGAAGATGACGAAGACGACAAAGATATGAATGATGTCGAGACCAGTGAGCAGGAGTTCCAGAAAGCCACAGAGGTCTTGTGCGTTGACGGTGGTGCTTCTCGGCATACTTCCCACCGCCAACTCAAACAGTGGGTGTGGGAAGTCAATGCGGCAGAACCACCTGTCGAATCGCGCAAGCTTCTGAAATGGTCCAGCACGCCTATCATCTTTGACATTGAGGACCACCCTGATCGCACAACTGTGGTCGGGTGCTTGCCAATGTTGGTTTCACCAACTATCCGCAACCTCAAGGTCACTAAGATGTTAGTTGACGGCGGGGCCGGCTTGAACCTGATCTCCTCCACTGTAATCCAGAAACTCCAGATCCCTGATAGCGAGCTCGAAGAGACCGGCACATTCCAAGGAATCAACCCGGGAAGGAGCAAGCCGAAGGGGAAGATCACGTTGCCAGTGACATTTGGCGGCGAGCTGAACTTCAGGACTGAGAGGGTCACTTTTGACGTTGCCGATTTCCCATTGCCTTACAATGGGATACTTGGCCGTCCAGCACTCGCAAAGTTCATGGCAGCCTCTCACTATGCGTACAACATGCTCAAGATGCCAGGCCCGATAAGCGTCATCTCTGTCCCTGGCGACAAGAAGGATGCTCTTATCTGCGCCGACAAGATCTACCGGGAAGCAGCAGCTGCAACAGACAGCAAAACACTTGCCGCTGAAGCTCCCGAGGGGAAGAAGAAGACCAAGTCTGGCAAGAGCTCTGGGGCCCACTCCGGCAAGCGCACCTCTTCAGAGTGCTGCGCTACCGTCGAGGATGCACCATCGAGCTCCACCGGCAAGTGTAAGAAGACGATGGCAGCTCCGCCAGAAACAAAGAAGGTGTCCGCCAAAGAGGACGGCACTGGTGGTACCTTCACCATCAGTGCCACGCTTGACCCTAAATAGGAAAGCGCGCTCGTTGCTTTCCTGCGGGCGAACGTCGACGTGTTTGCATGGCAACCGTATGACATCCCCGGTGTTCCCAGGAAAGTAATTGAGCACAAGCTTGCCGTCTGTCCTCATGCGCGGCATGTCAAGCAGAAGGTCAGAAAACAAGCAGTGGAGCGCCAAGAATTTATCGTAGAAAAAATCAAGAAGTTGGAAGCAGCAGGCCTCGTCAGAGGAGTGCTCCATCCTACGTGGTTGGCCAATCATGTAGTCGTGCGCAAGGCAAACGGGAAATGGAGGCTTTGTATTGACTTCACCGATGTGAATAAAGCTTGTCCCAAAGGCCCATTTCCCTTGCCGCGCATTGACTAGATTGTTGACTCCACAGCCGGATGTGATTTGCTTTCATTTCTTGACGCATATTCAGGATACCATCAGATCTTCATGGCTGAAGAAGATGAGGAGAAGACCGCATTCATTACTCCATGTGGCACTTATTGCTTAATACGCATGCCTTCCGGATTGAAGAATGCTGGTTCAACATTTGCAAGAGTAGTCCATACTGCTTTTGAGCCACAAATACATAGAAATGTAGAAGCATACATGGATGACATAGTGGTCAAGAGCAAGGACAGGGCAACTCTGATTCAAGATTTAGAAGAGACTTTTGCAAATCTGCGTAAGATCCAGCTCAAGATCAACCCCGAGAAGTGCGTGTTTGGAGTCCCTTCCGGCAAGCTTCTCGGGTTCTTCGTGTCTCAGAGGGGAATTGAAGCCAATCCCGACAAGATCAAGGCCATTGAGCAGATTGAAGCACCCAAGCGCGTCAAGGATGTACGAAGACTTGCCGGTTGTGTGGCAGCTCTCAGCAGGTTTATCTCTAAGTCAGCTGAGCGCGCCCTGCCATTTTTCAAAATTTTGAAAAAGGCAGGTCCAATGAAATGGACTTCGGAAGCGGAGGCTGTGCTGCAAGACTTGAAGAGGTACCTGTCCTCCACTCCAATACTTGTCGCACCTAAGCCACAAGAGAAGTTGCTGCTGTATCTAGCGGCAACCAATCAAGTGGTTAGTGCTGCGTTAGTAGCGGAGAGCGAGGCAGACGATGAGCCAGCAACCGCGGCGAGCGCATCCAGCGACAAGCAGGGGGCTTCCCCGACAAGCTCCGGTCCCAACAAAGATGGGTCTGCGCAGGCACAAGAGGAGATACGAAAGAAAATGGTGCAGCGCCCAGTTTACTTGGTCAGCTCCCTTCTGCAGGGGGCTAGATCAAGGTACTCTGGTGTGCAGAAGTTGCTTTTCGGCCTTCTCATGGCCTCGAGAAAGCTGCGCCATTACTTCCAAGCACATGAGATCACAGTTGTCACTCGCTTTCCGCTGAAGAGGATACTGCAGAATCCAGAAGCAACAGGCAGGATTGTCGAGTGGACACTGGAACTGTCAAGCTTTGGCCTCAAATTTGAAAGCACTTCAACTATCCAAAGAAGAGCATTGCCAGAGTTCATAGCAGAGTGGACGCCAACGCCAGATGAAGAAATTCCAGAGACGAGCATCCCCGTCAAGGAAGCAAGCAAGGAGTGGTTGATGTACTTTGATGGTGCCTTCTCGCTGCAAGGCGCTGGTGCTGGCGTGTTGCTTGTCGCACCCACCGGAGAGCACCTCAAGTACGTAGTCCAGATGCACTTTACCAAGGAGCAAGCAACAAACAATACTGCAGAGTATGAAGGTTTGCTTGCCGGTCTCAGGATCACGGCAGACCTTGGGATCAAGAAGCTTATTGTCAGGGGTGACTCGCAGCTTGTCGTCCGCCAAGTGAACAAGAATTATCAGAGTCCATTGATGGAAGCCTACATCGATGAAGTGAGAAAGCTTGAAAAGCACTTTGACGGCTTACAGATGGAGCATGTTCCAAGATCTCAGAACGACATCGCAGATGGCCTGTCGAAGTGCGCCGCACTTAAGTTACCTGTGGAACCATGGATTTTCGTGCTCAAGCTGACTCAACCATCCGTTACACCATCAACTGGACAGAGCAAGAAGAGGAAGTTGATCTCTGGTGACTATTTTCCGGCAGAGCTTCCCGAAGCCGCCGCCAAGAAGGTCCCCAAGATCAACGCCAAGAGTACTGAGGAGCAATCTGCTCCGGCAAGCCCCAGGGTTTGTTCCGTTGAAGCAGAGGCTCCCGACAAGTTTTGCTCCGGCAAGCTTGCCGGGGAACATCAAGCTCCGGCTAAGACGCAGTTTCTCGCCGTAAAAGCGGATGTTCCCGCAGCAGCAGATGTGCCTTTAGTCCTTGTTGTCGAGCCACAAGCTCTAGCATGGGCGCAGCAGATTGCCCATTTCCTTCAGACAGGAGAACTTCCCGAAGAGCAAGAAGAAGCAGAAAGAGTAGCCCGGTAGTCAAGTATGTACCAGTTTGTTGACAACATACTATACAGAAGAGGACTCAATGGTGTGAAATTGAAGTGTATTCCCCGGGAAGATGGACAAAAGCTGTTGGCAGAAATACATGGAGGCATATGTGGTCACCACGTTGGCGCAAGAGCACTTGCCGTCAAGGTATTCCGGCAAGGTTTCTTTTGGCCAGAAGCCCTCCAGGATGCAACTGCACAAGTAACCAGGTGTGAAGCGTGCCAGTTCCATTCCAAGCAGATACACCAGCCAGCTCAAGCTCTCCAGACGATCCCTTTATCCTGGCCATTTTCGGGGGCTCGACATCCTCGGCCCTTTTCCCCGCGCAGCCGGGGGCTTTGAGTACTTGTACGTGGCAATCGACAAGTTCACAAAGTGGCCAGAAGTGGAACCAGTGAGGAAGGTGACCGCACAGTCAGCAGTCAAGTTCTTCAGGGTGATTGTTTGCCGTTTCGGGATCCCTAACAGGATCATCACCGACAACGGTACACAATTCACGAGCCGCACCTTCATGCAATACGTCCAAGATCTTGGCGCCAAGGTCTGCTTCGCTTCTGTTGCTCACCCGAGAAGCAACGGTCAAGCGGAGAGGGCAAATGCTGAAGTGCTGCATGGCCTCAAGACCAGAACTTTCGACAGGCTGCACAAGTGCGGAAGAAACTGGATCGAGGAGCTGCCAGTGGTTCTTTGGTCGATCAGGACGACGCCAAATCGAGCCACTGGACAGACACCTTTTGCTCTAGTCTATGGAGCAGAGGCAGTTCTCCCCACGGAACTCGTATACGGGTCACCTCGAGTGCTCGCTTATGATGAGCTCGAGCAAGAGCAGCTGCGACAATATGACGTGCTGCTCCTTGAGGAAGACCGTCTTCAGGCTGCTGTACGAGCTGCTCGCTACCAGCAAGCTTTGCGCCGCTACCATAGCCGCAAAGTTAACGCCAGAAGTCTCGAGGAAGGCGACCTTGTTCTCTGGCGCGTTCAGTCCGCCAAGAATTCCAACAAGTTGACGCCGAAGTGTGAAGGCCCTTATCGGGTGAAACGAGTCACTAGGCCCGGCGCTGTCCGCCTTGAGACCGAAGATGGCTTTCCGGTGAGCAACTCCTGGAACATCGAGCATCTTCGAAAGTTTTACCCGTAAGGCGCGGTTGCCGTGATCCGCTCCGGCAACCACCTTTTGTACAAGTCTTGCCGCTGTTGCATGTAATCCTTTGTACAAAGCCGGGCGCAGACCCCGTGCATCAGTAAAGCTTATGTGCCCCGCACATCTTGTCATTTTCATGCTTTCTATTTTCTTGCATGTATTATCTGACACTTTGTGCAGCACCTACCCCCGATAAGCAATAACGAGCCCAAAGGCTCCATATCTGTATTTTCTCTTCCTTCTTTTTTCTCAAGGAAAGGAAGGTTCCCTCGCGCACAAGTTTTCCGGGGAGGGAGGAGAAGATAGGGGTATGGACCAGGCGCCGTTCAAGAGAGTTTCGCCTTGCCGGGAAGCAAACAACACAAAAGCTAAGTTGCCAAAGTTTGAGCAATCAAATTTTTAAATTTTTAAGTTATCTTCCTTGAACGACCGCACTTTGTATGGAAAACCTGTGCGCGGAGGAACCAACTCGTGGCTAGTTGCACCCTTACTTTGTTTCGAGTTCGCTCAACAGCTTAAGTGTGCTGCGACTAGTGTCGCGCCCTTACTTTGTTTCCGAGCCCGCTCAACAACTTAAGTGTGCTGCAACTAGTTGCGACAAGGTTTCTTGTCGGCAACGGCATCGCCAGTAGGCTGCTGAAGTTCCGCACTCAACGCTCGCGGCAAAGGTGCCTGCGCCGGCAAGTTTCCTAAAAGCGTAAGGGCAAAAACATACAAAGGGAGGAGTCAAGTAAAGGAAATAACATAGCAATCACTACCCAAAATAGAGTTATATTACAAGATAACCTGTCGCAGCTCTAACAGACTGTTTTCATAACATGATTAGCAACGACAAGGAAAGAAGAAAATGGGCAGCCTGATCTGCGCGATCGCCCTTGAACCTCTTGATTCCGCCCACGTTGTCCACCATGGGTGTGACAAGGGCCTTGAGCGCCCCCTGGTCAGCGTCCGGCGGCAGGGACCTTAGGACGTTGGTGAGGTTGATGCCCGGATTGCTGAAGGCCACCTTCACCAATACCTTTTGCAGAGCGCCCATGCAGAGCTTGCGCGACTCGTCCACCAGGTGCTTTGGGATTTTCTCCCGGAGTTGCTGGAGGGCCGTCGCCACGCCTTTGAAGAATAGAGTGAGCTTGGCGCTGGGGTGGAGATCCTCGTCGGAGGAATACCCGAGATACTCCGCCCCTAGCTGTGCCAGCTCCCTGTCGATATCCACGGCGGCGTTCACAAGACCTTCTGTCCAGTGCTCGACGGTCTCCCTGAAGTTGTTTTGGGTGACGACAGCACTCGCCAGCAACGCCTTCTTGGCCCTGATCTCCTCCTTCAGGGCCGCCTCCCGCTCCTTGGCACCGTCCAGCGCCTCGGTCAAAGTGGCCAGCTTCAGCTCGAGGTCGGCGTTGGAGTCCTTGGCGGCGGTGAGCTCCTTGCCCTTCTCGGCAAGGCGAACCTGCAACTCCGAGTGGCTGTGGGCGTCCTTCTCTCGCTCAAGCTTGAGCGCGGCAACCTCCTCGCCGCTCGCCTTGAGGTTGGCCTCCAGCTGCGCCACCCTCGTCTCCAACTCCTTCTTGGCGGTCTCGGCAGCTGCGGCAGCATCCTTTGCTTCCTGGAGAGCTCCGCCAAGTGATTGCTCGCGCGCGGCAAGTTCCTCCTCATGACCGTCGAGGTTGACCTTCCGCTGCGCCAGCTGACCCTCCAGCGTGGACAGCTTCTCGGTGGCAAGCCGCTGCTGTTCCTCCACTTCAGCCTTCTCGAGGATGAAGGCTTGCTGCTCCTCGGCAAGTTGCTCCCGCTCCTCTGCCAAGGACCGGAGAGCTGCTTGGTTGAGGGCCCGGAGCTCCTCCGCGCGCTTCTCGATATCAGCTCCCGCCTTCGCGGCAAGAGCCTCGCGGGACTCCAGCTTGGCCTGCCGAGCGCGGTAGAGCGACAGTAGCTTACGCATCAGCCGCTCCTCCTCGGGCTCGCTGCTGCTGCTGCTTGGCGCGTCCACGAGCGTCAGCCCGGCGGAGGCAGGCACTTCTCCGTCGAAGACTTCTCCCTCGACCGGCGCCCTGGAGCTCGACGCCCAGGGAAGCTTGATGAAGACACCGTCGCCAGCCTTCAAGTAGGCGCCTGGCTCGGGCTCTTTGGAGCCTGGGGCTGCGGCAGCGGCGGAGGGATCGGCAGTCGGTGTAGCGCCTGGCGCTCCTGCGGCCTCAGGGCCGTCAGTGCGATCGCCGGACCCCTCGCCGGCTGCTGCGGCGGCAGCCTTGGCGGCCTCGTCGCCGGCGGGATCGTCAACACCGGTCGCCTCTTCGGTAGCAACGGCGTCGCCGGTGTTGCCGCGTGCGTCCTCTTCATCGGCAACCTCCGTCTCCATTGGCTCCGCAGCGGATGGATCTAACGGCAGGAAAGGGGAGAAAAACAGTCAAGCAAATATCCAAAAAAAGAAGATCAAAAGAAGAAAAGCCCAAGGGAAGTATGAAGCGAGAGGATTACCTGCGCGAGCCGGCTCTTCGGCGAGCTCCCTTGCCGGAGGGCTCCCCCTTGACGGCGTAGTTGTAGTTCCCGCCGGCGGAGGGCCACTGGTACTGTCCCTCGCCGGAGAACTCTCCCTTGCCGGGGAGACCCTTGCCGGGGAACTTCCCCTCGGCGGCGTGGTTGAAGCATAGGGCACGACGGGGGCGGTCTCCGGGCGCTCCTGATGTGTCTGCTCTGCTCCTACACAAATCAACAAACAAGACGTTAGCAAAGATAGAAAACCCACGCGCACCTAACAGCGGAAAGTGAACTATACACTTACGCTGGGAGCTGTGCTGGGGGCTGCTCTGAAGATCAGTTACCGGGTCCGGCAAGTTTGTCTCAGGCGCACCCCCTGCTGGCACGGTGGGCTCGTCCTCGATGACAATCACCGGGACCTTGGCTCTCTTTGCCGCCCTCTGGGCCAGAGTTCAGAAAAGAGGAACGAGTTCAGAGTGAGGCAAATGAGATACAAGACAAAAAAAAAACAGCAGAAAATCAAAGAAATACAAGAATTGCAAAGTCTTACTCTTCTTCTTCCTCGTCGGAGTTGAGCACGGAGAAGTCAAAGTCTGGCTCGCGCACGGTACGAGGAGGCGGAGGAGTGGGCTCCCTTGGCCGATTGGTGGGAGCAGGGGCGGTGGTCTGAGACGACCCCGCTCCGGCTGCCGCCGTGGCGTGAGGAGCGGCAGGAGCAGAAGCGGCGGTCCGGGAAGACCCCGCTCCAGTTGCTGCAAAAGCACGAGGCGCTCCCGCGGCAACCTTGCTTGCCGCGGTGGAGCACGTCGCGCGGCGCGGCGGCTGTTGGCCCATCTGCCGCTCCGTCACGTCCCCGGCCTTGCGGAGACGCCTTCTTGGTGGAGCTGGAGGCTCTGCTGGTGGCGAGCTGCCTGAAGACGAGGAGGAAGAGGAGTCGATCTCCAGCGTATCGCCCGTGTCCTCAGCGGGCCCGCTCGACTCGACGCCCTGCTCGGCGGGCTCGCTTGTCTCGGCGTCTTGCCCGGCAAGCTTCCCCGCACTGAGAAACGCCTCTCGCTCGGCAAGGCTTTCCGCTTCCGCTGCTTCCGCCTCCTCCACGGTAAAACCGAACTCGCCCGCGGCCGCGGCTGCCGCCGCCTCCTCCATCCTGGTGGCGATGTACGCCACCTCCCTGTCGGTGGTGTCGCGGGTGAGGCCTTTCTTCTCGCCGGCGCAGATCGGCGTTTCCTCCAAGTTATCGAAGAACTCCTGCACGGCTTCGCCGGCAGGCTCTTGCCAAGTGGGGTCGATCCCGTGCGAGTCGCACAGCGGCATCATTGCGCGGATGCGGCTGAGCGCGGAGCTGTTACACAGCGGAACGACGCCTTGCGGCAACCTGAAGACTTCGGGATGATTGGGGTCATACTTGAACAACTCCTGCAGCATCCCATTGAGCTCCAGGACCGTGAAGTTGAAGTTGAGGCCCGGGCGCAGCCTCATGATATCCGCTGCGTTCTGGAAATCCCAGGCGGGTCTCTTCCTCTCCTGCAGGGGGGCGATGCGGTGGCGAAGGAAATCCGCGCCAACTGCGTCTACGGTGAGCCCGGCAAGCCTGAGGCGTAGGATCCGGGCAGTGGCGATTTTCAATCTACTGTCTTCCGGGGCCAAGTCGCTCCAGTCGTTGCCGTGTACTACTGGGGCTTGGCGCCGGGCGGTGAATGGCTGCGGGTTCTCCTCTACAATCCAACACCTATTGGCTCTCCACTCCTCCCATTTGCTGCGAAGCTCTCCCTTTAGATAAGCTTCCTTCTTGTGAGTCCTCGAGATCCAGGAGATCCCTCCAGATAAAGGTTCTCCTCCCTCAACTCGGGGCATAAAGAAGTGGCGGAAGAGGGCTACATTGGGAAAGACTCCGACAAAGTTTTCGCAGAGGTGTGCGAAAACTGCCATGGTCAGAACGGCATTGGGGGTGAAGTCAAGGAGGTGGAACCCGTAGGTGTTCATAATGTCGCAGAAGAATTCGGAGAAGGGCGGGCAGAGCCCGCAATAGAAGAACAAGGCGAAGAAAGCGTATCCATTCGGAGTCGTCTTACAGGCGGCAGCTGGAAGTACCTGGGTGCGCGGATGCGCCCACGTCTCCCCCGATCAGAAGAGGTAATAGTACTCCCTCAGCTCCTTCGCGCCAAGCTTGGGGGGGAAGACAGCCCGCTCCTTTTGCAGCGCTGCAAGCCGCAGCACCTCGGTCGACTTCGCGGCCTTCCCCTTCTCGCCTTTCGGAGCCATGGCGGAAGCGGTGAGGGAGGTCGACGGCGCCGGTGGTGCTGGTGGCGACGGGGGGCGGAGCGCTGCTCTCTTTCAAGCTTTGGGAAGAAGGGGAGTGGCGGGGGTTTTCGAGGAGTAGCAACGGGCAGATGGACGAACTGCCCTTGTTTCCCCTGCTTATAAGGGGGGAGGGGGCGGACGTTCCGCATTTTCGATTAAAGAAACCGCCCACGATCTCTCCCACGACGCCGTGATCAACGCGTGCCGTTAAGGGAGGGCGCGGTGGATACGGAGTAAGATACGGTGTGACCCAGGCCGCGCGTGCCCGTGCACTGTTTTGGGCCTGGCCCAACAGTGCTCGGCGCCGTGTATGGCCCAGGCCCGGGGGCTCCTGTCGGTGTACTAAAGTAGGGGTACCCTTAGTATCCCGAACTTGTGCACAGGCAGTCGCAGCACCCCGCGGCAGGGCTTGCCGGGTGACCACCAAGATCTTCCGTGGTTCCCTTGGAGCCATTCAAGAACAAAGTATCCAAGCCTAGAAGACAAGGCCCCGGCAAGAGGAGCTTGCCGGGAAGGCCACTCAAGGCACAAGACCACTCAAGGCGCAAGGCCCTGGCAAGAGGAGCTTGCCGGGAAGGCCAACCAAGGCATATCAAGGAACTTGCCCCGACGTGCCGCGCGTCCCGGCAAGGCCCGGTGAGCGACAAGCTCCCGGAAGCGACAAGATAGCGACCGCGGCAAGGCACTCGCCGCGGCAAGCTTCCACTCAGTACCCGCGCTCCAGCACATCCACCAACGTGTCGCTCTAGGACCCTTCCAGGCGTACGTGGCGGGAGGCTGTGCAGCTAGGGGTACGCGGTGGCAAGCGGCGCTGACAAGGTTGCCATCGTGGCGAACGGTGGCGCCCCTGACGGCCCCTTTTTGCACTGTTTGGGCGACGGCGATGGGCATTTAATGCCCTTGTCCCCTGCCATCAGGGTTAGGTATGGAACACTGTTCCAACTACCACGCTTTTTACACTTTTACCCTCATCTGCGTTGCCACCTGTCGGTGACCCCTTGAGCCTATAAAAGGAGGCCCATGCGCAACGTAGAGGGGGGTTCGAACATTCTCACGCTCGGTCTCGTTAGCTGCTAGAGGGTAATGTAGCTCTCGGCGCTCCCGAGCAAGAACACAATACAAACCAAAGCAGGAGTAGGGTTTTACGCATCCGTGCGGCCCGAACCTGGGTAAACTGCTCGTGTGCTTCGCCTCGATCTGCTCTTCGTGCGATATCTGCCCCCTGCCGTACCGAAAGGGGCTCCGGTCCCATAGGTGTTCGTGGGTGGATCAGTTTCCCCGACATCTTTGGCGCGCCAGGTAGGGGTGCGTCGAGATTGTGTGAACCTGATCCGGGGTCCACACGAGCTAGATCTTCAACATCTTCATCAACATGCCGCCGAAGAAGAAGGCTTTGGAGGCAGCTGGCCCGTCCGCGTCGATCCCACCACCGCCGGAGCCAACGGCTGGTGGGGTAGATGCCGGCGGAAGGACGGACGTCGACGAGGGAGACCACGGTGCCGCCAAGTCCAAGGACAAGGCTGCGCTGCTTATCAGCGGCGTAGCTGGCTACCGACATCTAGTTGTGAGCTTTTGCTTTATGATCTTTACCTTTGTAATTGAGTCCATGAGCTATATAATAAAGATTAGTGTGGAGTCAAGGGCTTGATTTCCTCACTTTGGTCATGAGAGAATAAAAGAAAATATAAAAAGTATCAAAGAGATCATATTGATCTTATGGGAAGTAATGACTTCACATATAAGAGTATGATGAATAAAAGTTGTTGAGAGTTGACAAGCATAGTTTTGGTCATCGTTGCAATTAATAGGAAGTAATAAAGAAAGATAGGTTTCACATACAAATATACTATCTTGGAGATCTTTTATGATTGTGAGCACTCATTAAAATATGACATGCTAAAGAGTTCATCTTGGACAAGGAAGACAACATAATGGGTTATGTTTTCTTATATTCGAAATAAAGTATATTGTCATGGATCATCCAACATGTTGAGCTTGCCTTCCCCCTCATGCTAGCCAAAACTCCTTGCACCAAGTAGAGATACTACTTGTGCTTCCATACATCCTTAAACCCAGTTTTGCCATGAGAGTCCACCATACCTACCTATGGATTGAGTAAGATCCTTCAAGTAAGTTTTCATTGTTGCAAACTCTCTAAAATATGTATGGTTTATTAGTGTGGAGGAAATAAGCTTTATACGATCTTGTGATATGGAAGTAATAAAAGCGACGGACTGCATAATAAAGGTCCTTATCACAAGTGGCAATATAAAGTGACGTTCTTTTGCGCTAAGACTTTGTGCATCCAACCATAAAAGTACATGACAACCTCTGCTTCCCTATACGAAGGGCCTATCTATTATTCTTGCCTTATAAGAGTCAAGGTGAAAATCACCTTTCCTTTTTACATTTTATCCTTTGGCAAGCACATTGTGTTGGAAAGATCCTGACATATATACCCAATCGGATGTAAGTTATCATGGTCTATTACTGTTGACTTTACCCTTGAGGTAAAAGGTTGGGAGGCAATACCATAAGCCCCTATCTTTCTCCATGTCCGAATTAAACTCCATACCCATAAGTATTGCGTGAGTGTGAGCAATTGTGCAAGACTATATGATAGTTGAGTATGTGGGCTTGCTGAAAAGCTCTTATATTAACTCTTTCTGATGTTATGATAAATAGCAATTGCTTCAATGTCTGAGATCTGATGCGTCCATTTTGCATCATGCTTTTATGTTGATATTTATTGCACTATGGGCTGTAATTACACGTTATGTCACAATACTTATGCCTTTTCTCTCTTATTTTACAAGGTTTACATGAAGAGGGAGAATGCCGGCAGCTGGAATTCTAGGCTGGAGAAGGAGCAAACATTGGAAACCTATTCCGTACAACTCAAAAAGCTCCGAAACTCCACGAGACACCGTTTCAGAAAATATAATAAATATCTGGCGAAAGAGATTCACCACGGGGGCCACCACCTGTCCACGAGGGTGGGGGGCACGCCCCCCTGCCTCGTGGGCCAGCCGGTAACCCTCCGATGCCCATCTTCTCCTATATGAGGTGTTTAGACCTGGAAAAATCATAAGGAGGCTTTCGGGAGCAGACACCGCCGTCTCGAGGCGGAACCAATCTAGGGCTCTCGCGGAGCTGTTCTGCCGGGGATACTTCCCTCCGGGAGGGGGAATCGTCACCGTCGTCATCACCAACAACTCTCCCATCTTGGGGAGGGTTATCTTCATGAACATCTTCACCAGCACAATCTCCTCTCAAACCCTAGTTCATCTCTTGTATCCAATCTTTGTACCTAAACCTCAGATTGGTACATGTGGGTTGCTAGTAGTGTTGATTACTCCTTGTAGTTGATGCTAGTTGGTTTACTTGGTGGAAGATCATATGTTCAGATCCATTATGCATATTTATACCCCTCTGATCATGAACAATATTATGTCTTGTGAGTAGTTACTTTTGTTCCTGAGGACATGGGAGAAGTCTTGCTATAAGTAGTCATGTGAATTTGGTATTCGTTCGATATTTTGATGAGATGTATGTTGTCTCTCCTCTAGTGGTGTCATGTGAACATCGACTACATGACACTTCACCATTATTTGGGCCTAGAGGAAGGCATTGGGAAGTAATAAGTAGATGATAGGTTGCTAGAGTGACAGAAGCTTAAACCCTAGTTTATGTGTTGCTTCGTAAGGGGCTGATTTGGATCCACTTGTTTCATGCTATGATTAGGTTTACCTTAATACTTCTTTGTAGTTGCAGATGCTTGCATTAGAGGTTAATCATAAGTGGGAGGCTTGTCCAAGTAATGACAGAACCCAAGCACCGGTCCACCCACATACCAAATTATCAAAGTACCGAACGCGAATCAGATGATCGTGGTGAAAACTAGCTTGACGATAATTCCCATGTGTCCTCGGGAGCGTTTTCCTTCACATAAGAGTTTGTCCAAGCTTGTCCTTTGGTACAAAAAGGATCGGGTCATCTTGATGCACCTTATTTACTTTTACTATTTGTCATTTGCTACCAATTACCTTATCACAAAACTATCTATTACCGATAATTTTAGTGCTTGCAGAAAATACCTTACTAAAAATTGCCTATCATTTCCTTATGCTCCTCGTTGGGTTCGACACTCTTACTTATCGAAAGGACTATGATACATCCCCTACACTTGTGGGTCATCAAGACTCTTTTCTGGCGCCGCTGCCGAGGAGTGAAGCGCCTTTGGTAAGTGGAATTTCGTAAGGGAAAATTTATATAGTGTGCTGAAATTTACTGTCACTTGTTGCTATGGCTCATCATCCTTTGAGGGGCTTGTTCGGGGTATCTTCACCCCGACCAAAAGACCAAAGAGTTGCTCCTCAACCTACTGAACCTACTGAAAATGTTTGCTTTGAAATTCCTTCGGGTATGATAGAGAAACTGCTAGATAATCCCTTTACAGGAGACGGAACACTTCATCCCGATTTACACCTAATCTATGTGGATGAAGTTTGTGGACTATTTAAGCTTGCAGATATGCCTGAGGCTGTTATCAAGAAGAAGGTCTTCCTTTTGTATTTAAAGGGAGATGCATTGATGGTTTAGGCTATGCGATGATATTGGATCATGGAACTATAATCGATTGAAGTTGGAATTTCATCAGAAGTTCTACCCTATGCATCAGGTTCATCGTGATCATAATTATCTATATAATTTTTGGCCTCGCGAAGGATAAAGCATCGCTCAAGCTTGGGGAGGCTTAAGTCAATGTTATATTCATGCCCCAATCATGAGCTCTCAAGAAAAATGATCATTCAAAAATTTTATGCTCGGCTTTCTCTCAATAATCGCACCATGCTCGCTAATTCTTGTTCTGGTTCTTTCATGATGAAGACTATTGAATTCAAATGGGATTTATTGGAAAGAATTAAATGCAACTCTGAAGATTGGGATCTCGACGAGGGTTAGGAGTCAGGTATGACCCCTAAGTTTCATTGTGTTAAAGTTTTATGGATACCGATGTTTTCCGTGAATTTAGCACTAAATATGGACTTGACTCTAAGATAGCAGCTTCTTTCTGTGAATCATTTGCTACTCATGTTGATCTTCCCAAGGAGAAGTGGTTTAAATACCATCCTCCCATTGAAGTGAAAGAAGTTGAACCTGTTAAAGTTGAAGAAGAGACTATCACTTATAATGTTGATCCTATTGTTCCTACTGCTTATATTGAGAAACCACATTTGCCTGTTAGAATAAAGGATCATGCTAAAGCTTCAACAGTGGTTCGTAAGAGTAATACTGGAACACCTTCACCCTCTAAGAAAATTAAAGTTGAACCTAGTGTTGTTATGGTTAAAGATCTCTTGGTTGAAAATTTAGATGGAGATGTTATTTACCTCCAAGAGGAAGCTTCTAGAATAGCCAAACCCGATACTAGGAATAAACATAGACATGTTGTAGGCTTGCCCGTTATTTCTTTTAAAATAAGAGATCATTGATATCATGGTTTATGTGACGTAGGTGCTAGTGCACGTATAATCCCTCATTCCTTATATAAAGAAATTATGCATGATATTGCACTTGTTGAGTTAGAAGGTATTGATGTTACTATTAAGCTTGCTAATAGAGACACTATTTCACCAGTTGGGATTGTTAGAGATGTTGAAGTCTTGTGTGGGAAGGTTAAATACCCTACTGATTTCCTTATTCTTCATTCCCCACAAGATGATTTTTGTCCCATTATATTTGGCAGACCCTTCTTGAATACTGTTAATGCTAAGATAGACTGCGTAAAAGATATTGTTACTGTTGGTTTACGGGATATGTCTCATGATTTTAACTTTGCTAAATTTCGTAGACAACCCCATGATAAAGAATTACCTAGTAAGGATGCAATTATTGGTCTTGCTTCTATTGCTGTGCCTCCTAACGATCCTTTAGAAAAATATCTGCTAGACCATGAAAATGACATGTGTATGAATGAGAGAAGGGAAATAAATGAAATAATCTTTAAGCAGGGACCCGTATTGAAAAATAACTTGCCTGTTGAAATCCTAGGGGATCCTCCTCCACCCAAGGGTCATCCCGTGTTTGAACTTAAACCACTACCTGATAATCTTAAGTATGTTTATCTTGATGAAAAGAAGATATATCTTGTTATTATTAGTGCTAACCTTTTAGAGCAGGAAGAATAAAAATTATTGAAAACTCTGAAGAAGCACCGTGCTGCTATTGGATATACTCTGGATGATCTTAAGGGCATTAGTCCCACTTTATGCCAACACAAGATAAAATTGGAAGAGGACGCTAAACCGATTATTGATCATCAATGACAGTTAAATCCTAAGATGAAAGAAGTGGTAAGGAAGAAAATACTAAAGCTTCTAGAGGCAGGTATAATCTATCCAGTTGCTGATAGCCAGTGGGTAAGTCATGTCCATTGTGTCCCTAAGAACGGAGGTATGACTGTTGTTCCTAATGATAAAGATGAATTGATCCCGCAAAGAATTGTTACATGTTATAGGATGGTAATTGATTTCCGCAAATTAAATAAAGCTACTAAGAAAGATCATTACCCTTTGCCTTTTATTGATCAAATGCTAGAAAGGTTATCCAAACATACCCATTTTTGCTTTCTAGATGGTTATTATGGTTTCTCGCAAATACCTGTGTCAAAAGGGGATCAAGAAATTACCACCTTTACTTGTCCTTTCGGTACCTTTGCTTATAGGCGTATGCCTTTTGGTTTATGTAATGCACCTGCTACCTTTCAAAGATGCATGATGGCTATATTCTCTGATTTTTGTGAAAAGATTGTTGAGGTTTTCATGGATGATTTCTCTGTTTACAGAACTTCTTTTGATGATTGCTTGAGCAACCTTGATTGAGTTTTGCACAGATGTGAAGACACTAACTTGTCTTGAATTGGGAGAAGTGCCACTTTATGGTTAATGAAGGCATTGTCTTGGGACATAAAATTTCTGAAAGAGGTATTGAAGTTGACAAGGCTAAGGTTGATGCTATTTAAAAGATGCCATGTCCTAAGGACATCAAAGGTATACGAAGTTTCCTTGGTCATGCCGGGTTTTACAGAAGGTTCATTAAGGACTTCTCCAAAATCTCCAGGCCTCTGACTAATCTCTTACACTTGTGGGTCATCAATATCATAGTTTGTTGGTTTTCAATGAAGTTTCTGAGTCATACTTGACATTGTGAATGAATTGATACTTTAGCATAGGAGTCATATGAAAAAAAAAATATGTGTTGCTGTTATGAGAATGATCATGATGCCCGCATGTCCGTATTTTATTTTTATCGACACCTCTATCTCTAAACATGTGGACAAATTTTTCGATATCGGCTTTCGGTTGAGGACAAGCGAGGTCTAAGCTTGGGGGAGTTGATACGTCCATTTTGCATCATCCTTTTATGTTGATATTTATTGCACTATGGACTGTTATTACACTTATGTCACAATACATATGACTTTTCTCTCTTATTTTTCAAGGTTTACATGAAGAAGGAGAATGCCGGTAGCTGGAATTCTGGGCTGGAAAAGGAGCAAACATTGGAGACCTATTGTGCCAACTCAAAAAGCTCCAAAACTCCACGAAACACCGTTTCGGAAAATATAAAAAATATCTGGCAAAAGAGATCTGCCAGGGGGCCACCACCTGTTCACGAGGGTGGGGGGTGCCCCCCCTCTGGGCGCGCCCCCTGCCTCATGGGCCAGCCGGTGACCCCCCCGATGCCCATCTTCTCCTATATGAGGTGTTTCGACCTAGAAAAAAATCATACGGAGGCTTTCGGGACCAGACGCCGCCGTCTCGAGGCGGAACCTTGGTGGAACCAATCTAGGGCTCCGGCGGAGCTGTTCTGCCGGGGATACTTCCCTCCGGGAGGGGGAAATCGTCACCGCCGTCAGCACCAACAACTCTTCCATCTTGGGGAGGGTTATCTTCATCAACATCTTCACTAGCACCATCTCCTCTCAAACCCTAGTTCATCACTGGTATCCAATCTTTGTATCAAAACATCAGATTGGTACCTGTGGGTTGCTAGTAGTGTTGATTACTCCTTGTAATTGATGCTAGTTGGTTTACTTGGTGGAAGATCATATGCTCAGATCCATTATGCATATTAATACCCCTCTGATCATGAACAATATTATGTCTTGTGAGTAGTTACTTTTGTTCCTGAGGACATGGGAGAAGTCTTGCTATAAGTAGTCATGTGAATTTGGTATTCGTTTGATATGTCGATGAGATGTATGTTGTCTCACCTCTAGTGGTGTCACGTGAACGTCGACTACATGAAACTTCACCATTGTTTGGGCCTAGAGGAAGGCATTGGGAAGTAATAAGTAGATGATGGGTTGCTAGAGCGAGAGAAGCTTAAACCCTAGTTTATGCGTTGCTTCGTAAGGGGCTGATTTGGATCCATATGTTTCATGCTATGGTTAGGTTTACCTTAATACTTCTTTTGTAGTTGTAGATGCTTGCAATAGAGGTTAATCATAAGTGGGATGATTGTCCAAGTAAGGACATAACCCAAGCACCGGTCCAACCACATACCAAACTATGAAAGTACCGAACGCGAATCATATGAGCATGATGAAAACTAGCTTGACGATAATTCCCATGTGTCCTCGGGAACGTGTTCCTTCATATAAGAGTTTGTCCAGGCTTGTCCTTTGCTACAAAAAGGATTGGGACATCTTGCTGCACCTTATTTATTTTTATTATTTGTCACTTGCTACCAATTACCTTATCACAAAACTATCTGTTACCGATAATTTCAGTGCTTGCAGAAAATACCTTACTGAAAACTGCCTTTCATTTCCTTCTACTCCTCGTTGGGTTCGACACTTTTACTTATTGAAAGGACTACGATAGATCCCCTACACTTGTGGGTCATCACTCGGCCATCTCAAATCTGAGCTACATGGCCTATCCCTTCTCGCCTAACCACCACCGGCGACCTCCACGTCTAGCCCGGAACACGTCCTGCAGTCTATCTCCTCCTTTGGAACAGCGTGCCATGCTCTCCATCTTCGGCCACCGCCTCCATCTGCCGTGGATGGTGCCCTCCTCGACCTGGCAGTTCCCGGTGGATCCACGACATCTCTCATGAAGCGCGGCTCCGTCCTAATCAGTTTGGTAGGTCGGGCGCCGCCGGAGACGGCCGGTAGCCCCGGCTATCACCGGTCGAACATCGCCCAACATCGGGCACGCGCGGGGACAGGAGGTTGAAGA
Organism: Secale cereale; assembly: GCA_902687465.1. Lineage (NCBI taxonomy): Eukaryota > Viridiplantae > Streptophyta > Magnoliopsida > Poales > Poaceae > Secale > Secale cereale. The sequence goes on along the minus strand of LR738711.1, from coordinate 768,549,153 downwards.
CGACGACCCCTGCCAGCGGGCCCCGCCTGCCCTCAGGCCCCACCTGTAAGTGACCCAGGAGCCCGGCCCCGTGTCTGATGACGTGGATAAGTGGAAGCGTCAACCCAGAGAGTATGTGTTCGCTTCTAGTAAGCGTATTTCGCCTCTGCTTTATCCAGAAATATGTTTTCCCTATTCTGACAGCGTAATCTGAGGAATGCGCTTTCTGTTTTATCCTCACGGGCCTGTTTGTAGAGTTATTTTTACAGAATGGTCCCTGAACTTCATCGGGCTATAACTTTTTGCTCGCAACTCCGAATGAGGTGATTCCAAAGCCCACTTCTTCTTATCGTCGAGGCTGTTCTGTTGGAATCATTTTCATGATGTAGTTACATTCTTAAAATTACCATTTTGCCCTTGCACGTAATGAGCCCCCTCCGAGAGAGAATATTTTCTGGCAAATCTTTTCATGAGTTTTCTGCACTTCTTCCCGGAGTATTCTTCTTTCCTAGGCAAGCCACGATAACCACTTTCATGATAGCCATGCAGTAGCTTTGGATTTAACTTGAATATTTAATAATTGTCTGTTATTTTGCTACTGTTATCATTGTTTAAGTTATGCTATGGATCTGTGTTTACTTTCACGTTATGTTCATTTGCACCTGGTTATCATGTACCAGTTGTTAGTATTTTTTTCGTTTGCCATGCTTGGTAGTAGTACATGTTGATGTGGTGATGGTCTTCGGTGCATGACTGTCGTTTGTACCGAGTACCGTTGTTATACATGCTCCTTTGCATCCAATTGGTTAAATGTTTGCATTGTAATATCATTATGTTATCGCATGGTAGTTATTCTTGATGCTAGTGGTCAGGATATGTTGCTGAAGTGTTATACTCGTAATATTCATGCTCGTTAGTATGCCATTGCTCATCTGAATAAATGATTAAATGTTGTTGTTATGCTCGTTGATTATGGTTGCACATCCATGTTCATGTCGGGGTATCATGCTCATGCAATATAAGTTGCATCATGTTATTTTATTATGGCTCATCTTATTGCATTCGAGTTTAACCGGATAATAATGAACTTGAACAATTGTTGGCTGAGTCATGGTGCCACCATATCGAGCTGACTAGTGCAGCCACACTTACCTTTTTGGGAAGGTCCTAACTGGGTTTATTGTCATGCCTCTCGCCGGTGCCTCCAACGAGGGAAGGTTATGGGCGTGTGGTACCCTGGCCCGGTAAGCAGACATAACCTTGTGTGCCCGTTGTTGATGTTGTATGGTGATGGCTTCTCGCCCCTCGTTGGTTACCCCAAGTGGAAGGTTTGAGATGCAGTGTAGCGGAAGTTTTCCCTTGGCAAAGATACCAAGGATGGATTTCCCCTGAGACTCCTAGTTTCAACAAGAAGGTGTCAACTGCTAACGGCGCCAGATATTAGCAATCAACGTGGACCTGCACACAGATACAAATAACTTTGCTCCCAACGAGTACAGAGAGGTTGTCAATCCCTCCGGCCTTGTCGTTTACAAAGGATCAAACGCAAGTGATAATAGTGATAGGTATTTCTGCAAATAGTAAGTAAAAGCGTAAAGTAAATAGCGGATGTGATCAGTGATGGTAATATGGACCAGGGTCCCATGATGTTCACTAGTGATGTCTCTCTCCCAAAAGACGATAAAACAGCTATGTGAGGTAAACGAATTACAGCTGGGCAATTGACAAAATTATGTGCGCAAACCAATGCTAACTATGTTGCAAGAAAGGTAGAGGTTCAAAGCATGGGCGGTACGCCAAGGCAAGTAGACCGAAATCCATCTGCATCTACTACTAATCATCCACCTTGAGATATCTATCCAGAACATCTCGCTGGTATTAAGTTGCGAGTCCCACCCATAGTGTAAACTCAAAGCAACAGATGTATTAAAAGAACTTTGCGTAAAGTAAACAATCCTTGCACCCGCGGGCACAAGCACCGTTGTTTTCCCCCTTGTGGCAACATCACATCCCCTAGACTCATGTTTCTGTCACTCAAGCTAGTCATCGAGGGGCATGAACCCACAATCAAGCATAACGTTCCCTCTTGGAGTCACTACCTACTACTTGGCCAAAGCAATAAATAGCAACGGAGAACATGCAAGAATTACTTACGAACATAAATATAAAAGAGGTGAATCAAATATATTACTCAAACACAATCTGAACATAATCTCACAATCCATCGGATCCCAGCAAACTCATCATAGCAACAGCATAAGGATTACATATGTGCCTCGATCATGTAGGGCAGCTCACGAGGACTAATTAGTGAAGCACAAGAACGGGAGGAGAACATCACATAGCTACTGGTCATGGACCCATGGTCCAAGGGAGGCTACTCACAACTCATCCGGGAGGCGTCCATGGTGGTGGAGAGGCTCCCGGTGGTGATCCTCCCCTCCGGCAGGGTGCCGGGAAGAGTTCTCCTGGTGCTCCCAATCTTGGAAGCGCGGCGGCGGCGGAACGGGGATGAGATCGCGAAAAAGGGTTCCTGTCTCGAGGGTACGGGACACGATATAAATATATGCCAAAGGGGGGCATCAGCGGAGGCCTGGGGGGCCCAGGCGCCCCCCAGGCGCGGCCAGGAGGGGGGCCGCGCCACCCGGGCGCCTGGAGCCCTGGTGGCCCCCCTCTAGCTCTACTTCGGGTCCCGGGAAGCTTCTGGAACGCTGATTTTTTTATATAATTTTTCCGGGATTTTTGTGGCAGTTTTCGTAATGGGAAAACCTGAAATACAAAAACAGCAGAAAACAGAAACTGGCACTGGGGTGCACTGAGTTAATAGGTTAGTCCAAATATGATCAAAAGTGTATGGAAGTGTATAAATATCATAGCAATATCACCCAAAAGAGGCATGGAGCAAGCAGAAATTATAGATACATTTTGGACGTATCAACATCCCAAAGCTTAATTCCTGCTCGTCCTCGAGTAGGTAAATGATAACAAGAATAATTTCTGTGGTGACATGCTATTAACCATATAGGACTTTTTCATAGTAGTATGACAAAAGCTTACTGAGACAATGAATCTGTAGTAATTAAGTTGCCTCATGAGAAAATCACAAAGAACTGAAAGTTTTACAATATGATACTGAAACATCAAATAGATTTGTAATGAGCATGGTGTGCAAATATGATAAAGTGATATCTCGCTTGCCCCCTTTAGTGAAGCAAAACATAAATGCAGGGGCACCTCCAAGGTTTAAGTGATGACTAGATACAATGATTTCAAAATAAACGATATCACAATTATGCAAAAGACAATGCTACTTTGGGACAATGCACATCCTCTTAATCTCCTTTGTTTATCACTGCCAAAGTTTTCCGTCAATGTACCAGAGCTCTTGGTTTTAAAAACAGAGGTAATAATTATTTTTTAGATTATGCATGTTCCGTCAATGAATGCTAGCAGACAACTCAATCACTTCTTGAGATGGACAAGTTTCGAGGAACGGCTCCCGAATGAGGACGATCACATCCTCTTAATCTCCTTTGTTTATCACTGCCAAAGTTTTCTGATTTCTCATGAACAAAGCGTGAAGGAGGGTTTGTTTGTTATATTAATTTTGAGCCGGCCGCACTCAATGCCAGTTCCTTCTCGTGTTATGGGTTTGCACATTAGACATGCAATCCCGGGGTGAAGCTTGTCCAACTTAAAAAGATCATGAATTAACTACTACTTCCTCATGAACTTAAAACAGAGGCACAAAATAGTAATGCTTTTTTTTGAATAATTTCGAGATGGTACATGCAAGTCTCCGTTAGGAATGGCAGGTAAATACCATGTAGGAAGGTATGGTGGACTCATATGGCATAACTGGTTTAAAAGAATTTGGATGCACAAGTAGTCAGTCCGCTTAGTACAGGTGGAGGTTAGCAAAAGACTGGGAGCGACCAACTAAGAGAGCAATGACGGTCATAATCATGCAGAGAGACAAAGCAACATTGAATCAGGCATGGTAGTTATATCGCTACTCGGAAAGAAAAGATCATCAAGGCTTGACAGACTTCTTTACAGTCTTAAATATGCGTGAGCATACGCCAAGTCAATCGAAATAAATTCTTGAAGGAAGATATTACTAAACCATACCACATCATAGGCAAACAAATCATGTTGGTACTCCAATAACACATTGGGAACCCCCCCAACTATTTGAGACTAACCATAAGAAAACATGAACTACTAAGCACCATTATGCACGTAGCATCTTTATCATAGACATATCAACCAATGCAACAGAAGCAAACTCTCTTAATAAGATAAGCATGATAACTAAAGAGAGTTCAAGAAAACAACTAAACAAAAGCTCTTTAAAAAGATAAGCATGAAAACTAAAAGCTAAGCATGATAGTAGCTATTGAAAGACAAAGAACACACACAGCAAAGATAGACATGAAAATTCTATGTTATGTTCTAGGTAGAAGTGGAGCGTGTTTCTCTCCCACATAAAGAAAGCTGAGTTCCAATTCGTTATGAAAAGCTAAAGAAAACTAAAAAGGAAAACTAAAAGCAAGACGCTCTAAGCATAGCACATAACACATGAAGTGATAAAAATATAGTGGAACGAAAGACGAACTGATAATGTTGATGGAGAAGGGGATGCACGGGGGCATCCCCAAGCTTAGACGCTTGAGTCTCCTTGAATATTTCTTGGGGTGCATGGGGGCATCCCCAAGCTTGAGCGTTTGACACTCCTGAATCTTTTTATCATCTTCCCTCGCACACTTGAAAACTCCCTTCATACATAACTCATCATAATCTAATTAGCGAGGTTAGTACCCTTAATAAAATAATTGTTCCTTGGTGGAAATAAGGATATTCTTGAAGGTCTACTGTTTCTCAAGATTGCCAAAAGGTGTTTGCAAAGAAAAAGCAAGCTCAAGGTTTGCAAAATGAAGGAAAGGCAAAACAGGACAGAATCTATGAAAAACAGAACAGCAGGTAGTAAATGATTTTTTCGGGGCACTTCTGCAACTCTAATCAAAAAACTCAGAACAGTCGCACGAAATACAATTGTATAGAGCACGCTGTCGAAAAAATTCAGACCAAAAAGATGATCTGGTGATTTTATACAATTTTTTCTACCCAAGGACAGAATCTGTTTCCTGGACAGCACGTCACAACTTTTGAACTTTCTTGCAATCAGAGGCTACACTTGGCACAAAGTTGAAAAGTAAAGATACAATGATGATGCTACTGTAGTAACAACATCAAGACACAACAAAAGCAAAATAAAAATTTATTCATGTGGGCTGCCTCCCAAAAGCGCTTTCTTTTATGCCTTTAAGCTAGGCATAATGCATAGAGATCAAGTTGTATCAATTGAACCATCATCAAGATCATCAAAAAGCTCTTCAATAGTACAACTAATCTTAAGAGGACTTTCAAATAAAGGCCTCATAGAGATACTTCTAGGGAGAAGACCAAAAGGATAAAAGTCAAGGGAAGATTCATTTATAAATTCATCAAGGAGAGGTGTTTCTTCCAAAGTCTTTACAGTTTCAACCCCTTTGGCAATAGATGGATTACTTTTAGAACGGGGAGCCTTTGGAACGTGAACGAACTTAGGCTCCTTCTTTGCCGGAGTTTCTACCTTTTTGGTTTTGATTGAGGAGAAAGTAGTTCCTAGAGTATCAAAGATTTCCTCAATATTGTCTATCCTAGAAGAGTCCAAGTCATGGGATTTGATGGTCTCCAAAGTTTTGAAAATTTTATGCATGGAGCTATCAAGCCTATTCAAATTCCCTTGGATCTTACGATCCAACTCATTTATCTTATTAATATTTGGCATCTCTAGCTCTATCTTTTCAAGTTTTTTCATAATGTGAGCTAGGGTGATGTCCTCTTGAATGCTAACAACAGGGGGACTTCCAACAAGATTTTCAATAATACTAAGAGACTCCCAAACTGGGGCCTCTAGGAAATTTCCATTAATAGCAGTATCTAGAATAAACCTATTCCAAGAAGTAATTCTAACATATAAATTTCTAAGCAGGATAGTAGTAGATTGCTTCTTGGTGGCTCTTTTTTTAGAATCATTAATTCTATACCAAGCATCTTTTAGACTTTCCCCACCTCTTTGTTTAAAGGTGAGAAATTTTGCCTCGCCAAAGACAAAAGGACCCGACATAATGACAACTAAAGAATGAGATAACTATTTTTGTGATTTTTTATATAAGATACTAAAGCAAAAACTGAAAGGTAAACTAACAAGACTAAAAAGCAAAGGTAAAAGATAGCGTGCAACTCCCCTATCTTGAAGAGTGGACTCCCCGGCAACGGCGCCAGAAAACTTTGCTTGATGGCTTCTCGCCCCTCGTTGGTTACCCCAAGTGGAAGGTTTGAGATGCAGTGTAGCGGAAGTTTTCCCTTGGCAAAGATACCAAGGATCGATTTCCCCTAAGACTCCCAGTTTCAACAAAAAGGTGTCAACTGCTAACGACGCCAGATATTAGCAATCAACGTGGACCTGCACATAGATACAAATAACTTTGCTCCCAACGAGTACAGAGAGGTTGTCAATCCCTCCGGCCTTGTCGTTTACAAAGGATCAAACGCAAGTGATAATAGTGATATGTATTGCTGCAAATAGTAAGTAAAAGCGTAAAGTAAATAGCGGATGTGATCAGTGATGGTAATATGGATCGGGGTCCCATGATGTTCACTAGTGATGTCTCTCTCCCAAGACGGTAAAACAGCTATGTGAGGTAAACGAATTACAGCTAGGCAATTGACAGAATTATGTGCGCAAACCAATGCTAACTATGTTGCAAGAAAGGTAGAGGTTCAAAGCATGGGCGGTACGCCAAGGCAAGTAGACCGAAATCCATCTGCATCTACTACTAATCATCCACCTTGAGATATCTATCCAGAACATCTCGCTGGTATTAAGTTGCGAGTCCCACCCATAGTGTAAACTCAAAGCAACAGACAACTGCATTAAAAGAACTTTGCGTAAAGTAAACAATCCTTGCACCCGCGGGCACAAGCACCGTTGTTTTCCCCCTTGTGGCAACAGCACATCCCCTAGACTCATGTTTCTGTCACTCAAGCTAGTCATCGAGGGGCATGAACCCACAATCAAGCATAACGTTCCCTCTTGGAGTCACTACCTACTACTTGGCCAAAGCAATAAATAGCAACGGAGAACATGCAAGAATTACTTACGAACATAAATATAAAAGAGGTGAATCAAATATATTACTCAAACACAATCTGAACATAATCTCACAATCCATCGGATCCCAGCAAACTCATCATAGCAACAGCATAAGGATTACATATGTGCCTCGATCATGTAGGGCAGCTCACGAGGACTAATTAGTGAAGCACAAGAACGGGAGGAGATGTGGGGACCCCGACTTAAGAGTCGAGATCACCGAATGCACGTGTACAGTGATCCCAGAGATCAATGCTCACTGAACACACAGAAGCTGAATAACAAGAGTCTTACATCCATACATATCGTCTTACACAAATTAAGGCCATTATGGCCAAGTCTTACATAGATAAAGCCTCACGGGCTGAATAGCAAATAACTCGAATAGCGGAAGTCTTCGATAATAGGTAGAACCCATGCCATCTGCCTTAACCCTATAGGCATTCTGACTGGGATAGCGTCCTAGTTCGCATGTTCGTCTCCAAAGAACTCTTCATCATATTCCTGTTCCTCCATGCCTGGCCAATTAAATAACTAGTGGCAAGCCAATGAGTACTTTGAATGTACTCGCAAGCAACCCATGATGTGGTTCAAAGTAACAGTGCAATTGAACAATAATGAACAATCTAGCAAGGGGCTAGAATAAATATTCTACCATCAGGTTTATGCATCAATAAACTCGCGTAACCTCGAAGGCAGGTTACCGATATCAACATGAATATGATTCAACTCATCGAGTCAAGTCACCACCTTGACTCATCACACACATACTTTCACCGATGAAGTAAAATTCTGGACATAGTTTAAGTAGCACCACCCAACTGTCCATGACCGTGGACACGGCTATTCGAATAGTTTTACACTCTGCAGAGGTTGCGCACTTTACCCACAAGATCCGGGGAACTTCCGTGTCATCCACGACCCGCGGTACCTCAAGTACCCGGGGTAAGCACCCGGTCATTATCTTTCCTTAGACGACACTAACATAGAGTCCACTCGTTGGTACACGGCCCTCGAGTACAAACAATAGATCACGGGACTTGCCCTAATTTCAATGTCACGCGTACCCGAAGGGACCAACGGTGTGTCCGGTGCCCTATAAAAACAGTCATGGCCGTCTATCCAAGCACGACCCCGTCCCGGGAAAGACCTCAAGTCTTCCCGTCACTAGTAATGCGGGCACCATGCTAGTATCGACCTAAGTAATCAATAAAGCCCCGTCCCATAAGGGGTAGTGTGGTTGCACATGTTTGGTTGGGACGGTAGTCACACATAAATCTAATCCATTATTTCACGCATGCACAAGATTTACCGGCACATCACTTCTTCCTCAAGTGATGACCTAACTCAACATCACCCTCGGGCATCAGGGGCACCCGATGGGTTCATGCAAAGATTTCAACCACGAAGGTTCAATCACACATGTATCACTAAGCATCAAGGCTAATTATTAGCATGTCATCTAGCACATAGCAAAATCATGAGCAAGCATGCATCATGTGGTGGTTCATCTAGGTCACCACCGTAACCCTATCATCATGCATCGGAAACAAACGGGTTCCGAAGAACAAGTGTATCATGGTCAAAGGGCTGCTTGCCTGGATTGGCTTGGTCTTCAAAGTCTTCAAATCCTTCTCCTTCTCCTTCTTCAGCAACTTCGTCAAATATGGTATCTATACGTCGCATAATAACAACGGAAAAATAAGACCACAACTAAAACAGAAAAATCAAAGTGCTCAGAAAAATGTCAACTTATTTTTGTTAAATACTAGAGGGATTTCTAAGATGGAGAAAATTCTTAGTTGGAGTTTAGGAGTAACAGAATGGAATCTAATGATTTTAGAACAGGAGTTTTATTGCTCAAATTTGAATTTAAATTTGAACAGAACAGAAAAGTTTCATGGATGTGTGTGAAAGTGACACCATTAAATAGGTTGGAATATTACAAGAATTTAGGAGTTGGAATTATTTCATTTGGACCAATATGCATTTCTGTAAAAAATGTTTGAAATAATTACAGAAAAGAAAAAGGAGAAAAAGCCCTGTGCACCTGGGCCAGAGTGGCCACATTGCACGGCCCAGGGCATCCAGCCCGGCCGCTCGGGCGCCAGCGCGCGCACGTCAGGTTTTCAAACCTGGCGGGCGGGGCCCGGCGGCTGTGAGGGGAGGGAGAGAGGGGTGAGGATGTCAGGCGGGGCCCGCCTGTCATCTCCAACCTCACGGCCACGGCGACGGCGAGCTCACCGGCGTTGATTCCGGCCACGGCGACGGCAACGGAGGGCAGGGACGGGTTCAGCGTCGAGTTGCAGAGGTAGTGGTGGTGGTGCGGCACGCCGGGGAGGTCGGGTTCGCCGGCGGCGAGGTGGGACGGCGGAGGGTCGTCGGGAGGTCGTCGCTCCGGCCGATTCCGACTACTACAGAGAGGGGAAAACGAGGGGAAAGCATCAGTGACGCATGGTGGTTCTAGATCGAGCAAAAAGAGGGGCGGAGGAGGCTCGTACTACGAGATCACCGTCGGCCCGACGCGGCGGAGCTCCGGTCGATCCGGAGCACTGAAGCTCTTCGGGGATGAACTGGTGGTGCTGGGGGACTAAGGAGGATGTGGTGAAGCTGCTGGTGCTGAGAGGAGGGCTCGGGGGGGTCCTATTTATAGGGGAACGGCGGGGTCCCGTGGACCGGTGCGCCGGCGAGCTCCTGCTCAACGCTACAGCGCACGAGAGGCGACGGGGGCGTGTCTGCGGCGTGCTGGACGAGCCCTACGTCCATTTGAGGAGAGAGGAGGAGCGGGGAGGCTTCCAGACCGTGCGCGCGTGCGAGCCCGAGTAGTGGATGCTGCGGACGGCCGGTGCGCATGTGGCGACGGCCACTGGAGGGCGCAGGAGGAGGGGGGACAGCGCCGGGGTGGTTGCGGACGTCGAGGGACATCGACTGGCCCGAGGGGAGAGCCCGGGGCTGTCGGGGGCAGACGATTGGCCGAAGCTACAGTGCGTGGGCGCACTGTAGCGTGCTCTGGAGCGCCCTTATCGCATGCCACGGCATGCCATTGGGCCTCTGGACGCGTCCACCGTGTCTGGGGGGTCCAGGGTGATGCAAGCACTACGGCTGAAGCTTTGGATGCTCTGGAGATGCTGCGAGAGAGAAGAGAGGCTCGTGACTTGGTAAGAAATGGTTGTCCAGCAGGGTGAACTAGGGTTTTTACCCCTCAATCATGGAGCTGGAGACATGGGAGAGTTACTGGAGGTAGCTAGTAACTAGATGAACGTGTGGTAGAAAGTTGAGGCCAAGGTAAAAGGTAAAAGTGATCAAGAAGAGGGTTTTAGTAATTCTGCAGAAGTTGTTTGATCAGTGTTTGGTCAAGCAAATGATCTCCACTTGCCATGACACTTAACAGGATTGAATGACATGTGAAAATAGGGTGCTTCACCAAATTTGGGCTCATTTGAAGAAACTAGCCAATGTAACTTTGGTGAACCCTAGAAATCAACAGAAATGGCTTCATCTTGTTTGAGTCAAGCTATTCATCTCCCCTTGATGCACCACTTGGTGTAGTTTCACCATTTGGGGTATTGATCATGCCCACAAAGTTTGAAGCTCCAGGTAAAAAGTTGGTAATGTAAAGTTGTTCAAATTTGTATTTGAACAGAAAGGGTTTTGGGGTGTTCTGATCAAGTTGCTCTATTCCAAATCTTGTGCCATTTGGTCTAGATGCCTTATTAGGCATTTCTAGCATGTGCACCAAATTTGAGAGCATTTGGACAAGTTTGGCAATGTAAAGTTGCTCAAACTTCAAATATGGACAGAATGGTTATGAAGGGTTTTGAGAATGATTTCTTGCTTCCCAAGGCATGGGACTTGGCAAGATCATCAGATATGTCATATATGACATGATAGAATTTCCTTGGAATTTTTGGAGAATATTTCCTTTGTAAATATTTCAAAAGCTTGAAATATCCAGAAAGGGTTTTAGAGGGATTAGCCCATTATTTTGTACATGACCAAGTGTTGAAACTCTTATATATGGACAATATATGTCCTATGAGTCTCCCTGAATTTTGGCAAATATTTTTGAAATACTTAAATAATTTTTCCCTATTAAAGACCATTTCTGGCCTTAAGAAAAAGTTTTTAAATAAAATAGGAAAATAACTTTTAAAATTATACTTTTGTGGTTTCTGGGAGTCCTATGACTACTAGGTTTCAAATGTACCTTTTGAAATAATTTTCTCACCCTAAATCAAGCACTTGCAGTGCAAATCTCAATTCAGGGGTTTTTGGAAAACTAAATTTATAAAATACATTTTGGCCAAATTAATTTTGTAAGAAAATACTATACTGTTAAATAACACTTGGCATGATCATTGGGTAGAAGTTTTGGGTATGGAGATGAATTCTACAAGAGGGAATAGTTGACTTTAATGAGCACATGAAAAAGCACATGAAGAAAAACTCAACTCCAAATAAAAGCCAAATCATGCTAAAAAAATTTGTTGGTACAAATTTTCATGCTTCATTGATGCAAATAACATGTTACAAAATGCAGGGTGTGACAGGAGAACATCACATAGCTACTGGTCATGGACCCATGGTCCAAGGGAGACTACTCACAACTCATCCGGGAGGCGTCCATGGTGGTGGAGAGGCTCCCGGTGGTGATCCTCCCCTCCGGCAGGGTGCCGGGAAGAGTTCTCCTGGTGCTCCCGATCTTGGAAGCGCGGCGGCGGCGGAACGGAGATGAGATCATGAAAAAGGGTTCCCGTCTCGAGGGTTTCGGGACACGATATAAATATATGCCAAAGGGGGGCATTAGCGGAGGCCTGGGGGGCCCAGGCGTCCCCCCGGCGCGGCCAGGAGGGGGGCCGCGCCACCAGGGCGCCTGGAGCCCTGGTGGCCCCCCTCCGGCTCTACTTCGGGTGCCGGGAAGCTTCTGGAACGCCGATTTTTTATATAATTTTTCCGGGATTTTTCTGGCAGTTTTCGTAATGGGAAAACCTGAAATACAAAAACAGCAGAAAACAGAAACTGGCACTGGGGTGCACTGAGTTAATAGGTTAGTCCAAATATGATCAAAAGTGTATGGAAGTGTATAAATATCATAGCAATATCACCCAAAAGAGGCATGGAGCAAGCAGAAATTATAGATACGTTTTGGACGTATCATATGGATCCTTGTCCCCGTTTGGGACTGTTTATGTTTTGCCACGATGGTGGCCGTTGGTGCCTTTGGTAGGCATGGGGTCACCTAGGACTTAGCCCAACGGCGAGTTGGTCAGAGTGGCCGGGAGAGTGTCATGGTAGTAGATCGGTTTTGTCGGAACGCCGTTGGTCCACCCGAATGGGAGTGCGAGGCCATGGGTTCTGTGGTGTGGGTAAAGTGCGCTACATGTGCAGGGTGTGTGTGTGTGTGTGTGTGTGTGTGTGTGTGTTAAATCTATCGATAGCCGCACCCGTGGATATGGGCCCAGTTCGTGTCGGTCACACTATGAGTCAACAGTAATAATAATAATGTGCTTAATAACAACCCTGGTTCGACGATGAGAAAGAGATTGGTTGTGATCTAGAGAAGATCACCCTGGTATCATGGATACCGAGTTGATGTATATTTGTGATGTTGTGCGAGAATCAAGGGTAAAGATCAAGCTCCTTGTGGTCATGTAATGATTACTATGGTATTGTTAGTAGCTTGATTGGATCCTGAGATGATCGTGTGATGTCCGTGATGGTAAGTTTGTGCATGTGATGGTTACGAGGTATCTCGAGCAGAGTAAGTTGGTGCATGTTAGTATCATCATGTTGCATGTAGTATCATCATGTTCGTATGTTCATGCTATGCTTGTTCTAGTTGTATCATCTTCAGTTGTGCATGCCATGTTGTTTTGTTAGTATCATGTTCATGATTGAATTAACCTACTAATGACATGTTGTTGTTTGTCTTGATTGCTTTTGGTATTTGTGATCTTGCAAGTACATTCAATATACTGACCTGGCGTGTCATGCCAGTTTGCAGGTCGTGCCTCGGTTGCTTACTTGTTTTGGTGTGGTTCCTCTGTTCGCGAGCTAGGATAAACGTTCCAGCCAGAGTCCCTGCGGATTGGAGTCCATCATCGTCATTCGTTGTTCCGCTGCCAGTAGAGGTTCCGCTGCCTCGAGTTGTTATGTTGCTTGCATAGAGCAAATGTGCTTGGTGTAGTGTCGTCGTGCCGATGTTATTCATTGTAATATTGGAGACCTTGTATTCATATTCGTATTATAATAGAGAGCTGGTTTGTTCTATGCTAAGCAGTGTCATATTCCAGAAGACTTCATCTCGATCTCTGGGCAGGAATACGGGGCGTTCCGGTTTCTCTAAGCCGGGGTGCCACAGCCCCCCACCCTCGTGGACAGGGTGTGGGCCCCCTGGTCTTGATTCTTTCGCCAGTGTTTTTTATGTATTCCAAAAATATTCTCCATTGATTTTCAGGTCATTCCGAGAACTTTTATTTCTGCACAAAAATAACACCATGGCAATTCTGCTGAAAACATCGTCAGTCGGGGTTAGTTTCATTCAAATCATGCAAGTTAGAGTCCAAAACAAGGGCAAAAGTGTTTGGAAAAGTAAATACGTTGGAGACGTATCATAGTGCTATGTATAAGGCTGGACATAATGTCAGACTAGTCGACATGTCAGATAAATCTGACTTGATCCAGAGAGCAAATAGAAGTGAGATAGTAAGTCGGATAATCTGACTTTTTGTGTGACTTAGGTGGTGTTTGATTGTAGTTCTGGGCTTCATGCCTAGTAAAAATCAATGCATGGTGTTGACCTGGGAAAAAGAAGTCTGCATGGCCAGGAACCGGCATGTATGCTCTGTTTGGATGGAATCCTGACTTGGGAGAAATAATTAAACATTAAAGAAACAGATTGGTAGTCTAATTTGATAGATAGTACAACATGCATGTACTAAGTAGATTTAAAATCACATCTGCTTGGAACGCAGGGGTCTGGTTCCATCGGCTTGGACCAGGCTAAGCAAGCTGCGTATGAACTAGCGAGGCGAATCATGATGCAGGTGACCTTCAGGCCAGGGAAATGTCCAAGAATCTAGGTTGCCAACCAAACAATGTCTAGGCATGTCTCAGGGAGCTCTTAGTCCAAGCCAATGCGCCTCGAGATTGCAACCAAACTGACCTTTAATGTCTAACTTAAGGGAATACTTGTACAACATCACACAAACAAGTGGAAACACGGGGCTCTTCCTCACATGTGTGTGGGTGGTATCCAGTATGTTTTGTTCATTGATTCCTACATGATATTCGTGGCGTATCCTCTCTTAATAATATGGCGTACCTAAGATTGAATAAATAGAAATTGTTGATTGGAAATCGATGTGTTCTCTTCTTATATCCTTTTTGCTTGTGGTGAGGGGGCCACCGACCAACATTATATTCCATTCTCGATGATATGTATACTGAAAGCACAGTTGAAAGCATAGTTACTCATCTAACCATCATTGTCATTAACACCAAAACCCTCCATTATAGGTTTTCCTTTCAATCTCCTCTTTGGTGGTTGATGACAGTATGGTTAGTGATAATTCCCAACTGCGGTGAGAATTGTAGCACTTTCTAAAGTGGAGGCCGTAAGTACATTAACCTGTCAAACAACCCAAAATCATGCAGGCTAGGGCATTCCCTAAATGGTGCCTTAAGCGCTCTTTTCTTTGAATCCTGCAAATGGGCGCACCCCCTCCTCCGCACTCGGTCGACCAATCCTCACTTTTTTTGTATAACCTTTCAGAAAAAAGAGTGCCGTGGTGATTCGAACTCCGCACCGTATAGGCTATGCACAATCACATGAAAGCTTTCCCTTTGGGCTAGATACCTTCTTTTATTCTTCTTCAAATAACCAACGTAAAAATTTTTTTTCGGCCGGTTTTCTCCTATTTTTCGTCTTAAAATTTTGTAAACATTTGTAAAAATTGATTATTTTTTTAAAACATATGTTTTAAAAAAATGTTTTTTTCCAATCGATGAACTTATTTCCAAATTTGATGATTTATTTTTCAAATCGACGATCTTTTTTCGAATACGTGAACTTTTTTCAAAATTAATGTTTTTTGAAAATCAATGATTTTATTTTTCAAAATCAATGAATTGTTTTCCAAATTTGTGCACTTTTCCAAATCTGTTCAACTTTTTTTCAAATCAATGAACTTACTTTTTTCAGTTTTTTCATTTTTTTAAATTGATGATTTTGAAATAAAATGTTAACCTTTTTTTAAATCACCGCAAATAAAATCAAATTCATGAGAGTTTTTTGAGTTTCGTTAACTTTTGTATTCACATATATTTTTATTTTTTTAAAGTCAACGTTCAACGCCCACATGCCATCACCCAATGGCAAAGGTCGCCGGCCAAAGGTTGTGAGTTGGAGCGAATGGTCAAAGTGTGCTTGTAATAGGTGTGATCTAATGTAGCGAATGATGGCTGCCTCCGTGTGCTGCTGAGTCCGCCCATAATGATCGTTGCAAGGGCGAGCCCTATAGGAGCTCCCGTGGGTCGGCATGTGTTTCCTACTGTGTCATGCCCGGGCTAGAGAGCGTAACTCCAAGTTCTGACCCAACATGACCCGTGTATTAGAGCATCTCCAGCCGCGCCCTCAACACGCTCTCCCCAGGCGTTTTTTTAACGCCGGCGGCCGAAAATCGACCCAGCCGCGCCCCCAGGATCTCATTTAGCGTCGGTTTGGGCTGAAATAACAGCCGGCGATCCCGAGCCGAACCCAAGCGCCCGGGGGTCGCCTGGGGGCGCCAGCAGAATCGAAAAGGGGCGTGGGGCCGCTCTGTCGGCGAGAGGAGGACCTTTTCCCGCTGTTTCCTCCCGCTTTCCCCCTCGGCTTCCCTCCCATTCTCCATTCTTCCCGCCAATCTCCTCCTCTCCCCTCCCAGCCCGCCGCCATGCCGCCGAAGAAGTACGCACCCCCCGTGCCACGACAGATGCTGAAGGAAATATGCCCTAGAGGCAAGAATAAAGTTATTATTTATTTCCTTATATCATGATAAATGTTTATTATTCATGCTAGAATTGTATTAACCGGAAACATAGTGCATGTGTGAATACATAGACAAAACAGAGTGTCCCTAGTATGCCTCTACTAGACTAGCTCATTGATCAAAGATGGTTATGTTTTCTAGCCATAGACATGAGTTGTCATTTGATCAATGGGATCACATCATTAGGAGAATGATGTGATGGACAAGACCCATCCGTTATCTTAGCAACTTGATCGTTTAGTTTTACTGTTATTGCTTCATAACTTATACATGTTCCTATGACTATGAGATTATGCAACTCCCGAATACCAAAGGAACACCTTGTGTGCTATCAAACGTCACAACATATGTAACACCCCAAATGTAATACTTCCTTATATGGAAATATATGCAATTACCTTGTGGTCCTTATCCTTCCCTTGGGGGTTCTTTTCAATTATGCCTTGTCATTGCATTGCATGTTTTCTTTCATTATGCATTCATGCATTTGCTTCATCACGATCTTTTGCATCATGGTCATCATATGGCATTCCATCTTGTCATGTTGCATTACTCATCATTAGTATGTCAAGTGAGTTTTTCCTTGCTCATGTGGTGGTGGTTTGATGCAAGGATATGCCCAATCCTTAAACCCTTCCAACTTGCACCACTTCCCCTTCTTTCCTTTCCCTTTCTTTAATTTTTTCAAATGGCTTTTACCCTCTTCTTTAAATGTTCATCTCATCCCAACTTCTTTGGTACCTTGTCCTAAGTCATCTTGCAAAACCTCACTCTATTCTAAAATGTTTTGGTCAGGTACAAAAATGATAGAAGTTTCAACCATATTCAAACTTGTTTTATTTTTCTACCTCTAGAAATGGCCAACTCATTTTTATAAAATAGGACATAATTCCAGGAGCTAGAGAATATTTTAATTCCCTCCTAATTCCTTTTCTTTTGACCTGGGCTTTTCTTTTTGTTTTCTACCTAAAGAAAATGGAAAAAGAAAAGCAGCAGCAGCAGCAGTGCACCAGCCGCAGCCCACACAACAGCCTGGGCCTCGGCCACCAGGCCAGCCCAGCTAACTAGCGCAGCCATCCCGCGCCAGCCATCCCGCAACGTCCCTCACGCTCTTTTGCACCTACGCAGACACTCGCCCCCTCCGCGTCGCCTCCACGTGGACGAGACATGCCCGCATGTCAGCGACTGCGAGTGCACCCGCACCCACCTTTCTTCCTCCTCGCATTCGCACCATGGCGACCGCGAGCCGAACACGCCGTCGTGCGTCTCCGTCGTTCTGGCCCCTTTTAACCCCTCTCTCCTTGCCCTTTAGACGCCTAGGGTTCCCCTCTTCCTCCTCCCGCCGCCAGGTGAGCTTAGGGCCACCAGATCCGTCGCTCCACCACCGTCCCGAGCGCATCTGAGTGCATGGCCTCGTCGCCAGCGTGCTCCCCGACCTCCTCTGCCTCGCCAACGGTGCCCGTCATCTTCATCGACGTCGTCTACGTCCAGGACGTCCACTACACGGAGCCGAACGCCTCTCCTGTGATGTCTTCTTCCTCGTCTTCGACTCCGGCCGCCGCGGGTGTTCGATCGAGCTCGTCGTCGACTCCGACCTCCTCCCGAACAGCCGAGCACACCACCATGTTCGTGGTGAGCCTCTGGTCCTTCCCATGCCTTTTTCCCCTTCTTTTGCGCATTCTAGCTGCTAGTTCGCCGAGCGCTTGAGCTCGTCGCCGTCGGACCTCGTCACCGATGAGTGCTCCGACCTCCTCTCGCTCCGTTTAGCTGTTCGTTAACTTCGCAATGTTCATCTTAGGCGAATCCCCATGCGTAGTTATTAGTAGAGCCCTTGGCCTCGCCGCGTTCATCTCCACCGTGCCGCTTCTGTCGTAGCTCGCTGGTGTCGACTCCATCGTCGTCAGGCTCATCTAGTGGCACCCAGAGGTGCGAGATTCCTCAACGAATCCATCGAGTGCATCCGCCGTTCCATTTGGTCGTCGGAGCAGCCGCATCACCTCGCTGCCGCCTCTGCTTCGCCGGAGTGCGGTGGCTCGCCTCTCTGTTCTGATTATATTTGAGGTGCAGATCTCTCTTCTCTGTCAGACTCACACACACCAGCCCGGTTGTTCGCCGCTCGTTCAGTTAACCCGCAGACCTGGGTTCGAGTCCCCGCAAGGTCAGTGGATTTCGGCCCCCTTTTTGCTTTTTCTGCCTCGCTGACAGATGGGTCCCACCTGGCAGCCTCTCAGTGCACTCGCACCCACTCCCGCACCCACGCTGCCACCTCAGCAGCCCCTAGGCCCACTGGTCAGCAACCGTGGCTAGCCCAGGCTGAGTCTGTATAGTTTCTTTTCTTTTCTGTTTTTGATTTAAATTTCAGTTTTGCATTTTCTTTTGCATATTCCATATCTTTTAAAATATGCATCTGTTCAAAAATACTTTATATATGAAAACTACTTAGTTTTTAGTGTAGATTATTTATATGCAACTTGCTGCCATGTTAAAAACATTTAAAATGATGTTTGAATTTATTTGTGTTTAAAAGATGTTCAAACTTGTTTAATTCATAACTAAATCACCATAGCTCCAAATTTGACAAACTTTATATGTATTTGGGGTGGAAAAAATGTGTAGATTAAGATGGTGTTGTTACTTTACATGTGTAATAACTTTAAAATATGGTTGTCACAGATCTGTCCTATATTTGTTTTATGTTCATGGGAGTTCCCGAAATTGTTGTTTGTTCCTTCCGGCCCATTTAAAATGCTTGCATGATGTTGTTGTTCCTAGTTGCACCCCTTGCCATGTTAAACAATTTTTAAAAACTTGTTGGGTGCTTGGTTAGTTCATCTACATAACCACTTTGTGACTATGGTTGTTCTTGCACTCTTTGCCTGTTGTGTCTCCTACATGTTTTGTGTTCTTGCATATTGCCATGTCACATGTGCACCCATCATGTTCCCTTGAGATGCATCATATCCTGTCCATGCTCATATGCATCATAACTTGCATCATGTGTTTGAGCATTGCATGGTGATTGATTGTCGTTCCGGTGTTTGTATTGTTGTGTTGGTTAGATCCCAATGACGATTCGGAGTTCGAGGTTCCTATCGAGACTAAGTTTGAGGAGCAAGGTTACGACCCCTCTGTGAACTTAACAGGCAAGATGACCATTCCCGGATATCACCTCTACCTTTGCCTATGCTAGTTGTCTCGCTCTTTAGCTATGCCTCGATGCCTATTCCTGTTTGTCAGCCTCCTATTGTTGCCATGAGACACTCTAACCGCCTTCCTAGCAAACCGTTGATTGGCTAAGTATGCTTTTGCTCAGCCCCTCTTATAGCATTGTTAGTTGCAGGTGAAGTTTTTGAAGATTGCTCCACGCTTGGACTTGTTATTGGGATAACACAATATATATATCTGTTTAAAATAATGCACCTATATACTTTGGTAATGGGTGGAAGGCTTGGCCTTCTGCTTGGTGTTTTCTTCCACTCATGCCACCTTAGGACCTGATAAATCAGTGTTATGTTCCTTGATTTTGCATTCCTAACACGGTTGGGATTTATGGGGGCCCCTTGATAATTCTCTCTGCTTAAAGCTTTTCCAGCAAGACCCAACATTGGTTTTACATTTACCTAACAACTAAAAACTTGCATAGGGAGTTGCAAACCCGAGTTCTTAATCAACAACCCGGGCCAGTGCTCCTCCTGAGTGTTGGTCCAAACTGGGGGTTATGTGGGGCCACCACGAGGAAACTCGAGGATTGGTATTACCTGTAGGATCGCCCATCCGGTCGTGGCCTGAGACGAGATACGCGCGGCTATTATCAGGGTGTCGGCACGCCGGGAGGTCTTGCTGGATTAGTTTTACCTTTGTCGAAATATCTTGAGCACGGGATTCCGAGAATACTCGGGTCTTCCCACTTTGGAGTTGCGACTCCGCAGATCGTGAGCTTGTGATGGGCTAAGTTGGGACACCCCTGCAGGGTTTTGAACTTTCGAAAGCTGTGCCCGCGGTTATGTGGCAGATGGGAATTTGTTAATATCCGGTTGTAGATAACTTGACACCATATCCATAAGAATACACTACCTGTGTGAGTAGCCGTGATGGTCACTTTCCGAAGGGCTTCGGGAAGTGAACATGGTGGGGTTATGTATGAACGTGAGTAGCTAGGATCACTTCTTGATCAACTTGGCGATCGTTGGCACTTAATCTCATCTCGCTCTGAACTCGTAAGCTAGATGCCTAGTTCTTGCAGCAAACACTTTATTACCCTTCCACACCTAAGGCTTTGTTAGTTTTGATACCCGGGAATGGGATTGCTGAGTCCTTGTGACTCACAGATTACAACACACACCAGATGCAGGTACAGCTGAGAACGTTGCAGGAGATGGATCAGAACTTCACTGGGAGTTCGATGAAGAGCGTGGTCGTTTCTATGTGACGTATCCTGATGATCGGCAGTGGGTCCTACTAGGAGTGATCCGGACTTGTGTTTTGTGGTATCTTTTCTCGTTTGGATTTCGTCCGTAGCCGGACCCTGTGTTATTTGGATGAATGTATGTTATTGTATTCATTGTGTGACGTGGCGAGTGTAAGCCAACTATGTTTACTCTTTCATCCCTAAACTTTTACATGAGTTGTGCAAAGATACCACGCTTGCGATCATTCCAGAATGCGCTTATGTCTTTAAGTCGTGCCTCGACACGTGGGAGATATAATCGCATCCTGGACATTACAACTTAACTGGGAGATTATAAAGATGCTCTAAAGGTGTCTCCGAAGGTGTTTGTGGTGTTGGCATAGATCGAGAATAGGATTTGTCACTCCGAGTGTCGGAGAGGTATCTCTGGGCCCTCTCGGTAATACACTTCATAATAAGCCTTGCAAGCAAATGACTAATGAGTTAGTCACGAGATGATGTATTTCAGAACGAGTAAAGAGACTTGCCGGTAATGAGATTGAACTAGGTATGATGATACCGACGATCGAATCACGGACAAGTAACATACTGATGACAAAGAGAATAATGTATGTTGTTATGCGGTTTGACCAATAACGATCTTCGTAGAATATGTAGGAACCAATATGAGCATCCAGGTTCCGCTATTGGTTATTGACCAGAGATGAGTCTCGATCATGTCTACATAGTTCACGAAACCCGTAGGGTCCTCACGCTTAACGTTCGATGACGATCGGTATTATGAGTTCAGGAGTTTTGATGTACCGAAGTTAGTTCGGAGTCCCGGATGTGATCACGGACATGACAAGGAGCCTCGGAATGTCCGAGACATAAAGATTAATATGTTGGACGACTATATTCGGACACCAAAAGTGTTCCGGGTGATTTCGGAGAAAACCGGAGTGCCGGAGGGGTTACCGGAACCCCCCCCC
>LR738711.1:768427483-768515286 GCA_902687465.1 Secale cereale | reverse complement strand
CTTAGGGCCCCTATTTAAGGAGGGGGGGGAGGGCTGCGCACCCTAGCCCCTGGCGCCTCCCTCTCCCCCCGTAACACCTCTCCCTCTCGCTGAACTTGGCGAAGCCCTGCCGAGATCCCCGCTGCTTCCACCACCACGCCGTCGTGCTGCTGGATCTCCATCAACCTCTTCTCCCCCTTTCTGTATCAAGAAGGAGGAGACGTCTCTCCCAACCATACGTGTGTTGAACGCGGAGGTGCCGTCTGTTCGGCGCTCGGTCATCGGTGATTTGGATCACGACGAGTACGATTCCATCAACCCCGTTCTCTTGAACGCTTCTGCTCGCGATCTACAAGGGTATGTAGATGCACTCCCCTCTCCGTCGTTGCTAGATGACTCCATAGATTGATCTTGGTGATACGTAGAAAAATTTAAAATTCTGCTACGTTCCCCAACATTGATGAGGTGATCAAAGCATATGGTTTTATACTGACTTTTGGAGAAGCCTGTATTTACAAGAAAGTGAGCGGGAGCTCTGTAGCATTTCTGATATTATATGTAGATGACATATTGTTGATTGGAAATGATATAGAATTTCTGGATGGCATAAAAGGATACTTGAATAAGAATTTTTCAATGAAAGACCTCGGTGAAGCTGCTTATATATTAGGCATCAAGATCTATAGAGGTAGATCCAGACGCTTAATTGGATTTTCACAAAGCACATACCTTGATAAAGTTTTGAAGAAGTTCAAAATGGATCAGTCAAAGAAAGGGTTCTTGCCTGTGTTACAAGGTGTGAAGTTGAGTAAGACTCAAAGCCCGACCACAGCAAAAGATAGAGAGAGAATGAAAGTCATTCCCTATGCCTCAGCCATAGGTTTTAAAAGTATGCCATGATGTATACCAGACCTATTGTATGCCCTGCCATGAGTTTGACAAGGGAGTACAATTTTGATCTAGGATAGATCACTGGACAACAGTCAAAATTATCCTTAGAGGACTAAGTAAATATTTCTCGGTTATGGAGGTGATAAAGAGTTTATCGTAAACAGTTACGTCGATGCAAGCGTTGACACCGATCTGGATGACTCTGAGTCTCGATCTTGATACATATTAAAAGTGAGAGCATTTAGCTAGAGTAGCTCCGTGCAGAGCATTGTAGACATAGAAATTTGCAAAATACGTACGGATCTGAATGTGGCAGACCCATTGACTAAACCTCTCTCACAAGAAAAAATGATCACACCTTAGTACTCTTAGGGTGTTAATCACATGGCGATGTGAACTAGATTATTGACTCTAGTAAACCTTTTGGGTATTGGTCACATGGAGATGTGAACTATAAAGTGTTAAATCACATGAGGATGTGAACTATTGGTGTTAAATCACATGGTGATGTGAACTAGATTATTGACTCTAGTGCAAGTGGGAGACTGAAGGAAATATGCCCTAGAGGCAATAATAAAGTTATTATTTAGTTCCTTATATCATGATAAATGCTTATTATTCATGCTAGAATTGTATTAACCGGAAACTTAGTACATGTGTGAATACATAGACAAAACAGAGTGTCCCTAGTATGCCTCTACTAGACTAGCTCATTGATCAAAGATGGTTATGTTCCCTAGCCATAGACATGAGTTGCCATTTGATCAACGGGATCACATCATTAGGAGAATGATG
This sequence comes from Secale cereale, assembly GCA_902687465.1. Taxonomy (NCBI): domain Eukaryota; kingdom Viridiplantae; phylum Streptophyta; class Magnoliopsida; order Poales; family Poaceae; genus Secale; species Secale cereale. Next base: position 768,513,621 of record LR738711.1, on the reverse strand, counting down.
TGATGGATAAGACCCATCCATTAGCTTAGCAACTTGATCGTTTAGTTTTACTGCTATTGCTTTCTTCATGACTTATACATGTTCCTATGACTATGAGATTATGCAACTCCCGAATACCGGAGGAACACCTTGTGTGCTATCAAACGTCACAATGTAATTGGGTGACTATAAAGATGCTCTACAGGTGTCTCCGAAGGTGTTTGTGGTCTTGGCATAGATCGAGAATAGGATTTGTCACTCCGAGTGTCGGAGAGGTATCTCTGGGACCTCTCGGTAATACACTTCATAATAAGCCTTGCAAGCAAACGACTAATGAGTTAGTCACGAGATGATGTATTACGGAATGAGTAAAGAGACTTGCCGGTAACGAGATTGAACTAGGTATGATGATACCGACGATTGAATCTCGGGCAAGTAACATACCGATGACAAAGGGAACAGCGTATGTTGTTATGCGGTTTGACCGATAAAGATCTTAGTAGAATATGTAGGAACCAATATGAGCATCCTGGTTCCGCTATTGGTTATTGACTGGAGATGAGTCTCGGTCATGTCAACATAGTTCTCGAAACCAGTAGGGTCCGCACGCTTAATGTTCGATGACGATCGGTATTATGAGTTTATGAGTTTTGATGTACCGAAGTTAGTTCGAAGTCCCGGATGTGATCACGGACATTACGAGGAGTCTCGGAATGTCCGAGACATAAAGATTAATATATTGGATGACTATATGCGGACACCGGAAGTGTTCCGGGTGATTTCGAAGAAAATCGGAGTGCTGAAGGGGTTACCGGAACGCCCCCGGGGGAGTATTGGGCCATAGTGGGCCACGATGGAAAGTGAGAGGCAGCCCACTAGGGCTGGCCGCCCCCCAAGGGAATTCTAGTTGAACTAGGAGTGGGGGGAGGCGCCCCTCTCCTTCCTTCTTCTCTTCTTCTTCCTTTCCTACTTCTAGTAGGAATAGGAAAGGGGATTCCTACTCCTACTAGGAGTAGGAAAACTCCCTCTATGGCACGCCCCTAGGGCCGGTCGGCCCTCCCCCTTGCTCCTTTATATACATGGGCAGAGGGGCACCCTAGAACACACAAGCAATATTGTTTTAGTCGTGTGCGGTGCCCCCCTCCACATAAACACACCTCGGTCATATCGTTCCAGTGCTTAGGCGAAGTCCTGCGCCGGTAACTTCACCATCTCTGTCATCACGGCGTCGTGCTGATGAAATTCTCCCATGAAGCTCAACTGGATCAAGAGCTCGTGGGACGTCATTGAGCTGAACGTGTGCTGAACGTGGAGGTGCCGTACGCTCGGTGCTTGGATCGGTTGGATCGCGAAGATGTTCGACTACATCAACCACGTCACTAGACGCTTCCGCTTTCGGTCTACGAGATTACGTAGACACACTCTCCCCTCTCATTGCTATGCATCTAGTAGATACATCTTGCATGATCATAGGATTTTTTTTGAAATACTACGTTCCCAACATATGCCACCGCCACAGCCGCCCAGCCGAAGCAGAGGAAGCAAAGAGCGCCGCCGTCCAAGCCACTGGGCATGACTAACACCGACTGGAGGGCGGAAGTTCAACGCCGGGACACTATCACCACTGACCGGCGGAACAGGGCGAACACCAAGAAAGGCCCGCAACACGGCGGCGGCGGCGACCGAGCAGGTCGACCAAACGGAGGCGTCTCGCACGGGCATGATGAATTCGCCCGGTAGCCAAGGCCCATACGCGTCCTGGAGCCAGCAAAGCGTTGGGTCTCCGGCCGGTTTCTCGCCATCGCCCCACCCCTGGGGTTGCACGCCATCGCCGGGCTACACCGACGGCAATGCGCACGGCGGCTTCAAACCCAACATCACCTTCCCCCATGGTCGCCTCGCCCAGTGCATGCCCTCACCCGCCTTCGCTGGCGTGCAGTTCCCACCATACAACTACTCGTCGCCGGCCTACGCCACCTCACTGATGCCGCCTCTCCGACGTGGGGCGCTGCTCTTCTCACAAGCATGGGATCGTCAAGGAGATCGTGGCTCGCCCGGAGAGCGGCGTCAGCATCGGGAATCAGGTATGGGGCAGGCCGTTCTCTCCCTTTTCCCCTTTTCGGAGACTTCGCCCACCGAATGTTGTTCCTCGGTGCAGTTGGTGCGGATGTTCGCCATGTTTCGCCAGGACAGCGGCGACCAAGATTTCAAGTACATTCACGTCTTCCGGCGGATCGAGAAGTGCGAGAAGTGGGCGGACGTCCGGTGCACCCTTGCCAAGGCCAAGGAGACGTACAAGCCGGACGCACAGACGCCGAGCACGGCCGATGGCCGGCCTGAAGGCAACAAAGGGGCCAAGAAGGGGAAACACGCCGAGTCGGCTACCGCGCATGTGCAAGAGTCCATCGAGCATTGCCTCACCAACGCCAAGACCCGGGACGCCCTGCGAGAAGAGAAGACCGAGGCACGGTGGTCGGCGTTGATGACGAACAACGCCGTCAAACTCGACCTGCTACGCACCAACATTGCCGTGAAGAAGAGGAACACCGACATGGCTTTCCTGATGGGAGGGGCGGACATGCTCCGGAGCGACGACCCACAACTCAAGGCGTGGTACTTGGCGGAGCGTGGCCTCATACTGAACCAGATGCCATCGACGGCGCCACCAACTCCAACGCCGACGTCCACGCCGCTTCCAAGCCCCAGCAATGATGCCTCCATGATGCCCAGCAGCACAGAAGCTGCGTCGACGCCGCCCAGCACTGAAGCCGCGCCGACGCCTAGCCCTGAAGCCGCGCTGTGATGACCCACAAGTGTAGGGGATCTATCATAGTCCTTTTGATAAGTAAGAGTGTCGAACCCAACGAGGAGCAGAAGGAAATGATAGGCAGTTTTCAGTAAGGTATTTTCTGTAAGCACTGAAATTATAAGTAACAAATAGTTTTGTGATAAGGTAATTGGTAGCAAGTGACAAAAGGTAAAAGTAAATAAGGTGCAGCAAGATGGCCCAATCCTTTTTGTAGCAAAGGACAAGCCTGGACAAACTCTTATATGAAGGAAAGCGCTCCCGAGGACACATGGGAATTATCGCCAAGCTAGTTTTCATCACGATCATCTGATTCACGTTCGGTACTTTGATAATTTGGTATGTGGGTGGACCGGCGCTTGGGTGTTGTCCTTACTTGGACAAGCCTCCCACTTATGATTAACCTCTAATGCAAGCATCCACAACTACAAAAGAAGTATTAAGGTAAACCTAACCATAGCATGAAACAAGTGGATCCAAATCAGCCCCTTACGAAGCAACGCATAAACTAGGGTTTAAGCTTCTGTCACTCTAGCAACCCATCATCTACTTATTACTTCCCAATGCCTTCCACTAGGCCCAAATAATGGTGAAGTTTCATGTAGTCGACGTTCACATGACACCACTAGAGGAGAGACAACATACATCTCATCAAATTATCGAATGAATACCAAATTCACATGACTACTTATAGCAAGACTTCTCCCATGTCCTCAGGAACAAAAGTAACTACTCACAAGACATAATATTGTTCATGATCAGAGGGGTATTAATATGCATAACAGATCTGAACATATGATCTTCCACCAAATAAACCAACTAGCATCAACTACAAGGAGTAATCAACACTACTAGCAACCCACATGTACCAATCTGAGGTTTGGGGGTACAAAGATTGGATACAAGAGATGAACTAGGGTTTGAGAGGAGATGGTGCTGGTGAAGATGTTGATGAAGATAACCCTCCCCAAGATGGGAGAGTTGTTGGTGATGATGGCGGTGACGATTTCCCCCTCCCGGAGGGAAGTATCCCCGGCAGAACAGCTCTGCCGGAGCCCTAGATTGGTTTTCGCCAAGGTTCTGCCTCGAGACGGCGACGTCTAGTCCCGAAAGCCTCCTTATGATTTTTTTCAGGTCAAACACCTCATATAGGAGAAGATGGGCATCGGGGGGCCCACGAGGCAGGGGGCGCTCCCCCCACCCTCGTGGACAGGTGGTGGCCCCCCTAGTGATCTTCTTTTGCCAGATATTTTTTATATTTTCTGAAACGGTGTCCTGTGGAGTTTCAGGGCTTTTTGAGTTGTGCAGAATAGGTTTCCAGAGTTTGCTTCTTTTCCAGCCCAGAATTCCAGCTGCCGACATTCTCCCTCTTCATGTAAACCTTGTAAAATAAGAGTGAAAAGGCATAAGTATTGTGACATAACATGTAATAACAGTCCATAATGCAATAAATATCAACATAAAAACATGATGTAAAATGGACGTATCACGTTGACGCCGCCTAGCCCTCGCACGCCAACTACCCCGACGCTGCCTGAGGACGACATCACCGTTTGATGCATTTGCCTACGCGCCCTGCCTTTGTGCGGACGAACTTTCCATTTTGATTGCCAAACTGTGGCAACGTGAACGCCGGCGCTGATCGCCGGACTTGTGGCATTTTTTTGGAGCGGGAATGGACAAATTTCAAATTTGAGACGCCTTGGGGGTGGCACCTGGGGGCGTGACTCGTGTGGCTTTGGTGATGATCTACGCAGACATATCAAAGACACAACAAGCGCGCTAGAAACTGGCTGAAGGAGCGGTGACGGCGGCGAAGCAAATCTTTGTAGATGGCGGCCGGAGGTTATGCTCATGTGCTCAACGAAGCCCTAGAGAGTCTCGGTGCAGCATCCACACGGAAAAAACAGAGTCCACAAAATTACCTTAATGCGTGTATGCGCGTTCATGGATTATGTAATTCGTGTGTGCAGCCTTGGCCCGTATTGCCTTGTTTAATTCGTTCGTTTTGGGCTTGACACTAACTTAGCCCATATCATTGCTAATGGCCGAAGTAATTAAGCCCAATATTAGTACTAGTCCCCGCTACAACTGGTTGAGGGGGGCCGATCCATAGGGGGGGTCTGGCCCCCGCTCACCCCCCCTACTGCCTCCGCCACTGCCAGGGCTTAAAATTCGCCGGGGAGAGCCCAAAAGAGCGCCGACCTATGCGTTGGGGGGCCAAACGAATGGAGATGCTCTTAGGCCCGTTATAGACCTTGCCGGCCCATGCCAAGTTTGGTGGGGGACCCTCCAACTGTTACTCCCTCGGTCCGTCCGCTCGTGGGGATGGTAGCTGATGCGGAGCATCCTAAGGACATCACCATGTCAAGAGTCTGTTTGGCAAGTGACACGTGCGACCTCTACTTCTCATACATAAAGGTGAATCATCTCCTTTACATGTGTTCACTTGACCCCTTCGAGGACGGTATACTACTTGACACTCCACTCGTGTGCATGTTGGGGAACGTTGCATGGGAAACAAAAAAATTTCTCTACGTTCACCAAGATCAATCTAGGAGATGCAACTACGAGGGGAGAGTTGGATCCACATACCCTTGTAAATACAAGCTTCATTGTAAACTTGTATAAACCCAAACGCTTTGATCACCTCATCAAAGCGAAGATTCCAACTCCGAGATGCTTGCACCAGCCCATAAATGGAACGCTGGAGCTTGCACACTTTGTCAGCATTCTCTGGATCGACAAAACCTTCCGGTTGTATCATATACAACTCTTCCTTAAGAAAACCGTTAATGAATGCTGTTTTGACATCCATCTGCCAAATTTCATAATCGAAATACGCAGCTATTGCTAACATGATTCGGACGGATTTAAGCATCGCTACGGGTGAGAAAGTCTCATCGTAGTCAATCCCTTGAACTTGTGAAAAACCCTTTGCCACAAGTCGAGCTTTATACACGGTGACATTACCGTCAGCGTCCGTCTTCCTCTTAAAAATCCATTTATTCTGAATGGCCTTCCGCCCTTCAGGTAATACTTCCAAAGTCCATACTTTGTTTTCATACATGGATCCCATCTCGGATTTCATGGCCTCTAACCATTTGTCGGAATCCGGGCCCTTCATCGCTTCTCCATAGCTCGTAGGTTCACCGTTGTCTAACAACATGACCTCCAAGACAGGGTTACCATACCACTCAGGTGCAGTGCGTACCCTTGTCGACCTACGAGGTTCGGTAGTAACTTGATCAGAAGCTTCTTGATCATCATCATTGGCTTCCTCTTCAACCGCTGCAGGCTCCACAAAAACATCTTTCTGTGCTACGCAACTCTCTGGTTGAAGCAGAGGTTCAATAACCTCATCAAGTTCTACCTTCCTCCCACTCAATTCTTTCGAGAGAAACTCTTTCTCGAGAAAGGACCCGTTCTTAGCGACAAACACTTTGCCTTCGGATCTGAGATAGAAGGCGTACCCAACTGTTTCTTTTGGGTATCCTATGAAGACACATTTGTCCGCTTTGGGTTCGAGCTTTTCTGGCTGAAGCCTTTTGACATAAGCATCGCAACCCCAAACCTTGAGAAAAGACAACTTAGGTTTCTTACCAAACCATAGTTCATACGGTGTTGTCTCAACGGACTTGGATGGAGCCCTATTTAAAGTGAATGCAGCTGTCTCTAACGCATATCCCCAAAACGATAGTGGCAAATCGGCAAGAGACATCATAGAACGTACCATATCTAATAGGGTTCGATTACGACGTTCGGACACACCATTACGCTGTGGTGTTCCAGGTGGCGTCAACTGTGAAACGATTCCACATTTTCTTAAGTGATTGCCAAACTCATAACTCAGATATTCTCCCCCTCGATCAGATCGTAGGAACTTGATCTTCTTGTTACGATGATTTTCAACTTCACTCTGAAATTGCTTGAACTTTTCAAAAGTTTCAGACTTATGCTTCATTAAGTAAATATACCCATATCTACTTAAGTCGTCAGTGAAGGTGAGAAAATAACGATATCCACCGCGTGCCGTGACACTCATCGGACCACACACATCAGTATGTATGATTTCCAATAAGTCACTTGCCCGTTCCATTATTCCTGAAAACGGGGTCCTCGTCATCTTGCCCATGAGGCACGGCTCGCATGTGTCAAGTGATTCAAAATCAAGAGACTCCAAGAGTCCATCAGCATGGAGCTTCCTCATGCGTTTTACGCCGATATGACCCAGACGGCAGTGCCACAAGTAAGTGGTATTATCTTTATCAACTCTACATCTTTTGGCATCAATGTTATGAACATGTGTATCATCACTATCGAGATTCAATAAGAATAAACCCCTCACTTCGGGTGCATGACCATAAAAGATATTACCCATATAAATAGAACAACCTTTATTCTCTGATTTAAACGAGTAACCGTCTCGCAATAAACAAGATCCAGATATAATGTTCATGCTCAACGCAGGCACTAAATAACAATTATTCAGGTTCATAACTAATCCCGATGGTAATCGAAGAGCGAGCGTGCCGACGGCGATCACATCAACCTTGGAACCATTTCCCACGCGCATCGTCACTTCGTCCTTCGCCAGCCTCCGTTTATTCCGCAGTTCCTGTTTAGAGTTGCAAATGTGAGCAACCGAACCGGTATCAAATACCCAGGCACTACAACGAGAGTTGGTAAGGTACACATCAATAACATGTATATCACATATACCTTGCTTGTTGTTGTTGTTGGCCCCCTTCTTGTCTGCCAGATACTTGGGGCAGTTCCGCTTCTAGTGGCCGTTCCCCTTGCAATAGAAACACTCAGTCTCTGGCTTGGGCCCAGCCTTGGGTTTCTTCACTGGATGAGCAACTGCCTTGCCACCCTTCTTAGAGTTACCCTTCTTGCCCTTGCCATTCTTCTTGAAACTGGTGGTTTTATCGACCATCAACACTTGATACTCCTTTTTGATGTCTGCCTCAGCGACTTTCAGCATCGAAAACAGCTCGGCGATGGTTTTATTCATCCCTTGCATGTTGTACTGCTGCACGAAGCTCTTGTAGCTAGGCGGGAGTGACTGGAGAATTCTGTCAATGATAGCCTCGTCCGGGAACACAAGTCCCATATCAGCTATGCGGGTATAGTACCCAGACATCTTCAGTAAGTGCTCACTGACAGACGAATTCTCCTCCATCTTGCAAGCAAAGAATTTATCGGTGGTCTCATACCTCTCGATCTTAGCATTCTTTTCAAAGATGAACTTCAACTCCTGGAACATCTCATATGCTCCATGACGTTCAAAACGCCTTTGAAGTCCTCCTTCCAAGCTATACAAAATAGCACACTGCACCACTGAGTAGTCATCCGAACGCGACTGCCAGGCGTTCATAACGTCCGCAGAGGCCTGAGGAGCGGGGGGTTCACCTAGCGGTGCACTTAGGACATAAACCTTTTGGGCAGCAGTGAGGATGATCCTCAGATTGCGGAGCCAGTCCGCAAAGTTGCTCCCATCATCTTTCAGTTTAGCTTTCTCTAGAAACGCATTAAAATTCAGGGGAGCTACTGCGCGAGCCATCTACAACAAAAGATTTGCAAAGACATTTTAGACTATTGTTCATGATAAGTGAGTTATTACCTAATCAAATTAATTATAACTCCCACTCAAATTGACATCCCTCTGGTCATTCGAGCGTGACATGATCCAGATTCACCAACCCAAGTCCGATCATCACGTGAGATGAGGTGGTGTCAATGGTGAACATCTACATGTTGATCATATCTACTATATGACTCATGCTCGACCTTTCGGTTCTCCGTGTTCCGAGGCCATGTCTGTACATGCTAGGCTCGTCAAGTCTAACCCGAGTGTTCTGCATGTGCAAAACTGGCTTGCACCCGTTGTATGCGAACGTAGAGTCTATCACACCCGATCATCACGTGGTGCTTCAAAACGACGAACCTTCGCAACGGCGCACACTCGGGGGGAACACAATTTTATCTTGAAATTTTAGTGAAGGATCATCTTATAATGCTACCGTCGTCCTAAGCAAAATAAGATGCATAAAAGGATTAACATCACATGCAAATCATAAGTGACATGATATGGCCATCAACTCGTGCTTTTGATCTCCATCTCCAAAGCACCGGCATGATCTCCATCGTCACCGGCGCCACACCATGATCCCCATCATCATGATCTCCATCATCGTGTCGCCATCGGGGTTGTCGGCGCCCACCATGCTGTTACTACTATTGCTACCGTTTAGCGATAAAGTAAAGCATTACAAAGCGCTTAATGATTGACACGCAGGTCATACAAAAATAAAGACAACCCTATGGCTCCTGCCGGTTGCCGTATGCATCGACATGCAAGTCGATATTAACTATTACAACATGATCATCTCATACATCAAATATATCTCATCATGTCATTGGCCATATCATATCACATACATACCCTGCAAAAACAAGTTAGACGTCCTCTAATTTGTTGTTGCATGTTTTACGTGGCTGCTATGGGTATCTAGCAAGAACGCTTCTTACCTACGCAAAACCACAACGGTGATATTTAAGTTGCTATTTAACCTTCTACAAGGACCGCCTTTGTCTATTCCGATTCAACTAAGATAGGAGAGACAGACACCCGCCAGCCATCTTATGCAACAAAAGTCACATGTCTGTCGATGGAACCGGTCTCATGTACGTGGACATGTAAAGTTGGTCCGGGCCGCTTCATCCCATAATACCGCTGAATCAAGAAAGACTAAGGAGGGAAGCAATCTAAACATCAACGTCCACAAACCCTTTTGTGTTCTACTCGTGAAAGCATCTACGCAAGAACCTGGCTCTGATACCACTGTTGGGGAACGTTGCATGGGAAACAAAAAAATTTCCTACGTTCACCAAGATCAATCTAGGAGATGCATCTACGAGGGGAGAGTTGGATCCACATACCCTTGTAGATCGCTAAGCGGAAGCGTTCAAGAACGCGGTTGATGGAGTCGTACTCGCCGCGATTCAGATCGCCGAAGATCCTAGCACCGAAGCAACGGTGCCTCCGCGTTCTTCACACGTACAGCTCGGGGACGTCTCCTCCTTCTTGATCCAGCAAGGGGGAAGGAGAGGTTGATGGAGACACCGGCAGCACGACGGCGTGGTGGTGATGGTGGAAGAGGATTCCAGCAGGGCTTCGCCAAGCACCGCGGGAAACGAAGATGGATGTGGGAGAGGGAGGGCAGCACCGAGGCACGAACGTGTGTTGGCTGCCCTCCCTCTACCTCTCTATATATAGGGGGAATAGAGGGGAGGGGGGCGCCCTAGGGTTTCCCCTAGGGGGGCCGGCGGCCAGGGCAGAGGGGGGGCGGCGGCCAAGGGCTGCGCCAGGCCCTAGGGTTTCCCCCCTTAGGTGCCTTGCCCCCCAAGCCAGGGGGTGCGGCAGCCCTAGGAGGGGCCAGCCCCCCATGCGCACTAGGAGAGGGCCCAGGGGGGGCGCACAGCCCTATGAGGGCTGTTGTGTCCCCCTTTGTGGCCCATTAGGCCCGAAACCCCTTCCGGGACCCCCGAAACCCCTTTCGGTCATCCACCGATTTCCCGACACTCCCCGGAACACTTCCGGACTCCGAAACCTTTCATCCTATATATCAATCTTCGTCTCCGGACCATTCCGGAGACCCTCGTCACGTCCGGGATCTCATCCGGGACTCCGAACAACCTTCGGTAACCATGCACTGTTCTCACTAACAACCCTAGCGTCACCGAACCTTAAGTGTGTAGACCCTGCGGGTTCGGAAACCATGTGGACATGACCGAGACACTCCCAGGTCAATAACCAATAGCGGGATCTGGATACCCATATTGGTTCCCACACGTTTCTCGATGATCTCATCGGATGAACCACGATGTCAAGGATTCAAGCAATCCCGTATACAGTTCCCTTTGTCTCGTCGGTATGTTACTTGCCCGAGATTCGATCGTAGGTATCTCTATACCTAGTTCAATCTCGTTACCGGCAAGTCTCTTTACTCGTTACCGTAATACATAATCCCGTGACTAACTACTTAATCACTTTGAGCTCATTGTGATGATGTATTACCGAGTGGGCCCGGAGATACCTCTCCGTCACACGGAGTGACAAATCCCAGTCTCGATCCATGTCAACTCAACAGACACCTTCGGAGATACCTGTAGAGTACCTTTATAGTCACCCAGTTACGTTGTGACGTTTGGCACACACAAAGCACTCCTACGGTGTCAGTGAGTTACATGATCTCATGGTCATAGAAACTTATACTTGACATGCAGAAAACTATAGCGATAACTGATACGATCAAAAGCTATGTTTAACGTTTGGGTCTCGTCCATCACATCATTCTCCTAATGATGTGATCCCGTTATCAAATGACAACTCATGTCTATGACCTGGAAACCGCGGTCATCTTTGATCAACGAGCTAGTCCTGTAGAGGCTTACTAGGGACACAATGTTTGTCTATTTATCCACACATGTATATGAGTTTCCAATCAATACAATTATAGCATGGATAATAAACGATTATCATGAACAAGGAAATATAATAATAACTCTTTTATTATTGCCTCTAGGGCATATTTCCAACAGTGCATGCATAGGTATTGTCGGAGCTTCACGGACGACGACGAGGAGTGCAAGCGCCGAGGAACACCTACACCATCCACGAGGGAAGCTTGGAAGAGAAGACGGAAGAAGACGGAGCTGCTGATACTACAGCGGCCGGACATCCGGGCCAAAGGCCGGGCATCCGGCGCTTCAGCAACGGCCGGACATCCGGCACTGCTCCCGGAAATTCGGACCCTCCTATCCAGAGAGCATCAGGGCCGAGCCCCTTCAGCCCGGACATCCGGCCGTGACCCCGGACATCCGGCTCGCCCCGAAGCCCCGGACATCCGGCCGCCAGCCCGGACATCCGGCCTTGCCTGCGTGCATGTATCCGGGCCGATGCCCATGTACCCGTTTCGCCCCTCACTTACCCCTTCATGACCCTAGACTATATATACTCCTCCACCTCCACCATTTTAGGGTTAGCATTGATTTAGCTCATACGTGAGATAGAGCTTTGCTCATCCATCCCGGATCTACTCCACGAGAGAGACCGCGGCCCCTCTACGGAGAAGATCCACCTTGGATTCAAGACCCCTAACGGGAAGATCCTTCACGGATTCAAGGCCTCCTCTTGGAGATGAACTCTACCCATGTATCTTTCCCTTTGTTGTTCATGTATCTTGTGATCTTGTGTGTTTGATTGTCTAGTGGATGTGTGATTGGACTTGTTCTTGAGTGTTTCCCTCGTGATTCCCCTTTGTGTTCTTTGTGTTCATCGTGGGATCCCCTCCATTTCGTGAAAGATCGGCCACATAGGGTTCCACCCTACATCATATGGTATCAAGAGCCATGGTTTCTCACGAAATTGGAGCCCCCCACCTAGTTTAGTGATCATATGGTATCAAGAGCCACGGTTTCTCACGAATTTGGAGCCCCCTCCACCGTTTTCTAGCTTGTTTTTGTTGTGTTCTTCCCCAATTTCGAAAATTCCCCACCAAAAATAGCCCCAAAATTTTTTGTGATCTGTTGGTTTGATGAGATTTTGTTGATTTTGATCCATGGATTTGCTTGGTTTCAAGTGGATCTAGCATTTCCCCAAGTTTCCCCATCTTTCCTCCACAAAATCCGTCAAATTTTGCCCCCAAAATCATCAAATTCCGCCCACAAACGAGTTTGGAAGTCCCAATCCCGATCTGGAATCGTCGGGCCGGACATCCGGGCCATAGGCCGGACATCCGGGCCATCGGGCCGGACATCCGGGTCCCCGGCCGGATATCCGGCTCCTGGAGGGCAAAATCGCGCAAGTTTCTGGACATCAGGTCCCGGATTTCCGGACCCGGCCCCGGATGTCCGACCCCTGGGAATTTAGACTTTTCCGTTTCACCGTTTTGTCCATAACTAATTCATCCGAACTCCGATTTCGACGTTCTTGAGCTCGTTTTGAAGCTCTTGACATCCCCCATAACACAAAAATACCACCATAATCATTTGAATCCATCATATTTTGTGGATTTTGGCATCTTTGCCTAGGGCTTCCACCATATCATCCACATAACCACCACCGACTTCCGCAACCTAACCAATTTTGTTCCCATAGCATTTGTGGTTGCTTGAGTAGTGATTTGAGTCTCCTAAGGTGTTTAGGCTACTTAGGGACCATTGCTTCTTCATCAACCACCACCACCACTTCCGCATACCCATTGCCCATTATACATAGCCAACCAAACTTAACCCAATTTTGTTCGAGCTTGTTTGAGTTGTGGCTTGTGTCTCCTAAGGTGTTTCAGCTACTTAGGGACCGTGACTTCAACTCCGACAACGTGTATAGCCCATCATACACTTCCACCACCATAACCCATTTTGACCGGGTTTCCACCAACAATTCCGCGACCACCACCACTTGTCCGCTACCACCATTTGACATTTGTCCTTGAGATTTTGAGTTGTGGTTTTTCCGTTTCCTAAAGTGTTTCGGCTAATTAGGAACGGGTCTACATCAAGAACACCGCCTCTCATCATCGACTCGGACGGTAACCTCGACGACATCATTGTATATTCCCTTGCAATTGCATTGTTAACCCCCTAGCCCATTTTGCGTCACTTGCCTATCGAGACTAGCCTTTGAGTATTGTCGGTAACGTTATTTGTGCACATTAGTGATCATCGATCCGCCTCCCATATCATACATACCATATCATCTTGGTATCATCATATCATCCCTTGTGTCACAAGATTGTTCCCGCATATACACAATTGCTATCTTGGTATGTGCATTTCGCATTGTGGCCAAAAAAAGAAAGAGAATAAAGCTTTTAAGCAAAAAGAGAAAGACAAAGAAGCTTGTAAGCAAGATACATAGCATCGCATCATATGATATCATACTTGATCATCTTGGATCATCTTGTGCTAAAAGCACCGGAACATCATACACATAGCATACTTGGGATAGAAAGTTCATACATTTTGCATCTTATAGGTTGTGCACAAGTGTCGTATCCGCCTAACGAGCAATCGTGCTAGCGTCTCTCTTGAGTTGTGCAACACGAGCGTCTTCCGTGGACTCCACATTTTATGCTCATTCCTTGGTTGCACGACCCCTTTTATCTATCCGTGTGTGTGTTTCCGTGTGCCACATATTGCTATTGGTCTACTTGTTTCACTTGCAAATTTGTGAATCTCTTTCAACATTATTGACTCTTTCTAACATTTTGCATCAAATTTTTGTGCCACTATCCTCACCGAGCTACTCCATAAGCTTTACTTGATAGGTGTGAGTGAACAAGTCCGGTATCAATTCCACTATTCTTTCATTTCACATTGAGTGAAATGGGATACATCCTCAACAATCGGAAAAGGTAACTTGATATTGTTTATCTCATCTCCTACTCACCTTTTCTCGAGTCTTGTGATGGATAGGAAAAGCATTTCATCTACTTCGGTCTCCAACAACAACGACAAGTTCGATGCCATGACGAACAACTTGTGCGCCAACATGAATGCTCAAATGGAGGAGCTCAAAGCCCTCATCAAGAACCACAAGAGGTCTCCCTCATCTTCGAGAAGACGCTCTAGTGCACATCCTTCCGAGCTGCCATCTTCGGTGAGATCACATCGGCATCGACACCATCAATGACAAGAACGTGAAGGTCAAGAGCTCATCACCAACAACCACTCAACGACTTCACCATACACCTTGGCATCTTCGCCAAGCGACTTCAAGGCATCTTCGCCTTTGGATATGCGGCATCTTCGCCCACAAGCACCTCAAGCTTATGATCAAGAGAAGCTCCCCAAGCTCAAGTCCGCGACTTCCACGAGCTACTACGACCTCGACAACGACCACGAGATTCCTTTCTATGGGACTCAAGAACCCGAGGAGTACCTCGAGTGGGAACACTTAATGGACGACTACCTCATGCTACTTCAAGTTCCTCCCCAAGATCAAGTGAAGTGCGCCACAAGAAACTTCCACGACTTCGCATCGACATGGTGGTTTCACACACCTTCGGAGGAGTATGACATGAGTTGGCCCAAGACGAAGAAAGCTTTGCGGCGAGAGTTCGTGCCTCCCACTTACACGGAACAACTTCTACGCCAATTGGAGAACACCATACAAGGATCCAAGTCCATCGACAAGTACTTCAAGGAGATGAAGATGGCCTTGCGACGAGCCAGCGTTGACGAGCCCATTTCGATGAAGTTCCACTTCATGATGGGATTGAACAACGACATCTCCACGACTATCTTCCTCGAGAACTACAAGTCCCTCGATGACAACTACATTGGTGCTCTCAAGGCGGAACAAGAACTAATGAAGGCCAGGGCTTCTCCACCGCAAGAAAACTTCTCGAAGACCAAGCTCCAAGACGGCGAGCATGAGGGTAGTACCACCATGATGTCCAAGCCCAACGAGCTCCAAGACGACGCTCCCAAGTTCGAATCCACCGCCATCCCTCTTTGTGGCATTGATAATGCCGAGTCTACTTTGACTCTTTTTCAAGACGGTGCGGCGACGACTACGACTACGGAGCTATTCGAGGACCAAGCTTCGGAGGCGAACGACATTGTGACGAGCAAGGATGATGCTTCCATCTTTGGAGGCGAGAGTGATGATATGCCATCTTCGGCCTTCATCCACGGAGACGATTACGAGATGGTTGAGCATGGGAATTTCCCTTCGACCACGGCGACGTATGATGACTTGAGTGACTTGTGCCACCATATTGAGAGTGAGAGTGAGTTCACCACTAGCCCCATATATGATGAGCTGCCCCAATATCCATGTGAGGAGAGCCACAACCCCCACCACTTGAGTGAGATGAGTGACTCCATCATATGTGAGCTTGAGTGCACCTACCTTGAGGGAGTGAGTAACCCACCACATAGAGAGAGTGAGATAGTTGATACGGCATGTGAGGCCAATTTCAACACTAACAACTTAACCTCTACCTCTATTGTGCCTTCTCATTTGGTGCTAGGTCCCACATATGATGATGCGCCGATTCTCTACGACTCCGTCCTTCCATTGGACAAGACGATGGCCATGGTGGAATATTATGCACCCCCCACATGGTTCCATCAAGATGAAGATGATGACCACCATTTGGTCTTTCCAACCTCACCTACACCACATGAGTGGAATGAGAAAGGTAACAAAGGTGAAGGTGATGATCTCTCCACTAGTGGACATTCTCGACATCGATTGCTTGCATGATGTTGATCAACCTATTGCCATGCTTCATTCTAGTATGATTTCCCCATGCGATGACTTACCCATTTATGATGAGTTTGATGATTGCCATGTGGAGTCTATTAGTTGTGATGCCATGTTGCATTGGATTTCTTGTGATAATTCTATTGGTCACATCATGTTTGACATCCCACTTGACTTGTCATATGCTATGCATGAGATCAACAATATGTCATATTTGCAATCTCATCGTAGTAACTATGCATATGCCATTAAAATAAACCCAATTTGCACATATGGCATAGATGACAAGCCCATGGTTATTGGCATTTCTTTTTCTTGTGATGATATTGACATGCTTCCTTTGCATCATATCCATCATATGCCATGCCATGATTACCTAGCTTCCGACATGCATTGTTTTGGATGTTGTTACACTTCTCCAAATTATGCTTTCCGATATTGCTTATGAGGAGACCCCCATAGTTTCCTCATACTTTTTAGGAGATTTTGACCCATCCCATCCATTGCATAATCCCCATGCTTGTGTGCACAATATGCTCCCCATGAATGAACATGCTATAGATGTGCCATATAATTGTATGCTCAATTTGCATCCACATCATGCTATACACAATAACTATTCATTCATGATGGATGACATGTTCTTATATCATGCATCAAATTTCTTTGAGCGATGCTTATCTTGTGCTAACTCATACGTGCACATACACATCATGATGGATGATGTGTACATTTACCACGCACACAATTTCTTCGGTTTGTGTCTCTTTTGTGTAGGTCCCCATACTTACTCGTCAACCTCGCAAGAGCATGAGTTGACGAAACGAGCTCTAGAGAGCACCGATGACTTGGGATTCCGTGGATTATCCTTCCCACCGCTCCCTTCGCGCAAAGACTTCGCGCATTTCTTCTACATGGCCCTCACATGGTTATGGCTAATTGTTCGTTATGTATCATTTGCCCATATTGCCATGTTCACATTGCATGATATGTCAATCCCTTTGCCTTTGCCATGCATTTGTGACCCATGCTTTGCATTACACATGATGATTGATTCTCATACTTCTATGTGTATTTGCAAGCTCGGTGGAGATATCACTTGTTATTGCCATGATTCCTTTGCACACCATGCCTATTATGATGCTTTGACCTTGATTTGTGATCGTGCTTGCGATATGTCATGTGCATTGCCTATATCTACTATTTGCTCACATGACATGATTGCCATGCCTTCTCCTAGGGTGTTGCATCTTCGCTCCACTAGTTTGCACAACTTGATCACCATGCTTGCTTATGTTGCATCATCGATGATTCATACTTGCTCCTTTCATGCGGTTGATGACAACCATTGCCATGCTTTGCACATGATTGATATTGCTTGTTTTAGTCTTGCCAATGAGATTGCCCTCATAGCATTCTCTCATTTATTTGGAGATTATGACATCATTCTTGTGAAGCATGCTTGTCTTACCTCTTTGCACCATATGCCTAGTGCCATGAATATAGCCATTGTTGCATCATCTTATTCATGCACTTTTGCTCCTAATGGTTATGTGCAAGAGAAGAGAACCATCATGATGGATGATGTGTTTATCTACCATGCGCATACATTCTTTGTTTTGTTGTGTGCATGTGTAGGATACTTGGACTTCGTGTCGACTTTCACTTCACGTGAGTTGACCATTCGAGCTCTTGAGAGCGAACCACCTTCTACCACGACGCTTCTACATCGCACTTGCTTGTGCTTCGGCATTGTTGAAGATGCACAAGGACACATTTTCAAGGTGATATCCTTCTCTTTCGAGAACCCAAAAACCATGAGCATGACAATTGTGGATCATACTACATGTGTTGCTTGCACCATGAGACTTATTTGTCATCTTGGACCCCTTGATCGCGCACATGTTAGTGATATTGCTTTCTTTAACGATAGCCACATTGCCATGCCTCATGTTATATATGCCTTGTGTGTTGCATCCGACTTGTGGATTACTTGCTCCTATCATATGCTTGGTTGCAACAATATCATCTCTTCACATATGCCATGCCACATTGCTTGTCACATGATTGACTTGTTGGCCTCACACATGATGAACAATTGCTATTTCTATTGTGTTGAGTACCACTCGATTTTCACTACACCCTATGCGCATTATGCTTGGATTGTCTTGCACTTGACCCTTGTGTTTAGACACTTCATTTTCTTTGGTGTTGTGAATGATTCTTATGCCTACCATAGACCTTTCATGGAGCGCTTTATGCATGCTTACTATGGCCATGAGGTAGATGCTTATTCTCTTGTCACACATATGTGCATCTCTACCTCACATTTACATGCTTGTTTCCATGATGACCTTGATTGTGCTCAATTGATGTGCTTAAATGCCATGCCAGAACCCCTTGTCACACCCTATGCTATGCTTGATGACAACACTTGTTGGGTGAATCCCCTCTTGAATGCTTGGTTTTGCACTAACGCTAACCACATTTGTTTTTCCAAGTGTTTGTTGTCCTTGCTCCTTTTGAAGGAATCACTAGACGGTGCGACATTGGAGAGTGCCCATTTCGAGCTTCAAGATGATGAGTGCTTGGTGATCGACCGCTTCGACATGGCGACGCCATCTCTTTCCCATGGTGATTTGGCTTTCGATCAGAGGTCGGATCTTTTCCAAGGGGGAGGGGATGATGCGGAGCATCCTAAGGACATCACCATGTCAAGAGTCCGTTTGGCAAGTGACACGTGCGACCTCTACTTCTCATACATAAAGGTGAATCATCTCCTTTACATGTGTTCACTTGACCCCTTCGAGGACGGTATACTACTTGACACTCCACTCGTGTGCATGCATAGGTATTGTCGGAGCTTCACGGACGACGATGAGGAGTGCAAGCGCCGAGGAACACCTACACCATCCGCGAGGGAAGCTTGGAAGAGAAGACGGAAGAAGACGGAGCTGCTGATACTACAGCGACCGGACATCCGGCGCTTCAGCAACGGCCGGACATCCGGCACTCCTCCCGGAAATCCGGACCCTCCTATCCAGAGAGCATCAGGGCCGAGCCCCTTCAGCCCGGACATCCGGCCGTGACCCCGGACATCCGGCTCGCCCCGAAGCCCCGGACATCCGGCCGCCAGCCCGGACATCCGGCCTTGCCTGCGTGCATGTATCCGGGCCGATGCCCATGTACCCGTTTCGCCCCTCACTTACCCCTTCATGACCCTAGACTATATATACTCCTCCACCTCCACCATTTTAGGGTTAGCATTGATTTAGCTCATACGTGAGATAGAGCTTTGCTCATCCATCCCGGATCTACTCCACGAGAGAGACCGCGGCCCCTCTACGGAGAAGATCCACCTTGGATTCAAGACCCCTAACGGGAAGATCCTTCACGGATTCAAGGCCTCCTCTTGGAGATGAACTCTACCCATGTATCTTTCCCTTTGTTGTTCATGTATCTTGTGATCTTGTGTGTTTGATTGTCTAGTGGATGTGTGATTGGACTTGTTCTTGAGTGTTTCCCTCGTGATTCCCCTTTGTGTTCTTCGTGTTCACCGTGGGATCCCCTCCATTTCGTGAAAGATCGGCCACATAGGGTTCCACCCTACATCAGTAGCTTTATGGCAACTCCAAAAGCTTTTGTAAAAATCTTCTCATAAAAGTCGTTTTACGGGGTGACAACATAATTTAGGTAAAGCTTTCTAACATCTACTTTCGTGTCTTTCCATATAATTTTGACGAGTGGATAACCACCTGAAATTTCATGAACGTCGCCACCTGAACGCCGGGATGCCTCCGCCGTGCCGCAGCGCCACCGCCGCCACGTTGCCGCCTCACCACTCTGGCCGCCATGGACACATGGTGTCGCTGCCTTGCAGGTCCCAACGCTTAATGAAAAATAGGAAGAAAAAAACAGGAAGAAGTGAGGTGTTTTTAAAGGGTCCTGTAAAATTTTGTGGGTTTACGGAGCTGTTGGAGGCCATTTTCTTTGCGCTCCAACTCCCTGTAAATAGATGTTTTTTTTAGGGATACGGGTGCTTTTACTCCATCCCGGTCGGCCAGTTGGGGGGCAAGCCAAATCCAAACTCAGAACTCAAAGTGCCTCGCCTTGAACCCTAGGAAACCTCGCGGGTGCGGTTGGCTACTGTGCTGGCGATTCAGCGAGAGCGCTGCTCTTCCTCGCCGGTGAGAACACATTTTCTTATTGCATTTTATTGTATAAGCATAAGCATACATGGGTACCATCCCAGATCTGGTTCTTGCTCTCATTTCACCCGCGTTTGTTGTTCTCTGCGTGCTCAATCTTCTTGGATGAGACCAAGATATCTCTCTTTGTAGATACACACGTTTTCCCTTTGGAATCCATATAATAGTTTTGCAGGTTCACTGAAAATGTATGCACGCCTGCTTGCCAAACCGCTTAGGGTGTGTGTGTCAGACTGTCAGTGCCCAGATTAGCCCTGCCCAAAAGTAAATAAAAAATGGTTTCCCATTATACTGATAACCTATGATTGACCAGACCAAACCCATCCTATGGTGATGGTGGTCCTTTAGACCAAGCATTACTGCATTAGTGACGGTCTCCTTTTACATTTACATTTCTCAAATTTTTAGGTACTAGTGTTACAGGAAGTGTCATGTTCTGGATCTGTGTCCATAGCTGACTAGGGATATGCTCAATGCCAAGCAAGATTTCTTGTTTGTCAATAAATATATTGATGCCCTATTGTGGAACGCATTTTTCGGTTGGTCGATTACCCAGGGTGGCGGCAATCGTTCTGCTCCACGACCCCCACTAACCAATACTTGCAATACTTAGTGTGAAGAGTCCACTAAATAAATAAAACCTTCATACTATTGATGTAGCATGGACACTCTTGAGATAATTGAACTTCTCTGCTGGGGCCTCATTACTTGATGTATTAATCGTGGAATGTGTATACTATATATATGGCAGGTTTTCTAGCCTTTGTGGTTAAGGAATCTGAGGTAGGGTTGCTATGAAGTCAGGTGATAAGAAGGCTATGAGAAGTGACAGTGATCAGATCATACACCTTGATTACAGAGACTTTGGGCGTTGGAAGGTCGAAAAATTTGCTCGTTATGTTGACGACCTATTGCTCGCCCGTCGTAATGTTGACTTGCACACATTCCGTCTGCATTGGGATCCTCATGTTCCCCTGAACTGCAATGATGTCAGAAAGTGGATTCGCTATGCTGTGAATCATAAAGTTAAAGTGCTTGATGTGGAGCTTCGCATGTATGATAAGACTAATTTACCTCCTGGCATTTTCACCTGCCGCTCACTTCAGGAGCTAAATTTGCAGTGGGGTGGAGCTCCTTTTCGAGATTACGAGCATAAGGGACTAGTGCTGCCTGACATAATCAAGCTCCATTCTCTTAAAAAACTGACTCTACGCGATGTGGAAGTGCATGAGCTTCCTCTGGAGAGTTTCTTCTCCCGGAGCCCTGGCCTAGAAGACCTGCATCTGATAGACTCTGCAGTGTGTCTTGGGCACATAAAATCAAAAGCGCTAAAAAGGCTAACCATTGATGGTTCCATGTATGGACCGGATAGAATGACAATTTCTGCTCCTCATCTCATTAGCTTTGAGTGCACCGGGTTTCCACTGGAAGATATTTCATGGGGAAACCAGCCATCGCTAGAGAGCGCACACATAGATACTTGTGGGCGTACATTTGGTGCTGAATCCAGGTTTACAGGAGTTCTTGTGCATGCCAAAGAACTTGCACTATTTGGTCGTGACATAAAGGTATGCTTATCAGAAGACAGGCCTGTTGTTCTTTTTGGTATTTTTTTACTTTGTTTTCTTGCGAAAATACGAGTTCTCTTTTGTCATAAATTCTATATGGAAAAGGGATTAATAAAATTATATGTTCTCTGCTCTGTATCTAGAGCAGTGGTGCATAGTTGCTGTTGCTTGTAGTTGATAGTAGCACGTCAGCACGTGTATTGCCATATTTCCAGAAAGCAAAATGGAAGTCAATAAAGTGGTTTTACTTAAAAGTTAAACACTTCTGCTGCAACTAAAAGGCAAATATAATGTGATTGACTAATTTGCCAGTGTACATTTTTTCATGCTTTGCTTAATTTACCTCCTGTAAGTTGTCAATATATATTGGTTATTTTACTTTTTCGCTGATGATGTTCTGAAGATATTAAGATCCATATAGGGAAATGCCTGCAAGACAAACTCGTGTATCACATGTATTGCTTAATTTTCCTACCCTGATGGATTGAATATTGGTGCCCTTACATTTTCAAAGTGCAGCAACGGCTTTTACCCTATTTTCAAGGCCCATTTGTCGATTTGAGAGCAGTAGCTTTTAGTTTTCTTTCTTAAAGGCTCTTCATGTGTTATGTTTGTTGAGATCGGTCCTGATTGAATATTTGTTGCCTTTACATTTCCTGTGTGCACTCATGTATTTACTGAGTTGTATTTGAAATCAGAAGTTCTCTGTTTCCTTTCTAGGAGATTCTTCACAAGTTATGCTTGTTGAAGTTTAATTCTAGCGTGGTAGGCTTAATGTTGTGTGTGTACCTTTTTAAAATTCTTGCTGCTGAAATGGATGTGAATGTGCAAACCAATATATAGGAGACCATGAGTTCATCATATTGATCCATTAATGCTGAACTAATTCTGATAATTCATGTTGGTCCAAGTTCTAACAAACAATTGTTGGCTTCGAATTAATATTTGTCTATACTGATCTGTTTCGTGATTTACTTTTCTTGTATCAGTCGTTTACACTAGAACAGAGCAAACTTTCAATTTTAGTAAAAGTGCATCAGATGTGAAGGAAACATTCAGAATATGAAAGCTAAGATATCAAACGTTATTCTGTTTGATATGGATATTTTAAGCACTTACTGACTTGCTGTGCGTAAGCAAATGACAGAAAAAACATGAACTTGAGAGATTCTGTTTGATAAGTTCGAGGTGCAGCTGTTGTAGAAACATTGAGCATATTTGTTTGTTTTCATAGTGAGACATTTTGTCTGTTGGCTTCTTATAGCTTTCAACATTAGTTGTCAACTGTGGTGCGAAAGTCTTGTAGTGGTATTGCTACATTTTCATGATGTCTTGTGTGGCAATGGTCATTTGCTCTTTGCTCATTTTTGTTCAATTATTATACATTATCATGCTTGTTTCTGCTTCGGCATAGTTATAACTCGCTTGCCTACTCACTTAATGCAAGGTTATGTTGGAAAATGAGCTGCCTACATGTTCAGTGTTTGAGAACCTTGTAACTCTTGAAATTGGCAAATGGCACTTGACCAAAGACTTCTACGTTTTGCTTCGCTTCCTCCAGCTTTCACCAAGACTAGAAGAGCTCACTCTGATGCATAGACAGGTATGCTGCATGTAATATTGTTGAATTGAAATATTTCGAAAAGGTTCGCTAACATGTAGGACCCTTTTTTTTCTCTCTCTTCCTGTTTGTCTCTAGCTTGACGAAGCAGCAGAAACAGAAGGCATGCCTACTGATGGAATGACCTTCCAGTGTCCATTTCTTAAAAGTGTAATCATACAGTATTCAGAGGGTGACGATGGAATTGACAAGCTGGTGGATGTTCTGGTAGCGAATGGTGTCAGCTCGGACAAGATAAGTGTTACTTCCTACGAAGATATCAAAAAGAGGGCCTTCGCTGAGAATGCACGCGCCGAAGAGGAGCGTCCAAAGCAGAAGAGGGCGAAGAAAAATCCAGACTGGGAAGATGATGACTCTGATGAACAGAGTAACCCTGATGATCCTAGCGGTGACGAGTATGATCCTGATGACTTTTGAGGAGCGTGGCTTTGGCAGTGATGAATCTGACCATGATGATATCTAGAGCTCTGTAGGGTTAAGGTTTACCCAACCATTAGTTTCCCTTCTGTTCTGCATGAGACCTTCATTTGGATCCTTCCCTTTATTATTATGTCCTGAAACTTGGTGAATGCTGGATTATGGAGCAGCAAATGTTATCTATATATATGCTGTAAGCATTTGCACTGCTTGAGCATTGCTGTGTAGCGTCTTGGCTCCGCGTTTGATTTTCGTGCCTGCTGTTTTGCCGGGATCATCTGGAACAGAGGCGTTTGCAATTGCTCTGCTGGTAGCTGTGTGACTACTGATGGTTCTTCGATGTGGGCTGGAAATAGATGCGTGGATGTCCTGTGATTTGGGCTGTTACTAGTACTGCTAGATGATATGCAGTTGTATTAAAGATGGGTGTATCTACAACAAATACATTTTCTGCAACTCTCATCAGAAGGTCGATAATCATGCCATCGCAGATAAAAATAAATGTATGGACCAATAGTATAGTCGCTTAGTCAGTGACAACACAAGATCATGAAAGCATCTACTTAAGTAAAGCTGGTGGCACTTGTAGTTTGCCAGTTCATCACAAAGAGGCTCTAAATAGTTGACTTGATTCATGCCTTGCAAACCATTCACTGCTAGACCCGGGAATTTAGTTCAGTTTGCAATGAGCGCGTATTGCATCTTTTGGCAATATTGCATGTAAATAAAATTGTCCCTGAAAAAATGTAAATACAATCGTAAATGACTGACGAAGGCTGACATAACAGTAGAATCTCTCTTTTTTTTCGGAGAGAAAGCCATCTTTATTGATTCTCAAATATTACATCATGTACCAGATTACATAAACAATAAAGTCCGGCCGGGTGATCTCCAGTCGAGATACAAGCCTGGGATAGATCCCTCACATTGGACATTGGCAGCTAACAATCAGGCAGGTAGCAGGCTACACTACAGTATTACTGCCTCTAGAACAAAAAATGTAGCTATATATGAAGGTCACTTCCATGCTGTCTGAATTGACGATCAGCGGCTCTAACTCTCGGCGCTGGCGGGCATGCTCCTGACGTCGTCCATGGCGACGCGCACGGTTCGGAGGGGGTCGTCACGGGGGAAGTTGCCGTTGTACATCACATCGACGAAGCCGTCGTCTGCTGCTGCGTCGGAGACGACGCGGGCGGCGAGCCAGAGCACGAGGCAGTGCCCCGTCGGCAGCATCCCGGCGCGCGTGCGCACCTTCACCGTCATACCTTTCTTCACCCAGGTTGACGTGGACTTGTTAGGAACTCCCGAGACTCTTTTGATGACAGCGGAAACTTTCATCTTGGACGCGGTCGGGATGAGCGCGGATCGGCGAGGCGGGGCGGTGCACTTCTTCGCAATCTGCCCCAGCGGCACAGAGACATAGGCGTCGATTTCCTTGGCGGCGGCGGCAAGCTGCTTCTTGGAGGCCACCGCGGCCGGAGCGTGCTGCAGGATCGACGTCGCGGGTCCGACCCGCGGGCGTGGCATCGGCGTGGTCATGGCCGGTGGATTCTTGGTCGCCGGTCCGGCTGGCTCGTCCGCGGACGGCTTCTTCTCGATCGACGCGGCAGTAGATGACTTCTTCGCGATCCCTCCTTTGGGCGTGGCGGCGAGCTTCCTGCGCCGGTGGAGCTCCCGGCGGATCGTGCAGCGCTCCGAGGAAGAGCGCCTGGCCATGAGAGCCGGCATGGCTTGGTCTTTGCCTCTTTGGCGGTGGTTGCGGCTGTGGAGGAGGAGGAGGCGAGAAGATTTACGATGAAAAGAGGAGATGGGCTGTGCTATATATCAAGCTAGCACGAGGCGGTGGCCTCGCCTTGTTGGCGTCGGAGCTGACCGGAAGCGGGGAAGGCTGGTTACTACCGGATTGATATTCGGATTGCACGTAGATTGCTTATCAAGGCGCCGATTGACTACCGGAAACCGGATCGGACGCCCTGATCAGCTCAATGGCCCCATGAGCTCGATCGTGCCGCCCGTATGATGGCAATGTACATGGACGCCACCCTCCTCGCCTCGCCGCGCTGTCGCCCTCGCCATCGTGTCTCCTCCGTGGGTGCGGCCACCGGCGCCTCACTCCCCGACACGGCTCCTATACCAGCAAGGCAGCAACGGTGACACCAGCTCCTCCACGCACTTTCTCCGCCATAGTCACATGAAGTCTGCCATCACGTTTTGTTCATCCACATCACCCAAATGCTGCCATGACGCTTAAATGCAATAAAACCACCACATTTGTGCCATCACTCGCAAACAAGATATTTTTACAGAGATTTTGCAGGAAACACCGCACACAGTGCCTAACTATTCACAAAGTTTCTTTGTAGCTCGTCCTATACGATGCTCATATCTGTGTCGTTGGCCACCATATGGAGATATGTGCTAGTGCCAGCATCAGCAATAGCCACAGAGTGATTAGTCTGAAAAAGGCAGGGCTACGTGAATAGTGGTAGTGGCGAGATTCCTTTGTAGCTT
Organism: Secale cereale; assembly: GCA_902687465.1. NCBI lineage: Eukaryota > Viridiplantae > Streptophyta > Magnoliopsida > Poales > Poaceae > Secale > Secale cereale. The sequence continues at coordinate 768,487,226 of LR738711.1, read as the reverse complement.
GCGTGCCCAGCAGCGCTGTCTGTTGGAAATATGAGCAATTTACCAAATGATTTTATTAACAGAAATACTAGATAAAACATAACTATTAAAGAAGAGATCAAACAAATCATGCAATCTGACAGAGAGAAGATAAATAGTATCTGCATATATGAACTAAAACCAAACATATTTAAAGCAGACACTAGAGCCAGAAACTGAAGCAGAATCTCAAACAGAAAGGGTATGGCAACGTACTAAGCAACAACAGATGCACCGGTCTTGGGGTCGATATCCTCGCTAGCCATGTCGTCGAAGAGGTTGTCGACGTCGGGGAAGTAGTTGTCGGAGTCCGGGGCGTCGGTGACGAAGAAGTCAGTAGTTGCGCAGAGCGCTCCTCAAAAATATTATCAACCTTCTCCCGTACATGACTCAAAGTGGTGCGGTTTAGGAGGCCTACTGCCCCAACCCGCGGTGCACGCTGCAAGCAGGGATGAGGAAAATCGTAGCGGCGGCGCAGTGCTTGGGAACTTTGTGGCGAGATGGAGAGGATCTTCTGGTGTGTCTCTCTGGAGAGGAGCGACCTCCCTTTTATAGGCACATGAGAAGAAGGCGAGAGGTTGCGCCACAAGCAGCAACCAAAGGGTGCATCGTTCGTATTCAATGTCCACTACGGCAAAAACTTCTAGTTCCCGTGTGACCTTTCGTATACCCTCGTGCATGGCAAAAATTTAGACATCTCACGTTCCCGCAACCCGCGGCGCGTCGTGACAAGGCGTGGTGAGGCAGGCAGCGGAGGAGGAGCGCGCGTGGATGTCCCTCTTATTCTCATGCTCATACAAGTGGGGAAAGAACCTCCCTTATAAGGAGGTCCAACTCTCTCTAAACTAGCAATGTGAGACTAAACTTTAGTAGTGCCCCTTGCCTTGCACGAATGGGCTAAGTGGGCCTCTAGGATTTATTAGGAATTTCTGAAATTGCTATTGAGCTGGCGCAAAATAGACAAAATTCCAGCAATCCCCCATCAGATCCCAGAGGCACACAACAATTTGACTTTGCTTCCAAAACATTGTTTTATATACCGGTACTGTAGTGGAGACTGTTAAGTTGAACTTCCACCTAGAACTCTATGTTACACTAGTAAGCAACTTGAACAGTGGACTGAGCCTAGAACTGCAAGTTTGCTATGAATCTAGTTTCACACAAAGCCTTGACCAATACTGGGCTACCGTGGGTCTTCACCGCCGGTGGAGCTTATGCGTCATACTCCGAGACCTTTCATGAGTTTACTAGAGAGAACCCTACTCTCATAGATTGCGATGTCTAACAATCAGACTCATATAGGTGTACTCTTCAAAAGATGTTCTGCAGGACAACATCTCTGCTTACAGCCACTTAGAACACATTAAGATATACATCAACCTGCCATGCAGATTTAGGAGAGTATTGCATCTTCATGGAGTTGTATTATTAATAGTAAGGATACTCTCCTCTCAGTTGACCAACAGCTTGTCTTCCACACCTAATTCACGGGATCTCCGATCACATAGAATAGGTTACCACTGTGAACAACTCAAATTGTTGGTCTCATACCCATCTCCCTCGATGCATTATCTATCACATTACGTGATAGACCCTTAGTAAAAGGATCAACCAGATTTTTACACGTTTGGATATAATCCAATGCAATAACTCCGGAGTTTCTTATTTTTCTGACTGACTTCAACCTTCTTTGAACGTGTCTTGATGACTTCATGTTATCCTTTGAGCTTCTCATTTTCATGATCACAGTTTGATTGTCGCAGTTCATAAGGATATCCGGTACAGGTTTCTCAGCAACCGGCAAGTCATTCAAAAGCTGACGAAGCCAATCCACTTCGACTGTAGCTGTATCTAGTGATGTGAGCTCTGTTTCCATTGTTGACCTCGTTAAGATGGTCTGCTTGCAAGACTTCCAAGAAACAACGACACCTCTATGAGTGAATACATATCCGCTCGTGGCCTTTATCTCATCAGCATCTGAGATCCAGTTTGAGTCAGTATACTCGTCAAGCACCTTTGGGTGTCCAGTATAGTGCATTCCATAATTTGCAGTGCCTTTCAAATAATGCAAAACTCTCTCTAGAGCTTTCCAATGCACATCTTCTGGTTTTGAGACAAACCGACTCAGTTTGCTAACAGCTAAAGAGATGTCAGGTCTTGTAGCACTGGCTAAGTACATAAGTGAGCCAATAATCTGAGAATATTTCAATTGATCTCTAGCAGTTCTTCGATTCTTTCGAAGTAGCACGCTTGCATCAGATGGTGTTGGAGAGGGCTTGCAGTCACTATAGCCAAAGCGACTCAAGATATTTTCCACATAGTGAGATTGAAGCAACGTAATCCCACCATCATCGTCTCTCAACAACTTAATGTTCAGAATGAGATTAGCCACTCCTAAATCCTTTATCTCAAAACAATGAGATAGGACAGCCTTGACCTCCTTAATAACATTCAGATTTGCAGCAATTACCCTTCCCGGTGAGGTATCAAGTAATCTTGAACAGGATAGAGTTGCAGCAATTACCCTTTCGGTCAGGACACGGAAGAACGCTCCAAGGAAGCCCACACACTAGCCTAAAGGTGTATATGAAGTAACCGAGATCGATTTAAAGTCTTGGGATCCAACTAAACCAGATAAAGCACGCATGAGGTTCGGGAGTGTGTGTGGATTTGTTTGCAGGGCAAGGCTCAACATTAATCTACCAGGATTTCGAAAGGCTGACACAGAAACATGGCGAAGGATAGTCTGGGAGATCATGGATCACTTCAATGTTCCAGAGCAGTGGAGAATGTTGGTGGAACACGCTGCACTGAAGAAGGCTAGGGATGCTTGGAGAAACTGGAAGCACGTGTTGTACAAGAAGTACTTGAGTGAAGGCAAGGACCCAATCCCCGCATACCCCAAAATTACAAAGGCAGACTGGGCAGAATTCAAAAGGGCCAGGGCACCTGAAGAGTTTGCTGAGAAGAGTGCCAAGCAATCAAAACTTCAGAAGAAGAACACACACCCCCACCGTATGGGTGTGGTAGGATACTACGGCATGAAACCTATATGGGACCAGGAGGACAAAGAAGCAGTAGGGCGGGTGGGAAACTGGCCTTTAGTGAAATCAGGGGCGAACGCGCCAGAGACTACTTGCGGGCACGTGCAAGGAGGCGTGATGACGGAACTTATTACTTTGAAAACTCACGTGACGAAGAACTGTATCAAGTGATGTTAAAGGCTTCCAAGATCCCTGGAAGGTTCTGCAGGAACTCATGGCCATGTGACATTATGTCCGATGCTCTAGAAATAAAAGAGCCTCCTGGCCGTGCAAGAGGTATAGGTGTTAATGTACCGCACAAGAGGACTTTCACACTCAGCAAAGAAGAGAGGCTCGGCATGAAAAAAAAATGAGGAGTGGAATGAAGCAGAATGAATTGAATGAAAGATTGAGGAAGGACATGTATCCGGCTGTTCAAAAGGATATTGAGGAGTCAATGATGATGTAGAAGACTCTAACACTGACAGATAGCCGACAGATGGGAGGGGAGGCGGGCATGGAGGATGCTGCTTATTGCGCGACAACATCGCACAAGAGTAGATGTGCATCAGCTGACCCCAGCGAGACGGAGATTGCAGCTGCTCATGATGATGCTATATCTGATCTATTTAGGATGAAAGACAGACTGAAGGGCGTGCTTACACATTATAACGGTACATTAAAATGTGCAAAGCCTGGGTTTGCCCACCCTTCTTGGAAGAGGGCCTCTTGTTGGACAATGTGCCATTGAAGCCGGGCTGTGTGAAGTGCTACGTGACTGAAGTAAAGCCTGGATTCAATGAATTTTCCCTGAAGAATGTCCTAGGAGACTTTGATGAGCAAAGGACCTTGGGAGAAACATTATTACATCACATCCAGTGGCCATGAAAGGAAATAGAGTTCATAGATGAGATCCTTGAAGCCCCGCCAAGAGCAACCAATGTCGCCCCTCAACCGGTGACACTCTCCTTGTCACAACAGGTCTTGCGTGCTTCCCCCAAAGAACCTAATACTCGTAATCCGCTGATGCATCAACCTGTGATCAGCTGGACCGACTTTGTGCCGTACGGGCCATGTCATCCTCCACCACAGAGCAGCCAGTGGAAAGGCCTGCAACTGCTGAAGACGCACCACCGGTTCAGATGTCGGCCGCTGAAGCAGCGGGGGGAGACCCAACTGCAGCACATGCTCAGCAGACCAACCTAGTGAAACGGACTGCTAAGCAGTCTGATGCTTCGGAACCGCCTACTAAGCAGTCTGTAGGTACAGAACCAATGCGTCAGCACTTCCTGCTCAGTGCTACCTCTTGAGCTTGCGTTGTATTCCCTCGAAGAGGAAAGGGAGATGCAACACAATAGCATAAGTATTTCCCTCAGTTTTTTAGAATCAAGGTATCAATCCAGTAGGAGACCACGCGTGAGTCCCTCGCACCTGCACAAACAAATAAGAACTTCGCAGCCAACGCGATAAGGGGTTGTCAATCCCTTTACGGTCACTTACGAAAGTGAGATCTGATAGAGATGATAGTTTATATTTTTGGTATTTTTAGTTTATAAGAACAGAAAATAAAAGTAAGAAAAGTAAAGTAGGCGTAGATTGATATGTTGAGAATAGACCCGGGGGCCATAGTTTTCTCTAGTGGCTTCTCTCATGATAGCGATATTCTACGGCGGGTAAACAAATTACTGTCGAGCAATTGATAGAAAAGCGAATAATTATGAGACTATCTAGGCATGATCATTGTATATAGGCATCACGCCCGAGACAAGTAGACCGACTCCTGCCTGCATCTACTACTATTACTCCACACTTCGACCGCTATCCAGCATGCATCTAGTGTATTGAGTTCATAAGAACAGAGTAACGCCTTAAGCAAGATGACATGATGTAGAGGGATAAACTCAAGCAATATGATATAAACCCCAACTTTTTATCCTCGATGGCAACAATACAATACGTGCCTTGCTGCCCCTACTGTCACTGGAAAAGGACACCGCAAGATTGAACCCAAAGCCAAGCACTTCTTCCATTGCAAGAACTATAGATCTAGTAGGCCAAACCAAACCAATAATTCAAAGAGACTTGCAAGGATATTATGAGCACACATAAAAAGTTCAAAGAAGAACCAAATATCTTTCATAGATAACCTTGATCATAAACTCACAATTCATCGGATCTCGACAAACACACCGCAAAAAGAGATTACATCGAATAGATCTCCTCGAAGACCGAGGAGAACTTTGTATTGAGATCCAAAGAGAGAGAAGAAGCCATCCAAATACTAGCTATGGACCCGAAGGTCTATGGTGAACTACTCACGACTCATGGTGAGGCCGATGATGATGATGATGAAGGCCTCCGTGATGGATCCCCCTTCGGTGGAGCCCCGGAACAGGCTCCAAGATGGGATCTCCACGGGAACAGAAGGTACGGTGGTGGAATTAGGGTTTTCTCTCTGTTCACGGAGTTTCTGGGGTACGTAGACTTATATAGGAAGGAGGGCACCGGGGGACGCTCGAGGGGGCCACGAGGCAGGGGGGCACGCCCTGGGAAGGGGGCGCGCCCCCCACCCTCGTGGGCCAGCCCTCCATCCCCTGACGTGGTTCTCAAGCTCCGCGTGCGTGATTTTCTCCAAAAATATCTCTCGCGAAGGTTTCATTCCATTTGGACTCCGTTTGATATTCTTTTTCTGCAAAACCCTGAAACAGGCAAAAAACAGCAATCTGGACTGGGCCTTTGGGTTAGTAGGTTAGTCCCAAAAATGATATAAAAGTGAATGATAAAGCCCATTAAACATCCAAGACTTCATAAATAATAGCATGGAACAATAAAAAATTATAGATATGTTGGAGACGTATCAAGCATCCCCAAGCTTAATTCCCGCTCGTCCTCGAGTAGGTAAATGATAAAGAAAGAATTTTTGATGTGGAATGCTAACCAATATAGTTTTTCAATGTTATTCTCTTAATTGTGGCATGAATGTTCAGATCTGAAAGATTGAAGATAAAAGTCTATATTGACATAAGAAATAACAATGCTTCAAGCATACTAACAAAGCAATCATGTCTTCTTAAAATACTATGGCTAAAGAAAGTTATCCCTACAAAATCATATAGTCTGGCTATGCTCCCTTATCACACAAAATATTCATATTATGCACAACCCCGATTTCAGCCAAGCATTTGTTTTCATACTCTATCTTTTAAAACATTTCAACTTTCACACAATACATGAGCGTGAGCCATGGATATAGCACTATGGGTGGAATAGAGGTGGTTGTGGAGAAGACAAAAAAGGAGGGAGATAGTCTCACATCGACTAGGCGTATCAACGGGCTATGGAGATGCCCATCAATAGATATCAATGTGAGTGAGTAGGGATTACCATGCAACAGATGCACTAGAGCTAAATATGAATGAAAACTCAACAAAAGAAACTAGTGGGTGTGCATCCAACTTGCTTGCTCACGAAGACCTAGGGCATTTGAGGAAGCCCATCGTTGGAATATACAAGCCAATTTCTATAATGAAAATTCCCACTAGTATATGAAAGTGACTAAACATGAGACTCTCTACAATGAAGAACATGGTGCTACTTTGAAGCACACGTGTGGAAAAAAGATAGTAGCAATTGTCCCTTCTCTCTTTTCTCTCATTTTTTGGAGGGGCTTTCTCTTTTTCTTATTAGCCCCTCTCTCTATATATATTTTTGGGTCATCTCCTTTTTTTGTTGGCCTTTCCTCACATGGGACAATGCTCTAATAATGATGATTATCACACTTTTTATTACAAATCGAAATTACAACTCGATACTACAACAAGTATGACTCTACATGAATGCCTCCGGCGGTGTACCGGGATATGCAATGAATCAAGAGTGACATATATGAAAAATTATGCATGGTGGCTTTGCCATAACTACGATGTCAACTACATGATCATGCATGGCAATATGACAATATGATGCGTGTCATATAAACGGAATGGTGGAAAGTTGCATGGCAATATATCTCGGAATGGCTATGGAAATGCCATGATAGGTAGGTATGGTGGCTATTTTGAGGAATAATATGGTGGCTGTTTGAGGAAGGATATATAGTGGGTTCATGGCACCGGCGAAAGTTGTGCGGTACAAGAGAGGCTAGCAATGGTGGAAGGGTGAGAGTGCGTATAATCCATGGACTCAACATTAGTCATAAGAACTCATATACTTATTGCAAAAATCTACGAGTCATCAAAACAAAGCAATCAACGCATGCTCCTAGGGGGGAGGTTGGTAGGAGTTAACCATCGCGCGCCCCCGACCTCCACACAAAGGTTGGCACTCTATAAATACCTCATGCTCTAACTTCATCACATAGCGGTTCACCATACGTGCATGATACGGGAATCATTAACCTTAACACAAGTATTCCTCAATTTCATAATAACTCCACTATCATGACTCTAATATCACTATCCTCATATCTCAAAACAATTATCAAGCATCCAACATCTCATTCTATTCAATGCACTTGGTGTGAATTTTTTTACTACATTGACATTGAATGTTTATCATGTGAAGACTAGTTTCTTTAGCCTAAACACATTACCATGCTGTTTTAATAGACTCTCAAAAGGATATAAGTGAAGCAGGAGAGTTTAACAATTTCTACAAAATATTACCTCCACCGTGCTCTAAAAGATATAAGTGAAGCACTAGAGCAAAAACTATTCAACTCAAAAGATATAAGTGAAGCACATAGAGTGTTCTAATAATTTCTAGGACACATTTAACTCTCTCAAATAGGTGTGTCCAGCAAGGATGATTGTGGCAAACTAACAAGCAAAGACTCAAATTATACAAGACGCTCCAAGCAAAACACATAACATGTTGCGAATAAAAATATAGCTCCAAGTATAGTTACCAATGGATGAAGACGAAAGAGGGGATGCCTTCCCGGGGCATCCCCAAGCTTAGGCTTTTGATTATCTTGAATTTAATTGGGATGCCATGGGCATCCCCAAGCTTAGGCCTTTGCTACTCCTTGTTCCATAGTCCATCAAAGCAATACTCAAAACTTGAAAACTTCACAACACAAAACTTAGACAAAAATTCTCGTGAGCTCCGTTAGTATAAGAAAGCAAACCACTACTCAAAGGTGCAGCAATGAATTCATTATTTGTTTATATTGGTGTTAAACATACTATATTCCAACTTCTCTATGGTTCATATCCTCCAATACTACTCATAGATGCATCGGAATAAGCAAACAACACACGAAAAACAGAATTTGTCAAAAACAGAACAGTCTGTAGTAATCTGCAAGTTTCGCCTACTTCTGGAACTCCAAAAAATTCAAACTAAATTGGTAAATTTGAGGAATTTGTCTGCCAATAATCTTAAAAAATCATCAAATAAAAATCACGCTCCAGTAAAATCAGAAGACTACTTTAGCGAGCGCTAACGATTCTGTTTTTCACAGCAAGATGATATAAACTTCACACAAGTCTTCCCAAAGGTTCTACTTGGCACAAGCACTAAACAAAACATGAAACCACATCTAATCAGAGGCTAGATGCAATATTTATTCCCTAACAGCAACAAAAACAAAAAAACAAAAAATTGGATTGCCTTCCAACAAGCGCTATCGTTTTACGCCCCTAGCTAGGCACGATACAGGATAAATCTAGGTATTGCCATCTTTGGAAGGCAATCCATAAGTGGCCTCATGATAGATTCATATGATAATTTGATTTTCTTTCTAGGAAAGTGTTCCATGCCTTTCCTTAACGGAAATCGGAATTTAATATTTCCCTCCTTCATATCAATAATTGCACCAACCGTTCTAAGGAAAGGTCTACCAAGAATAATAGGACATGAAGGATTGCAATCTATATCAAGAACAATGAAATCTACGGGCACATAATTCCTATTGGCAATTGGCAACAATAATAACATCATTAATTCTTCCCATAGGTTTCTTAATAGTGGAATCCGCAAGATGCAAATTTAAAGAACAATCATCAAGCTCATGGAACCCTAGCAAATCACACAAAGTTTTTGGGATAGTGGAGACACTAGCACCCAAATCACACAAAGCATAGCACTCATGATCTTTTATTTTTATTTTGATAGTAGGTTCCCATTCATCATAAAGCTTTCTAGGGATAGAAACTTCCAACTCAAGTTTTTCTTCATAAGATTGCATCAAAGCATCAACTATGTGTTTAGTGAAAGCTTTATTTTGACTATAAGCATGAGGAGAATTTAGCACGGATTGCAACATGGAAATACAATCAATCAAAGAGCAATTGTCATAATTGAATCCCTTGAAATCCAAAGTAGTGGGTTCATCGCTATGCAAAGTTTTAATCGCTTCACTCCCACTTTTAGCAATTTTAGCATCAAGATCTAAAAACTCCGAATCATTGGGACACCTTAAAGCAGAATTATCTCCAATCATATCTTCATCAAGATTAATACTAGAAAACAAGGATCTAATAGGATACACATCAATAACTTTCAGATCTTCATCTTTATTTTCATGATAACTAGAAGAACACGATTTAATATAATCTTCCCTTTTAGCACGCATTCTAGCGGTTCTTTCTTTGCATTCATCAATGGAAATTATCATGGCTTTGAGAGACTCATTGATATCATGCTTAGGTGGGATAGATATAAGTTTCAAAGAATCAACATCAAGAGTAATTCTATCCACACTTCTAGCCAATTCATCAACCTTAAGCAATTTCTCTTCAAGCATAGCATTGCAATTCTTTTGTGAGATCATAAACTCCTTAACACTAGTTTGAAATTCAAAAGGCATCTTTCCATAAGAGTTGTTGTAGGAATTACCAAAATTATTAGAGGAATTACTAGGAAAAGGCCTAGGATTAAAATTACCTCTATAAGCATTGTTACCAAAATTATTCCTACCAACAAAATTCACATCCAAAGATTCATTGTTATTCTCAATCAAAGTGGACAAAGGCATATCATTAGGATCAGAAGAAGCACTCTTAGCAGCAAATAATTTCATAAGTTCATCCATCTTTCCACTCAAAACACTAATTTCTTCGATAGCATGCACTTTTTTACTAGTAGATCTTTCGGTATGCCATTGAGAATAATTAACCATGATATTATCTAGGAGTTTTGTAGCTTCTCCTAAGGTAGTTTCCATGAAAGTGCCTCTGGCGGCCGAATCTAAAAGGTTTCTAGAACCAAAATTCAAGCCAGCATAAAAGTTCTGAATAATTATCCATAGATTCAAACCATGTGTAGGGAAATTACGTATCATCAATTTCATTCTCTCCCAAGCTTGTGCAACATGCTCATGATCTAGTTGCTTAAAATTCATAATATCGTTTCTAAGAGAGATGATCTTAGCGGGAGGGAAATACTTAGAGATAAAAGCATCTTTGCACTTATTCCACGAATCAATACTATTTCTAGGCAAAGAGGAAAACCAAGTTTTAGCACGATCTCTAAGTGAAAACGGAAATAACTTCAATTTAACAATATTGTTATCCGTATCCCTTTTCTTTTGCATATCACACAAATCAACAAAGTTGTTTAGATGGGTAGCGGCATCTTCACTAGGAAGGCCGGAGAATTGATCTTTCATGACAAGATTCAACAAAGCAGCATTGATCTCACAAGATTCAACATCAGTAATAGGAGCAATCGGAGTACTAATAAAGTCATTGTTGTTGGTATTGGAGAAGTCACAAAATTTGGTATTGTTCTGAGCCATAGTGACAAGCAAACAATCCAACACACACAAGCAAACAAAAAGGCAAGCAAACGATAAACACACGGCGGAAGAAGGGCAAATAAAATGGCAGGGGTGAAGTGGGGGAGAGGAAAATGATAGGCAAATAAATGTAATGCGAAGGATAAGGGTTTGTGATAGGTACTTGGTATATGACTTTTGCGTAAGCCTCCCCGGCAACGGCGCCAGAAATTCTTCTTGCTACCTCAGCTTGCGTTGTATTCCCTCGAAGAGGAAAGGGAGATGCAGCATAGTAGCGTAAGTATTTCTCTCAGTTTTTGAGAACCAAGGTATCAATGCAGTAGGAGACCACGCGCGAGTCCCTCGCACCTGCACAAACAAATAAGAACTTCGCAGCCAACACGATAAGGGGTTGTCAATCCCTTTACGGTCACTTACAAAAGTGAGATCTGATAGAGATGATAGTTTATATTTTTGGTATTTTTAGTTTATAAGAACAGCAAATAAAAGCAAGAAAAGTAAAGTAGGCGTAGATTGATATGTTGAGAATAGACCCGGGGGCCATAGTTTTCTCTAGTGGCTTCTCTCATGATACCGATATTCTACGGCGGGTAAACAAATTACTGTCGAGCAATTGATAGAAAAGCGAATAATTATGAGACTATCTATGTAATGCCCCGGATGTAATACTTTCCCTTTTGGGCAATATATGATATCTTTGGCTTCATCAATTCCATTCCGGGTTCTTCGTCTTTTGGGTTTTCGTCGTTTTGTCGTGTTGCGTGTGTGCCTTCATCCATATCATATAGTCATGTGCATTGCATTGCATTGGTGTTGTCGTTTGCATCCGGTCCCACTCGTTCTTTTCCGTTGTCCTTTTCGAGTTCCGGAGCTCTCTCACGTGTTCGTGGCATCCCCGAGGCCTACTTTGGTGTTTGGCCGTGTAACGTTTCCGGTTTGGCGTGAGACTTGTCGTGCGATGTTGTTTTGGTGTGTGTAACCCGCCTGTCAAATCTCGTCGCGTTTGGAGTTCGTTTGGTGCTCCAACAGTTATTCTCGTGGGCTGAAAGTGCCTCCTCTTTGAGGCCCAAGACACCCCTCCAACAGCCCACCAAACCAACCCAAACCCCTCCCTTCATCTAGGCCATCCAATTCTGATCGTGTGGCCGAAAACCTCACCTTATTTGGACAACCCTAGCTCCTTGTGCCTATATAAACGTCCATCTCCCCCAAAATTTGCGTCCAGAAAACCCTATGCTTCCACAGTGCGCCGCCGGTGCTTCCACCGTTGAAGCCCGGTGCTTCCACCGTTGAAAATCCGTGCTTCTGACGTCCCAGAAAATCGTGCTTCCGACCGCCGGAGTCGTGCTTCCGTAGTTCCGCGGCCGTGCTTCCGTCCCGACGTGTGGGCCCCCGCGAGGTCTTCTCCTACCTCGAGCCGGTCGGAATCCGCCGCCGGAATCCTCGCCGGAGGAGCTCTTCCGCCGCCGTCCTCCTCTTCCCCGCCGCCGACCACCGCGCCTCCACCTCCGGCCGGGCCTCCTCCACCTCCGGCCGGGCCTCCTCCGCCGCCGCCCCGCCGATCTCTGGCCACCGCCCGTCGCCGGCCTCCCCTCTCGCCGGAGGGCCGCGCCATCCTCGCGCCGGCGCCCCTCCGCCCGAAGGCCGCCGCCCCCCCTCGATCGCCGCAGCTGCCGCATCGGGCCTCGAGGCTGAGCGCCCAGGCGATCCGATCGGGACCTCCGCGCCTCCAACCATAGCGGCCAGCTGGGCCGCGCCCGACCAGGTGGGCCGGATCCCGCCGATCCGCCGGCCCGTAAGCGCCAGATCCGCTAGCCCGGTTGACCCGCGGGCCCGTTTGACTACGCCGGCCCGTTGACTTCGAGGAGGTTGTTTTCACTAAGTCCCTGTCTGTTTTTGATGTCTGATACAGTTTTATAACGTGGATAACTTTTTGTGTGATGGTCCGATTTGAGCAAATGATATGTCAAAATGATCGTGGAGACATGTACTACGTTTTGTTCCATTGTGCCATGCATGTTTGAGGCCATCTAGATACTTAAATATCTGTGGGAAGAGTGCTACTTGTTATAAACTGTTGTTAGTAGTTGTTTTCATGCCATCTTTGCAATGTGATAACTTGGTGCATGTTTATCCAAATGAAGCAAATGATATGTCCACGTGTTCGTCATGAAATGCTCTACATGTTGGGTGCTTTAGATTGCATGATAGATTTCATCTTGCCATGTTTATCTCCTTTGCAAAGTGCTATGTGGCTGTTATGTCGTTAAACTTGTTACGAGATGCCTCGTAGAGGAGCTCGTTGCTATTGATGTGTTTGTCCCCTTGATGCATGCTTAGATGTTTTGGATTCACCATCATGTGTACTTTGCTGTGGTGCTTACCACTTGTCTTGATATGCTTTGAGTTGACTTAAACTTGCTCTCAAAGATGCCATGATGAAACTGTTGTTTTAACACTTAGTGAAATTTCACTAAGTCTGGAATCTGTAATTTCCAGATGCCATGTTTGCTTGTTGTTCTAGGCAAATCCATGCTAGTTTTGGAGTGACTCTTGATGATTCCTTGTTGTATATATTGTTGGCTATCCATTCATGCTCTCACATGCTTATTTGGGTGGCTGTAGCATATTTAACTTTTGCTCCCAATTTGCAACAAATTACTGCTGTCAGGATTTTGTTGTCAAGTTCAAAATGTCATAGCTTGTTGCTATTGATCCATGGCTCCTTTGGGGATGCTCCAATGTAATTGTTTGCTGTAGGATATGTCTAGTTTATGTCCATGCTCATTTCCATGGTGTTTGAGTGATGTAGCTTATTTATCTTTTGCCCCGAAGTTGCTATTGTTGGGGAACGTAGTATTTTAAAATTTTCCTACGATCACGCAAGATCTATCTACCAGATGCATAGCAACGAGAGGGGAGAGTGTGTCTACGTACCCTCATAGACCGGGGGCGGAAGCGTCAAGTGACGCGGTTGATGTTGTCGAACTTCTTCGCGATCCAACCGATCAAGCACCGAACGTACGGCACCTCCGCGTTCAGCACACGTTCAGCTTGATGACGTCCCACGAGCTCTTGATCTAGTTGAGCTTCACGGGAGAGTTTCGTCAGCACGACGGCGTGGTGACGGATATGATGTGTTCACCGGCGCAGGGCTTCGCCTAAGCTCCGCGACGGTACGACCGAGGTGTGATTCTGTGGAGGGGGGCACCGCACACGGCTAAAACAATTCAACTTGTGTGTCTTTGGGTGCCCCCCTGCCCCCGTATATAAAGGAGCAGGGGAGGGAGGCCGGCCAACCTCTCCTGCTGCGGCTAGGGAGGGAGTCCTACTAGGAATAGGATTGCAATCCTATTCCTAGTAGGATTCACCGAAAGGAAGAAGGGGGAAAGGAATAGGAGAGGTGGCGCCCCCCCAATCCTAGTCCAACTAGGATTCCTAGGTGGGGGCGCCGGCCAGCCCTATGGGCTGCCTCTCTCTCACCCTTTAGGCCCACTATGGACCATCCCCTCTCGTAGGGGGTTCCGGTAACCCCCTCCGGCATTCCCGATAAATCCGAAACTTTTCCGGTATACTTCCGGTGTCCGAATATAGCCGTCCAATATATCAATCTTTATGTCTCGGACATTCCGAGACTCCTCGTCATGTCCGTGATCTCATCCGGGACTCCGAACTACCTTCGGTACATCAATACTCAAAAACTCATAATACCGATCGTCATCAAACGTTAAGCGTGCGGACCCTACGGGTTCGAGAACTATGTAGACATGACCGAGACTCATCTCTGGTCAATAACCAATAGCGGAACCTGGATGTTCATATTGGCTCCTACATATTCTACGAAGATCTTTTATCGGTCAGAACCGCATAACAACATACGTTGTTCCTTTTGTCAAACGGTATGTTACTTGCCCGAGATTCTATCGTCGGTATCTTTATACCTAGTTCAATCTCGTTACCGACAAGTCTCTTTACTCGTTCCGTAACACATCATCTCGTGACTAACTCATTAGTCTTTTGCTTGCAAGGCTTATTGTGATGTGTGTTACCGAGAGGGCCCAGAGATACCTCTCCGACACTCGGAGTGACAAATCCTAATCTTGATCTATGCCAACACCACGAATACTTTCGGAGACACCTGTAGAGCATCTTTATGATCACCCAGTTACGTTGTGACGTTTGATAGCACACAAGGTGTTCCTACGGTATTCGGGAGTTGCATAATCTCATAGTCATAGGAACATGTATAAGTCATGAAGAAAGCAATAGCAGTAAAACTAAACGATCATAGTGCTATGCTAACGGATGGGTCTTGTCCATCACATCATTCTCCTAATGATGTGATCCCGTTGATCAAATGACAACTCATGTCTATGGCTAGGAAACATAACCATCTTTGATCAATGAGCTAGTCTAGTAGAGGCATACTAGGGACTTACTGTTTTGTCTATGTATCCACACATGTACTAAGTTTCCGGTTAATACAATTCTAGCATGAATAAAAGACATTTATCATGATATAAGGAAATACAAATAACAACGTTATTATTGCCTCTAGGGCATATTTCCTTCACGTGCTTGGTCGACGCTACATATATACTACACATACGTATATGGAGGACTAGAGTCACGCTAGCTAGCTAGCTAGCTGCTAGCTATACTAAGCAAACGAAGGAACAGAAGATCTCGTATATATAATCAACATATATATATATATATATGCATACAGAGAGATGTAATATCGACCACCTCTCCTTCTCCGAGAGATTGGTCGAACAACAAGTTCTCGTATATCGTCTATCCCGACACTACCGGGCACATATATACAATAATTATCTCTTACAAAAATAATCTCCTAACACATGGATGCATGGTCCACATAGTATTCTCCGTCTTCAGCGATCACGTGTTCAAGGAAGAATGCCGCCAATTCCTCTTGAATTGCTCGCAGACGATCTGGTGTTAGGAGTTCATCCCGCATCCGAAACATCTAATTTGAAGTAGGGGGTCAATACATGAAATGATGCTATAAATTTGTGAATATTATTGATTGCTTACGCACTTCAAATTGTTCATCAGTGTAGCCCCGCTCACAGGTCGTGTGGCGGATGGACTCGCAAATGTAGTATCCACAATAATCATTCCCGGGTTCCTGCCACAACCACTTTACAAGAAATAGAGCTCAATCAAACTGATAAGCAAGAATGCCAAATTGGTATTGATGAAACTAGCGCTTGAATCAAGATATAGGAGATGCGCGTGCGGAACATGCTACTATATAGTACTTACTTTCGGGTATCTTCAATTGTAGCTTCTTCGGCAGTCCCGGAGCTTTTTTGATGAATTTTTTCCAAGCCCTGCCAGACAAAGGAAACAATTGTTGGGGAACGTAGTATTTTAAAATTTTCCTACGATCACGCAAGATCTATCTACCAGATGCATAGCAACGAGAAGGGAGAGTGTGTCTACGTACCCTCGTAGACCGGGAGCGGAAGCGTCAAGTGACGCGGTTGATGTTGTCGAACTTCTTCGCGATTCAACCGATCAAGCACCGAACGTACGGCACCTCCGCGTTCAGCACACGTTCAGCTTGATGACGTCCCACGAGCTCTTGATCCAGTTGAGCTTCACGGGGGAGTTTCGTCAGCACGACGGCGTGGTGACGGATATGATGTGAACACCGGCGCAGGGCTTCTCCTAAGCTTCGCGACGGTACGACCGAGGTGTGATTCTGTGGAGGGGGGCACCGCACACGGCTAAAACAATTCAACTTGTGTGTCTTTGGGTGCCCCCCTGCCCCCGTATATCAAGGAGCAAGGGAGGAGGGGCCGGCCACCTCCTATGGTGCGGCTAGGGAGGGGACTCCTACTAGGAATAGGATTGCAATCCTATTCCTAGTAGGATTCACCGAAAGGAAGAAGGGGGAAAGGAATAGGAGAGGTGGCGCCCCCCCAATCCTAGTCCAACTAGGATTCCTAGGTGGGGGCGCCGGCCAGCCCTATGGGCTGCCTCTCTCTCACCCTTTAGGCCCACTATGGACCATCCCCTCTCGTAGGGGGTTCCGGTAACCCCCTCCGGCATTCCCGATAAATCCGAAACTTTTCCGGTATACTTCCGGTGTCCGAATATAGCCGTCCAATATATCAATCTTTATGTCTCGGACATTCCGAGACTCCTCGTTATGTCCGTGATCTCATCCGGGACTCCGAACTACCTTCGGTACATCAATACTCAAAAACTCATAATACCGATCGTCATCAAACGTTAAGCGTGCGGACCCTACGGGTTCGAGAACTATGTAGACATGACCGAGACTCATCTCTGGTCAATAACCAATAGCGGAACCTGGATGTTCATATTGGCTCCTACATATTCTACGAAGATCTTTTATCGGTCAGAACCGCATAACAACATACGTTGTTCCTTTTGTCAAACGGTATGTTACTTGCCCGAGATTCGATCGTCGGTATCTCTATACCTAGTTCAATCTCGTTACCGGCAAGTCTCTTTACTCGTTCCGTAACACATCATCTCGTGACTAACTCATTAGTCTTTTGCTTGCAAGGCTTATTGTGATGTGTGTTACCGAGAGGGCCCAAAGATACCTCTCCGATACTCGGAGTGACAAATCCTAATCTTGATCTATGCCAACACCACGAATACTTTCGGAGACACCTGTAGAGCATCTTTATGATCACCCAGTTACGTTGTGACGTTTGATAGCACACAAGGTGTTCCTACGGTATTCGGGAGTTGCATAATCTCATAGTCATAGGAACATGTATAAGTCATGAAGAAAGCAATAGCAGTTAAACTAAACGATCATAGTGCTATGCTAACGGATGGGTCTTGTCCATCACATCATTCTCCTAATGATGTGATCCCGTTGATCAAATGACAACTCATGTCTATGGCTAGGAAACATAACCATCTTTGATCAATGAGCTAGTCTAGTAGAGGCATACTAGGGACATACTGTTTTGTCTATGTATCCACACATGTACTAAGTTTCCGGTTAACACAATTCTAGCATGAATAAAAGACATTTATCATGATATAAGGAAATACAAATAACATCTTTATTATTGCCTCTAGGGCATATTTCCTTCAGTCTCCCACTTGAACTAGAGTCAATAATCTGGATTACAAAGTGATGATCCTCACACCCATGGAGTCTTGGTGCTGATCATGTTTTGCCCGTGGAAGAGGCTTAGTCAACGGGTCTGCAACATTCAGATCCGTATGTATTTTGCAAATCTCTATGTCTCCCTCCTTGACTAGATCGCGGATGGAATTGAAGCGTCTTTTGATGTGCTTTGTTCTCTTGTGAAACCTGGATTCCTTCGCCAAGGCTATGGCTCCAGTGTTGTCACAAAAGATTTTCATTGGACCCGATGCACTAGGTACTACACCTAGATCGGATATGAACTCCTTCATCCAGACTCCTTCATTTGCTGCTTCTGAAGCAGCTATGTATTCCGCTTCACACGTAGATCCCGCCACGACGCTCTGCTTGGAACTGCACCAGCTGACAGCTCCACCGTTCAATAAAAATGCATATCCGGTTTGTGACTTTGAGTCATCCGGATCAGTGTCAAAGCTAGAATCGACGTAACCGTTTACGACGAGCTCTTTGTCACCTCCATATACGAGAAACATATCCTTTGTTCTTTTCAGATACTTTAGGATGTTTTTGACCGCTGTCCAGTGATCCACTCCTGGATTACTTTGGTACCTCCCTGCTAGACTTATAGCAAGGCACACATCAGGTCTGGTACACAGCATTGCATACATGATAGATCCTATGGCTGAGGCATAGGGAATGACTTTCATTTTCTCTCTATCTTCTGCAGTGGTCGGGCATTGAGTCTTACTCAACTTCATACCATGTAAAACAGGCAAGAATCCTTTCTTTGACTGATCCATTTTGAACCTTTTCAAAATCTTATCAAGGTATGTGCTTTGTGAAAGTCCAATTAAGCGTCTTGATCTATCTCTATAGATCTTGATGCCTAATATGTAAGCAGCTTCTCCGAGGTCTTTCATTGAAAAACTTTTATTCAAGTATCCTTTTATGCTATCCAGAAATTCTATATCATTTCCAATTAACAATATGTCATCTACATATAATATTAGAAATGCTACAGAGCTCCCACTCACTTTCTTGTAAATATAGGCTTCTCCAAAAGTCTGTATAAAACCATATGCTTTGATCACCTCATCAAAGCGTATATTCCAACTCCGAGATGCTTGCACCAGTCCATAGATGGATCACTCGAGTTTGCATACTTTGTTAGCACCTTTTGGATCGACAAAACCTTCTGGTTGCATCATATACAACTCTTCTTTGAGATATCCATTTAGGAATGCAGTTTTGACATCCATTTGCCAGATTTCATAATCATAAAATGCGGCAATTGCTAACATGATTCGGACAGACTTAAGCATCGCTACAGGTGAGAAAGTCTCATCGTAGTCAACTCCTTGAACTTGTCGAAAACCTTTCGCAACAAGTCGAGATTTGTAAACAGTAATATTACCGTCTGCGTCGGTCTTCCTCTTGAAGATCCATTTATTTTCGATGGCCTGCCGATTATCGGGCTAGTCAACCAAAGTCCATACTTTGTTCTCATACATGGATCCCATCTCAGATTTCATGGCTTCAAGCCATTTTGCGGAATCTGGGCTCATCATCGCTTCCTCATAGTTCGTAGGTTCATCATGGTCTAGTAACATGATTTCCAGAACTGGGTTGCCGTACCACTCTGGTGCGGAACGTACTCTGGTTGATCTACGACGTTCAGCAGAAACTTGATCCGAAGTTTCATGATCATTATCATCAACTTCCTCACTAATTGGTGTAGGAATCACTGGAACAATTTCCTGTGATGTACTACTTTCCAATATGGGAGAAGGTACAATTACCTCATCAAGTTCTACTTTCCTCCCACTCACTTCTTTCGAGAGAAACTCTTTTTCTAGAAAGGATCCGTTCTTAGCAACAAATATTTTGCCTTCGGATCTGTGATAGAAGGTGTACCCAACAGTCTCTTTTGGGTATCCTATGAAGACACATTTTTCCGACTTGGGATCGAGCTTATCAGGTTGAAGTGTTTTCACATAAGCATCGCAGCCCCAAATTTTAAGAAACGACAACTTTGGTTTCTTGCCAAACCATAGTTCATAAGGCGTCGTATCAACGGATTTAGATGGTGCCCTATTTAACGTGAATGCAGCTGTCTCTAAAGCATAACCCCAAAATGATAGTGGTAAATCGGTAAGAGACATCATAGATCGCACCATATCCAATAAAGTACGGTTACAACGTTCGGACACACCATTACGTTGTGGTGTTCCAGGTGGCGTGAGTTGTGAAACTATTCCACATTGTTTCAAATGAAGACTAAACTCGTAACTCAAATATTCTCCTCCACGATCAGATCGTAGGAACTTTATTTTCTTGTTACGATGATTCTCTACTTCACTCTGAAATTCTTTGAACTTTTCAAATGTTTCAGACTTGTGTTTCATTAAGTAGATATACCCATATCTGCTCAAATCATCAGTGAAGGTCAGAAAATAACGATACCCACCGCGAGCATCAACACTCATTGGTCCACATACATCAGTATGTATGATTTCCAACAAATCTGTTGCTCGCTCCATAGTTCCGGAGAACGGAGTTTTAGTCATCTTGCCCATGAGGCATGGTTCGCAAGCACCAAGTGATTCATAATCAAGTGATTTCAAAAGTCCATCTTTATGGAGTTTCTTCATGCGTTTCACACCAATATGACCTAAACGGCAGTGCCACAAATAAGTTGCACTATCATTATTAACCTTGCAATTTTTGGTTTCAATATTATGAATATGTGTATCACTACAATCGAGATCCAGTAAGAATAGACCACTCTTTAAGGGTGCATGACCATAAAAGATATTATTCATCAAAATGGAACAACCATTATTCTCTGATTTAAATGAATAACCGTCTCGCAATAAACAAGATCCAGATATAATGTTCATGCTCAACGCTGGCACCAAATAACAATTATTTAGGTCTAAAACTAATCCCGAAGGTAGATGTAGAGGTAGCGTGCCGACGGCGATCACATCGACTTTGGAACCGTTTCCCACGCGCATCGTCACCTCGTCCTTAGCTAATCTTCGTTTAATCCGTAGTCCCTGTTTCGAGTTACAAATATTAGCAACCGAACCGGTATCAAATACCCAGGTACTACTACGAGCATTAGTAAGGTACACATCAATAACATGTATATCACATATACCTTTGTTCATCTTGCCATCCTTCTTATCCGCCAAATACTTGGGGCAGTTCCGCTTCCAGTGTCCAGTCCCCTTGCAGTAGAAGCACTCAGTTTCAGGCTTGGCTCCAGATTTAGGTTTCTTCGTTGAAGTAGCAACTGACTTGCTATTCTTTTTGAAGTTCCCTTTCTTTCCCTTGCCCTTTTTCTTGAAACTAGTGGTCTTGTTAACCATCAACACTTGATGCTCCTTTTTGATTTCTACCTCCGCAGCTTTGAGCATAGCGAAGAGCTCGGGAATTGTCTTTTGCATCCCTTGCATGTTATAGTTCATCACGAAGCCTTTATAGCTTGGTGGCAGTGATTGAAGAACTCTATCAATAACACTATCCTCGTCAACTTTGCAACCAAGTTGAGTCATATGATTGTAGTACCCAGACATTCTGAGCAAGTGTTCACTGATAGAACTATTCTCCTCCATTTTGCAGCTGTAGAACTTATTGGAAATCTCATATTTCTCAATTCGGGCATTTGCTTGAAATATTAACTTCAACTCCTGGAACATTTCATATGCTCCATGACGTTCAAAACGTCGTTGAAGTCCCGGTTCTAAGCCGTAAAGCATGGCACACTGAACTATCGTGTAGTCATCAGACTGCGACTGACAGACGTTCAAAGCGTCTGCATCAGCGGAAGGGGGCTTGTCACCTAGCGGTGCTTCAAGGACATAATTCTTCTGTGCAGCAATGAGGATAATCCTCAGGTTACGGACCCAGTCCTTGTAATTGCTACCATCATCTTTCAACTTAGCTTTCTCTAGGAATGCATTAAAATTCAAAGGAACGGTAGCACGGGCCATTGATCTACAACGACATAGATATGCAAAACTATCAGGACTAAGTTCATGATAAATTAAAGTTCAATTTAATCATATTAATTTAAAGAACTCCCACTTAGATAGACATCCCTCTGGTCATCTAAATGATCACGTGATCCAAATCAACTAAACCATGTCCGATCATCACGTGAGATGGAGTAGTTTTCAATGGTGAACATCTTATGTTGATCATATCTACTATATGATTCACGCTCGACCTTTCGGTCTCCAGTGTTCCGAGGCCATATCTGTATATGCTAGGCTCGTCAAGTTTAACCCGAGTATTCTGCGTGTGCAAAACTGGCTTACACCCGTTGTATTTGAACGTAGAGCTTATCACACCCGATCATCACGTGGTGTCTCGGCACGACGAACTTTCGCAACGGTGCATACTTAGGGAGAACACTTATACCTTGAAATTTAGTAAGGGATCATCTTATAATGCTACCGTCGTTCTAAGCAAAATAAGAAGCATAATAAGATAAACATCACATGCAATCAAAATATGTGACATGATATGGCCATCATCATCTTGTGCTTTTGATCTCCATCTTCAAAGCACCGTCATGATCACCTTCTTCACCGGCTTGACACCTTGATCTTCATCGTAGTATCATTGTCGTCTCGCCAACTATTGCTTGCACGACTATCGCTACCGCTTAGTGATAAAGTAAAGCAATTACATGGTGATTGCATTTCATACAATAAAGCGACAACCATATGGCTCCTGCCAGTTGCCGATAACTTTACAAAACATGATCATCTCATACAAAACCGTATAACTCATCATGTCTTGACCATACCACATCACAACATGCCCTGCAAAAACAAGTTAGACGTCCTCTACTTTGTTTGTTGCAAGTTTTACGTGGCTGCTACGGGCTTTAGCAAGAACCGTTCTTACCTACGCATACAAAACCACAACGATGTTTCATCAAGTATGTGCTGTTTTAACCTTCACAAGGACCGGGCGTAGCCACACTTGATTCAGCTAAAGTGAGAGAGACAGACACCCGCCAGTCACCTTTAAGCAACGAGTGCTCGTAACAGTGAAACCAGTCTCGCGTAAGCGTACGCGTAATGTCGGTCCGGGCCGCTTCATCTCACAATACCGCCGAAGCAAAGTATGACATGCTGGTAAGCAGTATGACTAGTATCGTCCACAATCTCATTGTGTTCTACTCGTGCATATCATCTACGCATAGACCTGGCTCATGATGCCACTGTTGGGGAACGTAGTATTTTAAAATTTTCCTACGATCACGCAAGATCTATCTACCAGATGCATAGCAACGAGAGGGGAGAGTGTGTCTACGTACCCTCGTAGACCGGGAGCGGAAGCGTCAAGTGACGAGGTTGATGTTGTCGAACTTCTTCGCGATCCAACCGATCAAGCACCGAACGTACGGCACCTCCGCGTTCAGCACACGTTCAGCTTGATGACGTCCCACGAGCTCTTGATCCAGTTGAGCTTCACGGGAGAGTTTCGTCAGCACGACGGCGTGGTGACGGATATGATGTGTTCACCGGCGCAGGGCTTCGCCTAAGCTCCGCGACGGTACGATCGAGGTGTGATTCTGTGGAGGGGGGCACCGCACACGGCTAAAACAATTCAACTTGTGTGTCTTTGGGTGCCCCCCTGCCCCCGTATATAAAGGAGCAGGGGAGGGAGGCCGGCCAACCTCTCCTGGTGCGGCTAGGGAGGGAGTCCTACTAGGAATAGGATTGCAATCCTATTCCTATTAGGATTCACCGAAAGGAAGAAGGGGGAAAGGAATAGGAGAGGTGGCGCCCCCCCAATCCTAGTCCAACTAGGATTCCTAGGTGGGGGCGCCGGCCAGCCCTATGGGCTGCCTCTCTCTCACCCTTTAGGCCCACTATGGACCATCCCCTCTCGTAGGGGGTTCCGGTAACCCCCTCCGGCATTCCCGATAAATCCGAAACTTTTCCGGTATACTTCCGGTGTCCGAATATAGCCGTCCAATATATCAATCTTTATGTCTCGGACATTCCGAGACTCCTCGTCATGTCCGTGATCTCATCCGGGACTTCGAACTACCTTCGGTACATCAATACTCAAAAACTCATAATACCGATCGTCATCAAACATTAAGCGTGCGGACCCTACGGGTTCGAGAACTATGTAGACATGACCGAGACTCATCTCTGGTCAATAACCAATAGCGGAACCTGGATGTTCATATTGGCTCCTACATATTCTACGAAGATCTTTTATCGGTCAGAACCGCATAACAACATACGTTGTTCCTTTTGTCAAACGGTATGTTACTTGCCCGAGATTCGATCGTCGATATCTCTATACCTAGTTCAATCTCGTTACCGGCAAGTCTCTTTACTCGTTCCGTAACACATCATCTCGTGACTAACTCATTAGTCTTTTGCTTGCAAGGCTTATTGTGATGTGTGTTACCGAGAGGGCCCAGAGATACCTCTCCGATACTCGGAGTGACAAATCCTAATCTTGATCTATGCCAACACCACGAATACTTTCGGAGACACCTGTAGAGCATCTTTATGATCACCCAGTTACGTTGTGACGTTTGATAGTACACAAGGTGTTCCTACGGTATTCGGGAGTTGCATAATCTCATAGTCATAGGAACATGTATAAGTCATGAAGAAAGCAATAGCAGTTAAACTAAACGATCATAGTGCTATGCTAACGGATGGGTCTTGTCCATCACATCATTCTCCTAATGATGTGATCCCGTTTATCAAATAACAAATCATGTCTATGGCTAGGAAACATAACCATCTTTGATCAATGAGCTAGTCTAGTAGAGGCATACTAGGGACATACTGTTTTGTCTATGTATCCACACATGTACTAAGTTTCCGGTTAACACAATTCTAGCATGAATAAAAGACATTTATCATGATATAAGGAAATACAAATAACATCTTTATTATTGCCTCTAGGGCATATTTCCTTCAGCTATGTGGCTGTTATTTTCAGCTTGTGCATGTTTATTGTTTCGGGTGTAACTTTTAGCCCGTTGCTCCGTTTTGAGCAAGTCCTATATGTAACTTGTGTGTTTTTGCATGTAGATTCATAATATCCTATTGTTATCACGTTTTGAAGCATTTTGCTTGATGCATATTTTTGTGTTGTAACACTGTGCTTCCTAAGTAGACTTTCTGTGCTTCCATAGTGCATCTGTTTTGCTTCCATAGTGCATCAGTCATGCATCCAGTAATTTTTCGGCGCATTGCATCTTGTTTGATTCGTTGCCTTGTGTTCTTGTGTTTGAGTAGAGCCGGAAGCTGAGACCGAGTACGAGTACGAGCACGAGGTTACTACCGAGGTTGAGAACGAGGACCCCTCTTACGATCCCATCGACAACTCTTCAGGCAAGATGACCGAACCCGGATACCATTACTATCTTTAACTTTGCTAGAAGTATCGCTCTATAGTTTTGCCTCGATGCCCATGTTTTTTCCTGTCAGCCTCCTATTGTAACCATGAACCTGTTTAACCATCCTACCTATGCAAACCATTGATTGGCTATACGTAGGCTTTGCTCAGCCCCTCTTATAGCATTGTTAGATGCAGGTGAAGATTGAAGATTCTTGCTTCTTGTTGAAGCTTGTTGGGATATCACACTATATTAATTATTAAATGAAATCATCTATATATTGGTAATGGGTGGAAGGCTAAGCCTTTTGCTTGGTGATTTGTTCCACTCATGCCGCCCTAGGAACCGTATAAACCGGTGTTATGTTCCTTGATTATGCGTTCCTCACACGGTTGGGGTTATGGGACCCCCTCGATAAACCGCTAAGTGCTAAGTCTTTTCCAGCAAGTCCCAACATTGGTACTCTTTGCCTAAACAACTAAAAACTTACCGAGGGAGTAATTAACCCGAGGATTAATTAATCAACCCCCCTGGGCCAGTGCTCTATTTGAGTGTTGGTCCAAACTAGAGCCACTTGCGGTGCCACCCAGTTCGCTGGGATCTTCGGTATCTGTATGTACTGCTCATCCGGTCGTGGCCTGAGACTAGATACGCGCGGCTACTATCAGGGTGTCGGCACGCCGGGAGGATTTGCTGGATTAGCCTTACCTTAGTCGGAGTATCTTGAGCACGGGATTCCGAGAATACTCGGGCCTTCCCACTTTGGAGTTGCGACTCCGTGGATCGTGGGCTTGTCATGGGCCAAGTTGGAACACCCCTGCAGGGTTTGAACTTTCGAAAGCCGTGCCCGCGGTTATGTGGCAGATGGGAGCTTGTTAATATCCGGTTGTAGAAAACTTGACACCATGTTCCAATACACTACCAGCATGTGTACCGTGACGGTCATTTTCCGAAAGGGATTCGGGAAGTGAACACGGTGGGGTTATGTTTGACTTGCTTTAGTTAGGATCACTTCGTGATCATCTCTCGACCGAGGCACCTTCTCTTCTCGCTCTCATTTACGTAAGCTAGGCTAGTGCTGCTGCAACCTCTTGTTCTTTCTTCAGCCTTGTTCCTCACCCAAGGCTTGAATAGTCGTGTTACCCGGGAACGGGATTGCTGAGTCCTCTGTGGCTCACAGTTACTTCAACACACCAGATGCAGGTACGATGGTGAGCTACACAGGCGATGGCACTGAGCTAGACTGGGAGTACGACGAGGAGCGTAGCCGTTACTATGTGAACTATCCGGTTGATCAGTAGAGCTTCTACTAGGATTCGATCTAGACCTGTGGTTTAATGTTATGTTTGGTATCTTGTCATTTGGATCTTTACCCTTAGATGGGTTGTGATGTTTAATTGTATGATGATTGGATATGTAATGAATTTGTGTGACGTGGCGAGTGTAAGCCAACTATCTTTTCAGTTTTCAATCCCTATTTTTACATGAGATGTGCAAAGGTACCAAACTTGCGATCATTCCAGAATGGGCTTATATCTTTAAGTCGTGCCTCGACACGTAGGAGATATAGTCCCATCCTGGGCATTACAATCTAGGCATGATCATTGTATATAGGCATCATGCCCGAGACAAGTAGACCGACTCCTGTCTGCATCTACTACTATTACTCCACACATCGACCGCTATCGAGCATGCATCTAGTGTATTGAGTTCATAAGAACAGAGTAACGCCTTAAGCAAGATGACATGATGTAGAGGGATAAACTCAAGCAATATGATATAAACCCCATCTTTTTATCCTCGATGGAAACAATACAATACGTGCCTTGCTGCCCCTACTGTCACTGGGAAAGGACACCGCAAGATTGAACCCAAAGCCAAGCACTTCTCCCATTGCAAGAACTATAGATCTAGTAGGCCAAACCAAACTAATAATTCGAAGAGACTTGCAAGGATATTATGAGCACACATAAAAAGTTCAGAGTAGAACCAAATATCTTTCATAGATAACCTTGATCATAAACTCACAATTCATCGGATCTCGACAAACACACCACAAAAATAGATTACATCGAATAGATCTCCTCGAAGACCGAGGAGAACTTTGTATTGAGATCCAAAGAGAGAGAATAAGTCATCCAAATACTAGCTATGGACCTGAAGGTCTGTGGTAAACTACTCACAACTCATGGTGAGGGCGATGATGATGATGATGAAGGCCTTCGTGATGGATCCTCCTCCGGTGGAGTTTCGGAACAGGCTCAAAGATGGGATCTCCACGGGAACAGAAGGTACAATGGTGGAATTAGGGTTTTCTCTCTATTCATGGAGTTTCTGGGGTACGTAGACTTATATAGGAAGAATGAGGGCACCGGGGGACGCTCGAGGGGGCCACGAGGCAGGGGGCGCGCCCCCCACCCTCGTGGGCTAGCCCTACGTCCCCTGACGTGGTTCTCAACCTCCGTGTGCGTGATTTTCTCCAAAAATATCTCTCGCGAAGGTTTCGCTCCGTTTGGACTCCGTTTGATATTCTTTTTCTGCAAAACCCTGAAACAGGCAAAAAACAGCAATCTGGACTGGGCCTTTGGGTTAGTAGGTTAGTCCCAAAAATGATATAAAAGTGAATGATAAAGCCCATTAAACATCCAAGACTTCACGAATAATAGCATGGAACAATCAAAAATTATAGATACGTTGGAGACGTATCACTCAGCAAAGCAACGCGTTGGCACGGCCTCCTCAGCACACTGACAAGTTGGCACCACCTGCGCAAAAACCCGACATAGCTTCAATGGATGGTCAGCAGTCCGATGCCTCTGCTCCTATAGCCAAGCAGTCCATCCGAGCAGCACCGTTAGCTTAGCGGTCTGGCATAGATAAAACGTCTGCTAAGCAGTTCGTCGAAGCTTCACCGTCTGCTCGGCAGTCTACCTTGCAGCCAACCAGACGTTCTTCCAGAAATGCTTCAAGTACCAAGAAGGAAGCGGTCAAAAGGTTGCACCCGTGAGAAAGCGCGGTGGGAGAGATAAGAGGAAGGTGAACGATTGCCTCTTACTTAAAGCACTCATCGCCCAGAACCAAATTAACAACAGGTTGTTTGAATCGGGGAGTAATATTATTTCTGACGGCATGGATGATAAAGAAGTAGATTTGTTGCTTGCTAAAGGTAAAGCAAACGTACTTGAAGCACGCAATTACGTCCATGGACAGCCATTTCTTTTTGGTGAATACTTTGATGAGTGCAACTCCAATTACCGCGAGTTACATGAATATTGCATGGATCAAATGTCATCAGGTCATCATGGTTTGCTAGTCCACTACAACAGAGATCATTTCCGACATGATGCTAGTTCCATCAATGTGAGTTCTGAGGACTTACATCTCTTCTTCAACTTCAACGAGCTCGATCCACTCTTGTTAGATGCCTGATTTTGTAAGTACTTAACAAACTCTGATAAACTTCTTCATACAAGGCTGTAAATGATAAATAACTAACTGCATTTTGTTCCTCTCATGGGATTGAACGCGCGGAGAAGAAAAAGGAAGAGTGTGTATTTCATAGATCCTGCATTAGCAAATGGCACAACATTAGATGGTAAGTACCTACGGGACTGGGCCATTAACACGGTCGTCCGTATTTTCGAAAACACATCCCATGCAAAATCATTTCTCAGGCCATATCATGAACTGTAAGTCAAGTAAACAACCACACATACACTAATTGTCTTCCAGATTTCGACATAATTCGTAAGTTCATGGCTTTCATAATATGCAACGGTCACTGGATATTGGTATTCATTGTTCCAAACAAGAACACATTTTACTACATGGATTCCCTCAGAGAGTCAACAAACGCTCAGGATCTGACGCGTCTTCAGCAATTCATGGATAGATATTGAATTCTATGATGTTAAAATTAATTTGCATTCATATCTGGTTCAATAATTTATGTTGTCAAAATTCATCTTCATTTACAGTGTGCTCGCATTGTGAAAAACTAAACCAGAGAACCTGATCAAGAGGGAACTACCTCTGCAGCACGAGATCGTTTCTCAGGTAACACACCGAAATCCGTTATTTTCGGAAAATTTATCCAATAGTCTGCAAATATCTTTTCTTACGCTAGTCAAAAGTTCAAGATGCTGTGTGTTTGGTTGCAATCTCATCTCAGCATAGTCGTTCCCTCTTCGTGCATGCTCATCTCAGCACCCCTCTTCATGCATGATCTCCTCATGCATGCTCCTAGTGTATTTGTGTTAAGTTAGTGTGGACTCATGCACCCTTCATACACTCTACCAAACACCCAAAAGTGGGTCGAGAAGTGAACTTTTGCTCTCATGCACCTTTCATACACCATACCAGACGCAAATAAACCTCTTTCTATTTCTGCCCAAAGAAAAAAATAATACATCTAAAACCGGTTAGGTTGTTCCTAACAGGATAAATACATGACTAATTCTGTACAAAAAAATCAGTGTCCTTAGCAACAAGCAGGGACCAACCTTTGTGAATACTATGTTTGCAGACACATGATCTCCATCTGCAAATCAGCTGATAGTTGTGAAGATCCTCGCGAATTAGTACCAGTATGTCTACATTAATTAATATCTTCTACTCCACTCATATGGCACATTCTGATCTTAAAAATACTGCAGCTCATCTTAGAACCGAGGACCCCTGAACCGCTCTCGGCTGGTGAATTGCTGATGGTTCAGAGATTTAACATCGACTTCTTCCTGAATCACTACATCAATCCCACTGGTGATAATGAAGATTTCAGCATGCTTCTCCTGAAACATTGAGTAAGAGTTAGCCGCTAAACATATACGTATGGATTCATTGTATTCCATCTAATGAGATCTTCGTATTTCGTACACTATGATTAATTACGTAATGCATATATGTGTGGACAAATCATTGGAATTTAGCTGCCATATGTTCAATTGCAATTGTTGCGAAAACTGATGAATGTTCTTTCTGTGGTCACTATTTGTTCAATTGAATATTGTGGCGAATTTGCTTTCTGCATGCCAATTTAAAATGAGATATTTTTGTTTTAACCTGGCAATTGCTTCGCACACGGTTCAACTAAATGAGTGTCTGCGATCCACATCAAAAAACATACATCAATCGTAGCGGAACCGTCGGTGATACACAACAGATCGCAAACAATTTGCAGCGCTACTACGTGTGTGTAGGGTCTCCGGAACCGTTTGTGATATCACGGTATCGCACACGAGAGTTCGGAGTAAATCGTGCCCAATGTGAAATACAATCCCAATCGTAATTTTTTCAAGAAACGTGTGGAATCCCAAACAAAAAGCACACGTCACTCTTGCCGCAACCGTCGGTGATACACTACAAATCACAAATGGTCTGCAGCACTTGTATGTGTGCGAAGGGGCTCCTGGACCGTTTGTGATAGAATATTATCGCACATAGTAATTGTTGGGAACGTGTGCGACGGAGTCTTGCATGGTAGTCGGGTTCCGCAGAAAACTCGTGTGCTATGGGGCACATATCGCACACAGTTCATATGTTGGCCCGTGTGCCTTACATATTGTTTCCCAAATGGTTCATTACGACACACTGTTTGGTTTCACTGCATCATTATAAACGTTTAATCACCGATCCCTCACGTGTGAAAGAATTTAGTGTGTGCTGCATCACACACAATTACATTTTGCAAGGCCTCTGGATCATGGCTCCATATCCCCGACGGTTTTTGGGTCATGTGGGAAGGACCCCCCTATCGCCCACACTCACATGGCGACGGTTCTAAATATCATTGCAGAAAGGGGTTAAAAACCGTGTGTATAGCACCGACGCGTACCAGTGACACCACTATGGAAGAGCAAGTGGCCATGTTCCACCATGTTATTGGTCATAACCAGAGGTTCAGGATTGTACACAACACCTTCAAGAGATCAATGGATACTATCTGCAGGTACTTCAAGCAAGTGTTGTATGCTGTTGGGGAGGTCAGATGAGAGATGACCAGGTCACCAACCGGCCAGACTCCTACCAAGATTTGCACTAGCCCAAGACAATATGTAGTTCATGCCTTGATATGTTGTTATTGTTCTTCTGTAGACTAACAACATATTGTAATGCCATTCCAGGATTGCATTGGAGCAATAGATGGTACACATGTCACTGCCAGAGTGCCGAGGTCACAAGCTGCAACATATATAGGGAGGAAGCACTACACAAGCCATAAATGTGTTAGTTGTTGTTGACTTCGATCTGAAGTTCACATATGTGTTGGCTGGCTGGGAAGGATCAACATATGATGCTAACATTCTCAGTGACAGCATGAGTCGTCATGATGTTATCAACATCCCCGATGGCAAGTTCTATCTTTGAGATGCTAGCTATGCGTGCCAGCTAGGTGTTCTTCCACCCTTCAGAAAAACCAGGTACCATCTGAACGAGTTCTTTGGCAGGAATTATCCTATGACTCCTCAGGAACTATTCAATCTCAGACACTCCAGCCTTACAGTGACTGTTAACAGGGCCTTTGGAGCTCTGAAGAACATGTTTTAGATCCTAGATCAGAAGCCATTCTACCCTTTGTCTACTCAGGCCAAGCTTGTTCTTGCATGTTGCATCATTCACAACTAGATCCTGCAATGGGGAGTTAATGAACTTGTGCCGGAGGAGGAAGATGTGACTCCTGATGAGGTGATCAGCTCTGTCCATGGTGTGGTGGCATTCGACAATGAAGCATGGAAGAACAAAAGGTTGAAGTGGGCTCATGCAATGTGGGATAATAGATGTCAGACAAGGATTTGAAGCACAAGAAGAAGAAGAAGAAGAAGAAGAAGAAGAAGAAGAAGAAGAAGAAGAAGAAGAAAGATGCAGCAATAGAAGAGAAGAAGAGGAAGCAAAACATCAGCATCAGAAGAAGAGGCAGAGGAAGAGGATGAACTTTCACCTAGTTAGCATTGTTGAACCTTACACTATTCAACCATATTGGCTCTTAACTTGTACTATCATTTGCTAGTAGATAGGATAAACTGCCATTTTTTTCTAGCTAGGACAAGAGAATGTTCAGTGTGTGGTAAAGTCACCACTAGTGAGAAGTGGTGATCACATCTTTAGTCGTTTGCAACCAAACAATGTGTTGTTTGTCTAACAATAGCGACGCAAGCAACCAAACAGTGCAACCAAACAGTGTGCTGACTAGTTGTTTCCCTCATGTAGAAAGCCTAATGCACACAACCAAACCACATGCAGATGTTCGTTTTTAGCCTGCATTTGTCCAACCAGGCCCAATTGGGTAAGTATGCAAAATGCCCTAGAATAGAGATGTGAACCAAACGCATCCTAAGTTTCATACCCCAAATGTTCAGATTTTTATAAAATTTTCCAGTTTATTTTTTATGAATTTACTATTCACATGGTGGTATATGTATCTGAGTGTAATTTTCATTATTTTTTGTATTCATTGTACTGATATGATTGAATATGAATAGATCTCAAGTTTTGAGAAGGGCGTTTCGATGCCCAGGCTCATCTACACTCAGTTAGAAAAAAATTCGTAAATTTTTTCAAACAAATTCAAAAAATTCCAAATTTTTTGTGTGCGGTAGACAATTTGATGCGCGAGGCCCGCTCTAAATTTCAAGTCATTTGGACATGTGAGCAGCTCTCAGCAAAAAAGACAGATCGGGCCAAAACAGTACGTGAACAGTAAACATTTTTACACACCTCTAATTTGTCTTTTTTGTTGAGAGCTCCTTAGATGTTCAAATGATTTGAAAATTAGAGCGGACCTCACGCATCAAATTGTCAACCATTTTTTTTTGAAATTTTTGAATTTTTCTAATATTTGTTTTGAATTTTTTCGTCAGGGCGGGTGCAGATAAGCCCGGGTGCAAAAATGGATTTTCGCGAAGTTTCCCCTCAAAGAAATAATAATAGATAAATTCTGCTTTTTTCAGCCAGAAGTCCACTCATGTTTTTTTAATGAAATTCATATACTAGTGCAAAAGAAAGTCAAGTTTACTCTAAAAAAACTTCTGAACTATATTGATTTTTTTGTAATTATTAATATTTTTCCATATAAGCTGTATCTACGGCCAGCAACCAGGTTCCCTGTGGATGCTCTGACAGTACTGCTTCGCCCGCGCTCCCCAAAAATCAGAAGCGAAACGCGCGCGGGAGGACACGAGGAGCGGCGCCGGGAAGCAGGCCTCGACGGCGGCGGCGCAGGTCAACCTCCCCCTCTTCCTTCTCTCCCCGCCCACCCCCGCCTTCCTCCCTCTCTGCGGCGTTACGCGTCGCCCCTTCTGCCCCTCACGACGGCGGCCTCCATCTCGGATGCGGCTCGGCCACCACGGCCAGCAGCCCATGCCGGCCGCTGCTTCCTGCCACTCATGGGGACCGCCGCGTCGCCCCCTCACCCACCACGCCAGGGACCCCATGGCGGCCGCTGCCCTGGTCCCCATGGCGACCGAGCCTTTTCCCCTCGCCCCCATGGCCGGCACCCCATGGCGGCTGCTGTTGTGTAAGCGCTGCTGTGTAAGCGCTGTTATTTTTGTACAAGTGCACAGATATATTCACATGTTGCACAGAAGTTAGATTCGAACATTACAGCGAAGTGCAATGTTCATCCTATTACAAATGAGCGATTCCATTTTGGACAATGACCATCCGAACAAATATTCAGAATCGAGTCTCTCGTTTGAATCCCAAGTGTCTATTCTTGAACATCCAAACAACATAATTCAGGTTCAATTTAAATATAAATGTCTGCGAGATTTGATGTTGGGACCAATTCAGTTCCATGGCCCTCAATATCAGCATCAACAACCAAATGGAGCCTTAGAATATTGCTACATATGAGAATACAAGGAGGCCAAATTTGGTGAGTTGGACCTTCTCTCATCGGCATACTGCAAATTGTTCATGCAGGGTTGAGAATAAGAAACAGTGATCTGTCCCACTTGGCGAAATGCCTTGTTACTATGACGTTGCCGACATCCTCATGGAGGAGGAGGTAACCGTGCTCGCGTTATCCTCTGCTTCATTTATGCTTGTGCAGATGGCATGAATACCCTACTGTAATTGCAGCTTATTTCGGTTGTTTTCCAAGTAACTGCAAATGGCGTTGGTCTGCTAGATCCTGGCGCCGAGAGAAACAGTGTAAGCATCTTTTTTGACGCTAAGTGTAAGCATCTGTCCAATGGCATTTGTGTATTTATGTTTAACTGCTGTGTTAAACCTGCTGATGGGCAACTGCTGCCAATTCTTCCTCTGATCTGTTTGTTCTTGAGCAAATTAGCTTTCAAATATGTTGACTAGTTGAATGATATTAACCCGAGATAGATGCGTTGTATTTTAGTTTGCAAAACTGGTATGGAATTCTAGATGCTTTCTTTTGTCCCCCTGTGCCATATTTCTTAGCGAACAACAACTGGAAATTAGATGCTTTGGTTTTTTAGCACCTTTTCTTGCTACTGTGGAAAATGAAACGGCGTATTTATCTGGTTCCAATGCTTAATTGCTTATATCCTTTATGTTCAGGTTGAAAAGGGTGCTAAAGTAGACCTTCCATTTTGGCTTGCGCATGGAATGCTGTCTCTGGAACAAGCGGTGTCAATAAATGTACCTCCTTGCTTCACCCAGAAGTAGGTTTCTTCTAAATCTTTTTTTTTTGTATTTGTAGAAATTCTTGAGAGGGACACCAATATATACTCGATGCAGTAGTAATGTAGTATGTAGTTATCGTTCTCATTTCAACAAAATTTACATGGAAGTTCCTCTTGTCAACTTAATGACACTTTTCAGTAAAATACCCTTTTTAACTGAATAAAGGGCAGCCCGGTGCAGATAGCTCCCGCTTGTGCAGGGTCCGGGGAAGGGTCCGACCCTTTTTAACTGAATGAAATAAAAATATCCATTGGTTGAGTTTTGTGGCTTGTGTGACGTATTTTGCATGCAGAACTCGGAAGGAGATCCAAGCTGATGCAGCATGTGTTGATTTGAGGGTTCGGTGCCCTTACTTTTATGAGCTTGGATGCAAGATTGTTCCTCTGTAAGTTCTGAACGACCTCAGTTACACATTCTATTTTATTTCCATTTTTTCTATCTCATTACCTTTCTCTGTGCAATCTTAAATTCGTAAATTCTCATTAAAATGTTTCTATATGATCTTTGTTAGAAATAGATTACCCACTCCACTGCTTTGCAGAACTTTGATAAGCCTTAGACATGTTATATTCTCAGCTACAATAACCGGGTAATTGTGTGGGCATACAACACTAAAATGCATTATCCTTTCTATCTGTATTCTGTTTTTGTGAAAATTTAAATGCTTAATTGCCCATAAAAAGGATAATTGCAGTCGCGTATTAAGTTAAAATAGGAGGAACTTCTGTACGTTCAAGTAGCTGTATTCTTGGGTAGAAGATGCAGTTATAATACTATGAATTGTGCATAGGTAAGTTGACTGCTTGTGAACAGAAATGCATATATGCAATCATATGGTTTTCTTTACGTGGGTCCAGACTAACACATGCTTTTAACCACACTCACAGTGTTATCTCCCATCTCAATTTAACCAAACTATCTTCAAATTGGTGTTTAATACAAATGGTTATAACTTCCAGCCTCATGGTCTGAGCATGTTCTACTGTTCTAATTTGGCACTTGGCAGCAATCTCCCCTTTGTCTGCTCCAACAAATGAAGTCATAGTGAGACATGCCTTTTTGCTTTAGCTTTTTAGTTTCAGTTTTGCTTCTAACAAGATTCAAATAAACTGCACCTTGAAATGTGATTGATTGTTTTTCTTGTTCTTTCATTTAATTCCAAATAAGGTAGTATATGGTCGCTTCAAAATGATCAAGTATATCCCCTGCTGATTCTGTAATTGTTGCCGAGATCAACCCATCATTCTAGGAAATTTAATCACACACCTGACAAATAACCTCTGATTCCATCAGGTCAATTTGTGCTCTGGACATGTGTTGGTTCTGTGTTGACATATGATGATACAAACAGAATACACCATAACAAAGTCCTTTTTACATTCAAGGAGCTCCAGTTCCCCAATTTCATAGAAATTAAATCGATAATACATCACCCGAATCGAGTCACACAAGACGGCAACGGAACCACAGTAAGATAGCGCATTTACTGAGATGCAAAGGGTCAACTTGGAAACGCAGCTCCCAGCACATAAACTACTTACTGTCAGGTCACTAGAAAAACCACTAGAACAGAACATGAACCAGTTCAAAAACTGCAGCTAAAAAGAGCCACACTCAGACTCAGGTGCTTCTACTGCATTGCTCACTCCTCAGGCACCTTCAATAAGTAGGACCATCAGACCCCATCCCTCCCTCTGATGGAAACAATTCACTGGCCACTAGCGTTAGCATAATTTTGCTGCGCTGCGACAGTGTGTAACTAAGTTTTCCTGAATAAATATGTTATAATTATTTGAGGTTTGTCCCTTTTCAAAGGCATACTCTGGACGATGTACTTAGGACAAGAGCTGACTGTAATCATCGTAATCTGAAAATTTCAAGGACCCAGATATAGATCTCAATGGTGGTTTGCCTTCAATTTTAGTGCCCACTAGAACCTAAATAATTGAATGTTTAGTAGCTGGCTAGCCGCCTGTAGCACATGTTGTGAGAAACTAGGTGAACATGTAGAGGTGCTACTTGACAGTGAATTGGTTATACTCTGAGTGATCCTAATTGGGATTTGAGTTTCTCCTGATGGTTCAGGTGATTAGGTTGAAAAGGTGTAACTATTCTCAGATTAGGTATGATCTATGTCAATCACAGTGCCAATGTGTCATTTCATGACATGCATTGTGTGACGCATTCTTTTGGAAGACCAGGAAAGGCCCAAGTCAGAGCCTTTCCTGGTCTTCCAAAAGCATGCACTCTCTTACAGAGTTACAGGCTGGGTCCACACCCAGCAGCGAACTAGTAGGCCTGTAGAACATGTCTACATAACAGATTTCAGAATTCATAACAAATAACATCTGACGTGAACTAGGAGTTAGGAGTTTAGAGTTCAGGACACAGTTCCATAGATATTTAACGCTGCTAGCTCGGTAAGTTGAGTCGAATATGTCCATCTGAGAGCCAAGTGTTGACTCGTAGTCTAGTCGGTTATCTTAATCATTGGGATGAGATATGATACATGTGTACATGGATGGGTCCAGTAATGAATAGGACTGTCCAAACAGGGGCGGATACCTATGCGGCTAAATCTTAGATGTTTGTAGGCTCGTAACCTTAAATTTGGCCAAAATATTGGCACACATTAGTTGCTGACTTGCTGTACCGAAGTATTTCACATAACTGGATGATTATTAAATATTTGAAGCTGTATCAGGACTGCTGCTCAATTTTTTTACTTGAAGTTTGCATGGCTGCATCAACAGGGTGGGTGACAAGAGCATTGGCCAGTTCTTGCGCTACGCGTTCACCAGTAGGTACAAGGAGATACTAAGCAAGGCACACAGCTCTTCGACGATGACAGTGCCCAAGTTGGCAACGCGCCTTACAAAAGAAGAAGCTCAAGGTACAAATTTCTCCCTCGTGCACCTACTCATTCCCCTGTTTGCTTTCCCCCTACCATACCAACCACTCCAACTCGGGTTAACTTTGGTTCTTTTTGCTGTGAAGTGTTCGAATCTGCTAGGGAATCGATGTCTTCCTTTAGAAAGTGGCGTGTGGGGGGTGCGAGGCTGCAGAAGGCGTCCATTCTTGGAAGGAAGAGGAAGACAAAGCTGCCTGACGGGCCTTCGACACCCTGAACTGTTTTACTGTGGAGCGCAGTGCCTGGGCAGGAGAGGGCCGATGTTTGCACACTGATTGATCAGTTACTGTAACTGTAATGAACAAGAAAAAGCGCGATCCGCGATCAGATGTCTATGTATTTCAATCTGGTGCACCTGACATGTTTGTTTGAATACTCGTCATCTTGAATTTGTCAGTTGGATAGACCTTACATAGAGTTTTAATTGGACTAAGAAAGAGGCTGGGGCGCGCCTCCTGGATTTCTACTAGTGGTTGGGGCGCCCCCGTGGGGCGCCGCCTGAGAGCAGCGCCCTTTCCATTGACCTAGGTATGACTGATAGCACACATGCATGTACAACGAGCATATACTTGAATGAGTACAATAATGCATACCTAACCCATTAGAGATTAAACTTAGGGGAGTGGCAGCAACTTATATACATGGTTAGAAGAAACATTACAAACAATGGCTTGTCCAAAGTGAATCAATCTCAGCAAAAGAAAAGCAATTTTATCACGATGTATCTACCAGATCCAGATGCTCTTCATCAAGTCAGTTGCTGCAGCCACGAGACTTGCCGCTTCAGCTTCATCCGCACATAGAACTCTACGATGAATTTGCCCTCCTTCCCGTCGACCCTGGCATCCTCATTTCCTGCGCGACCTCCATCGAGCTGATGTTTACCGTTCATCACTATGCTCAAGCAGCTGCTCATCCGTGTAATCGTCGACTCACAACCGTAGTAGTCCTATTGCGGGCGATGCAGAAGAAGCAGCGATCGTCGCTACAGATCCATTAGAGCTAAAAGTAGATTTAACTTATGGGAGTAACAATAAGCTATATAGCGGTTCACACAATTAGGATTTGTTAGTAACTCATATCAAGCAAGATAGAAACACAGCCACAGGTAAGGTCTGCCCATGCGCTGAAACTTTAATGTTTTCAGCAAAGCAATGCAAGATAACAAGTTGGTCTATCTGCCCCTGATTTATTATATATACGAAGAAACTACAAATCAAATGTACTACTGATCAGGAATATGAAGACCATAAAAAAAAATGTTCTTGGTATGCAAACAATTAGTCAAATTGGAGATGAAACATAAACACAGTGGATTTGAAGAAAATTCTAAAGGCAAGATATAGGTACAATCGTTCGAGCAAAACTAAGGAATGTAAACACCAGATTCTTTTCTATTCTAGAACTGGGTAAATCTGGTTTAGATTATTTGGCCACAAAACTGACATGTGAAGCATAGTATTGATGACAAACACAAGCCATTCATCGGCAGAGTAAACCTCTTTTAGATATGTCTACAAGTAATAAGATCCATGTTGCTAATTTTATACTCCCTTCGTCCCAAAATAAGTGACGCTGATTTACAAAGTTGTACTAAATCAACGACACTTATTTTGGGATGGAGAGAGTAGTATTTAGGATGGCGAATAAAACATCACAGATGAATGGCGAAATCACAACTGCTTGAAATATTCATAAAGCCAAAATGCAATTTAGTTCCTTAAATTGTTCTCTTTTCTTGGGTTGGGACGCTAAGCACTCCGCTATGTTTGACATAGGACAGTTGCATACTAGGTGGAACATTATCTGGTGCATCAGGTTGAAACGGTTTGGTGTGGTCATTCTTTTGAGCAATAATAACTGTAATATTTGGAGGTGGCCCCTGACCCATATTCTGGTAAGCCTGCATCATCAAAATTCTGTAAAAAAAAGCATTTCCAGAAAATCAAGAGTTTCCAGAGCCAAATATATAAGTGTCAAGTACAACCTTTATTATTCAATAAACCTCGAGATTCTGTACTTGGCTAAACTGAGACTCGCTCACACCATCCCTGCATATTTTGATCACATAAGAAAATGATGGAAAAATTCAGACTACTGGTAAGTATTTAGCAAAGATAACATCCAGCTGAAACACAGGAGACAACAAAGACAGAGTTCTAATTTATAATGTAAATGCATTAAACAATGCTATTGTTTTCACATACAAACAGCAAGCTAAGCTTGGACTTTGCAAATACTATGCAGTATTAACAATGTAACACATAATTTTCTGCAGTAGTACCCGCATGACATAAAATGATGTTACCAGATGAGAAAAACAGGTGATAGGAAAGCAGTAGGTGCAATGATGACTGTCATACCCTCTGCCTGTCGGTACCAGTAGGAGCTACAACAATGCTAGTACCACCTTTTGGCAACCTGGCATATAATTTTGCTGCATAGGACTTGAGTATTCTTTGAAATACCTAGAAACAAATGAGAACTATACATAGTTATTGAACTGATAAACATGTGTTCAGTTGAACCATATGGTTGACTATTCAACGTTTTTTCATGGTGCATTCCAGTTCTGTAGGTATGACACCTGTTATATACTCTTTTGAACAACTGAACGATGCATAAAATCAATATTAGACACTGTAAGCAAACATATATGGCTCACCATTGCATGCAACATTTTTGGTAATGGAATTGCCAAATTACCTAATCAACTTCAGCTATCTGTTGAAAAATAACCAGAATCATCAAGTAGTCCTACTGAAAAATTCCATACATAAAGAATTGCTTACAACAGAAAAAAAAGGAAGCCATCATACTCAGGATCAATGAACATAAATTTATCTAACTTAAACTAAGACCATGCTAGATAGATACATTTTCAGAATATATGCATCACTTTGATACCTTTTACTATGCAAATTCTATATTTGATTACAGAAAATGAAATCAATTGCTTTCAGAATTTGGTTGAAACCCACTCAATATTACCAAGATTACCTCGATAAAAAGTCAGCCAAATTATGAGAAGCACGGTATATATAAACTATCATGAACATGAAAAAACATTATCCAAACAAAAATGCAGTACAGTTTGAATACAAGCAAGTAAGTCAAACTGATACACTTTGAGGAAAACTAAAAAGGATTAGCAGAACGCGAGCAGCCGATGACTTAAGCCAATATTCCGAATAAGCTTTCTGTAATGCCTAGACTAACATGGGACATACAGCAGCAGGATAGTCTAACGTTGGTACTCCCTGAATACATAGTATACGTTTCAGAAGCCGCCTGATTTGGGAACATTCCTGACCAAAAGAAGGGAAGAGAAGGGGACCAATAAACGACGGGCTTACACTTTGGTGGTAACTGCAGTCCAACTGGCGGCGACCCTCTCGCGGTCCGGCCGGCAGAAGCAGCGGGCGCTCCATCATGACGAGCGTCTGCGCGAGGCAGCTAGACCACACCCCGCCCGGCACGCTCGACTGCAGGTGCTCCTCGAAGGTCGCCGCGAGCAGCACCACGACGCATCACCTTAACTTGTAGGCACCGAACCGAATCACCCAATCAAATCAACACATTTAGAGATCGACAAGGGGGCAACAGGCGACCATACATACCCTAAGCTGAGGTTGGATGAGTTGCAGGCAGGCTTGGGCGGTGTCCACCTGGGCGACCTCGGCCAGCAACGACGACCTGCCGTGTTGGTAAGGTCGACGACGAGGATGCGGGCAGGAAAAGGGGGTCTAAGTTGGGAGTTGGGAGGGCGCGGCTTGCCTTGAGGACGTGGATCTCGTTGTCGAGGAGGCGGGAGGCCCGAGCAACGTTCTCCGTGGACATGGAGTCGTCCACAGCCATAGGCGCTCTCCTCCGGCGAGGCCACCCTACTTCTCCTCCTGCTCACCTTCTCCCGCAAACCGCCCTGCACCGGGTGTGAGGAAGAAGCAGAGGGTAGCGACGGCACGAGCTATTCGTGGATCTCCTACTAAAAGCCTCTAGAAGACGGGTAGGGGAGACGACACGAGGAAGAGGAGAGACGGCGGCGGCCGCCACCAGCCATTCGCTGAGCCACCGGGTGGCCCTCCCACAGATGGACGCGCCCCTGCTGCAGTGAGCACGCCCGCGCCACCTCCCTCTCTCCTTCGCCGACGCTTCATCTTCGATCTGGACGGAGCCAGTGCCTCCCCCGCAGAGCGCGCCCTGCTCTCGCTCTTGCAGATGGTGGTGGATGGGGAGGAGGAGATCTTCCTGGAGGTGGGCGGCGGAGATGAAGACCGCCACATCGAGGCAGGTCATCTCCATGGCAGCAGGTCGCGTGAGGGAAGGGGACGCGTGGGAGAGGAAGCGAGCGGCAAGGAAGAAGCAATTCGAGGGGCTGTATCGCTGATGGAAGGGAAAGATATTGACGTAGATATTTTCACTCGGGGAGGTGTTATCTGGGCCGGTATTTTCTATCAACACAGTAAAATCGCCAGGTGGGCACGCCCTGGGAGCGCCATTGTAGCGACCGTTAAAGGGTTTAATGTCACTTTGTGAACCTCATCTTAATGTACATATTGCTGAGCCGCGAGTTAATCCGAGATGTGAAGCTCTCTCTCGGCCACGTGAACTGTATGTCGATTATCGGCATTAGCCTGTTCATCAACTAATTTATGTCCTTCCTCCTCTTTCATCATCTGTTGTCCACTTGCTTGCTCGCTGATTAAGGAGCATGCGTTGCTAACAGTACCCTAGCGCTTATTTTTTTAATATCTTACCAGGTTATTCAAAAAAGAAAAACAGGTTCTTCTATGTAGCCACCGCCTATGAGATTGGTTTGATTGATATACTTATCGTGTTTTAGTTAATAATTAACAGGTTCTTTAGTGTAATTGCTTTTTGATACACTTAATAAACTTTGAGAGAGCAATTAGCATCTACAGATGCATGTCCAGTATATATATGAACAAATAATCTAGGACATCGATAACTCCCAGACGAGTTCGGCCTTGGAGCTCCCGGTACCGAACGAAACGTTCGTAGGAACCCATCGATCAAACCGAACTACAACTTTCGGGCTGAGAGGGGGATTTTAATGAGATTCTTTTTCAAACAGAGCAAAGAGGGGGCAACCCGAGGAATTTCTACCAGATGGAGGACTTTCGTGAGTGTCTTGGTGATTGTGGGCTAGCAGACTTGGGCTTCACTGGTTACCCATTTACATGGGATAATAGGCAAGATGGTGGGGCAAACATTCAGGTCCGGCTTGATAGGGCCACATGCAATGATGGGTTTCTGCAACTCTTTCCAGAGACCTCGGTCGAACATGTTCTTGCTGAGGAATCTGACCATGCAGCTCTGCTCATCAGGGCGGCGGCATCACTGGATGCTGCGCGTTGCAAGCAACAGAGGCTGTTTATGTTTGAAGAGGCTTGGACAAGGCACGACGACTATGAGCAGATGGTGGCGACGACTTGGGAGAATGCGCAACAACTTCATGGGGTGCAGGCGAGTATGAGCGGGAAACTGGGCACCATCTCCAAGGCCATGCAGACGTGGAGTAGGGATGTATTTGGGTCCCTACGCAAGCAGATCTCGCGGCTTAAAGCCCAGCTAAAAGATGCAAAAGATAGGGCACTGGGGACCGGCTATTTTCAGGAGGTCAAGGATATTGAGAGCCAGCTTCATGACCTCTACGAGAAGGAGGAAATTTACTATAAACAACGCTCAAGGATCGACTGGCTACAATGGGGCGATCAAAATACAAAATACTTCCAGAATCGGGCCTCGCATCGTAAAAGAAAAAACACGGTGAAGGGTTTACGCAGAGAGGATGGGACGATGTGTACCTTTTATGATGATATGCGAGCCATGGCCATGCAGTTCTAAGCTAATCTATTCAGCTCTGAGGGATCAACTGAGGCGGACAGTGTGCTGCAACATATTGATAACCCAGTATCGGAGGAGATGAATGGAAATCTCACGGCTTGGATCACTGATGCTGAAATCGAGACAACTCTGTTTCAGATGGGCCCGACGAAGGCACCGGGGCCTGACGGATTCCCGACGTTGTTCTATCAGCGGCACTGGCCGTTGGTCAAGGTTGATGTGTGCAGGTCGGTCAAGGAATTCTTGCATGGAGTAAGGACTCCGGAAGGTTTCAACGATACGGTTATTGTGATGATCCCGAAAGTTGTCTCTCCGGAGTTGATGTCTCAATTTCGACCGATAAGTCTGTGTAACGTGCTGTACAAGATTGCCACAAAGGTACTTGCAAACAGGCTCAAAAGAATCCTCCCTGTGTTGATATCGGAGGAACAAAGTGCCTTTGTACCGGGGAGACTCATCACGGACAATGTTTTGGTGGCGTATGAGTGCGTCCATGCTATCAGGATGAGGAAGAGGAAGAAACCGTTGTGCGCGGTGAAACTAGACATGATGAAAGCATACGACCGTGTGGAATGGATTTTCCTGGAGAAGGTAATGGAGAAGTTTGGGTTTCATGGGGCATGGATTCAGATGGTGATGAGGTGCGTAACCTCAGCAAGTTTTAGGGGAAAGCTAAACGGTGGGATCTCGGATTCTTTTCTGCCATCTAGGGGCCTTAGACAAGGGGATCCCCTCTCACCTTACTTGTTTTTGTTCTGTGTGGAGGGATTCTCAGCGTTACTAAAGCATGCACAAGCTGTTGGCGATTTAGAAGGGGTGTCTTTTGGGAGCACTGGCCCTATGATCACCCATCTCCTCTTTGCAGATGATAGCATTGTGTTCCTTGAAGGTTCTGAGAGTAATCTCCTTGTTCTTAAAACAATCCTCCGTGACTATGCGGCTGCCTCGGGGCAGAGAGTTAATTTGCAGAAATCATCCATTTTCTTCGGTAATGGGAGCACGGAGGCTACCAAGGATCATCTCAAGGCAGTGATTGAGATTACTTCTGAAGCCCTAGGAGAGAAATACTTGGGGCTGCCCACGGCTGTGGGGAAATCCAAAGAGGGCACTTTTAAATATGTCCGGGAGAGTGCTAAGAGTAAATTCACGGGCTGGAAAGGGCAAGGGCTATCAAAAAAGGCCCGGGAGGTGCTTGTTAAGTCGGGGCTCCAGTCTACCCCAACTTTCACCATGAGCT
The DNA here is from genome assembly GCA_902687465.1 of Secale cereale. Taxonomy (NCBI): domain Eukaryota; kingdom Viridiplantae; phylum Streptophyta; class Magnoliopsida; order Poales; family Poaceae; genus Secale; species Secale cereale. Next base: position 768,442,252 of record LR738711.1, on the reverse strand, counting down.
GCTTCAAACTTACCAAAAAATTGTGCGGGAACATGACATCTATCTCCTCTAACTTTTGGTGGGGTGAAGCAACGGGTGAGAAGAAGGTTCACTGGATCGCGTGGAAGAAAATGTGTGAGTGCAAGCAGGAGGGAGGCATGGGTTTTCGGGACATGGAAGCGTTCAACCAAGCCTTGCTCGCCAAGCAAGCGTGGAGATTACTACAGTCCTCGTCTTCCCTGTGTGGACGTGTCCTCAAGGCACGATACTATGTACATGGTACAATTCTTAATGCGACTTGCCCAGCTGGAGCATCCTATACTTTCAGAAGTATTGTTCATGGGCAAAACCTGCTGCTCGATGGTCTCATTTGGCGAGTAGGCGACGACACATCTATTCGGATTCACCATGATAATTGGATCCCTCGCAAAGGTTACCTGAGACCACTGGGCCAGGTATATATCACGGGCATTGTGAGGGTGAGGGATCTTCTAAATAGCGAGGGCACTGCATGGGACCAACACAAACTTCAATCTATGTTCTCGGAAGATGATGCTCGGGATATCATGCAGATCTGCCTGGGTGGTCCAGGCACGGAGGACACCTTGGCGTGGAACTTCACGAAGAACGGGCACTTCTCAGTGAAGTCTGCCTATCATCTTTGTATGCAGCAGAAGAAGGTGCGAACAGGACAGCCTACTTCGTCATCAACGGCGGAGGACCACATAAGCTGGCTAGCGCTTTGGGAAGCTAGTGCGCCGGGGAAAGCTATCATTCATGTGTGGCGCTTGATCAAGAACGGCCTGGCGGTAGGGGCCGAACTACTTCGTAGAAGAATCAAGGCTGGTGTGTTCTGCCTGGCCTGTGGGCGTGAAGAAACGTTGTATCACAGGTTTTGGGGCTGCTATCATTCGACTATGTTCTGGGAAGAGTTGATCTCGATATTGGGTGCAAGGGTGGCGACCCCACCTTGTTTGTTAAGCACTCAGAGCTCGATTGCGTCTTGGCTGCTAGAGTGGATGGCTGATGCCTCTGAAGACAACAAGTCGGCGATGATCCAGGGTCTTTATGCGCTTTGGCTGGCAAGAAACGACACACTTGAGGGAAAGCGCATTGAGGAGGCTAGCATGGTCGCAAGGAGGGTGGCAGGCCTCATCGATGAGTGGAAGCGAGTACGGGGACGGACAGTTGCAATAACACCCCCGACTTTGCAGGCAACCTGGGAGCCACCGGCGCCGGGATGGCTAAAGGCTAATGTAGATGGTGCGATGTCTCGGGTGAGCCAGAGCGGCGGTTGTGGAGTGGTTTTCAGAGATGAGGATGGAGCGTTTAGAGGTGCGGATGCTATTTTCCTGCTGGATGCCACAAATGCTGAAGTGACGGAGTTACTGGCCTGTCGTAGGGCCGTGGAACTAGCTCTGCAACGGGATACACCGAAGTTACATTTGGGGACCGATTGCCTCAATGTGGCTAGGATGCTGAAGGAGACAAGCCGGAATCTGTCGACGGTGGGCACCAAGGTTGAGGAGATCAAGACAATGGCCACGAACTTGGGTGGATTTAAGGTAACATGGGTCAGGCGTAGTGCGAATAAGGCGGCTCATGAGCTTGCTCGTTTTGGTTTATGTAATCAAGTTTCAGTTCTGTGGGAGGCTTCTCCTCCCGATTGTATCTTAAGTATTGTATCGGATGAACTTCCCGGTCTAGTTTAATAAAGTGTGGAGGAAGGTTTCAAAAAAACTTTCGGGCTGAGAAAGATTCCACACCGAACGTTTCTTCCCTGCAACCTTTTTCTATTGGCCCAACAAGCACGAATCCAGCAAGCCCAAAAAAAAAGGCCACAGTGGTAGAGAAAAACATATTACAAAAAATATGGCAAAAACTATTGCATGTGCTATGGCATTTTTGTCCTGATCACAATAAATATTCATGGCAAGAAACACATTGTTTTTGTAATGAAAAAGAACAAAGAATAATTGACATGATCAGAAAAATAAAACTGCCATGGTAAACAATGCAACATATTTGCCATGGTTCGGGAAAGAAAAAGTCAAAATCTATTGCATATGCTATAGCACTTTTGTACTCACAGAAAAAACGGTTGCAAATTACAATTTTTCATGTTGTGAATGTGTATAAAATGCGATATTACAATTTCGAAAACTACCATCCTCTAATATACTCTCTCTGAAAACAAATATAAAAGCGTTTAGATCACTATTTATATTTCTTTACGCGGGGAGTATAAATTTACAAACTATTCAGAATGTGATGATGGCAACTTCAATAGAAAAAACATGGCAAACAAATGGTTGCCATGCTAGACTAATTTGCCATGTGTGTTGAACAAAACTTGTTTCTGGACAAAGATAATAATTGGAGCTGACACGTGACCGCAAAAAACAATTCAGTAGAGTTGCCATGGAGCATGAAAGAATGTTCTAAATCTTGCCATGTTTGAAAAAAAGTGTTGTGAAAATGACATGTGACTATATAAATTCTTTTCAAAATTTCCCATGAGTTAAGGACAAAGCATCATAGAGTTTGCCATGTGGGTGATCAATTTTGTGTATTAAAAAAATTTGCGATGATTTGGAATTTTTTTCTCATATACATATATATATATATATATATATATATATATATATATATATATATATATATATATATATGGTATATATATATATGATGAGTCTATTATGATAACACCCCTTAAGACCTTATTCTGATAACACCTTCTTATTCTGATAACACCTGACCCACACAGCCACCGGACCCGCGCTGACCAACGGAATAGAAAAAAACCCGCCCTACCCACTCCGCGGAATCGGATCCTCTAACATTAAGAAGGAATGTTAGAGAAGCTACAATACCCTAACTTGCCTTCTTTCAATCCATATAATTAAGGCTAAAATAAATAAAATTAATTCGTAAATTACAGATTTAATGTGTACATTTATAATCATCACATGCAAACAAATTGATGGTGAAATAAAATCAATTATAGATTATTTTTATCTACAGTAAATACAAATAGTAAATAATCTACTAAACGTCTCTAACATTCCTTCTTCATTTTACACTAGGATAGCACTGTAGCAACGTAACATTGCTTCTCTAAGTTAGAGGATCCGTCTCCCCACTCCGCACGCAGGCACCCACCTTCACCCCGACCTCTCTTCCACCCCACCACTTTCTCGCCTGCGCCCCGTCCACAGCCCGTGGACACCACCTCCCATCGGGCCGGCCACCTCCCATCGCCCCGCCGGCCACCTCCCACCTCGCAGTCGGGCCAGCCTCCCACCGCATCGCCGGGCCGGCCACCTCCCACCGCGCCGTTGGCTACCTCCCATCGCGCAGCTGGCCTCCCACCACGGCGCCGGGCCGGCCACCTCCCACCGCGCAGCCGGCCACCACCTCCCACCGCACCGTCGGGCCAGCACCGCCAAGCGCCGGCCACGACCCCCTCTTCCCACCACAACCACCTCCCGGCGGCGCGGCAACTGGATCCAGTTCCGCGGCCGTGTCTGTTCTCATCTCCAGCGACCGTCGGATCTGGCCTCCACCGCGCCTGTATCCACGGCTTCCGTGGATCCCGCGGCCGTGTCCGTTCTCATCGTCGTCGTCCTCGTCTTAGGCCATCAACGCCCGGATCCGCACCACCATCGGTGCCCCGTCGCGCACCTATCCGCCGCCAGGGGGCTGAGGAGGAGACCAGGCAGCCTCCATCTCTCCTCTTCGATGAGGCCTCCGATGAGCATCTCCGCCTCGGATCCAATTCCTACCCCACGATCTCTTCTTTTGGACTGATTTGTTTCAACAACGCCATCTTTCCCCTCTGCAGTCCGGCAACCGTCGCCGTGCAGCTCGGCGGTATGCATGATGTGGTTCAGTGCTGGTGCACACCGGCGTGACCACACCATCCCCAGCGCAGACGGCTCCCTTCAGGCGTGCGAGGTCCCTGACCTTGCATTGCAATGCATCTGGATACCTCAAGCTGTGCACCACGGGATCCCCACTCCCCACCATCCTTCTCTACGACACCTCGGGATCCATCGAGCACATCCCCACCTCGCGGGAGCAACGCGGCCTCTGCCTGTGAAGTGCAGTGCGCCCAAAAGGTGCAGTGCGGCGTGCGCCTGTGCACGGCAGTGCGCCCAAAGGTGTAGTCTGGCGTGCGTGCGTGCAGTCCAAATTCAGGGTCTTGCAGTGCGGTTTGCGTTCCGCTGCCTAGTGCAGGTGGAGACACCCTTGCCCCCGTCGAGCCCCTGCCTTGCTGACTAGGCGTGCGGCCGAGGACGTGCAGTTCGGCGGGTTGTGGTGTGTTCTGTTTATTGCAGACCGACGCATGGCCCAGGGCCTCCTCACTTCCAGCAGCTACGGCCAACTACAACCATGTGTCGGGGCCGCCATGGAGCCCCTGGCCACTAGACCTCTGGCCTCAGCTGCACAACGGTCGCCGTTGATGGCCACGACTGGAGGGCCGACCCACCACCGCCTCCACTAACGGCCAGTGCTCGCCCTCAGGTTCGCCTTGCAGTGCATGTGTGGTCTGCGTCCGATCTCCCCTGCCCCCATTTCTCCTCGCGGGGAGAGGTGCCGCGCTACTCCCTAGCCAGCCATTCTCTGCCCCCCCTCTTCCACCTGTCATCCTCCGTTGCTGGAGCAGCACATACAAGGCGGTACAGTGCACTCTGATTACTCGTGCAGTGCAAATCAACTAGTGCCCGCGTGCCGTGTTCAACTGAAGCATACCAAGCCAAGGGCTGATGCACCCGCCGCCCTCCCATTGTAGACTCCGATTCACTTCAAACTATATACTCTAAATTCTATTGTAGTTCGCTTTGTGTGATCGATACAGCAACAAAAATCCAAAACATTTGTGCCATAGTTAACTTTTATTTGGCTCAATGTTTTGTAGTGCAGCTCGCGTCGACTTGTAGTGTGGCACATTGCACTAAGGAAAAAAGTATGTCATCGCGTGCGTGGGCATGCAGTGAGGCGCGTGAGTGCGTGCAGTGCGGCTCCCCGCCACTGTGCCGATGGCCAAACTTGGAGGAACCCCCGTGTAGTGCGGTGCAAAAAGGTGAAGAAAAGTCGGGGTCAATGCCACTCTGCCACATGCAGTGCACTTCATCTCATGAGTGATTGCAGTTGAGAGCGTGTGAGCGTGAAGAGGACATGTGGTTTGCAGTTGAGAGCGTGTGCGCGTGCGGTGCACTCGTTTTGATTCACTTATTCATTTTTTTGATGTGGTTCACTTTGTAAAACAAAGAGAAAAACAAACCCATGAGAAGTACGTTTACTTTCATTACACTTCATCTCATCTGCAGTACGGGTGTCTTGAATAAATTTGTTTGAAGAAGAAATAAAAGTATTTCACTAGAATTGTGTGTAGCAGCTCATTACCCTTTTGTATGAAGTGCAATTTATTTCATGTGTTTCAAAATTCAGTCGACTAAATCAACATCTACAGCGCATTTAGTCCTCGGATGTGGTTCACTTTTGATAGTGATGCCGTTCACTTGCGCACATCATCGAAGTGCGAAAAATTAGCGAAACAACTAAAAAAAAATGTGGCCCACTACAATATTTGTCGCGATTCACTTGCCTCATTTCTGCGGTCCACTCTCGTTCATAAATTTTTTTTTTTTGAAAAAAGACAACAAAAACTTGTCTAAGAAAATCCTACGTCCGACAAAAGAAATCATTAAGTTCACTTGCCTGTCTCATGCAGTGCGTTTTTCTGTCTGATGCAGTACACACGACAATTTTGGTGTCGCAAAAAACAGAGTGTCCGCTTTTCGATAAAATCAAAACTGCTCTTAAACCGTAAGGAATTAGAGAAAATGTTGCGTATCGACGATATCTTTCCAACGGTGTATCATTTGAATCATTCTGACGAGCGGTTTGAAATTTTTCACGAAAAACGTTCGCTGTCTCTCGTATTCAGCCGCATGATTTTCAAAATTAACTAAAAACCGTAAGGAATCTCAAAAACATTTTAACATATGAAAGTTGCGGCTCGTCCTTAGCTTTTCAACGGTATATTGCACACATCGTTTCGACAAACGGTTAAAAAACTGAAGCCAAAACAGTACCAAAAAAGGGAAAATATTCGAGAAAACTGAATTCCGTGATTTACTAAATTTAAAACTGCTTTTAAACCGTTGCGAATTAGAGAAAATAATAGATATGAAAAAGATGCGCTTCGACGACATCTTTCCAACGGTGTATCATGTGATTCATTCCGACGAGCGGTTTAGAAGAAAACGCGAAAAAACGCTCGCTATCATTCATTGTGCGCCGCACAAGTTTTGAAGCTGCTCTTAAACAGTGAGGAATCTCGAAAAGTGTTCAACATGACGAAGTTGCGCCTACTCCATAGCTTCTCAACGGTATATTACACGCATAATTCCGTTTCCGATAAACGGTTAAAAATCTAGAGCAAAAATGGTACCAAAAAAACAACACGTACAGTTTTTTCGACACAAAGTTCACCGGTCGCTGTGTTGCAGTACTTCTCCTACTGAGAGTGCAGTGCCCTCACGTTGTGTGTGCAGTGCGAAAGTATTATCAGAATAGTTATTCTGCTAATATTATCAGAATATATATATATATATAGAAAGTCTATTTAGAACCCAGGGTGAAGAATAAGTAATTTTTCACCCCGGTCGGACGAACCACTCCACGCTCCAGCAAGTACTCCCCTGACCAAAGGCAAGCCACGTACACACATCCATGCCTATCCGACGCAATTTTTATTCAGTCAAAAAATTACACCGGCGGTTCGCCCCTAATTCGCACGTCCCACAGCTCTCACCCTCAATCTTCCTCGTAGAACCTTCTCTCTCCCCACCACCGATTGGATACGAGCGGCTGCTCCGATCAACATCGCGACGGTTTCACGGCGGGTTGGTTCGGCGGCGGGAGGATTCGCGGCGTGGTGGGTGGCCTTGGCGGCGTGCAACACTTGATGGCCTGGTCAACTGTAGGCTTCACGGCGGGAGGAGGGAGAGGAACGGCTCGCCCACCTGCAACCTCATCTCCGGCTGGAATCGAGTAGGGCCATCGCTGCCCGTGCCCGACCTCCTCCTCTCCACCAGCAGCCTGCTAATACCTGATGATTGCCCCTCGTACGTGAGTACTACTAGCCACCTGCAACGAGATCCCCATCTCCAGATCCAAGTTCCTTCATATGGCTCCCAAGGTCAGAGAGATTTTGATTTCGGTCCAAGTTCCTCAATTAGCATCTAGCAACCCTGTTTTTTAAATACATAGAGATTTGCGACCCGTTTTTGTGACTGTAGGAGCAGTCTCGATTGTGAATATCACCAATTTCGTCAATTTTTTCTTTCTTGCATTGGATTGTCTGAACTAGTTCAATATTTGATAAGGTGGATTAATACTGGGTATCATTCTATGATTCTGTGATGGACATAAACTCAATGTGAATGATCCGATGTTGGTAGATTCAGTTGCAGGAGCTCAAGTTTCTATTCTTGGTTGGATCAATCAAAATCCAGTTTATGTGATGCTATTATGAAAATAACAAGTGGAGGCTTCATATTGCAGGCAGCAAGAAGAGTACACATTAATTATATTCTTGTAATGCTGGTCTTGTTTGCTTTCGAAGTAGGTTGCCCATGCGTTTTTACAACACATACTCATGAGAAATGGTTCGGGGTTCATTCACCCATTCATCTATTTCTTACTAGCTATTTTGCATCAATATGTTTGAGGGAGGTAGTTTTCTTTGTGTTCATGTGCTTGCCACATGGGGTGATCTCGAGCCTGAGTCCAGAGATCTTTTTTTAAGTTGGCTGTGCTGCAGATTTTTGTTTCAGGTTTTGTGGCCTAGTACTGTTTATTCATCGCAGGTGTTTAACAGTTGTCATTTGATTTCATTCGTCAATGAAAGGCCTGCTTGTCGTTCATACATACTACGGGCTTGCTTTTTGTGCAATTGCTCTTTTCTAAGCAATTTCTATCAATGCTGCCTTTTCTTCATCTAGAATGGTGCAGTTGTTATTAAAATCCTACTTGTTTAATCAGACGCCTAGTTGTTTATTTTGATTTCAGTTGACTGTGCAATATATTATTTTTGAAGATACCACCACGAGAAGGAGAGGCAAGGGAAAGCTACATTTCCAAGCGAGTGAAGTCTATTTTAAACCCTAAGAATGTAGAGCACGACGCAAATGAACCCTGACTTTCAAATCCCTGAAATCCAGACCCTGACCTCCTTGATCCCGGTCGTTTTTGACCTTTAGGTTGTATCCAAACAGGGGGATTTCTACCTGGCCAGAGAACAGACGGGATCGAGGTGAGTCATCTACCTGCAGGTGGGTCTCATGGTCGCCCGGCTTGCTCTGCAGGCTCCCGCATCCAGCGCATGCCCTTTATGTATGTCATTGTCGTCTATCCTTTGGACCTGCCGCCGGTGACCTCGAGCACGGGGGCAACTTCAACCGGCGACAATGCGCCTCCTCCATAGTGCAAGGCCAGCCATGGCAAAGCCTCCGGCCGCTGCCGCTCGAGAAGAGGAGGCTCGGGCACCGCTTGGCGGTCCGATGGCGCGTCCACGACGGTGCAGCTCCTTACGGAGGCTAGTCACAGCCTACGGGTACCCCAGCGCGGCACCGTTGGCTCCCTCACCGGTGATGACCATGGCCGTCTAAATCCGCCTTGAAGACACTGCATGCGCACCTTAGCGGAGACGGGGCTGCAGAAGCGACAGCAGCGACCCCGACCATCTCGTCGATGTCGTTGTTCCGTCATGGCACGATGCAGATGGAAGTGTAACACCCCAAAATTTTTGGTTTGGTTTTTACCAAATTCTTTAATTGATTTCAAGGAGGTTATTTGAATTTTTCCTTTTGAGAGACCCTCCTTCCCAAATTTTTGCTTCTGACAAATCTTTTTTGAGCCCTTCTCAATTTTTGATTCTGGTCTTGAGGGTTTTTCAACTTGTGTTGGTTCAAACACAATTACTTTTGGATCATTATACTACTTCTTTTGTTAAAAAGATTTTTCCTTTAAATCCCTGGATTTATCCCTACCTATTCAAAAATACCCTCTTGCCATGACCTATGTGGATAACTTTCTTCCAAAACCTTCTTTCCTATCTTGGGTCAAGTTAAGCATCATTTCCAGCAAGTTTCAACTTCCTCTAGATTTTATTTCTATTTATTTAAACCACAAAATATTTTTCTGTCATTTATTTGGACCCTAGTGGTTTACAAAGGAACTACTAGATTCCTTTTGAATCCTTGCTCCAAATAAACTCCTAGGGCTAGTCCTTAGTACCCTCAACTCATATCCATCTAGACCCACTGGTCATCAGTTCAAAATTTTCAAAAAATACTTGCTACAAGTTTGGAGCAGATTTGCTAATTTTGATGAATTTCATTCTTTCATCTTTCCAAAAATTCTGAGGAAATTCATACAGCCTCCAGATGCATCAAGAGACCCCCTCACCAAGTCCCAGCTCAAGGAAAATTCTCCACATGCATCAAACATTTCATCAAACACCTTTCTTGCACTGTTACTGTTGAGTTTCAGAATTCAGTGTTGAGCTTCAGTCATCGGTGTCGTTTTCTTCAGTCGCCGTCGCCCATCTCGCCAGAGACTCGCTTGGCCACTTGTGCACTGCTCCCTCTCCTTATCCGTGCGCCGCATGGTCGGTTGGCTGGACGTGGGCGTCGGTGCTGAGCCGTCCCATCGTCTCCGGCGAGTCCAGCGGCGACAGTACCGCCCGTGGCGGCCGTCAGGGATGAACTCTGCAACACGGCGCCGCTCCGCACCGCCCAAGCCACCGGTGGCCTCCGCGTGTCCATCATCTCCCTCCAAGCGCGCTGCAGGACCGTCGCCGTGGCCTGAGTAGCGCAGAGCGCGCTCTCTGCCGCCGACGAGCCTGTGATGCACCGTTCCGTTGAAACAGCGGAGCAAGCCTGATACGATCAAACTTAGGCATGGAATGGAGCCAGTAGACCGCACTGAAGATGCCCAGCCACCTAAACTGCCTGTCCGACCCCTGCCTCGCCGTAATCCCTCGCCGGAGATATTCCGTCCGCGGCACCTCCCTCGCCCGCCTATAAATAGGGCTCCAGAGACGTTGTGAAGCCACCACGCCCACCACACCTCACCACAGCCTCGCCAAAACCACTCAGGGGGCCTCGGAAGGGCCTTCTTCCCCAACTCCGGCCGCCCCGATCCGCTTCGGGCTCCGGCAAGGTTCGCTCTGGTGAGGGCACCTCCGCTTACTAGACTCGGTCAGCAACCTCCTAGTCCACCACCTAGTCTAACCCAAGCATCAATTTGCAGTCAGAGACCCCGTCCGGTGAGATCCACCATCGCCCGACGCCGCCGTCCGCCGTCGAGGAAGTCGCCGTCGTTGTGGTCCCTCCCTTCGGTCACTTCCACCACCCACCGACGCGGAAGAGCCTCCTGAACACGCCGGTACCTTCCCTTTCCTCTGCCTCGCAGTAGTTCGTCGCCGGCGATCACCGCAGGCCTCTGGCGCCGGCGAACTCCGTTCCCCTCTTTTAAACCTGACATGCGGGCCCCCCCTGTCAGCTTTCTCTTTTTATTCGAACCGTTTTCTGAAAAACGCCTTCGGGCAAAGTGCGCTTCCCATTCGGTTCGGCGTATTTTCATCCGAAGCGTTTTCTGTTTATACAAACTACCCCCTGGATAGTTTCTGTTTCATTACAGACTAGTCCCTGGGTTTGTTTTCTTTATAACTTTTAAACTAAAAAGGATTTTTAGTTGATTTCTTTTCTGTCATCTTCATAATTCTGCCTAGTTTTTTATCATATTTAATTGAAAAATATTTGGAACACTTTTTGCGCATGCACGTATTTACGTAGTATTCGGTTTCTTTTTATACCGTAGATACCGACGGAGGTGACGGAGCCGCGAACTTCGCCGAACTAGACTCCGACTACTCCGAACCAGGCAAGCATGTCACTACAACAAAACAGACTTTAAGTAACACAATCATGTAACAGATTGAAAAATGTGTGACAAGGGAAATTATTGTAACACATCATTTTGTGTCGAACGATAGACAGTAACACATACTATATGAGGCCTCAAAATGTGTTACCGGGATATTATAATAGTAACATTTAAATATGTGTTGGTCGAGTGTGTTACATAGATTTTGACAAGGTAACATATAAATATGTGTTACTGAATGTGTTACATAGTTCAACAGTAGTAACACATAATCATGGTTGATACATGGTTTTACAAGCTCTATTATAGGAGGACCTAGAAAAACTAAAATCAACTGCATACATAGATCACAAAATACCTTGACACATAGGGCCCATGTGTCAACATGACTTTTTATAAATACATTCTTATTTTGGTAAATAATGTTTCCATTCTTTGGTAATATGGTATGAAAAAGCAATACAGTTTGGTTGGTACTCCCTGTGTAAACTAATATTAGTTATGTAATCGTTGTTATATTAGTTCACGGAGGGGGTAAGTACCAAACTATTTTCGGCATGGTTGTAGTGAATATCATATTAGCCATATTTTTGCGTGAATTTTAAGATAACTCAACCACCATAAATGTGAAATGCACACTTTGAAATGATTTTATGAAATTATAAGTATTTGACGTCAATACTCACAAAGGAGTGGAAGATCAACAACAAGAGAGCTTAAATTTGAAGATAGTTTTAAGAACCGGGCCGGCAGTCCGACCGAAAAAAAGGGAACCAAGGCCCCGTCCGAGTTTTTAAGGTGTATGGTCTTTTAGCGAAAAAATAGTGAATTACCAAAAAATAAATCATGTGAAACTAGGAATCTAACTATTGTCCTTGGGCCGCCGCATGGCCAATGGCCCAATATGAACTGGACTTGCAATTGTAACGTGACCCAGTAGACACCTCAGCGACGGTGTCGGCAGGCCGTGCGAGGCCTCGCTCTCCTCCTGGCGTCACGTGGGATCGAACCATCCCAGTCAAATAAAAACGTGGGATCGAACCAGAGGAGATCACCAGATCGAGAGAAGGTTGCCTAAAAAAACAGATCGAAGGGAGAGTAGATCATCATATCGAGGAGAGCCCATGAATGTCCCTCGTGTGGCGCCCTCCAACAGAAAAGGCAGCTGTGCTGTGTGATCTGCACGAGGCCCCGCTGTTTTTCTCCAACACCTGTGCTTTTCTTCCATCGTCTCTGCCGTACTGTGTCCACATGGCTCCTCTGGTACTGGTCATCTTTGCATCAGCAGTTCAAATGCACGCATTTATGTCATGCTCATAGTGACCATCAAAAACATGATCAAACTATGTTGGAATCGAGAACTACCAATCACACCGTTAAGGATTAACAATTTTTTTTGAAAATAAAAGCGCACAAAGCACAGACTGTTTCATTCAACACCAGGCTCAAGTACATGTGACGCATGAATTACATAACCTTGGCAACCCAACTGAAATAGGAGAGGAAGAAAACTACATGAAGATCGCCTATGAGCCTGGTTAGTGACAGGCTCCCCGGAAGTAGAGCCTGATGAGCGCAATCGTGCGCAGCACCATTAAGGTCTATCTTAACATGATATAAACAGAAGAATTTATTTTGTTGGTGTTGCAAAAGAAAGCAACCAAATGGTGCGTAATTTCCCATCTAACATCAGGAGAAGTGATGTTCCTAGCAGCAGCAGCTTTGGTGAGTGAAATTGTCTGTGAAGAAGGCTACTCCCAATAACTACAGGCAAGTGAACCAACATTCACTCAACATGCGAATGGTACATCACGTTACTAACAATAAAACCAGTCAAAAAAAAAATCAAGAGGAATACCACTCAGGACTATACTAGGGGTCTAGAAATAACTGCAGATCACCCTGCATGTCATCAAAAGTTAGGCACCCGATCTGAGTGGCAAGATGGCTAGCAACCAGCCGCAGTTTAATGTTTGAGTGGAAGACCTCATTCCTTCAAATTTTCTGAAGGGTGTAAGCTCAGCCAACAATCTGCAAGAACATACAATGGTTCTTAATGTCATGCAAAGTCAGCTTTGACTTCAGGTAAAACTACAATGTACATATAATCATGAAAATGTTGCTCGAACAGAGAAATACATTTATATGATTTACCATCATTGTTCTTCATCGATCAAAGCATTATCATTAGCATCCACAATTGTTCCCTCAACATCGGATCTTACCCAATGTTGATCTTTCCTTTTCTTTTTAAACATATCCGTGAGGTGAGAAACATGGAATGGCTCAGCTTCTACGTCTCGTGTGTATTCATCATTTCCAGTGTCACATCTATCTCTTGGTAATTTATTCTGCATCACCACTGACCAACCTGGGTTCAGTTCGTCTTCTAGGTAAAACACTTGATCGGCTTGGTTAGGCAAAATAAAAGGCTCATGCTCAATCTTGTCTCCTTTGTGCATCAAATGTGAGAAGTTAACAAGTGTGTAGCCATACTTGTCCTTTTTAATTCCTTTTTCAGAAATATCAACCCATTCACACTTAAATAAAACCACCGAAAATTGTCCAGAGTAGTTCAACTGAATAATATCAATTATCCTGCCATAGTAAGTCACATCGCCTAAAACAGGGGTCGCATCACCTGGTGCAGCATATGTAGATGTTTTGGCACGTACCACCACACCACTATTTTGACTCACTCTGTCTAAGCGTTTAGGCCTAAACCGATATCCTCTGGAATTGTAAGCACGGTACCTTTTTGCTGCATCAACTGGGCCACGTGCTAGCCATCTAATATCATTATTAAAACTACCAATACCATTTTCTTTCTCCAATTTAATTATCTGTAGATTAAGAAGTTGTTTAGTAAATGGCTTCAGTTGTACATACAAAGGATATGAAATATGGACTTACATGAGCTTTGAACCAGTCGTTGAACTTATCATGTTGGATGGACTCGACCATGTTTGAGACATCACGCTCGCTAGTGATCTCATCAGCGTGAGCTCTGCAAAGTAATTTTATAATTAGTTTTGAAGTCAGAGAAAGAGTTGTGATAACATGTCAAAAAAATGATATTATTTAGAGGATTGAGGTACTACCGAAGGAATGGGTTGACTTCTGAGCAGTTGAACAACACATATCTATGTGCTTGGAATTTAGCCAACCCTCTAAGAACATAATTGCCAGGCTTTCCAAGTGGTTTTCCTACCGAAGGAAACAGAGTTGATCCTTGTTCAACATCAACCGCCTCATCGTCATCGTCATTCCTTGAAGGTCGATTATGCTTGGTGGCGAAACCATCAATATATCTTGAACAAAACGTCATGCACTCGTCTGCAAGATGTGCTTCAGCGATAGATCCTTCTGGATGTGCTCTGTTACGCACATATGACTTCAGGACACAGAGATACCTGCATAAATAAAAAAATGAAAAAAGAAGACAAAAAATGTTAATTAATGTAGTACTGCAATAATTAGAATATGTATATATCTCATTTTTGACAAAATACCTTTCCAGAAACCACATTGAACGGTAGGCCACAGGGCCACCTATTTTTGCCTCTGTTGCTAGATGAAGAACCAAATGCACCATAACAGTAAAAAATCCGGGCGGAAATATCATCTCCATACGGCATAATGTTATCTTTATTCTTTGCTCCAACTTCTCAAGATCTCTCACATGAAGAACCTTTGCACTAACTTCTCTAAAATATGCACATAGATCAAACAAGACAGATGTGACATTATCTGGAAGTAAGCCTCTCAATGCAACAGGCAATAGTTGTTGCATCAGAATATGACAATCATGGCTTTTAAGACCTGAAA
>LR738711.1:768413402-768426483 GCA_902687465.1 Secale cereale | reverse complement strand
GGGATTATGTATTACGGTAACGAGTAAAGAGACTTGCCGATAACGAGATTGAACTAGGTATAGAGATACCGACGATCGAATCTCGGGCAAGTAACATACCGACGAGACAAAGGGAACTGTATACGGGATTGCCTGAATCCTTGACATCGTGGTTCATCCGATGAGATCATCGAGAAACATGTAGGAACCAATATGGGTATCCAGATCCCGCTATTGGTTATTGACCTGAGAGTGTCTCGGTCATGTCTACATGGTTTCCGAACCCGCAGGGTCTACACACTTAACGTTCGGTGACGCTAGGGTTGTTAGTGAGAAGAGTGCATGGTTACCGAAGGTTGTTCGGAGTCCCGGATGAGATCCCGGACATGACGAGGGTCTCCGGAATGGTCCGGAGACGAAGATTGATATATAGGATGAAAGGTTTCGGAGTACCGGAAGTGTTCCGGGGAGCATCGGGAAATCGGCGGAATACCGGAAGGATTTTCGGGGGGTCCGGAAGTTGTTCTGGGCCTATTGGGCCACAAAGGGGGACACCACAGCCCTCAGGGGGCTGTGCGCCCCCCCTGGGCCCTCTCCCCATGCGGCTAAGGGGGTGGGACCCCCTAGGGCTGGCCGCACCCCTTGGGCTTGGGGGGCAAGGCACCTAGGGGGGAAACCCTAGGGCCTGGGCGCCTCCCCCTGCCCTGGCCGCCGCCCCCTCCCCTTGCCCTGGCCGCCGGCCCCTAGGGGGAAACCCTAGGGCGCCCTCACCTCTCCACCCCCCCTATATATAGTGGGGCAAAGGGAGGGCAGCCAATACAGTTTGTGCCTCGGTGCTGCCCTCCCTCTCCCGTCATATCTTCTCCTCCCGCAGTGCTTAGGCGAAGCCCTGCTGGAGTTCTTCTCCACCATCACCACCACGCCGTCGTGCTGCCGGTTCTCCATCAACCTCTCCTCCACCCCTTGCTGGATCAAGAAGGAGGAGACGTCCCCGAGCCGTACGTGTGAAGAACGCGGAGGCACCGTTGCTTCGGTGCTAGGTCTTCGGCGATCTGAATCGCGACGAGTACGACTCCATCATCCGCGTTCATAACGCTTCCGCTTAGCGATCTACAAGGGTACGTAGATCACACTCCCCTCTCGTAGTTGCTTCTACTAGATTGATCTTGGTGAACGGTAGGAAAATTTTTGTTTCCCATGCAACGTTCCCCAACAGCTCAGACGTCCGACTGTGGCATTCATGTTATTTACTTTTGATATAAGCCCTTTACGTGATGTCGCTCAGACGTCCGACTGTGGCATTCATGTTATTTACTTTTGATATAAGCCCTTTATGTGATGTCGCTCAGACGTCCGACTGTGGCATTCTTGTTATTTACCTTGATATAAGCCCTTTCTGCGGTGTCGCCCTGACGCCCGACTGTGGCACGTTTATTCTATTTTACCTTTCGAGGCGTCGCTCCAGACACCCGATTGGTCTTCCGCTATTTATTTATCTTGCAACACTAATTGAATTACTTACGTGTGCATTACTGCTCTTGTGCATCATGTTTGCAATTGTTATATCTTATGTCCAAACTGTCTTGCGAGTACATTCAAAGTACTCACCTGGCTTGTTGATTTGGCCAGATGTTGACGAAGGCGATCTTATGGATGAAGAATTCGATAGCGAGTCCGACGCCTAGAGGAGTCCCAGTCAGTCCCTTGCGATCCTGGAGTTGGTCACTTGTATTATATACGCTTCCGCCACCATAATAAAATCATCAAGCCTCACTCCGGCGCTTGATGAGTGTAAGATACTGGAGTCACGCCACCCACACCGCTGTGACATATCCACTACCACCATATCCACGAGTTAGTAGTTATGCCACCATATCCAGTTGTGTCATATCCGCCTCTATGTATAATATTGGCGTGCTTGTAATAAATTGTTGAGCAGCCTCAGCTCAACCCTGTATTATATTTAGCACTTCTGGATTTCTGTATCAAGGAATTGTCTGCCAGTATGGAGGATTTCTCTATACTAGCTTGATGAAAGGGACGATTTTTCAATAAAGGTTTTATTGGAAAAATCGGTCCTGACAGGAAGCCGGCAGCGTCCATCTCCACGGGGTTGCAGGTTGCTTCTGGTCCAGGGCACGCAGCCACCATGTTCGGTCCAGCACATCGCAGCATAGCCAAACGCTGGCACGGTCGCGGCCGAGGCCGGCGTCCTGCATGCCTTCTCGAACTCTCCCGCCGCGGCCAAGCTGTTCGGCGAAATGCCTAGTTGCTGCTGGGTCAGACAAGACACGTACAAGCTAGCTTCAAACCTACAGAGCTGATTGATTCCGATTTGATTGCAACAAGAGCTAGTTTCACGTGGAGCAATTGCTCCTCCGACATGCCGCTCTCCAGATCACCTTCTGTCGCCACCCGGTGTGAGCAGCAGCGCACTCCAAGCCGAACGGCGGCGGCCAGCGGGGCCAACGGGGAACATCGGTGCGCCCGTAGTCCGCGCCTCCGCGATGTGTTGGTCGAGAGGAGCGCAGGGAGGCGGTGGTGGCGGAGAGTAGCTGGATCAGCTTCAGCGGTGTCGGCGGGCTTCGAGGACATGCACAGCCTCATCCTACGCGCCTTTAATTTGCAATCCCACCATCCCAGGGTGCCATGTCAGCAAATCCAGTTCTAAACGGGTGTAAGGGTGATTGCAACCAAGATCGAAAACTTCAGGGTATGGACCTCAGGGATTTAGACATCAGGGTTCATTTGCGTCGTGCTGTACATCCTCAGGGTTTAAAACAGACTTCACTCTTTCCAAGCGGATGCCAACTGTTGCAACTGGAGTCAATAACTTGTTCTCATGGCATGCACAATGTCGTTTAGGCTGGTCATAGTGGGATCGTAACTTATAGTAGTGTCATGCATATTCATCATAGCTGTAACCATGGTTTGACTATTCGTTTCTATTTACCGACAGACATGTATTAACCATTTTTAATTTTTATCTCCATCCTAATTGATCTTGCATTTATTGACTAAATAGGTGAATGAGTATTTTATCTTGTACGCTCTGTATACAAGTACTGTGTACTTAAATCTATACCTAATAATAAAGCACGGAACGAGTCTGTCGGGTTCACCGTCACAATACGTTTTTTTTCGTGATTTTACACTTTCAGTTTGTTTCATATGGTTTGCCCGAGGTGGTATTATTTTCCTGTACGCTCACGATCGTTCACTTTTATTTTTATGAGCCATCAGCCGGCGTGTACGTCCGCCCAGGCTGCAGCGAACGCACGAAACAGGCTGCAGAAAAATACGTTCTGTAAAACGAGATGAAAAAAATTATTGTAGACGCTGAACTCGAACCTTGATCTCCTAGATGTGAGTTGGCTGGGCTAGCCATGCAAACTATTGGCCAACTTTTATTAAAAGGAAGGTTTGACTTTAAATGAGTCATATCTTATTCGGGGACGAGGGACGTGCCTGGGCTGCAGCGAGGTGCGCGTAGCCGCGGACCGAGTTGGGCTACGATGTTTTTTCCGTTGAGTTGATTTGGGAGCCTATAAAATAGCTGACAATGATTAGGGAATTCAAACCCATGATTTTCCTTTTGTCCCACATCGCCTCTTTTCATCAGAGACCATCAATTTATATACGCTCAAACAAGCAGCCTCAAGAATAAACAAACGAGGGTAAGATGTGGGTCTTGGTGGTATGTCGCTGCACCATAAAAAAAAGGAGAACTCAAGAAAGAAATGCGAGAGGAGTGAAGAGGAGGAGCAGGATGCTTGTGGCTGCGGGGAAGAGAAGAGGATAAGTATGAACGTGCTCGACCAGGGCTCGCCGAGCAGAGTTTATGTGCTTGAATCGGCGCTAGGGAAGTGAGGAGGAGGAGCAGGCGAGCAACAACGTGGCTCGACCAAAGGGCTCGCCGGAGCAGAGCTTGGCTGGCGTTCCAGCAAGGGATGGAGGGAGAAGGCAAGGAAAGCTCGAGCTTTGTACTAGGCCAATGGCGGCAGCATCCATGGAGAGGCGAGCACTTGGAAGAGATAAATCAAGATGCGGCCCAGTCAAAAAATATAACGTGTAACCGAGATTAGGCAAAAATAAGCGTCTCCATGTGGGTCGAACTCCCAACGTTGTACGTCAAGGCCCAAGGCTGCAACCAACAGAACTAATGCATCAGGATGCAAACAAAAGGTTTTCTTTATAAATTATTAGTACCACCTCGCTCCTTTGCAATCCATTCTACCAATTTATATATGTTTCCGATTCAAAATCAATAAGCAGCCTGGATAATTAATGGTAACAAAGATGGCTGACAAAGATGTGTGGCATGATCAGCGGGCATAAATAAGGAAAAAGAGTGGCGTCATTAGCGGGAATAAAATATGGAAAGAGAGTTTCACAAAATGAAAAGTGAAGGAGAAGATAATGACCATGTAATACCAGCGTTGTGATCCTTGGGCATAAATAAGGAAGGTGAGCTCTAAAAAAAGAAGGAGAGAAACACCCCTTGCAGAGGGTTATTACGTGGCCATTAATAAGGAAGAAGAGTTCCTTTAAAAAAGAAGGAGATAATAATATGTTGCAAAGGAATTATATACGAGGGCATGATACATAAATAAGGAAGGAGAGTTTGAAACAAAGCAATTACCCAGACATGGCATGCAATTAACTCAAATAGCTCTGGAGATGGCCTAATGAACCCTTTTAGCAAGATTTTTTTCACGACAACTTACAAATAATGCCTTTAAGATTTGAATATTAGGGGGCCTTTATCAAAAGCATTGTATCTGTAGCATACTTCTTAATGTACAATTGGAAAAAGACTTCCTTGCATGCGAGCATTGGTACGACTCCGCAACGCATCGAAGCCACATAAATCTCTCCTCATCCTAATTAATTTCTCTCCACGGTGAATTCAAGGGTGGACCCACACTAACTAATCACCCCCTCCCTAATTCAATCATGGGGCCCATACTAACTAATCTCACCCACCTGAATTCGCGTAAATTAGCCACGCCCGTACAATTGATATGAATTATTACTAGACCTCGGTGCGCGCCTTCCTGCCATTGCCGGGTGGCATCATTCAGATGTTGTTGGGCCTTTCGATCGATACACCATTATATCTCCCGTTGCAACGCACAGACATATGTGCTAGTAAATTCTAATGCTAGTAAATTCTAATGAAAGTACAAATTTGAAATGCAATTTTTTGGGCTCACCTTCTGTGTGTTGCCAAGGAATAATATATTATCCATCATGTGATGAGTTCTCATTTTTTTTCCTTCTTATCATGCTCATTGCTGCTACCAAAATATTATAGTACATAAAACTTGACACATTTACTGTGCATACCAATGCAGATGCCTCTTCTGCCGTCCCAGAGACGGCGACCCCTCATCCAGACCGAGGAGTAGGAGGGCGCCGCCATTCCCCCTCCCCCGACACTGAATGTTTATGACGACCATGGGCATTAAATTGAATTTTTCGTGGGAGGTCCAACGAATTTGCCTTGGTTAATTCACTAACAAATTTTGCCATGGCATACAAGTTTGACATTGTGTGGTTAACAATAAAAACATTCGGCAAAATCAACACTTCATTGATGCCCATAGGTATACAAATTTGCCATGGAGATGCATTACAGTTGCCACATCTTACTACGTACTCCCTCCATTTTTGTATAAAGGCCACTATCAAAAATACAATTTGCAACTATACAAGGCCACTAACACTAATCGAGGCAAACTTGATGACGTTTGTCTCGTACTAGCACCCGAGGACATTAATATCCATTGCATGCATGCGGGAGTGAGAAGTTTGGCTTGCATCCCAACATTAATTAACCAATGAGGAGTAAGAGGGTTGGCTTGTTGTGTGTGTGAGAGAAAAACCACATTAATTAGCATGACAAACAAGGTGACAAACAAGCTTGCAACATTGACTTAAATATGCATTGATTTTTACCTTGGTACTCCCTCCGTCCGAAAATACTTGTCATCAAAATGGACAAAAATGCATGTATCTAGAACCAAAATACATCTAGATACATCCTTTTTTATTCATTTTGATGACAAGTATTTTCGGACGGAGGGAGTACCAGTAATATGAGTTTGTGGCCTTGTATACAAAAATGGAGGGAGTAACCAGAACTAATTATGACCAGCAACACATCCAGAACACCTCAAACACATTACAAATCGAGCCTCATAAGCTAAAAACATTCAATCCAGCACAAGGGGGAAGAGAGGATGAGTCACATTCATACCAAAAATGATGCTGATTCGCCTCCTGTGACTGTCGGGTGGAACGATGTAGCTGCCACACACGAATTCTGCAGCGGTGACGAGCTGGGCGGAGCGCGCAAGGATGTGACCAATGGTGGGCGTCGGGCACGGTACGGAGGCGAGGGTCGCCATGGCCAGCACCTAGCAGAGAAAAATGAAGTGTCGTCGTCCACCACCACCACCCGTGGCGTCAGAGCCCCACTGGCCTAGGAGCTCTGCCCCTGAGAGCATTATAGGAGGACGGAGGCCGATCCGCGCGTGCCGGAATCCTCCACCGCCGCCTCCTTCTCATCTGGGACTCTCGCGCCGCCCAGATACGCCAGGAGCCCTCTCAGCAACGCCGCCGACCCGCACGGTCGCACGCGGCTGTGTGGATCCGGAAGAACAGCGCCGCGCCGCCCGCGGGTGGGGGCAGCTCGTAGAGCGCGGTGAAGGGCAGCGAGGCCCCGTCGGGCCGAGGCTCGGCCGCCCATGTGTAGCCATTGAGCTCGCGCTCGAGCACGTAGTCGAAGTCGAGCGCGAACAGATGGGGAGAGAGGGCGAGCTGCGGCGCTGCGAAAATCGCGTGCGGCAGTGGCATACAGCGGCAGGGCGCAAAGGCTGCAGTGGCGTACGACGGCACGGCGCGAAGGCTGCGGTGGCGCGGCGGGTGGGATGGGCGGCGGTAGAAATGGGGAGAGGATGCAGGCGGTAGGAGAAAGGAGGAGAAAGAGGATATGGAAGTTGCAGCCTGGCAGAAGTTCGCGTCGACTAGTTGCTTCTCCGAACGAATAAAGACGTGACGTGGCTGATCACATTGCTTTACGATTCGCGTTTGAAAATCAACGGCCCATAAGGCGTTCGGCCCCAAATCTTAGAAATCTGACGTTTGGGAGTTATTGATCCCGATAATATAAACATACTAGATGATACCCCGCGCGTTACTGCGGGAATTGGTTGCAAAATATTTCATCACCTTTTCAACGACGCGTGTATGACTCTCAAGGCTTATGGGAATTTCACCATCTCGCTTAAGTATTCCAGAATCATATGTATTTTCTAAGAATACACGTGCACCCACTTTACAAATTTTTTCCTGGAGCCTTAGACAGTAAATATATGCATTTATGACCTATAGTAGAAAAAATAATAAATAAATTAGACATTCTTGATGTGTGTAAGTATGACCATCGGTTTACATATCTTAGCTGACCTCATTCTCCACCCATATCTCATCTTCTAAAAGACATTTCAAATCTCAACGTGTCAAGGTTGTGTCATGGATATTCACCAACTTGGTTTTGCTAGGGAAGGACATGATGTATTCCTTCATTTCAGCAAAATTAATAGCACATGCATTTTCACTTATCTCATTCAGATCCATCTGAAACAACATAGACATTAGTCGACAGCGGAACACATGCAACGATTACCACACATAAGCGTATGTAGAAGCTGATCCATCGGTTGCTAATACGTGAATGCAAGGAGCTCACTTCGGCAGGTGTGACGGACGTGACGAGCGGAGCGCAGAGGCAACGGCGGTCGTGGCGCAGCGTCACCGGGAGGACGGTCTTGAGGTGCTTTACACCAGTGAGCCCGTCCCAGCTGCCGTCTGGTCGCCGCCGTCCACAGCTTCTCTTCCACACCTGATGAACGTGCCCACAAAGGATCGGCCAGAGAGAGAGAGAGAGAGAGAAGAAAGAGATATATGCAGGGCCGTCAATGGGGTCGGGAGAGAAGCCTAGAGATTTATTTCCTTCTCTTCCGCTGAACTCGGGAAATCCTTCCTGCATGTGACACACGGCCTTAACTGCCCTGCAATATCCACGATTATCTTCCCTGCATACACGTGATTGTTTCCTTCTGATTTGTTAACAGATTGGCTAGCATCATTATATATCGGGAGCAAGAAAATCACCCGAGATATCGCTCCGTTTTATTGAATTGATTGTGTCTGGTTACCTTAAGTTAATTGATTGCGTTTGGAAAGAATTGATTGTCATGCATGATTGCGTTTGAAAAGAATTGATTGTCATGCATTATATGCAGGGCCGTCAATGGGGTCGGGAGAGAAACCTAGAGATTTATTTCCTTCTCTTTCGCCGAACTCGGGAAATCCTTCCTGCATGTGACGCACGGCCTTAACTGCCCTGCAATCTCCACGATTATCTTCCCTGCATACACGTGATTGTTTCCTTCTGATTTGTTAACAGATTGGCTAGCACCATTATATATCGGGAGCAAGAAAATCGCCCGAGATATCGCTCCGTTTTATTGAATTGATTGTGTCTGGTTACCTTAAGTTAATTGATTGCGTTTGGAAAGAATTGATTGTCATGCATGATTGCATTTGGAAAGAATTGATTGTCATGCATGAATCGGGGGCGTAAGGGGGAAACGGAACCTGACTGCGTGCGGTGAGTGGGGTGAGGTGGGGGTGGGGATGGTGTGACGAAAAAAAACCGGTTGAAAAAAAACCAGATGAGGCGGGACAAAAAAAACCCTGGAACAAAGACTACCAACTGCTCCATTATGAGTAGAGATATCTTCTTTTTCTACGATTGAAACGCACGGCATGTTTGCTAGTGAGAATAAACAGATCTAAACGCTGTTGGTACGGTTTGCCACACCAGGATTAGAACTCACAACTGACCCAGATCAAAGAATCCCATTGTTAGAGACTGGAGCAAAACGAAGCCTCCCCATGCATTTGGATTCTGGACCGTCGGATCGAAATCTCCTCGCGATACAGGCCGTCTGATCTCAGGCCAGATCGCCGTGGGCCGTCTGATATTTACCCGATCGTCCTGGGCCGTCGGATAAAATTCCAATGGCAATAGAATGTAAATACCATGCCCCCACTAGGGCATTCCGGTCATTTCTCGTCGTGGGGGTATAAAAGGGGACGCTCTTGTGGTGGAGACCTAGCGCAGCCAGAGAAAAAGGAGAAGCGACCGGGCTGCCCCCGCCCCGCCCCCGCCCCGCCCCCGCTCGACGCGTCCTCCGCCACGGCGTCGGAGAGCACCTCCTGCTGCCGCGTCTGCGCCGGCGAGGGCGGCCCCGGCCCGGCGGATCTGGCGAGCGCGGCCTCCAGCGCGCGCACGGATCTGGCGAGCGCGGCCTCCAGCCGCGCGAGCTGCGCCGCTCCAGCATCCCCGTCTGCCCGTCCTCCTCCTCGGCCACCACCGCCGCTGTATCTCTCACCCACTCCTCCCCCGACACGGCGAAGACGACGAGCAGGAGCGAGTGGAGGCGCTGCGGGCGATGGAGACGTGGTCGTCGCATCCCCATCGACGGTAGGAGCGCAGGAACTGTGAGATCCCCTTCGGCGACCAGACCTTCTCCTCCTTCGCTCTTGGCAACCACCGCTGCGCTCTCGTCAGCGCCTCACTCGACGCGTTAGGATTTGGGTGGGATCTGGCGGCGATCTGGTGGTGCGGCGGATGGGGATCGCGAGGGCTGGCGACGGGCGCAGGGTGCTCAGCTCCGCCTGTCTGGGGCAGCAGGGGCGGATCTGGGCTCCCATGTCGTCGGATCCACCACCTCCACTCTGCTGTTGGACGCAAGTGCCAGGCGAAAGAAGATGCCGACCCCGTGCGCCGTGCAGATGGCTAGCGGGGGCGTAGAGGTCAGCGCCACCAAAACAAGTTGGTCCTCTCGATCTAGCAGAGGAAAGCAGATCCCCGACGAGCTGGTCCACTTCGCCTTGGTCTCTTCTTCATCCTAGACCGAGCGGAGTATGCTTCATCCTGCAGGTCAAGTACCAGTCGTCCTGCTCTGTACTGAAATTCAATTTGCATTCTTCCACAATTACTCCATTTGCTTGAGTACACGCCATGGAGTAAATGCCATCAGGTTCTTTCAGTCGTCTTTGCTCAAGTAGGTACTGCTCTATAATGAAATTCAGCAAATTCCTGTTCTGTACTCTTTCAGTCATCTTTGCTCAAGTTCTCCATGGTTGGAGTAGTACTGAAATTAGCCCCATCGTATCATCATCTGCCTCATAATTTTTCCTTGGAACATTTGCTTCAGTTAGTACTCCAATGGTTGGAGTATGTGATTGATTTCCATTTCAGTATTTCACACAAACAGTTCACTGCTTCCATGGTGTATCAGGCCCCCCATGGCATTGGCAAGAAGAAGAATGAATACTGAAATCAAGTCAGAGTACAGCTGGAACAAGGATCCCCAGCGCAACGACGGCGCACAGCCGGTCAATCAGTAGTATACTCGTTCAGTCATCTTGGCTCAAGTAGGTTCACTTTCTTAATGTGCTGCTGCTGGAGTAGTACTGAAATTCACACAATGTGACGCTACTGCTGTAGTACACACATTGCTGCTGGAGTAGTACCGTAGGACTTGATGTCATGGAGTAACTTGTTACTGTGAGTAACTTGTTACTGTGAGTGCGCTATAATTGTACCAACTTGCAGCAACTTGCTGGTCCCTATGTTTTATGTAGCTTGTGCTTGCAGTAATCTCTACTCCTAATGGAGGAGTCCGTTGTCATTTCGTCTCGTCATCACCCCACCCCATCGAACGATACCTCCACCAATCGATCCCATCCCACCGATTTTTTCCTCTCCCCTACAAAACCGGTGGACATAAAACCAGAGAGAAAAACACCACGAAATAACCCACGCTTTCCTAATATACCTCTCACCACACTTTCCTAATGTATCTATCAATCTATATTCAAAACAGATCTTTCCTTGGCATGGCCACGCTTTCCTTCATAGATTGGACGGCGAGAGGAAAAAAATCAATCAATCTATATTCAAAACAGATCTTTCCTGGCCTGTCAATCAATCTAAATTAATCTTGTATGATTACTACAAATCAATCGCCCCTCCGATCCGCCTCCCTATCGCTACAGCCTCGGCCGAATCTGGCTGCTCCACCGCCACGCCCAACTTATCCGTCGACGGTGAACCCCTCCTCAATCCCTCCAAGCTCCACGTCCACAAAGCCACTCCTCAATCCCTCCAACAACGGCCTCACCTCACCCTGTCCCGTCTGCCCTGACTGCCTGACGAACCAGCCGCCGCCAGTACGCAAACAACGTGGGGAACGAACCTTGCATCTCCGGCGATGCCAACAAGGCCCGCTAACTGGAACTACACTTCCAGCTGCAAGATTGCCATCTCTCCCTATCTTGTTTTATTATCACATCGTCGTCTTTGCAGAATGTTGTTGTCTGTTGCACTGTTGCTAACTTGCTATTGATGTATGAATAAAGTGAGTTGATCATTTTTTTAAATAAAACTGACTCCTTTGTAGATACTTATAGGGACAGAAGATAGATAGAAGAACACAGATAGAATTGACTTTGTGTACTGCCTATTAGGCTGTTACATGAAAATTAGAGTGACTGCATTTCAAAAAAAAAGATAGAGTGACTGCTGTCTTTGAAGGAAGGAGTGTGACGCCAGACCTCGAGCAGAGGTGCCACACTCAGGCCAGCGAGGAGGTCTGGGTCAAGACCTCGGCGGTGTGGGCAATGGCGATGGTCGAAGCTGTGTGATCCTGCACGCTTCTTTGCTGCCATAGGGAGCATGCATGGCCATGCATGGAGGCTATTCGATGGGACTACCTTAGCAATTTCTCTACCTTGCTTTCTTCCATGTCCAGTTCGAGGCTGGTGATTTGGAGACAGCAAAAAAGTCTTCTTGCTTGACATTGCAACAATGTCTACCATGCCAGGACGCTGGCCGTAGAAGAAGTGGACGAGTTCCTGCCAAGATTATGAGGCGCGGCATGTGTGTCGGGCTCTCTCGGATAACAAGAAAATGAGCTACCACAACTTCTGCATCAAAGGTTCCATCTTTTCAGCAGTTCATTATTTTGTGTGCCTGCTTACTAATTCGAGTGATAAGTCGACCTAGAAAATTGGCAATTGAGTGTGAATGAAGCTGATAATACAAATGTTTTGGTGAGTGATAATGACATATCTCTAAACCTGCATCTGTCTACTATGTTTGTGTGTGAGGGCTGTTGCAGTGGATAAGGCCGATGGGCATCACAGAAACTTCAGGTGGAGCTTATAGCACGGTGAGGGGACAGCCATTGATTTCTGTTTGGTGTTATATCTTGTACCGGTAATGTTTCATGCTGTGTTGGACTAACGATTTTTCAGAAAGATAATCATTGATGTGGTTAGTGCTTGATTAAAGGATATGAAGGTATAAATTGATTAAGTAACATGTCATGTGTGCTAATTCTGAATCATAGTCAGATCAATATTTTGAAGCTGGACTAAATTTATTTTGTACCTTGCCACTAACTGCCAGTGTACATGTACATGCTAAATTTTGGAGCATGTTTACCTTCCAGTAAAGATAGGATAAAAAGTAGATGTAAGAATATAGAATTTATATTCAAGCTCATGGGCAGTTCAAATACTTCTCTTTGATGTTACTGGTGATGTAATTAATTCATAGTTTTCCATTTTAAACATCACATCCAACTTAAAATAATTCAGTTGCCACTGTTTCACATATATGTCAGAACAAATAATTCACAATGAAATTGCCAGATTGAACTTGATGCACACTCTCCACGATCAAATAATGTTAGAGACCTATATACAACAGCAAGTCCAAAGTAGCAGATCAAACAACTAGATCAGAATAGAACCAAAGGATTGGGAATAAGTGGCACAACACCTAGAATGAGAGCAGGAGATACGGGGTTCATGTTCAGTTTACAATCTGGCCAAAACGAGAGATGCTAGACTCACTGGCCTTTACAGAGGATTCACGGGGTGGTTAGTACCTGATTGGCTAGAATTGAATTAAGCAAGGCGGGACCCCAATGAAAATCCGCCGGGGGGGGGGGGG
>LR738711.1:768402747-768413351 GCA_902687465.1 Secale cereale | reverse complement strand
ATGAGGGCATGCACGGCTGGTCCGTAGAGTCCGTTGTTTCTTCTCCGTGAGTGTAGTATTATCGGGCCAAAACCAACAAACATAGACATTCAGTGTGCAAAGATGTACGCCAATCACCATTAGTTAATTGTGAGGGCATGTTGTGATAAACACGCACGAACCGAAGAGAGGGACATACTTGATCATCATGAGATCTGTTTCTATTGAATACAAATATATTGATTTTTATTTGCATCCGATATCTTTTTTTTTGCGGTTATTGCATTGGGTATCTCTCTCTCTCTATATATATATAGTTCAAGAGTTTTCTACTAGCAAAAAGTTGTTGCCATTGTAAAAATATCTGATTAAATATAAATGGAAGATTTCATATATAAAATCACTTTTCTACGAAGGTCGCTTGATTGATGTTTGTTCATTTTTCTGTGTCTTTCTTATTAACTCTTCTTATTTGTAGTGAGTGGCAACTTCTACCTTTTGGCGATAGACGAAGGAGTGGGTCGTGTTCTTAATAAAATCTTTAGCTAGCCTTTTTATAGAATAGTTAATGCAGTGCGGCGAGATCCAGTGCAGAACGTCGAAATAGCGCCTCGCCTAGAGGGCCAGCCGGTAACATTACAAGGGATGGTGATTAAGGAGACATAATGACTGCCAAGAAGAATAGTGAATCTGCGTGTTAAACATGCTAGACACATATCTTTACTATCAAAGGTGAGTTTGTTCTATGGCCTCCACCTCCCATCATCAATTTTTTTCAAGCCCACATTCCACTGGTTTTTATTGTTACTTTTACTGATTTGTATCTCCGTTTCGGCCCACACCCAACAAGCTGCTCCCCACCTATATATCCTCCATTTTTTGCGAGACCCCCCCTCGCATAGGGTTCACCACGCACGTGTATGACGTAGAGGAGTCCAAGAAGAAGAGAAGAGGCACTCGTGTGGGCTACTAAGGAAATCTCCAGATTGAGCGATGGTAGATTAAAACTTTGTATGTGCCTTCTATGTATATAGGTAAGCACCCACAGTATTATCAGAATGGGTGAGTTTGGACTGAAGAGGCAAAGTGGCGGCGAAACAAACATAGCGGGTCAAGAAGAAGAACAGTGAACCAATCGTTAAAAAAAGAGATAATGTTGCCTATATTATTTTTATAGAACCACTACAATATGAAATGCCCCCGTTGCAACGCACGGGTATTATGCTAGTTAAAATTAAAATTATAGCACATGTAGTTTCAGTATTTTAACACATGAAGCTCTTGTAGTAGAACTTGGTGCTATAAGTAATTTGGAGTTATTTGGTTGCTCAAGCCCAATTAGTCACCAACCTACTCCACTAATTTCAGTCAGCTTACCATCCATTAGTTCCAACCATGAAATGTTTGCTTGGCCTTATGAGCAGGGGAAGTGTAACTGAAGATCAGTACTCACACCTTGGGTGCTGACAAAGGCGATGGCGAAACGGTTCCGGGATCATTGGCGCTCAGAGAGTATTGTACCCAGGGGCTCATCAGAGTAAGTCTACCTTCCTGTTACAAATAGGCCTGAATGCCTACATGACCATGATGTTCTTTGCGTCTGTCAAAGAAAATCTATGCTGAGAGCACATTTGCTCCATTTAGTGAGCACATTTGCTAGGAGTAGAAATCAGTGTTAACTGACAAATGTTCAGTGAATGGATGCTATCAAACATTTTATTTACTGCTGTCCTATTAGTGTTAGCAGTATATGCTCTATGTAAACTCTATTTAGAGATTCAGTGATGGGTTGATTTACAACTACTGAAGATTTGGTGTAGATATGATTGTTGGAAATATGCCCTAGAGGCAATAATAAAATGATGTGAACCGAACCTCGATGGCGAGATCCGATCTGTTGTTGCGGCCTGATCTTTCACGACACACCACCAGCAACAGTAGTAACCTCTCGCTCACGCACGCGATGTACACGAAATAGAGGGTTTGAACCTTGCGGCTCAGCACGAGAAAACCAATCTCGACGACGGTACTCACGTGCAAAACAATTTCCTCGCAGAGAAATCGCAACACAGAGGTTTTCTAAAGCTTCCTCCAAAACTTAGGGATTTTTAGATAGCTTTCCCCAAAACTCGATACGGGTATTTACCCTAAAAACACATCGTGTTTATTATCAAAATCTAACATGTCCTTTTCATGACTCACGGGCTAGACTTTATAATAGTATAGCGGACTCCTTCTAACTTGACCTACAAGGAATAAAACTAGCATCCGTAAAACATAAATAAACTCTTTGTCTAATTAAACTGCCTTTTACATGTCAGCAGATCCTAACTAACAAACCGAAGAATATTAAAGGTGGACCCCAGCCCGTGTCCTTTAAGGACAACAAATCCCGCAGTGCCAACCTCCAAGTCTTGACACGATGAGAAACTTCCTCTTTACGTGGAGGTGGCCAGAATAGAAATAACTGTCTATCCTTAATGATGTTGACCGAACAAAATAAATAACAGCGCGCATGCTCCTTCGCATCAGCGTAGGTTTTCCTCTCTTTCCAAGTATTAATGCACACTAATTGTTCCTTGCCAAAACGACCACCAACGTTGCATCCATATTTTTTGTATGTATTTTGCACTTCACGTTGCATGTAATTATTCTCCTTTAATACATTCACTTCTAAAGACTTTTCTTCCTTTGACCCATTGACATGCGACAGTTTTTTGTGAACATCAACATTACTTGTAGTATTAGCCATCCCCATATCATCAGCTACAACCGCCATAGTTTGTTTCATGGTCGTATCATCCTCGGCCCCTTGAATCAAAACCGTCCTTGGTTTTAAGTCATTCTCTTCAGCAATACTTATATCTGCAGACTTAGTGGCCATCATAGAAATTTCAGCAGCTTCGACCTTCTTCTTTTTTTTCTCCGGTCTCCTCCTTTATCTTCTCAAGATGTTCTTTCCTCCAAGAAATAAAACGCTCCTCACACATTGGCACGAGGCTGCACTTCTTACCCCTCTTGACGGTATATGTGTGTGTTTTGCAATCATATGCAACATCATGCTCTTTGTACCATGGCTCGCCCAATAACAAGTGACATGAAATCATCGGTGCAGGAATCACGTCGCACAAAACCTCACAAAAATAATTTCCTAGCAAAAACGGTACCTTGGTTTGGTGCGTGACAATGAGCTCTTCATGACCCCAACGAAACAAATATGGTTCTGGACATGGCGTCATTGATATATTCAGCTTTTCCACCATCTCGATGCTTGCGGCGTTCACCAAATTCATGTGATTGATCGTCATGGCACAAGATCTCTCTCTCACCACCACACGGGTGTGAAAAAGCCTGGCCCAGCGGCCTTCCTCCTCCAACTGAAATCCATAGCTTAACTTTCTGAATGATGATGCGCTCACCATCTTCTCCATAGTGTCGTGAACAACCCGATGCTTTGATACCACCTGATGTGAACCGAACCTCGATGGCGAGATCCGATCTGTTGTTGGGGCCTGATCTTTCACGACACACCACCAGCAACAGTAGTAACCTCTTGCTCGCGCACGCGATGTACACGAAATAGAGGGTTTGAACCTTGCGGCACAGCACGAGAAAACCAATCTCGACGACGGTACTCACGCGCAAAACAATTTCCTCGCAGAGAAATTGCAACACAGAGGTTTTCTAAAGCTTCCTCCAAAACTTAGGGATTTTTAGACAGCTTCCCCCAAAACTTGATACGGGTATTTACCCTAAAAACACATCGTGTTTATTATCAAAATCTAACCTGTCCTTTTCATGACTCACGGGCTAGACTTTATAATAGTATAACCGACTCCTTCTAACTTGACCTACAAGGAATAAAACTAGCATCCGTAAAACATAAATAAACTCTTTGTCTAATTAAACTGCCTTTTACATGTCGGCAGATCCTAACTAACAAACCGAAGAATATTAAAGGTGGACCCCAGCCCATATCCTTTAAGGACAACAAATCCCGTAGTGCCAACCTCCAAGTCTTGACACGATGAGAAACTTCCTCTTTACGTGGAGGTGGCCAGAATAGAAATAACTGTCTATCCTTAATGATGTTGACCGAACAAAATAAATGACAGCGCGCATGCTCCTTTGCATCAGCGTAGGTTTTCCTCTCTTTCCAAGTATTAATGTACACTAATTGTTCCTTGCCAAAACGACCACCAACGTTGCATCCATATTTTTTGTATGTATTTTGCACTTCAAGTTGCATGTAATTATTCTCCTTTAATACATTCACTTCCAAAGACTTTTCTTCCTTTGACCCATTGACATGCGACAATTTTTTGTGAACATCAACATTACTTGTAGTATTAGCCATCCCCATATCATCAGCTACAACCGCCATAGTTTGTTTCATGGTCGTATCATAAAATGGTTATTATTATATTTCCTTGTTCATGATAATTGTCTGTTATTCATGCTTTAATTGTATTATCCGGAAACAGTGATACATGTGTGAATACATAGACCACAACGTGTCCCTAGTAAACCTCTATTTACTAGCTCGTTGATCAACAGATGGTTACGGTTTCCTGACCATGGACATTGGGTGTCATTGATAACGGGATCACATCATTAGGAGAATGATGTGATGGACAAGACCCAATCCTAAGCCTAGCACAAGATCGTGTAGTTCGTATGCTAAAGCTTTTCCAATGTCAAGTATCCTTTCCTTAGACCATGAGGTTGTGCAACTCCCGGGTACCGTAGGAATGCTTTGGGTGTGCCAAACGTCACAACGTAACTGGGTGACTATAAAGGTACACTACAGGTATCTCCGAAAGCATCTGTTGGGTTAGCACGAACCGAGACTGGGATTTGTCACTCCGTATGACGGAGAGGTATCTCTGGGCCCACTCGGTAAGATATCATCATAATGAGCTCAATGTGACTAAGGAGTTGGTCACGGGATGATGTGTTACGGAACGAGTAAAGAGACTTGCCGTGACGAGATTGAACAAGGTACCGGTATATCGACGATCGAATCTCGGGCAAGTACTACACCGATAGACAAAGGGAATCGTATACGAGATTGATTGAATCCTTGACATCGTGGTTCATCCGATGAGATCATCGAGGAGCATGTGGGAGCCAACATGGGTATCCAGATCCCGCTGTTGGTTATTGACCGGAGAGTCGTCTCGGTCATGTCTGCGTGTCTCCCGAAACCGTAGGGTCTACACACTTAAGGTTCGGTGACGCTAGGGTTGTAGAGATATAAGTATGCGGTAACCCGAAAGTTGTTAGGAGTCCCGGATGAGACCCCGGATGTCACGAGGAGTTCCGGAATGGTCCGGAGGTAAAGATTCATATATAGGAAGTCCAGTTTAGGCCACCGGGAAAGTTTCGGGAGTCACCGGTATTGTACCGGGACCACCGGCAGGGTCCCGGGGGTCCACCGGGTGGGTCCACCGGGTGGGGCCACCTATCCCGGAGGGCCCCATGGACTGAAAGGGGAAGGTAACCAGCCCCTGGTGGGCTGGTGCACCCCCCATGGGCCTCCCCTATGCCTAGGGTTGGAAACCCTAGGGGTGGGAGGCGCCCTACCTGGCTTGGGGGGCAAGTTTCCCCCCTTGGCCGCCGCCCCCCTAGAGATTGGATCTCTAGGGCCGGTGCCCCCCTAGGGGCCCTATATATAGTGGGGGGGGGGGAGGGAGGGCAGCCACACCCTAAGCCCTGGCGCCTCCCTCTCCCTCACGTGACACCACTTCCTCCTCCAGTTGCGCTTGGCGAGGCCCTGCTGGAATCCCGCTGCTTCCACCACCACACCGTCGTGTTGCTGGATCTCCATCAACCTCTCCTCCCCCCTTGCTGGATCAAGAAGGAGGAGACGTCCCCGCTCCGTATGTGTGTTGAACGCGGAGGTGCCGTCCGTTCGGCGCTAGGTCATCGGTGATTTGGATCACGACGAGTACGACTCCATCATTCCCGTTCTCTTGAACGCTTCCACGCGCGATCTACAAGGGTTTGTAGATGCACTCCCCTCTCCCTCGTTTCTAGATGACTCCATAGATTGATCTTGGTGATGCGTAGAAAATTTTAAAATTCTGCTACGTTCCCCAACAGTGGCATCATGAGCTAGGTCTATGCGTAGTATCTTGCAAGAGTAGAACACAAAGTAGTTGTGGGAGTAGATCATGTCAATTTACTTACCGCTACTAGTCTTATCTTGATTCGGCGGCATCGTGTGATGAAGCGGCCCAGACCGACCTTACAGGTACGCTTACGTGAGACAGGTACCACCAACTGACATGCAGTAGTTGCATAAGGTGGCTAGCGGGTGTCTGTCTCTCCCACTTTAGTCGGACCGGATTCGATGAAAAGGGTCCTTATGAAGGGTAAATAGAAATTGGCATATCACGTTGTGGTTTTGGCGTAGGTAAGAAACGTTCTTGCTAGAAACCTATAGCAGCCACATAAAAACTTGCAACAACAATTAGAGGACGTCTAACTTGTTCTTGCAGCATGTGCCGTGTGATGTGATATGGCCAAAAGGATGTGATGAATGATATATATGTGATGTATGAGATTGATCATGTTCTTGTAATAAGAATCACGACTTGCATGTCGATGAGTATGAAAACTGGCAGGAGCCATAGGAGCTGTCTTATTTTATTGTATGACCTGCGTGTCAATGAAAAACGCCATGTAATTACTTTACTTTATCGCTAACCGTTAGCCATAGTAGTAGAAGTAATGTTTGGCAAGACAACTTCATGAAGACACGATGATGGAGATCATGATGATGGAGCTCATGGTGTCATGCTGGTGATGATGATGATCATGTAACCCCGAAGATGAAGATCAAAAGGAGCAAAATGATATTGGCCATCTCATGTCACTATTTGATTGCATGTGATGTTTATCATGTTTTTACATCTTATTTGCTTAGAAAGACGGTAGTAAATAAGATGATCTCTCACTAAAATTTCAAGAATTGTGTTCCCCCTAACTGTGCACCGTTGCTAACACTACATGAAACAGGTAATTTGCCGTCTGCCACGGCAGACGGCAAAAGGCTCTGGCAAAGAAAGGGACGCCAAACAGCTACTTTGCCTTCTGCTTAGCGCGGCTGATGGCAAAGGCCCCTTTGCCATCAGCAGCAGACGGAAAAGAA
Organism: Secale cereale; assembly: GCA_902687465.1. NCBI lineage: Eukaryota > Viridiplantae > Streptophyta > Magnoliopsida > Poales > Poaceae > Secale > Secale cereale. Next base: position 768,406,216 of record LR738711.1, on the reverse strand, counting down.
AGCAGACGGAAATACATGTGCTGTTACTCCGTTAGGTGGTTAACGACATGCCTTTGCCGTCTGCCGCTGACGGCAAAGCCTTTGCCGTCAGCCACTGTAGGCAAACTGACCAAATTGGTCAGCCTCCCAAGAGGCATAGTTGCGTGCCACGTGGGCTCTTTGCCGTCCACTGCTGATGGCAAAGGACCCTTTATAAACTGGATTGTTTAGGAGCTACTCTAGGTAAATTGGGTCATTTTAGAGCTAACTTGGATAAATTGGATCATTTATAAGCTAACCTAGGTAAGATGGGTCATTTTGGAGCTAACCTAGGTGAAATGGGTAATTTATACGCTAACCTAGGTAAGATGGGTCATTTTGGAGCTAACCTAGGTGAAATGGGTTATTTTGGAGCTAACCGAGGTGAAATGGGTCATTTTGGAGCTAACCTAGGTGAAATGGGTCATTTTAAATCTAACGTAGGTAAAATGGACCATTTAGGAGCTAATCTAGGTAAAATGGGTCATTTTAGAGCTAACTTGGATAAACTGGATCATTTATAAGCTAACTAAGGTAAAATGGGTCATTTTAGAGCTAACTTAGGTAAAATGGATCGTTTATGAGCTAACTAAGCTAATTATGCAATTTTTGACATAAGTAAGCTAAGTACAGATCGTTTTAGAGCTAACTTAGGTAAAATGGATGGTTTATGAGGTCAGTAAGCTTATTAAGTCATTTTGGAGGAAAAGAAGCTAACTCTAGGTCATTATGATAAGCATATTGGAGGAAATAAAGCTAAGTCTAGGTCTTTATGCATTTGTTAAGCAAAACACTAGAGAAACTTACCATGATCAGGGAGGTGTAGGAGCGGGCTGGCTCGTGCCGGTAGCTGGAGAAGGATCGTGCGATGCGTTTCTGGAGTTAAGCTGCACTAAAGATCATTTCCAATGTCTCGTTAGCATTATGACACTCAAATGTTAAGGCTAGCAAGTAATGTCCATTCAAATTAAACTCACCGTGCTCCCAGGAGCAATCACTGGCATCGGCGGAGCGGTCTGACCGGACTTCTCACACACAGACTGCCCATTTGGTTTTGACAACAGATCCATACTAGTTAGTAATGAGACTCAAATGTTAAGACTAGCAAGTAATCTGCAGAAGAAACTTACCACAAGGAGCTCGTACATGGCCCTTGCCTGCATGTCATTCCGTGCCCTCTCCTCCTCCAACATCTTTGTCGTCTTCTCCTCCAACTCCCGCTGCCTCTCCGCCGCCTCCGCCAGAAGTTTCTCCGTTCTATCTCTCTCACTCTATATAGCAACCTGCAACACCACTCACATGACCATTTGTAATCACTGATGGAAGCGCACACAATGTAATGGAGAAAGATAGCTGAGTACGTATAACTAACCTTGATGGCGAGTTGGACTGGCCGTTCACGAGGCCTTATCTCAGGAGCGGAGCTCGACTGGCGCGCCTTGATCTCCGGGAGAGTGCTAGGACAACGGATAAGTCCATCTCCCATGGCTATGGAGCCATGGGACCTCCCGCCACCAGATATCATCAATAGCTCTGTATCAATGGGACCCTTGCTTGGGTTAAAGTCCTCCCCTTTCCTCGCCTTCCCCTGATCTCTATATTGCACGAGCTTGTCGTGGGCGGAGATGTTCGTGAAGTTCAGTGGATCATCGAGGTCAGACGCAGAGAATGCATTGACTTTCTTGTAAGGGCCAGTGTGGGCCATGTCATACAGGTCGTACACCTCTGGCACCTTATCCACCTTATTGTAGCGTGCCTGAAAGAGACAAACAAAGTAAATTAGTAATTAAAGAGCTAAAGCTAGCATGATGAATGAATTGCATGAATCATGAAGCAAACCACATACCCAGTTCCGCCCGTACTGAAATAAGTTGGAGCTGCCTTGATGGTGTGGCACACCTTCCATTTGGGCACGTTTGTCCTTGGCCTCGTTGTGGGTGGCCCGCCATTCTTTTGAGCACCACACATTGACCAACACCTCCCAACAATCCATCCGATCCGCACACCATCTCGGAAGGGCCTAAGTTAGCAAATAGAAACTTGAGCGCTAAGGCTATGAATTACTAAATGAAGGAAGTAAGTACAAGGCCTTAAGAATTACCTTCATGTACTACTCCTTACTCAAGAACTTATTGCGGCACGCCTGCTTGGGATTCTTGATACCACGACCGGCGTAGTAGTCTCGAACAGCCTGCACCCAAGCCTCGTGCCGTAAGTTCTGTAGTAGGCGCTTGCAGACGTTATCGATAACATGGGCCGCTTCCTCCTCGTATCCCTCCTCACACCTGTAGAATGTCCACAATCAAATGAGACAATATTGATTAGTACAATTAATAACTAGCTAGTTGAAGATTTTTAATTGTGTAAAGTAGAAATTAACCAGAACTTTGTGATCACTACCTCTGCCCTCGTCTTGCACAAGACACTGTCGATAATCTCACCCGGCGGGGCTGGGGCAGCCAAGTAGTGCTCCCAACTCAATCCAAGCTCTGGAAGCCGACCCTCACCAGGAAACGTGACAAACCCCGAGAAGTTTTGCCGACAAAGAACTCCAAGGACGGAGTTGGGCCGGCGGACACTTTCATGGTGGTCCCAACCCCTGCAGCATGACAAGTCCAACGCATTAGTTATTTCAAGAAACGTGAATGCAGAAGGTACAAAAAGATTAAATGCACTTACCTCTCCCCATCAGGGTAAATCAACCACCTCTGCTCGCGGGTCGCCGGCACGGACGGGAGCCGTGTACAACCACGCTGGTAGACGTTGCCCCCTCCTCCTCATCAGTTGGCTCCCCGTCATCATCAGCATGGACACTCGGCTCCTCAGGCTGATCCGGCCAGGTACCCCATCCGGACGTGTGCTCCTCCGGGGTCTCGTGGGCCGATGGCCCATCGACCCGAGGCTCGTGGGCCGAAGACCCGTGGACCGGAGTCCGTGTAGCCTCCTCCTCGGACGAGTCCACCCTAGCAGTCACGTGCTCGGGTGAAACAGCTGGGGGTGGCGGCGAGGAAGGCGCCGGAGCAGTCACCCTACCTCCTCTCCTGCGACCACGTGCTCCACCTCCTCTCTTCTTCTTACCTCGTCCCCTGCTGGGCACCGCAGTCGACGAAGAAGGGCCCGACGGTGTCGCCATACTATCCAGCAACGCTCGGCGGAGAGGTACGTGTGGAATGGAAGACCTCACACTGCGCCGACGAAGAAGGGGCCTCGGCGCGCTCCCGACTAGCGCCCACCATCTTTCAACACCTGCCATGACAAAGAATAAATGAAATTAGTACAACATAAAAAAATACCGACATGAATAATAATATGTATATCACTTAAGTGTATCATCATCAAGTACAACACAAAAATATATGACCTAACTAATAATTCGCAAATATATGACCCCGTCGGCCTCTGAAAGGCCAAAGAACACCTTTTCGGGAGGTGTCGGGGGTCGGGGTCGGGT
>LR738711.1:768389795-768402599 GCA_902687465.1 Secale cereale | reverse complement strand
CAGGGTGTCGGGGGTCAGGGGTCGGGGCCGGGGTGTCGGGGTGGCGTGTCGGGGTCGGGGTGTCGGGGGTCGAGGGTCGGGGTCGGTGTGACGCCCGAGACCGACGTCCCAGAAGATTCCAGAAGATTCCAGATGTTCAGGGTTCGCCCGTGTGTTTCAGTGGTGCTTGTGTTATTTATTTTTTTGCATTGCATCATGTCATCATGCCATCATGTCATATTTTATTTTGCATCTCAACTTAAATAAATCGTGTGGACCTTCGGTCCATTTAAATCGAGGGAAGGTGACTTCTCTTTATAACATATAAAAGCCTCCCAATATTTTTAGGGAGCTATATTAAAAATATTCCAATTGTTTGGGATCACCGTAACACACTTGCAATTTTTCCCCATGCCTATTCCATATCAAGTTTGACTTCAAAACCTTGCTATAATTCTTTTCCTATTTTATCGAGGTTCCTCCTAAAATCCTCAACATTTTGGACACTTCTGTATTCAAGTCTTAGTTCAAACCCATTTGATTAAATTCAAATAAGTTTGAATTATTTTCCGATCTTGCCTTTTCTATTTTTCTCGGACTTTGCTAATTTTATGATGCCCGAGAAAAATGCTCCCATGTGCTATCTTTTCCCTAACCCCCTCCTTTTTTTTCGTTCTTCTCTTTTGTTTCTGCTAAGAAATAAAAAAAGAAAGAAAACTCCTCCAGCCGACCATCCTTCCTTTGGCCCAAGCCGCAGCTGGACTCCTCCTGGCCCATCTCCTCCCTCTCCTCCTTCCCAGGCCACAAGGCCCAGCTCCACCTCCCTAAGCCGGCCCGGTTTCCCCTCCTAACCCTAGCCACCTAGCGACCCCAACTCCCCATTGCTCTCTCCTCCTCCTACCGACCCCGCCGCCAGCTTCGTCTCGCTCGACCCCCGCTCTGCCTCGCTCTTTTTCCCCCTCGTTCGAGCCTGTTTCCCTCGACCCGTCGCTCCTGCCAGAACCCAGCGCCGCCGAACCCTCCTCCCGTTCGCTCCATCTCCCTCTTCTCCTCTCCCCTCGAGCTCCAGCTCGCCTCTGCCCCGTTTTCCCTGGCTGCCCCGCGAGCCGCCGTGCTCGTGCGCCGCCCGCGCCTGGCGCCCCTCGAGCAGGTCGCGCCCGTGTCATCCTCTCCAGCGCCGGCCAGAGGAGCCGCCCCGCCGGCCAGGCACTCGCCTCCAGCGGCCCCGCGCCGTCGTCCGCCGCGAGGGCCTCGTTCACATCCCGGCCGGCGACCGCCCCTGCTTCGCCCGTCCTCGCCGCGGCCAGAGGCCCTGCCGCCTCGCCACGCCTCCCTCCGTGCTCCACTTCCGTCGCCAGAGTGCGCCGGCTCATCGCCCCTCCATCCCCAGCTTCGACGCGCCGAGTCCCAGTGCCGCGAAGCCGCGCCCCGCCTCCGCGCGATTCAAGGCAGCAGCGCCCGAGCGCCTTTCTCCACCGCCCCTGTTCCTCGGTTGTTTCCTCCAGCAAGGCCCCTGCGCCACCTCGCGAGGGGAGGAGCCCCCTCGTGCAGCCCCTTCGGCCCGGATCGCCCGTGCCATGCTGCTGCTGCCTCACCTCCAGCAAGACCGCGAAGGCCCCGTCCTTTTTTCCAGATCGTCATCCCGAGCAGCCTTTTTCCTTTTTTTTGCTGTTTTGTTGCTGTTAATGTTAATCTCAGATAATCATGGAGCAGCAAGTATAACTACTTTTGGGCCCGAACAACTACCGTCGCCAAGACCCGACGCAACAAGTTCCACGACACGTGACATGACCGCTACGAGCCTCGAGTACGACTACACGGTGGCGTGTCAAGTACCCCTACGATCGCGAAGTAACAAGTACCACGATGACCGACTCGGCAAGTACCCCTACGGAACGTGTTCCACTACCGTCGCCCGGAAAAGACGGATGCGCCAAGTACATCTACGAACGAGTTCGTCTACCGTCACCGTGTACCCCTACCGTCGCCGAAGACCCGTGAACAACTACTTCCTCTTCGGAAACGTGAACCACTACTTCCTCTACGACTCACGAGAACGTCTACTTCCACTACTTCCTCTCCGACCGCGAGTACCACTACTTCCTCTACGATCTCGAACCGTCCTGAAACGAGTGTTTCGAAGGTATAACCCGAGACATGACCCGTGTGATGCTTGTTGTGTTCTATGAAATGTTTCCCGTGTGTGCTCCGTGTCCGTTTCGTCCCTTTTGTCATGTTCCTCGGTTGCCTCGTCACTGACTCGTGGGAACCCGGTAACGGGATCGCCCCACCTTCATCTCGTTTGACTCGCTCATGCCATCTTTCCTTTCGCACCGGACTCTCAACGAGTTTCCGGCACCGATATGTTGCCGTTGCATCATTTTCGGTTCGTTGCCGTGGCACCCTTTCGTTCCACCACGGTGACAAATGCTTCTTATCTTCTTCTTGTCACCTTTTAATAATAATTGCATAAAACTTGATCATGTCATCCTCATCATGTTAACAACACTAAAATGTTTAATTGTTGTTGCTTTATAATTATTAAACATGCTCATGGGGATTTTCCGGATATGTTGTTGTTATTTCCGGCCTCATTTAAAATGTCTTAATAGTGTAGTTTCTTTATGTTTCACCTCTTGCCATGCTAAAAACAATTAATCTTGTCTTGTAATTAAATGAGAGTCAACTAAATAATTAATTGTGGTGTTTTGTCAATATGCAACTCGTTGCATATTGAGCTCCACTTAACTTGTAGTGTTGTTTGTGCACTTTGCCATGCCACGCATATTTAAACCGGACATGCATCATACTTGGATGTGCATCGTATGCCATGTTTATGCTTGTGTGTTTACCGTGTTGTTTTCTTCTTTCCGGTTACTTCTCTTGTTAGCTTCGGTTTCGTTCCGGAGTTGTGAGGATTCTCTCGTTTGTGTTGCTCCGTCTTCTTCATGGATCCGTTCTTCTCCCTTGTGGAATCCCAGGCAAGATGATCATACCCTTGGATACCTTTACTACCATTGCCATGCTTAGTTGTCTCGATGCTATCGTTACATGTCGCGCTACCCATCTTTTATGTCAGCCTCTCCTTGTTGCCATGAAACCTCTAACATTTGAAACCTTCCTAGCAAAACCACTGTTTGGCTATGTTACCCGCTTGCTCAGCCTCGCTTGCTCAGTCCCTCTTATAGCGTTGTTAGTTGCAGGTGAAGATGAAGTTCGTTCCAGGAGGGAACTTGTTGTTGGATATATCACAATATCTATTATTAAATATTTAACACACCTATATACTGGGCATGGGTGGAAGGCTTGGCCTTTTGCTCGGTGTTTTGTTCCACTCATGCCACCTTAGGCGCCGATAAACCGGCGTTATGTTCCTTGATTTTGCGTTCCTAACACGATGGGTGTAATGGGGACCCCTTGACAGTTCGACTTTGAATAAAACTCCTCCAGCAATGCCCAACATTGGTTTTTATTTGCCTCATAATAACAACTTAATTAATTAATTAAATTTGCATAGGGGGTCGCGTCCCCGAGGATTCTTAATTCTACATAGCAGGGGGGCCAGTGCCGATGGTGTTGGTCCCAAATAGAGTCGTGTGCGGTGCCACCCAGTCACCTGGGGTCTTCGGTTGCTGTACGCTGTGCTCATCCGGTCGTGGCCTGAGACGAGATACGCGCGGCTACTATCAGGGTGTCGGCACACCGGGAGGTCTTGCTGGACTTGTTTTACCATTGTCGAAATGACTTGTGCTACAGGGATTCCGAGCCTGATCGGTTTTTCCCTAAGAAAGGGGTGATGATCTTATATTTATCACTTCAGCTAATCGTGAGAGCTTGTAATGGGCTAAGTTGGGACACCCCTACAGGGTTATGATCTTTCGAAAGCCGTGCCCGCGGTTATGTGGCAGATTGGAATTTGTTAATGTACGGTTGTAGAAAACTTGACAGTTGATCCGAAGTAAAACACACAACTGTGTGAGTAACCGTGACTGTCTCTTTTCACTTTGAGAAGAGAACACGGTGGGGTTATGTTTGACCGTATGTAGTTCAGGATCTTTAGCGATCACTACTTTTGCGACCGTCTGCGTAGATGCTCATCTTATTCTGGTACTCGTAAGTTAGCCACCATATATTGCTTAGCCGCTGCTGCAACCTCACCACTTTACCTCTTCCTACCCATAAAGCTTTGCTAGTCTTGTTACCCATGGTTATGGGATTGCTGAGTCCTCGTGGCTCACAGATACTACAACACCAGATGCAGGTTCAGCCGAGTAAGATGCAGGAGCTGCTTCAAGTTCTTCACTGGGAGCTCGATGAAGAGTTTGGCCGTTTGCTTGTATGTTTCGACGATCAGTAGTGGTTCTTCTACTAGGATTCGATCCTGACCTGTGGCTTTATGTTGTTTTGGTATCTTTCTGTTGGATCTTCACCCGTAGTCGGGTTGTGATGTTTTGAATGATGTATTGCTTATGTATTGTATTGTGTGAAGTGGCGAGTGTAAGCCAACTATCTCCTTTTGCAATTTAATCCCTCTTTTACATGAGTCGTGCAAAGATACCAAACTTGAGATCATTCTAGGATGGGCTTATACCTTTAAGTCGTGCCTCGACACGTAGGAGGTATAGTCCCATCCTGGGCATTACAAGTTGGTATTCAGAGCCTTCTCCGACCTAGAAGCCCCACTGATTGATCGAATCGTTGACGGTTGAGTCTAGGCACACACTGAAAAACTTTTTGAGTCCTATATTTATATCGGAGAGTAGGATTTCTGTTTGCTTCTCATCCCTTTTCATTCTGGTGAGGACTCCTGACGATTACTCTTATCTCTTCTACTTTCAAAAATTGCACCAAATTTTTTTTAGGATCCCGCGAGTATTCTGGGATTGTTTCGATGTTCTTGTGACAAGGATATTGTTCTCGATGCCTCCTATTACCGAGGAGTTGAGCTTCGGGGTATTGTTGTCACAAGCATATCGCGGCAGTACTAAATACTTAAGACGGCCGACATCAAAAACTCTCCTATACGGTTAGTGGCAAGATAACCCCGACATCACCCAGTACTGGGGAGGTAGTTCGGGAGTATTGCCATAGCTTGTATAGTGGATGCGTTTCGAAGGTCCGAGGTAAACAGTTTCCGAGAAAGACTGGTTATGTGTTGAAGGATGGATACACCTGGATGTAGGTTTAGAGTTGATTGCGCGGTGCTTCCCGTGTATCCCCAACACCTGATTGCATAACTGGAAACTTTCGGAAATCTATAGGTGGGTTCATCTAGTAGTTCTAGGCATTCTTCCAACGAGTACTTGATATGAAGTTCGGGGTTCTACATTGAGTGAAGTGGTTTTATGGACTTGTTCTGATCGGGAGTTGCATCTTAAAGGGTCCTTGGCTATGCTGATCCGGGGATTGCAAAACCCTTTTGTAACACGTTCCATGAGCTTTCAGCACAAAGATGTCGAACGAAGCTTCTATCTTGTATTTGTTCTATCTGATCCTTGTTCCTTTTTATTTACCTTTTCCTTCTCCCAAGTGGCTTATCGACAAGCTGATGTACCTGCGGGATTCATTCGTTCAATTCTCTGTTCGGATGATATTGTGAAGATCATGTTGTATATCTACCCCTTTGTTTTGTTTTGAATTCTGGTATTCGAGTTGCTTCGATGTCAAATGTTGATTCCATACCTTTCCTAATCGGTGTTCTCATATTTCTATGGGAGTGCTAGTCCTTCTTGATCATCAAGATATTCTTGTTCATCCTTTTCAACCGGTGTGCCTTCTCTTCAAGTTATTCCATATGGACGTCGTTGAGAAATCTGATGATTTGTCTGTTTCATTCATCCCAAGTTGTCTTTGTTTTCCCCACCCTCCCACCCTTTTTCTTCTTGGAGCCAGAAATTCTCAGATCAAATATCCATTTTATTCACGTGATATTTCTTCATTCTTTTCCTTCAATGTTCTTATCCGGTGATTCTCAGGAAGATGCTCAAGAGCTTCAAGTTCATCATTCTTTTGTTCCAATATTCTGCCGGTGGATGTAATTCAAGATTTCGGTGTTGATCTTATCCTTTTCCTCATTTCACAATGCTTTCTTATTCCGGTGCACCAATTAATCATTCTCCTCTTGCTATTCATATCCGGAGTGCTGAAGATTCATAATTCCATTCTTAACCCGTTCAAGCTATTTTGAGAATTGTTATCGTATTCAAGCCATTTAATTCAACCGGTGCCATATCTCTTAAGCAATCTTTTCCAACGGTGATTTTCTTTGAGTGGGCCCTAACCCACAGGTCTTTCTCCAGGATCTTACCTGACTCTTCTAATTTCTGGAGTTATACTTAAATTCTTTTCAAAGTGTGACGTAAGAATGATTTCCATCAGTCACATGCCTTCTCCAGGACCGCTTTCAAATTCTTGTTCATCGTTGTTTCAACCTTTTTAATTCTTCATTCCGGAGTGCTCAATAATTCTTATGGCATTTCTCGTCTTCATTCTCAACATTTGCAGACCGGAGAAGTGTTTCTCTTAATCTTGGCCCGTTCTCTTGATGAGTTGTGGTTCTAGCTTCATGCCATCCTCATTATTGTTTCGTTTGTGAGGAATTCTTTTATACTCTTCCGAAGCATTTCTTGAATTCTTTCTTTGTGATCCTCCGAAGGCCATCATTTCAGAATATTTCTTCGTTCTCAGTTTTCAACTTCGACCTCCAATTATTCTTCATTGATGTCTCTTCGTTCGTCTCCCTATTCTTACGGTGGTTCTTTCAAGATTACCCTTCCGTTGTTATCGTTTCAGTTCATTTGTTCTTTTCACAATCCTACCGGGGCTTCGTTGAAGATTTACCCAAGCTTCTGCTAGATCTCTCTTTAATTCTTTCCAACGAGAATAAGTAGTATGCCAAATACTTTGGTTGTCATCAATTTAAATTGGTGAAGGATATGCATAACATAAATCTTATTCTAGTTTCTTCCAAGAGGTTAATCCCTTCCTTCGGAGTTTCGTCAGAAGGAATTTATCCTTGGTTCTAAGTTGTTCATCTTGTTTCCGGAGCTTCAAGTTATTTCAATTATATCATTTCAAAGCTCCATCTAATTCATCGCAGGCCTTGAATCTTATTCTTTCATCTTTCACTTCTCATGCTTTCATTACGGGAGTTCTTCATGGTGGTTCATCATGTTTTAATTCATCCCTGAAGTCTTCATCAAGATTCTTGTTGGAGCTCAAGCATTCTACATCATGCTTCCAATTGCAATTCTTTCTACCTCATCTTTTCAGATGGTGTTATGTCATTCTTGTTAATTCCTTCATGTTTTATGATTCACAAGTTGTCAAGAATGAGATATTTAAAACCATCATTTCTTTTTCTTTAGGAGACCCTTTCAACCCCTCATTTTATCTCTTGGAGTTATCTTGGGTTGTATTTCACCAAAAAGCTTTTCCCTAAGGATTGTTGATATTATGGTGCTTATAATGACCCAAGTTCTTCATTTATCATTCCGGTGAAATAAGCTTTTCATCTCCTTGTTGATCTCAACCCAAGCAATTTGTTTCTGTTAGTGGCTGGTTGTCACCTCTTAATTTTGAGATGTTTTCCATAAGCCCACATAAAGCTTATTCGTTTTCGTTGTTGATTTTTCCCAACAACTCCATTCAACCCTTCTTCGTAAGGATGCTCTTTCAAATTTAATTTTGAGAGAGGTTGTCATATCTTTCTCCGTTTAATTCTTTCATTGAGTTATACTCTATTCTTTCATTCCGGAGGCATTGTGATGTTGCTCTCTTTAACCATCATCTCGTTTTTATCAAGATCATATTCTTTCCTTGCTTGTTTTTTAACCGGAGTGTTGTCTGAATCTTTCTTTCCCTTGTGCCATTCTTTTAATTGTTTCGGAGACAATATGTTGTTCATTTCATCAAGTATCATTCCAACTTGGCAAGTTCTTGTTAATTCCTTCCATTTTCAGACGGAGTGCTGTCCAAATTCTGTCATTCTTATTCCTTGGCTTACCATTGCAGTTTCATATTCTTTTGGTCCGTGAGCTCTTGTTTCATGTCTTTCAACCTACAAGGTTCTCTTAATGTTCCTTGTTCCTCCTGCTTACCGGGGTGCTCTTAACTTCGTTCATCTCCGTTGTATTTTTTTTCTTTCAAGTTTGTTCAACCTCTCAAGGTTCTTTGGTTTTCACTCGTCTGTCAAAGAAGCAACTTTGTTTTACCTCTTCCTCTTCCGTTTTTACCCGGTGATATCTCTAGGATCTCGGATCGAGATCGTCTGTTAGTGTGGGAGAGTTGTGACGCCCGAGACCGACGTCCCAGAAGATTCCAGAAGATTCCAGATGTTCAGGGTTCGCCCGTGTGTTTCAGTGGTGCTTGTGTTATTTTTTTTGCATTGCATCATGTCATCATGCCATCATGTCATATTTTATTTTGCATCTCAACTTAAATAAATCGTGTGGACCTTCGGTCCATTTAAATCGAGGGAAGGTGACTTCTCTTTATAACATATAAAAGCCTCCCAATATTTTTAGGGAGCTATATTAAAAATATTCCAATTGTTTGGGATCACCGTAACACACTTGCAATTTTTCCCCATGCCTATTCCATATCAAGTTTGACTTCAAAACCTTGCTATAATTCTTTTCCTATTTTATCGAGGTTCCTCCTAAAATCCTCAACATTTTGGACACTTCTATATTCAAGTCTTAGTTCAAACCCATTTGATTAAATTCAAATAAGTTTGAATTATTTCTTCCGATCTTGCCTTTTCTATTTTTCTCGGACTTTGCTAATTTTATGATGCCCGAGAAAAATGCTCCCATGTGCTATCTTTTCCCTAACCCCCTCCTTTTTTTTCGTTCTTCTCTTTTGTTTCTGCTAAGAAATAAAAAAAGAAAGAAAACTCCTCCAGCCGGCCATCCTTCCTTTGGCCCAAGCCGCAGCTGGACTCCTCCTGGCCCATCTCCTCCCTCTCCTCCTTCCCAGGCCTCAAGGCCCAGCTCCACCTCCCTAAGCCGGCCCGGTTTCCCCTCCTAACCCTAGCCACCTAGCGACCCCAACTCCCCATCGCTCTCTCCTCCTCCTACCGACCCCGCCGCCAGCTTCGTCTCGCTCGACCCCCGCTCTGCCTCGCTCTTTTTCCCCCTCGTTCGAGCCTGTTTCCCTCGACCCGTCGCTCCTGCCAGAACCCAGCGCCGCCGAACCCTCCTCCCGTTCGCTCCATCTCCCTCTTCTCCTCTCCCCTCGAGCTCCAGCTCGCCTCTACCCCGTTTTCCCTGGCTGCCCCGCGAGCCGCCGTGCTCGTGCGCCGCCCGCGCCTGGCGCCCCTCGAGCAGGTCGCGCCCGTGTCATCCTCTCCAGCGCCGGCCAGAGGAGCCGCCCCGCCGGCCAGGCACTCGCCTCCAGCGGCCCCGCGCCGTCGTCCGCCGCGAGGGCCTAGTTCACATCCCGGCCGGCGACCGCCCCTGCTTCGCCCGTCCTCGCCGCGGCCAGAGGCCCTGCCGCCTCGCCACGCCTCCCTCCGTGCTGCACTTCCGTCGCCAGAGTGCGCCGGCTCGTCGCCCCTCCATCCCCAGCTTCGACGCGCCGAGTCCCAGTGCCGCGAAGCCGCGCCCCGCCTCCGCGCGATTCAAGGCAGCAGCGCCCGAGCGCCTTTCTCCACCGCCCCTGTTCCTCGGTTGTTTCCTCCAGCAAGGCCCCTGCGCCACCTCGCGAGGGGAGGAGCCCCCTCGTGCAGCCCCTTCGGCCCGGATCGCCCGTGCCATGCTGCTGCTGCCTCACCTCCAGCAAGACCGCGAAGGCCCCGTCCTTTTTTCCAGATCGTCGTCCCGAGCAGCCTTTTTCCTTTTTTTTTGCTGTTTTGTTGCTGTTAATGTTAATCTCAGATAATCATGGAGCAGCAAGTATAACTACTTTTGGGCCCGAACAACTACCGTCGCCAAGACCCGACGCAACAAGTTCCACGACACGTGACATGACCGCTACGAGCCTCGAGTACGACTACACGGTGGCGTGTCAAGTACCCCTACGATCATGAAGTAACAAGTACCACGACGACCGACTCGGCAAGTACCCCTACGGAACGTGTTCCACTACCGTCGCCCGGAAAAGACGGATGCGCCAAGTACATCTACAAACGAGTTCGTCTACCGTCGCCGTGTACCCCTACCGTCGCCGAAGACCCGTGAACAACTACTTTCTCTTCAGAAACGTGAACCACTACTTCCTCTACGACTCACGAGAACGTCTACTTCCACTACTTCCTCTCCGACCGCGAGTACCACTACTTCCTCTACGATCTCGAACCGTCCTGAAACGAGTGTTTCGAAGGTATAACCCGAGACGTGACCCGTGTGATGCTTGTTGTGTTGTATGAAATGTTTCCCGTGTGTGCTCCGTGTCCGTTTCGTCCCTTTTGTCATGTTCCTCGGTTGCCTCGTCACCGACTCATGGGAACCCGGTAACGGGATCGCCCCACCTTCATCTCGTTTGACTCGCTCACGCCATCTTTCCTTTTGCACCGGACTCTCAACGAGTTTCCGGCACCGATATGTTGCCGTTGCATCATTTTCGGTTCGTTGCCGTGGCACCCTTTCGTTCCACCACGGTGACAAATGCTTCTTATCTTCTTCTTGTCACCTTTTAATAATAATTGCATAAAACTTGATCATGTCATCCGCATTATGTTAACAACACTAAAATGTTTAATTGTTGTTGCTTTATAATTATTAAACATGCTCATGGGGATTTTCCGGATATGTTGTTGTTATTTCCGGCCTCATTTAAAATGTCTTAATAGTGTAGTTTCTTTATGTTTCACCTCTTGCCATGCTAAAAACAATTAATCTTGTCTTGTAATTAAATGAGAGTCAACTAAATAATTAATTGTGGTGTTTTGTCAATATGCAACTCGTTGCATATTGAGCTCCACTTAACTTGTAGTGTTGTTTGTGCACTTTGCCATGCCACGCATATTTAAACCGGACATGCATCATACTTGGATGTGCATCGTATGCCATGTTTATGCTTGTGTGTTTACCGTGTTGTTTTCTTCTTTCCAGTTACTTCTCTTGTTAGCTTCGGTTTCGTTCCGGAGCTGTGAGGATTCTCTCGTCTGTGTTGCTCCGTCTTCTTCATGGATCCGTTCTTCTCCCTTGTGGAATCCCAGGCAAGATGATCATACCCTTGGATACCTTTACTACCATTGCCATGCTTAGTTGTCTCGATGCTATCATTACATGTCGCGCTACCCATCTTTTATGTCAGCCTCTCCTTGTTGCCATGAAACCTCTAACATTTGAAACCTTCCTAGCAAAACCACTGTTTGGCTATGTTACCCGCTTGCTCAGCCTCGCTTGCTCAGTCCCTCTTATAGCGTTGTTAGTTGCAGGTGAAGATGAAGTTCGTTCCAGGAGGGAACTTGTTGTTGGATATATCACAATATCTATTATTAAATATTTAACACACCTATATACTGGGCATGGGTGGAAGGCTTGGCCTTTTGCTCGGTGTTTTGTTCCACTCATGCCACCTTAGGCGCCGATAAACCGGCATTATGTTCCTTGATTTTGCGTTCCTAACACGATGGGTGTAATGGGGACCCCTTGACAGTTCGACTTTGAATAAAACTCCTCCAGCAAGGCCCAACATTGGTTTTTATTTGCCTCATAATAACAACTTAATTAATTAATTAAATTTGCATAGGGGGTCGCGTCCCCGAGGATTCTTAATTCTACATAGCAGGGGGGCCAGTGCCGATGGTGTTGGTCCCAAATAGAGTCGTGTGCTGTGCCACCCAGTCACCTGGGGTCTTCGGTTGCTGTACGCTGTGCTCATACGGTCGTGGCCTGAGACGAGATACGCGCGGCTACTATCAGGGTGTCGGCACGCCGGGAGGTCTTGCTGGACTTGTTTTACCATTGTCGAAATGACTTGTGCTACAGGGATTCCGAGCCTGATCAATTTTTCCCTAAGATAAGGGGTGATGATATTATATTTATCACTTCAGCTAATCGTGAGAGCTTGTGATGGGCTAAGTTGGGACACCCCTGCAGGGTTATGATCTTTCGAAAGCCGTGCCCGCGGTTATGTGGCAGATTGGAATTTGTTAATGTCCGGTTGTAGAAAACTTGACAGTTGATCCGAAGTAAAACACACAACTGTGTGAGTAACCGTGACTGTCTTTTTTCACTTTGAGAAGAGAACACGGTGGGGTTATGTTTGACCGTATGTAGTTCAGGATCTTTAGCGATCACTACTTTTGCAACCGTGTGCGTAGATGCTCATCTTATTCTGGTACTCGTAAGTTAGCCACCATATATTGCTTAGTCGCTGCTGCAACCTCACCACTTTACCTCTTCCTACCCATAAAGCTTTGCTAGTCTTGTTACCCATGGTTATGGGATTGCTGAGTCCTCGTGGCTCACAGATACTACAACACCAGATGCAGGTTCAGCCGAGTAAGATGCAGGAGCTGCTTCAAGTTCTTCACTGGGAGCTCGATGAAGAGTTTGGCCGTTTGCTTGTATGTTTCGACGATCAGTAGTGGTTCTTCTACTAGGATTCGATCCTGACCTGTGGCTTTATGTTGTTTTGGTATCTTTCTGTTGGATCTTCACCCGTAGTCGGGTTGTGATGTTTTGAATGATGTATTGCTTATGTATTGTATTGTGTGAAGTGGCGAGTGTAAGCCAACTATCTCCTTTTGCAATTTAATCCCTCTTTTACATGAGTCGTGCAAAGATACCAAACTTGAGATCATTCTAGGATGGGCTTATACCTTTAAGTCGTGCCTCGACACGTAGGAGGTATAGTCCCATCCTGGGCATTACA
>LR738711.1:768367312-768389430 GCA_902687465.1 Secale cereale | reverse complement strand
GACGGGGCGAGGGCCGGTGGGGCCAGGGGGCGGTGGCGGGTGGCGGCGGCGGCGGGTGGTGGAGACGGTGGGGCGACGGGGAGGTGGGGCAAGGGGACGGCGGTTGGTGGCGCGGGCGGCGGCGGGTGACTCGTCGGGGAGGAAACAGAGGTGGGCGGGGTGGGGCTCGGCCGTTTAGTACCCTAACTGTTTGCCGTCCGCCCCCCTTTGTCGTCCGCTTTTTTACTCTTTGTCGTCTGCTAGCGGACGGCAAAGAGGGGCCCCGTTAGGTTTTCCCTCACCAGCCCGTTAGTGTGGGCCACCTCCCTCTTTGCCGTCTGCCAGCTCACGACAAAGAATCTTTGCCGTCTGCTAGCGGACGGGAAAGTACTGGCTGATGGCAAAGAAGGTCTTTGCCATCAGCCAGTTCTTTGCCGTCTGCTTTTGGGTAGCTGATGGCAAAGAGCTGGCAGATGGCAAACTAGCTGATTCCAGTAGTGTAAGGTTCGTTGTTCCGAAGCACCACGTGATGATCGGGTGTGATAGGCTCTAACGTTCGCATACAACGGGTGTAAGCCAGATTTACACACACAATACACTTAGGGTTCACTTGACGAGCCTAACATGTACAGCCATGGCCTCGAAACACGGAAGACCGAAAGGTCGAACATGAGTCGTATAGAAGATACGATCAACATAAAGATGTTCACCGTTGATGACTAGTCCGTCTCACGTGATGATCGGACACGGCCTAGTCGATTCGCATCATGTATCACTTAGATGACTAGAGAGATGTCTATCTGAGTGGGAGTTCATTAAATTTGTTTAGATGAACTTAATTGTCATGAACATAGTCTAAAATCTTTACGATATGTCTTGTAGACCCAATGGCCCACGCTAACGTTGTCCTCAACTTCAACGCATTCCTAGAGAAAACCAAGCTGAAAGACGATGGTAGCAACTATACGGATTGGGTCCGTAACTTGAGGATCATCCCCATAGCTGCCAAGAAAACATATGTCCTTGAAGCACCGCTAGGTGACGCACCCGCCCTAGCGAACCAAGACGTTATGAACGCCTGGCAGTCGCGTTGTGATGATTACTCCCTGATTCAGTGCGGCATGCTTTACAACTTAGAATCGGGGCTCCAAAAGCGTTTTGAGCACCACGGAGCATATGAGATGTTCCAAGTGCTGAAAATGGTTTTCCAAGCTCATGCCCAAGTCGAGAGATATGACGTCTCCGATGCATTATATAGTTGTAAGATGGAGGAGAATAGTTCTGTCAGCGAGCATATACTCAAATTGTCTGGGTTGCACAATTGCTTATCTCAGTTGGGAATTAATCTCCCAGATGAAGCAGTCGTTGACAGAATCCTTCAGTCGCTCCCACCTAGCTACAAGAGCTTCTTGATGAACTTCAATATGCAAGGGATGGAGAAGTCCATTCCCGAGGTGTATTCAATGCTGAAATCAGCGGAGGTGGAGATCAAGAAAGAACATCAAGTGTTGATGGTGAATAAAACCACTAAGTTCAAGAAAGGCAAGGGTAAGAAGAACTTCAAGAAGGACGACAAAGGAGTTGCCGCGCCCGGTAAGCCAGTTACCGGGAAGAAGCCAAAGAATGGACCCAAGCCTGAGACTGAGTGCTTTTATTGCAAGGGAACGAGTCACTGGAAGCGGAACTGCCCCAAATACTTAGCAGATAAGAAGGCCGGCAACGTCAAAGGTATATGTGATATACATGTTATTGATGTGTACCTTACCAGCGCTCGTAGTAGCTCCTGGGTATTTGATACAGGTGCAGTTGCTCACATTTTTAACTCAAAGCAGGAGCTGCAGAATAAGCGGAGACTGGCGAAGGACGAGGTGACGATGCACGTCGGGAATGGTTCCAAGCTCGATGTGATCGCCGTCGGCACGCTACCTCTGCAACTACCTTCGGGATTAGTTTTAAACCTCAATAATTGTTATTTAGTACCAGCTTTGAGCATGAACATTGTATCTGGATCTCGTTTAATGTGAGATGGCTACTCATTTAAATCCGAGAATAATGGTTGTTCTATTTATATGAGAGAAATGTTTTATGGTCATGCCCCGCTGGTCAATGGTTTATTCTTAATGAATCTCGAACGTGATGTTACGCATATTCATAGTGTGAATGCCAAGAGATGTAAGGTTGATAATGATAGTCCCACATACTTGTGGCACTGCCGCCTTGGTCATATGGTGTCAAACGTATGAAGAAGCTCCATGAAGATGGACTTTTGGAGTCTCTTGATTATGAATCATTTGACACGTGCGAACCATGCCTCTTGGGCAAGATGACCAAGACTCCGTTCTCTGGAACAATGGAGCGAGCAACCAACTTGTTGGAAATCATACATACCGATGTGTGCGGTCCAATGAGTGTTGAAGCTCGCAGTGGCTATCGTTATGTTCTCACCCTCACAGATGACTTAAGTAGATATGGGTATGTCTACTTGATGAAACACAAGTCTGAGACCTTTGAAAAGTTCAAGGAATTTCAGAATGAGGTTGAGAATCAACGTGACAGAAAAATAAAGTTCTTACGATCAGATTGTGGAGGAGAATATTTGAGTCACGAATTTGGCACACACCTAAGGAACTATGGAATTGCTTCACAATTGACACCGCCCGGAACACCTCAGCGTAATGGTGTGTCCGAACGTCGTAATCGTACTCTGTTGGACATGGTGCAATCTATGATGTCTCTTACCGACTTACCGCTATCATTTTGGGGTTATGCTTTAGAAACTGCCACATTCACTTTAAATAGGGCACCATCTAAATCCGTTGAGACGACATCGTATGAACTTTGGTTTGGCAAGAAACCTAAGTTGTCGTTTCTAAAAGTTTGGGGTTGCGATGCTTATGTCAAGAAACTTAAACCTGAAAAGCTCGAACCCAAATCGGAAAAATGCGTCTTCATAGGATACCCTAAGGTAACTATTGGGTACACCTTCTACCTCAGATCCGAGGGCAAGGTCTTCGTTGCCAAGAATGGATCCTTTCTAGAGAAAGAGTTTCTCTCAAAAGAAGTGAGTGGGAGGAAAGTGGAACTTGATGAGGTGACAATCACCCCTTCCGAACCAGAAAGTAGCGCAGCGCGGGAAGATGTTCCCGTGGTGCCTGCACCGACTAGGGAGGAAGTTAATGATAATGATCATGAAGCTTCAGATCAAGTTACTGCTGAACTTCGTAGGTCCACAAGGACATGTTCCGCACCAAAGTGGTATGGCAACCCTGTCCTGGAAATCATGTTGTTAGACAACGGTGAACCTTTGAACTATGAAGAAGCGATGGCGGGCCCGGATTCCAACAAATGGCTTGAAGCCACGAAATCCGAGATAGGATCCATGTATGATAACAAAGTATGGACTTTGGTGGACTTGCCCGATGATCGGCACACCATAGAAAATAAATGGATCTTTAAGAAGAAGACTGACGCGGATGGTAATGTGACCATCTATAAGGCTCGACTTGTCGCTAAAGGTTATCGACAAGTTCAAGGAATTGACTACAATGAGACTTTCTCTCCCGTAGCGATGCTGAAGTCCGTCTGAATCATGTTAGCAATTGCCGCATTCTATGATTATGAGATATGGCACATGGACGTCAAGACGACATTCCTTAATGGCTTCCTCAAGGAAGAATTGTATATGATGCAGCCGGAAGGTTTTGTCGATCCTGAGAATGCTAACAAAGTATGCAAGCTCCAGCGCTCAATCTATGGGCTGGTGCAAGCATCTCGGAGTTGGAACATTCGCTTTGATGAGGTGATCAAAGCGTTTGGGTTTATACAGACTTGGGGAGAAGCCTGTATTTACAAGAAAGTGAGTGGGAGCTCTTTAGCATTTCTCATATTAAATGTGGATGATATATTGCTGATGGGAAATGATGTAGAACTCTTGGAAAGCATAAAGGCCTACTTGAGTAAGTGTTTTTCAATGAAGGACCTTGGAGAAGCTGCTTACATATTAGGCATCAAGATCTGTAGAGATAGATCGAGACGCCTCATTGGTCTTTCAAAAAGCACATACCTTGACAAGATATTGAAGAAGTTCAATATGGATGAGTCCAAGAAATGGTTCTTGCCTGTATTGCAAGGTATGAGATTGAGCACAGCTGAATGCCCGACCACGACAGAAGATAGAGAAAAGATGAGTGTCATCCCCTATGCCTCGGCCATAGGTTCTATTATGTATGCCATGCTGTGTACCAGACCTGATGTGAACCTTGCCATAAGTTTGGTGGGAGGTACCAAAGTGATCCCGGCTGGACAACGGTGAAGAACATCCTGAAGTACCTGAAAAGGACTAAGGATATGTTTCTCGTTTATGGAGGTGACGAAGAGCTTGTCGTAAAGGGTTACGTCTATGCTAGCTTCGACACAGATCTGGATGACTCCAAGTCACAAACCGGATACGTGTATATTTTGAATGGTGGGGCAGTCAGCTGGTGCAGTTGCAAGCAAAACGTTGTGGCGACATCTACATGTGAAGCGGAGTACATAGCTGCTTCCGAAGCAGCGCAAGAAGGAGTCTGGATGAAGGAGTTCATCACCGACATAGGAGTTATTCCGAGCGCGTCGGGTCCAATGACTCTCTTCTGTGACAACACTGGAGCTATTGCCATTGCCAAGGAGCCCAGGTTTCACAAGAAGACCAAGCACATCAAGCGCCGTTTCAACTCCATCCGGAATTATATTCAAGATGGAGACATAGATATTTGTAAAGTGCATACGGATCTGAATGTCGCAGATCCGTTGACTAAACCTCTTCCACGAGCAAAATATGATCAACACCAGAACTCTATGGGTGTTCGATTCATCACAATGTAACTAGATTATTGACTCTACTTTAAGTGGGAGACTATTGGAAATATGCCCTAGAGGCAATAATAAAATGGTTATTATTATATTTCCTTGTTCATGATAATTTTCTGTTATTCATGCTTTAATGGTATTATCCGGAAAGAGTGATACATGTGTGAATACATAGACCACAACGTGTCCCTAGTAAACCTCTAGTTACTAGCTCATTGATCAACAGATGGTTACGGTTTCCTGACCATGGACATTGGATGTCATTGATAACGGGATCATATCATTAGGAGAATGATGTGATGGACAAGACCCAATCCTAAGCCTAGCACAAGATCGTGTAGTTCGTATGCTAAAGCTTTTCCAATGTCAAGTATCCTTTCCTTAGACCATGAGGTTGTGCAACTCCCGGATACCGTAGGAATGCTTTGGGTGTGCGAAACGTCACAACGTAACTAGGTGAATATAAAGGTACACTACATGTATCTCCGAAAGCATCTGTTGGGTTGGCGCGAACCGAGACTGGGATTTATCACTCCGTATGACGGAGAGGTATCTCTGGGCCCACTCGGTAAGACATCATCATAATGAGCTCAATGTGACTAAGGGGTTGGTCACGGGATGATGTGTTACGGAACGAGTAAAGAGACTTGCCGTGACGAGATTGAACAAGGTATCGGTATACCCACGATCGAATCTCGGGCAAGTACTATACTGATAGACAAAGGGAATCATATACGGGATTGATTGAATCTTTGACATCGTGGTTCATCCGATGAGATCATTGAGGAGCATGTGGGAGCCAACATGGGTATCCAGATCCCGCTATTGGTTATTGACCGGAGAGTCGTCTCGGTCATGCCTGCGTGTCTCCCGAACCCATAGGGTCTACACACTTAAGTTTCGGTGACGCTAGGGTTGTAGAGATATAAGTATGCGGTAACCCGAAAGTTGTTCAGAGTCCCGGATGAGATCCCGAACGTCACGAGGAGTTCCGGAATGGTCCGAAGGTAAAGATTCATATATAGGAAGTCCAGTTTCGGCCACCGGGAAAGTTTCGGGGGTCACCGGTATTGTACCGGGACCACAGGAAGGGTCCCGGGGGTCCACCGGGTGGGGCCACCTATCCCAGAGGGCCCCATGGGCTGAAAGGGGATGGGAACCAGCCCCTGGTGGGCTGGTGCGCCCCCCATGGGCCTCCCCTGTGCCTAGGGTTGGAAACCCTAGGGGTGGGGGGCGCCCCACCTAGCTTGGGGGGCAAGTTTCCCCCCTTGGCCGCCGCCCCCCCTAGAGATTGAATCTCTAGGGCCGACGCCCCCCTAGGGGCCCTATATATAGTGGGGGGGGGGGGGGAGGGAGGGCAGCTGCACCCTAAGCCCTGGCGCCTCCCTCTCCCTCCCGTGACACCACTTCCTCCTCCAGTTGCGCTTGGCGAAGCCGTGCTGGAATCCTGCTGCTTCCACACCACGCCGTCGTGCTGCTGGATCTCCATCAACCTCTCCTCCCCCCTTGCTGGATCAAGAAGGAGGAGACGTCCCCGCTCCATACGTGTGTTGAACGCGGAGGTGCTGTCCGTTCGGCGCTAGGTCATCGGTGATTTGGATCACGACGAGTACGACTCCATCATCCCCGTTCTCTTGAACGCTTCCACGCGCGATCTACAAGTGTCTACAAGGGTCCATCTTCCCCGTTCTCTTGAACGACTCCCCTCTCCCTCGTTGCTAGATGACTTCATAGATTGATCTTGGTGATGCGTAGAAAATTTTAAAATTCTGCTACGTTCCCCAACAAGGATAAGCTTGACAACAACTACACAATTTGCTTGGAGTAGGCCTGTTTTGCTTGCAATAACTTGGGAGTACAACAAGTGGGCAGTGCTCAGTACTGTTAAGCATGTTTAGTTCGGTATTGTTGAGTTAGAGTAATCAACAAGTGTTGCTTGTTCTCTTTCAGTTGCAAAGACCCTGCCGAACCATTGACCATAGGACAAATCGTAGATCGTTGTCATTGCCCTGAAGATGTAATTTTGCCTTTCTCATGCCTTCTGTTTTTTTGCCAACTTCTACTCCTGTACCCAACTTTAACTCATGCATGCCAGCCACCACATGAGCTCACCTCGGCCTCCTCTTCCTCCATAACATCAGTCAGTACACCGTAGGAGCTATAAATATCTAGCTTTCAACTCACTTTAGTTCTGAAATGCATAATTTGTATATACATAACATGGCTAAGAGGTTCTCCCTAATTTATTCTTCTAATAAAATTCAGAAAATACCCACCTGGCTACATTCATCTGATTTTCATTTATTTATTCTGTAATAATTAATGTGTTCATTCATTCCTAGGAATTATTCTTTGCCGTATTTCTTACTTAGTATAGTTAATTTGCGGCTCATCACAATTAGGAGATGGTGCCAACGAAGGCAATTACCAATTTAAGATGGGTATATTTTCTGAATTTCAATTCCACTCGTTTATGAAAGTACATAAGATGTTAGATATGCATTGTACTATAGATTCGGCATTGACATTGGTTTAGTGTCTTTTAGTTTTGATAGTGTCTTTACCACACTTGAATGATTATTAACATGTAGTTTGTTTGCCATCTGGTGTTTATCTAATTTATTGATGGTGTGACCAAAACCAAACTACCTTTTCTAATGTTATTAGTACTGGACTGTTATCCACATTGGCATCTACTATATATATTAAAAGCAGTTTTATTTATCTTTACAACTTGTTATATTTTCTAAAACCACTTCTTATGCTTCTATTTTGTATCTGATATTTTCTGTGTTTTTCTCATGTTGATTCGCCGGCAAAATCACACCAGGCTTTGCTCTACTCTCAGTTATCATGAGAGTAAGTAACCAACACTTGCTTAGTTCCTAATTGTATTTTGATTACTCATGTCTTGAATAAAATTCTGAATATAATAACTTGTGTCTTCTTATGATTTTGTTTCATTATGATCAGAAAAGAAGAAATACTATGATCCTTGATAGACATGCTGTTTCATCAATCCCATACTCATGTTAATTTTCTATTAAATTTGTTCAATTGATTGTAGTTTCGTCAATCAATTTGCATGACGTTGTGCTCTCTTGATGTGCAATGGATTAGGGAGATTTTCTCTGCCACACGGCGACAGATGCACGGACCTTCCGGTCTACGGTGTCGGTCTAATATAAATCTTGAACCATGAATCGGTCATGCTATACTTTTTCCGATCTGGGTAACTTGGATTAACAAATCTACGCAATTGCTGTTTGGTGGCTTGCTTGCAATATGCGTGGCTACCTTTAGACAGGAACATATACAGTTTCTTTGGTATCACATGAGGAAATCAGAAAACGCCTGATTCACTGATATTTGTGTGGTTCCCGAGCATACTCTTGATGGAAAGTTATATCGTTTAACTCTTTATTCGTCCAGTAGCTTTATCAATGTCAGGCCTTGAATTGGATTTTTTAGAACATATTTCATTTGGCTTGAAAATATATCTATAGTGACATGATATTGTTACATTGTTAGCAATCATCTAAATGCTCCACATTTCCTGTGATAAATAAATTAGTCTATCACCAGTCAAATATACCTACCTCTTCGCTTTGCGTTTTCACCCGCCTTGGTACCGGGTGCACTTCTAGGTGAAAAATGTCTATCACCAGTCAAATAAAACGGGGCTGTATGAGGTGCGGCTGGGTGCACTTTCTATCTGATTAGTTCATGGATAATGATTTTGTGTATGCCACTATATTGAACTAATATTATTGTATTTTTTTGTATTTGCAATGCTCCAGTGACTATTACCGGATTGGATATGTCTGTACCCGGCAGCGGTGCTGCCGGGGTGCGGCAAGCCGCAATTCCTAACTAGTTACTACTATAGTCGACCCCATCTTCTTTGCATGGCTAAATAAGATGACGAGGGGTGCACAAGGACGTGATCTTGGACTAGCTACGATCGGGAAACGAACTTCCAAGCGAGGCAGTTTTTCATCCGTTTTGGTTGCTGTTGAGTAACGTGATTGTATTAGGAAACATATGTTAGACTAGAAAATATTTTGGCTTGCCTTGTACTTTAAGTAGATCATGTACTTCTATATATATATGCCCACGAAGCTCAAGCAATACACCAACTATTCCACCAAACCTTTCTCTCCCTTCTAACATGGTATCAGACTTACCTCGATCCTAAACCCTAGCCGCCGCCGCTTCCGCACCCGCGCGCCGCCCCCGGGGCGGTCGGCCTCCATGACCGCCGCCGGGGGCCGCGCTGCCCGTACCTAGGGTTCGTCCACCGGCCGTGTTGGTCGGCTGCTCTAGATAGTCTTTTTCCCGAGCCCTTGCTCCGGGATTTTTTCCCTATCTCGCCGGTCGTTTTGATCGACGTTTTTCTTTTCGGTTTACCGATCTAATCTTGATCGGTTTGAGTCGCCCGCCGCCGCCGTCGACCCCCGTGCGCCTCTACTCCGACCCCGGCGCGACCAGTCGGCCTCTCCTCTGACCCGGCGGCCACACGCGCCGAGGCGGCCCATCCGGGCCAGCCGCGGTCCACGCGTCGGTCCGCCCGTCGCCCTGCGTCGGCCATCACCGGCTTGCTCCGACCGGAACACCTGCATCGCCACGACCCGACGGTCTCGCGCCATGCGACGGCCAATCATAGCCATTGCTCGCGCCGACCCGCCCTTAGATCCACGTCACTCGCCTCCGTCGTGTCTGCACGGCGGCCCAGCGGTCAACTTCGCCGGCCTCGTCCTTGGCTGCGTTGGGGCGGCTGCATCAGGCTCGTCGGTGCTGCTTTGGCGTCGCTGCTCTATTGGTCGCTCGGGCTTCGCTGTCCGGGCGCCGGTGCTGCTTTGGTAGCCTGGGTGCCGGTGCTGACAAGCTTGTCCGCATGAGGTCCCACGCCGTCCGTCATCGTCGGCCTCATCTCGGACTCCGCCGCCACCCAGCCTCCACCGAGCGGCGTCCCCGACCTCGCGCACGATCGACTTGATCACCCGCTTGCCGTCGCGACCCGCCTCATCTACGCGGCGCGATCGACCTGGCCCGTCGGTTACGTGTGCCTTCGCAGGTACCGTGAAGATCGTCCCGAGTACTGCGTGCCTCTTCACCGATCGAGCATCGGAATGCCGCCGCGTCGCCCCATCGGGCCGCAGCGCCGTCGCCCCGTGATTCTCCTCACGGCTGCATCGACTCGTGCTTCGCCGTTGCGTCGCCCCTTCGGGCCGTAGTGCCGCGATACGCGGTCCCCGCCGTCGCCTCGAGGCCGTCCCCGCGGGTGCACCGACTCATGAACCGTCGTTGCGTTGCCCCTTCTGGCCGCAGCGTCGCCGCCCGCGGTCCCCGCTGCCGCCCTGAGGTCTTCCGGCCGTCGCTCCGGCCTGCCTGCCGCCGCTGCATCGCCCCTTCAGGCCGTAACGCCGCGGCCCGTGGTCCACTTCGCCGTCACCGTGCGTCGACTTCCCGTGGTATGCGCCGCGCCATCTCCCTTGGCACGGGAACGTCACCGTCCGTGCCGGTCTTCGTCACGCTGTCAGGGTTCTTCGCCTACATCAAGCATCGCTGCCGTGCACCTAACCCAGCCACCGTCCCCGCCGTTAGGCCGCCGCCGCCGCTCTTCTTCGGCCGCCGCCGCCGCTACCGCCGTAGCCACCACAGCCGCCCGTCCACCCCCTTCGTCTTCGTCCAGCACCAGCCTATCGCCAGCGTCGCCGTCATCTACCCCGACCACTTCATCTACTCCGACAACCGCGGGCAACATTGGCCCCGCGTCGATTGGCGGAGCAACTGTCGTCGAGTCCTACTCTGCTGGCCTCTCCAACTTCTTCGACATGGCGTACAGCTCATGCAGGTCCCAATCTACGCATGTCCGGTGCTGGCAACACCGTCACGTGCCTTCGTCCATGATGTGTCCCCGGGCCTAGCAAGCCTGGTGCGACGCTTCGTCAACTTCGTCTTCGTCCGTCTACGCATGCCCGGTGCTGGCAACACCGGTGTGTGCCTTCATCTACGATGTGTCCCCGGGCTTGGCAAACCCGCCGCGACGCGTCGTCAACAACATCTTCTTCCCGACGCACCACTACTTCGACACCACAGCGCCGATGCTAACTCGGCGCCCCCTTGCGCCCGCGGCTCCACGACGACTTCCTCGACACCGACTACCCTGACTCGACATCGTCCACGGCATTCTTCGCATGGCTACCTCGACCACGGCTCCACCACATACGTTCTCGGCTATATCGACAAACGGCACAAAGGGCTACCGCCTGCTTGAGCAACCTCGTTGGTTTCCACTCCAGCCACGACTCCGCGATGCGTGATAACCCACAAGTGTAGGGGATCGCAACCGTTTTTGAGGCTAAAGTATTCAACCCAAATTTATTGATTCGACAAAAGGGGAGCCAAAGAATACTCTTAAGTATTAGCAGCTGAGTTTTCAATTCAACCACACCTGGAAACTTAGTGTCTACAGCAAGATAGTTTAGTAGCAAAGTAATATGATAGTGGCGGTAGCAGCAATAAAAGTAACGTTATTTTTTTTGTAGTTTTTGTAATAGTAGCAACGGAAAAGTAAATAAGCAACAAGAAATATATGAAAATCTCGTAGGCATTGGATCAGTGATGGGAAATTATGTCGGATGCAATTCATCATGTAGAAGTTATAACCTAGGGTGACACAGAACTAGCTCCAGTTCATCAATGCAATGTAGGCATGTATTCTGAATATAGTCATACGTGCTTATGGAAAAGAACTTGCATGGCATCTTTTGTCCTACCCTCCCGTGGCAGCGGGGTCCTATTGGAAACTAAGGGATATTAAGGCCTACTTTTAATAGAGTACCAGACCAAAGCATTAACACATAGTGAACACATGAACTCCTCAAACTATGGTCATCACCGGGAGTGTTCCCGATTATTGTCACTTCGGGGTTGCCGGATCATAACACATAGTAGGTGACTATAGACTTGCAAGATAGGATCAAGAACACACATATATTCATGGAAACATAATAGGTTCAGATCTGAAATCATGGCACTCGGGCCCTAGTGACAAGCATTAAGCATAGCAAAGTCATAGCAACATCAATCTCAGAACATAGTGGATACTAGGGATCAAACCCTAACAAAACTAACTCGATTACATGATAGATCCCATCGAAACCATCACCGTCCAACAAGCCTACGATGGAATTACTCACGCACGGCGGCGAGCATCATGGAATTGGTGATGGAGGAAGGTTGATGATGACGATGGCGACAATATCCACTCCCTGGAGCCCCGAACGGACTCCAGATCAGCCCTCCCGAGAGAGATTAGGGCTTGGCAGCGGCTCCGTCTCGTGAAACACGATAATTCTTTCTCCTTGATTTTTTTCTCCCCGAAAGTGAACTTATAGGATCTGGGGATACATCGGTGGAGCACCAGGGGGCCCACGAGGCAGTGGGTGCGCCCCCCACCCTCGTGGACAGGGTGTGGCCCCCCTGGTATGGATCTTCTTGCAGATATTTTTTATATTTTCCAAAATAAATCTCCGTGGAGTTTTAGGTCATTCTGAGAACTTTTTATTTCTTCTCAAAAACAACACCATGGCAAGTCTGCTGAAAACAACGCAGTTCGGGTTAGTTCCATTCAAATCATGCAAGTTAGAGTCCAAAACAAGGGCAAAAGGGTTTGGAAAAGTAGATACGTTGGAGACGTATCAACTCCCCCAAGCTTAAACATTTGCTTGTCCTCAAGAAATTCAGTTGATAAACTGAAAGTGATAAAGAAAAACTTTGAAAAACTCTGTTTGCTCTTGTTGTTGTAAATATGTAAGCAAAGATTCAAGTTTTCAACAAGATCATGAACTAAACACATTCACAATAACTTTCAGGTCTCAAGACTACTCACATCAATGGCATAATCAACTAGCGAGCAATAATAATAAACCTTGGATGACAACACTTTCTCAAAACAATCATGATATGATATAACAAGATGGTATCTCGCTAGCCCTTTCTGAGACCGCAAAACATAAATGCAGAGCACCTTTAAAGATCAAGGACTGACTAGACATTGTAATTCATGGTAAAAGAGATCCAGTCATGATCATACTCAATGCAAATTAATAGTAATACATGCAACGACAGAGGTGCTCTCCTACTGGTGCTCTTTGATAAGAGGATGATGACTCTGCATAAAAAGTAAATGGATAGGCCCTTCGCAGTGGGAAGCAGGGATTTGTAGAGGTGCCAGAGCTTGATTTTTAAATAGAGATGAATAACATTTTGAGCGGTATACTTTCATTGTCAACATAACAACCAAGAATGTTATGCCCAGGATGGGACTATACCTCCTACGTGCCGAGGCACGACTTAAAGGTATAAGCCCATTCTAGAATGATCTCAAGTTTGGTATCTTTGCACGACTCATGTAAAAATAGGGATGAAACTGCAAAAGGATAGTTGGCTTACACTCGCCACGTCACACAATACGTTACATAAACAAATCATCATCCAAATAACATCACAACCCGACTACGGGCGAAGATCCAAAAGAAAGATACCAAATACATAAAGCCACAGGTCCGAATCGCCCCTAGTAGAAACCACTACTGATCATCGGGATAGTGCACATAGTATCGACTACGTTCTTCATCGAACTCCCAGAACAGCTCGGTGCCGTCACCTGTGTAGTCCACCATAATACCTGCATCTGGTGTGGTGTAGAATCTGTGAGCCACGGAGGACTCAGCAATCTCGTTCCCGGGTAGCAAAACTATCTAAGCCTTGGGTGTGAAACAAGGCTGAAGAAAGAATAAAGGTTGCAGCTGCCCTAGCACTAGCTTACGTGTTTATAGCGAGAAGAGATATGCCACGAGCGTCAAAGTGATCACGAATTGATCCTATCTAAGCACGTCAATCATAACCCCACCGTGTTCACTTCCCGAACCCCTTTCGGAAAATGACCGTCACGGTTACTCACGCTGGTAGTGTGTTCTGATCATGGTGTCAAGTTTTCTACAACCGGATATTAACAAATTCCCATCTGCTACATAACCGCGGGCATGGCTTTCGAAAGTTCAAAACCCTGCAGGGGTGTCCCAAATTAGCCCATTACAAGCTCACGATCCGCAGAGTCGCAACTCCAAGGTGGGAAGGCCCGAGTATTCTCGGAATCCCGTGCTCAAGATAGTCCGACTAAGGTAAAACTAATCCAGCAAGACCTCCCGGCGTGCCGACACCCTGACAGTAGCCACGCGTATCTAGTCTCAGGCCACGACCGGATGAGCTATGGTTACATCATCCAGATACCCCGAGTTGCCAAGGGGCGATGCCACAAGCTGCTCTAGGTTGGACCAACACTCATGTGTAGCACTGGCCCGGGGGTTGATTAAGAAAAGGGGATAGCTAGTCCCTATGCAAGTTTTAGTTATTAGGCAAATGGAGTACCAATGTTGGGCCTTGCTGGAAAAGTTTTAACGCTAAGCGGGTTATCGAGGAGGTCCCATAACCCCAACCGTGTTAGGAACGCATAATCAAGGAACTTAACACCGGTTTATACGGTTCCTAGGACGGCATGAGTGGAACAAATCACCAACCAAGAGGCTTAGCCTCCCACCCATTACCAATATATAGATGATTTAGTTTAAGAGTTTATATAGTGTGACATCCCGACAAAACTTCAACATGAAGCAAGAATCTTCAAATCTTCTCCTGCAACTAGCAATGCTATAAGAGGGACTGAGCGAAGCTTACGTAGGCAAACAAAGGTTTGCTAGGTTGGGTGGTTAGACAGATTCACGGTTACAATAGGAGGCTGACAAACAAACATGGGCATCGAGGCAATAAGCTAAAGAGCGAGACATCTAGCAATAGGCAAAGATAGTAATGATATCTGGGTCAGGTCGTCTTGCCTGTCGAGTCGTCGATGGGATCGTAAGACGGCTCCTCGTACTCAACCTCGGCAGTAACCTCGTTCTCGGCTTCCAGCTCTACTCAACACAAGAACACGATGAGGCACGATATCAAACAAGGTGCAATGCACAATCAACATGATGCACGTATGATGCATTACATGTCAAGGGATGAAGCACACTAGAACAACACAATACAACAAGTTTAAATGAGGCCGGAATCCACATATAGCGAATCCGGTAAGTCCTCATATGCATATGTTGAAAATGGTCCAGATCTGAACAAACCTTAAGTTAAAGTTGTTAAACAGCAAGTTAACATGCACCATGATGATCTACACGAAATTCTAGTCAAGTTTCATATAAAGTTTGTTTAATTCGGAGCTACGGTCTAGAAGATATGAGCAAAACAAGTTACGCATGGCAACGGTGCAAGATGCACCCAAACATCAAGCAAACATACTCCAAACATGTAACCAAGATGATATTATGATTCTACATGCAAAATCACACAAGTTTCATATAGGACTTGCTCAAAACGGAGTAACGGTTCAACACATACACACGAAACAAGATTCAATGCAAAACTGAGATTAACAGCCACATAGCAACTTTGCAGCAAGAAATATATACTCTACAACACTCAAACATGGTGACAAGAAGCATGGACATGAAGTAGACATATCCTACAACAAACAACTCCATTGGAGAAACTCCATAGGAGGCATGGAGCAATAGCAACAAGCTACAACATTTTGATCATGACGTTAAAAACCTGACAGTAATATTTTATAGCAACTTGGGAGCAAGAATTAAATAAACTATAGCAAGCCAAAAGAGCAAGTGAGGGAATGGATGAATAGACAACAACATGTACAACAAGGAATGATCATTGGCCACCCCAAAACTAACATGGATTTGCCTAGGGCATCAAGCAAACATAGTATCAGGATATGACAGATTCCAGACTTAGTAGAAATTTCGCGAAGTGTTAGAACAGTAACATTGGCATGGCATGTTTGCAAGCATGTTTAAGTCACCTCAAGTCATATCATGGAAAATGGTTTGCACCACAGCAAAGACCACATGATGGAGATTCTAAAACATATTAACATGTGACATGGGGACAAACACATCAATAGCAACGAGCACTTCAAATCAGCATCTCATAACATGGTAGAAAACTTAACAGCCACATGCACTTTTGCAACAGAGATTAACATGGCAATATGAACCCTAACATGCATGCAACAGCAACCATCATGTAGAGCATCTCAATATGAACATTTCGACATCTCATTTGCTTCATTTGGATAAACATGCACCAAGTTATCACATCTCAAACATGGCATGAAAATAACAAGTAGCAGCAGTTTATATCAAGTAGCACTCTTGCAACAGATTAGGACCTCTAGATGATCTCAAACAAGCATGGCACAATGGAACAAAACATAGTACACATCACCACGATCATTTTGACATATCATATGCACAATTTGGATTAGCACACTAAAAGTTGCAGGTGGTCAAACATGCAACATTATTAACACATGCTAGGGACTAATCTGTAATTATGCAATTATTCGAGAAAAAGGAAAAAACGCCGGCGGGAAAAAATGACACGGGCCAGATCTGGGGGCCTGGGCCTCACCTTGCGGGCTCGGCCCGAGGTGGAGGAGAGGCCGGCGGGAACGGGGAAGCTCGGCCGGCCCGAGGCGGCGGCTGGGCACAACGGAGGCTGCGGCGGACATCCCTCTCCTCCCGATGGAAGGAGACAGGCCGGCGGCGCGGCGCCTGCGGCCGGCCGGCGATGGATGGAGGGCGGCGAGGCTGTGAGATCCGGCGGCTGGATCCGAGGCAGGCCACAGATCCGGCGGCAGGCGACGGAGATCCCACCGGATCCGGCGACGGCGGGGGTAGAGGGGCCGGCGGCGAGCGGGACAGGCGGCGGCGGCGCAGTCCGGCGCGGCGGTGGGGTCGCGCGCCGGCGACGGACGGAGGCGTAGGGAATCGGGGCGAGCAGGCACTCGCGCCCCGCGGCGGCGGCGGCGGCCGGGCCGGGCGGGCCCCGGATGGGCTCCCCGGGCCTGGCGCGGTGGGAGAGAGGGAGTGGACACGTGGCAGATCCGGATTCGTCCGGGCCGGCGGACGGATGTGTCCGACGCAGTCCGGACGTGTCCGGCGGCGAGGGAGGAGTTTTCTAGGGTTGGATCGGCGAAAATTTCGGGGGTGGACACACATTTATATGTAGAGGGAGCTAGGAGACTCCAAATGGGGAGCGGTTTTCGGCCACGCGATCACGATTCGACGACCGAGATGATGGGAAGGGTTGTGCTGGGTTAGTGGGCTGTTGTGGAGGGGGTCTTGGGCCTTAAAGAAGAGGTTCTTTTAGCCCACCAGGTTAACCGTTGGAGTACCAAACGAACTCCAAACGCGACAAAACTTGACAGGCGGCCTACACGTACCAAAACAACATCGCACGACAAGTCTCACGTCATTCCGGGAACGTTACACGGCCAAACACGAAAGAAGGACTCGGGGATGCCACGGACACGTGTGAGCGCCGGAACTCGAAACAGACAACGGGAAGAGACGAGTGGGACCGGGTGCAATCGACAACACAAATGCAATGCAATGCACAAGACAACATGACATGGATGAAACGCACACACGCACACGACAAAACGAAGAACCCGAAATGAAAGAAGAGCCCGGAAAGGAATTGATGAAGCCAAAGTTATATATTGCCATATTGGGAAAGTGTTACATCTGGGGCATTACAAAGAATCTCGATATCTCCCATGCTACGCACATTATAGGCAGTTCCCAAACAGAATTGTAAAGTTTATACTCCCCCAACCACCAACAAGCACACTCCACGGCTAGCCCGAAACAACGGGTACCATCCAAACCAGCAACAACCCTGGGGGAGTTTTGTTTAATTATTATGATTTGAGCATGAGACTGGGCATCCCGATTACCAGCCATTTTCTCACGAATGATGAGCAGAGTCCACTCGTCGTGAGAATAACCCACCTAGCATGGAAGATATAGACAACCCTAGTTGATACATGAGTTGTTCGAGAATACAAAACCGAATTTCATTTGAAGGTTTAGAGTTTGGCACATACAAATTTACTTGGAACGGTAGGTAAATACCGCATATAGGAAGGTTTGGTGGACTCATATGGAATAACTTTGGGGTTTATGAAAGTGGATGCACAAGTGATACGTCCATAACGTATCTATAATTTCTGCTTGCTCCATGCCTCTTTTGGGTGATATTGCTATGATATTTATTTACTTCCATACACTTTTGATCATATTTGGACTAACCTATTAACTCAGTGCACCCCAGTGCCAGTTTCTGTTTTCTGCTGTTTTTGTATTTCAGGTTTTCCCATCACGTAAACTGCCAGAAAAATCCCGGAAAAATTATATAAAAATCAGCGTTCCGGAAGCTTCCACGCGGTCGAAGTAGGGCCGGAGGGGGGCCACCAGGGCTCCAGGCGCCCTGGTGGCGCGGCCCCCCTCCTAGCCGCGCCGGGGGGGCGCCTGGGCCCCCCAGGCCTCCGCTGATGCCCCCCTTTGACATATATTTAACACGCGTCCCGAAACCCTCAAGGACGGAACCCTTTTTCGCGATCTCATCTCTATTCCGCCGCCGCCGCGCTTCCAACATCGGGAGCACCAGGAGAACTCTTCCCGACACCCTGCCGGAGGGGAGGATCACCACCGGGAGCCTCTCCACCACCATGGACGCCTCCCGGATGAGTTGTGAGTAGTCTCCCTTGGACCATGGGTCCATGACCAGTAGCTATGTGATGTTCTCCTCCCCTTCTTGTGCTTCACTAATGAGACCTCGTGAGCTGCCCTACAAGATCGAGGCACATATGTAATCCTTATGCTGTTGCTATGTTGAGTTTGCTGGGATCCGATGGATTGTGAGATTATGTTTAGATTGTGTTTGAGTAATATATTTCATTTACCTCTTTTATATTTATGTTCTAGAGTAATTCTTGCATGTTCTCCGTTGCTATTTATTGCTTTGGCCAAGTAGTAGGTAGTGACTCCAAGAGGGAACATTATGCTTGATAGTGGGTTCATGCCCCTCGATGACTAGCTTGAGTGACAGAAACATGAGTCTAGGGGATGTGCTGTGGCCACAAGGGGGAAAACAACGGTGCTTGTGCCCGCGGGTGCAAGGATTGTTTACTTTACGCAAAGTTCTTTTAATGCAGTTGTCTGTTGCTTTGAGTTTACACTATGGGTGGGACTCGCAACTTAATACCAGCGAGATGTTCTGGATAGATATCTCAAGGTGGATGATTAGTAGTAGATGCAGATGGATTTCGGTCTACTTGCCTTGGCGTACCGCCCATGCTTTGAACCTCTACCTTTCTTGCAACATAGTTAGCATTGTTTTGCGCACATAATTTTATCAATTGCCCAGCTGTAATTCGTTTACCTCACATAGCTGTTTTATCGTCTTTTGGGAGAGAGACATCACTAGTGAACATCATGGGACCCCGGTCCATATTACCATCACTGATCACATCCACAATTTACTTTCTGCTTTTACTTACTATTTGCAGCAATACCTATCACTATTATCACTTGTGTTTGATCCTTTGTAAACGACAAGGCCGGAGGGATTGACAACCTCTCTGTACTCGTTGGGAGCAAAGTTATTTGTATCTGTGTGCAGGTCCACGTTGATTGCTAAGTATCTGGCGCCATTAGCAGTTGACACCTTCTTGTTGAACCTTGGAGTCTCAGGGGAAATCAATCCTTGGTATCTTTGCCAAGGGAAAACTATCGCTACACTGCATCTCAAACCTTCCACTTGGGGTAACCAACGAGGGGCGAGAAGCCATCAACAAGCAGTATTCCCGCTTAGTACAGGTGAATGCTAGAAAGAGACTGGGGAGCGACCAGCTAGAGAGCAACAACGGTCATGAACATGCATTAAAATTAATTAACAATGAATGCAAGCATGAGTAGGATTTAAATCATCATTAACATAAATATCGTGGATGCTATGTTGATTTGTTTCAACTACATGCGTGAACATGTGCCAAGTCAGATCACTTAAATCGTTCAAAGGAGGATACCACCCCATCATACCACATCACAACCATTTTAATATCATGTTGGCACGCAAGATAGACCATTATAAACTCTCAACTAATTAAGCATGGCATAAGCAGCTATGATCTCTAATTGTCATTGCAAGCATGTTTCATTCATAACAAGCTGAATCAGGAACGATGAGCCATCATATTTACAAATACAAGAGAGGTCGAGTTCATACCAGTTTTTCTCATCTCAATTAGTTCATCATATATCATCCTTATTGCCTTTCACTCGCACGACCGAACGGTGTGGATAATAATAATAGTGCACGTGCATTTGGACTAAGCTGGAATCTGCAGACATTTAATACAAGAGAGAAGACAAGGTAATGTGGCTCAAGGTTAAATCAACAACAAAGCATATGAGAGCCACTAAGCATTTTCAATCATGATCTTCTACTCTTAACCACAAAGAAAAGAAAAGAAACTATTTACACGAAAAAGCTCCCAACAAGCAAAAGAAGAACGGGAAATCTTTTTGGGTTTTCATTTTAACTACTACTATAAGCAAATAAAGTAAACTAGCTAGAAGCTACAACTAATATTTTTTTATTTGTCCGGGTTTTTCTAGCACACAAGAAAAAGACTAAGAAAAAGAAATTGAAACTAAGCATGGATGGTACAGTGAATGAGTGTGAACACCGACAACTAGAATAAGTGTGTGAACATGAATGTAAAGTCAGTGAGAAACACGTACTCCCCCAAGCTTAGGATTTTGGCTTAAGTTGGTCTATGGCCACGGATCGAAGCTACTCCCTCCAGTGTACTGAGATGTATCCTCTGGGTGCCACTGGTTGGCGAGCTCATCCAGCTCCCGCCCATAAACAGACTGACGGTAAGGATCAAGTGGTGGCTCTGGCTCAGGCTCTGAAGCTTGTGTCTGGCCTTGATACTTGTAGAAGGCATCTAATATGATGAGGTATACACATGAGAACAGATCAAACAAAGATGGTGCACGCAAGGTAACAATTTCACAGTATATTTCATTAAACCTTAATTTATAATTAAGATGCCTATTCTTGTCTTTAACAATAAAGTCATGAGCTACCATGCTCTTGTAGTCTAGATAAACAGGGGCAAGCAATTTTTCTTCCTTCTCACGATGCCTAATAGGTATTCTAAAATGTTCAGCAAGGCGAGAAGCAAAGATGCCTCCAAAGACGGGCCCCTTTGAGCGGTTCAGACTCAGCCGTTTAGCAATGACGGCGCCCAAGCTAAAAGTTGTGTCTTGAAACAAAGCATGGCGTAAAATGACAATGTTAGGGGCACTGAGATTCCCACTGTTCTCACGACCAATTAAACATCTACTAGCAAATAAAGCAAAGTAGCGCAGAACGGGGAAGTGTATACTAGTGATTCTTGCCCCTGAGACTTGTCTAGTTGCCCTACAGCTATCATGTCAATAAACCCTTCAACGTCTTCACGACGTGGTTCATAAAGTCTACCTCCAAAGGGTACTTTGCATATTTCACAAAAATCTAAGAGTGATATCTCCGTAAGCACATCATATAAACGAAACTCCACCGTAGGTGGTGTTTTCTTAGCATGAAATGAAAACTTTCCGTGAAAATATTGGTGAGTAAGAGATTCTGTTCTTTCTGGTCATGGAGGAAGTCGGTGAGGCCTGCATTATTTTCCAACCAATAAAAGTCTTCGTAAATCCCGGCGGACATCATGAAATCATTACAAGGCCATTCGCACGGCCGAACTTCCGCCATGCGAGGAAGATTATACTTGGGCTTCTTATTTTCTTCTTTCTTCTTCTCCTCTGAGCTCTTGCTGGAGGATCCCCTCAACAATCTCTTTATCATTTTCCTTTTCTGAAATTTTCTGAAATTTTTAGTAACTCAAAATAAAAGTTAACCAAACTCAACAAGATTGATAGCAACAACTCCTATAAGTGCCTAGAGACTATATCATGCAATAGAACTACTTTGGACCAAGAAAATTTGACATGCAAGTTCAAGAACAAGGTCACCACAGCAACATAAATTTGCAATAAATAGAGCACTAGAACAAAAACTAATTGGACCAATGGAGGAGTCACATACCGAGGAACAATCTCCCCAAATAGTTTGGTGAATGGTGCTTTGAGCAAGGAGATCGAAAATGGCAGCAAGATGAGCTAGAACTCGAGTTTAAGCTGGTTAGTGATTTTTTCGGGAGGAAGAAGAAGAGCATGGGTGCAGGAATAAGTGGAGGGGGGCCATGTGGGGCCCATGAGGCAAGGGGGCGCGCCCTAGGCGGGGGGGGG
>LR738711.1:768311417-768345456 GCA_902687465.1 Secale cereale | reverse complement strand
TGCGGGACCGGGTGGCGGGAGCGCGGAGGCGGGGCTGGAGGCGCGCTGGACCGGGAGGGCCCGATCCGGGCCGGGCGGGCCCGGTCTGCGCGGGGCGGAGAAGCCGGTGGCGTGGCCACGTGGCGCACAGGGGTTGGCCGGGCGCGGCGGCTGGACGCGTCCGGCGCGGTGGAGGGGAGTTTCTAGGGTTTTCATCTGCGAAAACTCGGGGGTGGGCACATATTTATAGCTAGAGGGAGCTAGGAAACTCCAAATGGGGTGCGGTTTTCGCTCACACGATCACGATCCGATGACCGAGAGGATGGGAGTGGTTGTGCTGGGTTTGTGGGCTGTTGTGGAGGGGGTCTTGGGCCTTAAAGAAGAGGTTCTTTTAGCCCACTAGGTTACCCGTTGGAGTACCAAACGAACTCCAAACACGACGAAACTTGACAGGTGGCCTACACGTACCAAAACAACATCGCACGACAAGTCTCACCTCATTCCGGGAACATTACACGGCCACACACGAAAGAAGGACTCGGGGATGCCACGGGCATGTGTGTGAGCGTCGGAACTCGAAACGGACAACGGGAAGAGACGAGTGGGACCGGGTGCAAGTGACAACGCGAATGCAATGCAATGCACATGACAACATGACATGAATGAAATGCACACACGCACACGACAAAACGAAGAAACCCGAAATGAAGAAGATCCCAGAATGGAATTGATGAAGTCAAAGTTTATATATTGCCATATTTGGAAAGTGTTACATCTGGGGGCATTACAAACTCTCCTCTACTACGAAAAGATCTCGTCCCGAGATCTAGGACTGGAAGAAGGAAGGATACTCGGAACGAAGGTGATCTTCTCGTTCCCACGTAGCTTCTCGGTCGGTATGGTGTGACCACTTGACTTTCAAGAACTTGATTGACTTGTTGCGGGTCTTGCGCTTAGTTTCTTCAAGAATAGCAACGGGGTGCTCATGGTAAGACAAGTCTTGTTGAAGATCAATCTCCTCAAACGGAATAGTGCGTTCAGGTGTCTTGAAGCACCTGCGGAGTTGAGACACGTGAAACACATCATGAACATTTGCAAAGTTGGATGGAATGTCGAGTTGATAGGCTAGGTCGCCTCTTTTGCCAAGAATCTTGAAAGGGCCCACATATCTAGGAGCAAGCTTGCCTTTGATACCGAATCTTTGGGTGCCTTTCATAGGAGAAACACGGAGATAGACATGATCTCCAATGTCGAAAGCCAAATCACGATGCTTGCCGTCATAGTAGCTCTTTTGACGCGACTGAGCGGCCTTGAGATTCTCACGTATGACTTTGCACATTTCTTAGGCTTCTGAGATCAAGTCATTGCCAAGAAGTTGACGTTCACCAGTCTCGGACCAGCTGAGAGGGGTACGGCACTGTCTACCATAGATGATTTCAAACAGAGCTTTGCCGGCACTTGCTTGGAAGCTGTTGTTGTAAGAGAACTCGGCAAACGGGAGACAATCTTCCCACTTCATGCCAAAAGAGATGACACAAGCTCTGAGCATGTCTTCGAGGATCTGGTTCACTCTTTCGACTTGACCACTAGTCTGAGGGTGAAACGCAGTGCTGAAACGGATCTTAGTGCCCATGGCTGACTGGAAGGAGTCCCAGAACTAGGATGTGAACAAACTTCCACGGTCCGAGGAGATAACTTGAGGAATGCCATGTAACGACACAATTCTGGAAGTGTACAACTCTGCCAGTTGAGCTGCATTGATGGATTCTTTGACTGGAAGGAAGTGAGCTACTTTGGTTAGCTTGTCAATCACAACAAAGATAGCATCATTCCCTTTCTTGGACTTGGGAAACCCAGTGATGAAATCCATTTCAATGTGGTCGAATTTCCACTCGGGAATAGGAAGAGGTTGGAGGAGACCGACTGGACATTGATGCTCTGCCTTCACTCTTCTGCAGACATCACATTCATTCACGAATTGGGCAATCTCCCTTTTCATGCGAGTCCACCAGTAAGATTGCTTGAGGTCTTGGTACATCTTGGAACTTCCGGGATGAATCAAGAGGAGGGAGTCATGTGCTTCTGTAATGCCCAGGATGGGACTATACCTCCTACGTGTCGAGGCACGACTTAAAGGTATAAGCCCATCCTAGAATGATCTCAAGTTTGGTATCTTTGCACGACTCATGTAAAAGAGGGATTAAATTGCAAAAGGAGATAGCTGGATTACACTCGCCACTTCACACAATACATTACATAAGCAAACATTATTCAAAACATCACAACCCGACTACGGGTGAAGATCCAAAGAAAGATACCAAAACAACATAAAGCCACATGCCTAGATCGAATCCTAGTAGAAACC
This sequence comes from Secale cereale, assembly GCA_902687465.1. Classification (NCBI taxonomy): domain Eukaryota; kingdom Viridiplantae; phylum Streptophyta; class Magnoliopsida; order Poales; family Poaceae; genus Secale; species Secale cereale. The sequence continues at coordinate 768,343,112 of LR738711.1, read as the reverse complement.
ACTACTGATCGTCGAAAACCGACACAAGCAAACGGCCACGCTCTTCATCGAACTCCCTGAAGTTCTGATCCATCTCCTGCATCAAACTCAGCTGAACCTGCATCTGGTGTGGTGAAGTAACTGTGAGCCACAGAGGACTCAGCAATCCCGTTCCCGGGTAACATGACTATTTAAGCCTTGGGTGAGGATAAGGCTGAAGAAAAGAGTAAGGGTCTGCAGCAGCAACTAGCACTAGCTTACGTGAAAGAGTGCGAGAAGAGAAGTGCCTCGGTCGAGAGATGATCACGAAGTGATCCTAACTAAAGCACGCCAAACATAACCCCACCGTGTTCATCTCCCGAATCCCTTTCGGAAAATGACAGTCACGGTACACACGCTGGTAGTGTATTGGAACATGGTGTCAAGTTTTCTACAACCGGATATTAACAAGCTCCCATCTGCCACATAACCGCGGGCACGGCTTTCGAAAGTTCATAACCCTGCAGGGGTGTTCCAACTTGGCCCATGACAAGCCCACGATCCGCGGAGTCGCAACTCCAAGGTGGGAAGACCCGAGTATTCTCAGAATCCCGTGCTCAAGATACTCCGAACTAAGGTAAGGCTAATCCAGCAAATCCTCCCGGCGTGTCGACACCCTGATAGGTGGCCGCGCGTATCTAGTCTCAGGACACGACCGGATGGGCGAGGCTACGGGTTTTTACCAAATCTCGAGTTTCCTCGTGGTGGCCCCGCATGCTCCCCGTTTCGGACCAACACTCATGTGGAGCACTGGCCCGGGGTTGTTGATTAAAATAAAAGGGATAGCTAGTCCCTATGCAAGTTTTATTAGTTATTAGGCGAATAGTACCAATGTTGGGACTTGCTGGAAAAGACTTAGCACTTAGCGGTTTATCAAGGGGGCCCCATAAACCCCAACCGTGTGAGGAACGCATAATCAAGGAACATAACACCGGTTTATACGGTTCCTAGCGGCATGAGTGGAACAAAACACCAAGCAAAAGGCTTAGCCTTCCACCCATTGCCAATATGTAGATGATTTCATTTTAAGCATTTATATAGTGTGATATAACCCAACAAAACTTCAACATGAAGCAAGCATCTTCAACTTCACCTGCAACTAACAATGCTATAAGAGGGGCTGAGCGAAGCGTACTTAGCCATTCAACGGTTTGCATAGGTAGGGTGGTTAGACATGAACATAGTTACAAGTAGGAGGCTGACAGGAAAGACATGGGCATCGAGGCAAAACTATAGATCGAGACTACTAGCAATAGGCAAAAATAGTAATGGTATCCGGGTTCGGTCATCTTGCCTGGGATTCCGCAAGGGAGAAGAACGGGTCCATGAAGTAGACGACGCAACACAGTCGAGCGAATCCTCACAACTCCGGAACGAATCCGAAGCTAACAAGAGAAGCAACCGGAAAGAAACAAACAACACGGTAAACACACAATCATAAACATGGCATACGATGCACATCCAAGTATGATGCATGTCCGGTTTAATTATGCATGGCATGACAATGAGTACAAAAAAAAAACTACAAGTTAAGTGGAGCTCAATATGCAACGAGTTGCATATTGACGAAACACCACATTATAATTATTAATTGACTCTCGGTTATTTACAAGACAAGGTTAAATGTTTTTAACATAGCAAGAGGTGAAACAATAATAAAACTACACTATTTAGGCAATTTAAATGGGGCCGGAAATAACAACAACAATTCCGGTAAAAATCCCCATAAGCATGTTTAGCAATTATTAGCAAACAACAATTCACACATTTTTAATGTTGTTAACATGATGCGGATGACATGATCAAGTTTTATGCAATTTTATATTAAAAGGGAACAAGAGAGATATGAAGCATTGTCACCGCGGTGGAAGGAAAGGGTGCCACGGCAACGAATCCGAAAATGATGCAACGGCAACATCTCGGTTCCGGTAACTCGTTGAGAGTCCGGTGCAAAAGCAAAGGTGGAGTGAGCGAGCGGAACAAGATGAAAAGGTGGGATGATCCCGTCACCGGGTTCCCACGAGTCGGCGACGAGGCAACCGAGGAGCACGACAAAAGATGAAACGGGCACGGTGCACACACGGGAAACATTTCATACAACCACAAGCATTCCACGGTCATCGTCTCGGGGTTATACCTTTGTACGTTCTTTTCGGGGCGGTTCGAGATCGTAGTGGAAGTAGATGTACACGTTCGTAGAGGAAGTAGTCGTTCACGTTCGTGTAGTGGGAAGTAGTTGAACTTCGTTTCGTAGATGTACTTGAGGGTCTTCGGCGATGGTAGTCGTTCACGTTTCGTAGCCGTTCGTAGATGTACACATTCGTAGATGTTCGGGGTCGGTGTCGAGGTACTTGGCGCATCCGGTAGTCGTACTCGTACGTCGTGGTACTTGCGGTCTTCAACTTGCCGGTCTTGACAAAAATGAAGGGGTACTTGGTGTTTCATCGTGTAGTCGAACTTGACGAATCTTGGGGTCCCTCGTGCACTTGGCAAAAAAAACAGCAACAACTAAACAAAAGGAGACAGTACGGGGCGGGTCGCAGGGAGCTCCGGCTGGACGAGGGCGAGGCACGGAGGAGGTGACCGGAGGCGAGGCGCAGAAGAGCTCGGGCGCTGCGAGGCCTTGGCGAGGAAGCATGCCTGGGCGCGCAGGGAGCGGCCTTGGCGACGCGGACGGCGGCGACCCCTGGCCGCTGGGCCAGAGAGGCGACGAGGATGCGAGCGTCTGGCTGCTGGCGATGGAAGATGGAGGCGCGGCCTTGGCGCTGTCGGGCTGGAGAAGGAGGGGCGCTCGAGGCCGCGAGGCTGGAGGGAGCGGGGCGCCCTGGACGAGGAGGGAGGCGCTGAGGCAGGCCAGATCGAGGGCTCCTGGCCGACGCGACGGGGTGAGCAGGGTCGATGCGGGATGGAATCGGGCAGAAGGGCGATGCGAGGGAAAGGCTGCGGTCGAGCGACCTGGAGGCGCTGCGGACGGCCTGCAGTGGCCCGTGGTGACGGGAGGGCGACAACAGGGGCGATGGAGGAGGGTCGGGCTGGCGACCTCTTGGCGCTGGAGAGGAGGGCCGATCGAGGAGGGTCGCGGGACTCCACGGAGAGCCTGGGGCGCCGGGCGATGCGGGACGAGGAAGAGGCGAGGCGAGCGAGGGGTTCGGGCGAGAGGGACGAGGGGATCGGGCAGATCGATGGGGAACGAAGGGGAAAAGGTGCGGCGCTCGATGGGAGAGGGAGGAGCGAGGGGACGGGACGGCCGGGCTAGGGTTTAGGCGCGGAAGATGGGCCAGGGGGAATTGGAGGCTGGGCCGGCTCGGGCCAGAAGGGAAGGCCGGCTGGGAGGAGAGGCCTGGGCCGTGGCTGGAAGACCAACTCTCTCTCTCCCTCTATTTAATCTTTAGCAGAAAAAACTAGAGATAGTTCAAAATATTAAGGAAAAGGCCACGAACAAGAAATAAAAGATGGAACATTTTTGAAAGGCTTTATGGAATAAAACCAACCCCACAAAAAATAGTTCCAACAAAATAGGGAAGTGCAAACTAAAATTATTAGCTAGCCTTAAAGGAGTTTGAAAGGAGTCTAGGCTTTAGGAGGAGCCTCGATAAAAGGGAAAAGAATGATAGGGAGGTTTTGAAGTCAAACTTGATATGGAATAGGCATGGGGATTTTGCAAGTGTGTTACGGTTAATTCCAAACAAATGGAAATATTTATAATATAGCTCCCTAAATATTGGGATGATATGTTATAAAGAGAAGACAACCTTCCCTCGATTAAATGGACCGAAGGTCCACACAATTTATTTAAGTTGAGATGCAAAAGATTAATGACATGATGGCATGATGACATGATGCAATGCAAAAATAAATAACACAAGCACAAATGAAACACACGGGCAACCCAGAACATCTGGAATCTCTGGAATCTTCTGGAATCTTCTGGGACGTCGGTCTTCGGGCGTCACAGCTTCGTTCATTATGAGCTTCCTGAGATCACCCTTGGGAACCACAAGTCTGTCCTCAATGAACAAGGTGTCTTTCTCATCAACGCAATAGCACTTGTATTTGGGAGTACCCTTTGCAATACCATGTTTCACTTTTTGCACCATAGCATCACTGAGCTGGGCCTCACGGATCTGATCTTCCAAGGTAGGAGCAACTTGAAAATTTGCAAGAAAGCCTTGCGGAAAAACTTGGAGGTTGAGCTTCCTGAATGCTTCACAAAGCTCAGGCTGAAACGTCTTGATAAGGAGACTGTTGCAATATGCCTTTCTGCTCAAGGCATCTGCAATGACATTGGCCTTGCCAGGTGTGTATTCGATGCTTGGATCATACTCTTTGATCATTTCAACCCAACGAGTCTAGTGAAGGTTCAGGTTCGGTTGTGTGAAGATGTACTTCAAGCTCTTGTGATCGGTGAAGATGTCCACTTTTCTGCCCAACAGAAGGTGTCTCCACGTGATCAAGGCGTGTACCACTGCTGCTAGCTCGAGATCATGTGTGGGGTAGTTCTTCTCATTTGGCTTCAATTGACGAGAAGTGTATGCCACAATTTTCTTGTCTTGCATTAGCACACCACCAAGTCCTTGAAGAGAAGCATCACAGAATACTTCGTAGGGCTTGGACTCATCCGGAGGAGTAAGAACCGGAGTAGAGATGAGCTTTTCTTTGAGAGTTTTGAATGCCACATCACAATCCGGAGACCATTTGTACTTGACATTCTTCTGCAGCAAGTTGGAGAGAGGATTGGCAATCTTGGAGAAGTTCTCAACGAACCTTATGCAATAGCTAGCGAGACCAAGGAAGCTTCGGAGTTGCTTGACGTTCTGAGGGGGTTCCCAGTTGACAATCGCTTCAAATTTCTCGGAGTTGACAGAAATACCCTCAGCAGAGATTATATGGCCAAGATATAAGACCTTATCGGGCTAGAATTCGCATTTAGAGAATTTGGCATAGAACTTATGTTCACGGAGTCTGTTGAGAACCAAACGGAGGTGCTTGGCATGATCCTCTTCATTCTTGGAGAATACCAAGATGTCATCCAGATAGAAGAGCACAAATTCGTTGGTGTAGGGGTTGAATATGTAGTGCATCATCCTCGAGAAGGTGGGTGGAGCATTTGCGAGGCCAAAAGACATGACTGTGTATTCATAGGAGCCGTAGCTTGTTCTGAATGCAGTCTTGTGAATATCTTCTTCACGAATACGGATCTGGTGATAACCCATCCGGAGATCGAGCTTTGAGAACACTTTGGCTCCTTTGAGCTGCTCGAACAATTCATTGATGTTGGGGAGCGGATACTTGTTCTTTATTGTCTTCTTTGTTCAATGGTCGGTAATCAACGCAAAGGCGCTCGGTGCCATCCTTCTTCTTGACAAATAAGACACCACAACCCCAAGGAGAAGTGATAGGCCTGATTAGACCCATACGATCTTGCTCATCGAGTTGTCTCTTCAGCTCCTTCAACTCTTCAGGGGAAAGCTTGTACGGATGCCGGCATGCTGTCTCGGTACCGGGCTCGAGTTCAATGACGAATTCAACTTGACGATGCGGAGGCATGCCTGGAAGCTCTTCAGGGAAAACATCTTCATATTCATTGACCACCGGAATTTGAGAGATGGCATTAATCTCGCCCTTGTCATTGAGAGAGAATAGCCTGATTGTGTTATCTCGAGAGGCGAAGATAACCATCTCTTCGTCAGGATGAGTAAGCTTGACTTCCTTATTTGCATAATCAATGTGAGCATCATGCTGGGAAAGCCAATCCATCCCAAGAATAAGATCAATGTCGGAGTTGCCGAGAACAACCGGAGAAGCCAGAAAGCGGTAATCACCCATACGAATAGATACATTCGGAGCCATCAAATTTGAAGTCATGCATTTGCCCGGAGAAATAATTTGCAAGTTCTTATCCAGAAATGCCGAAGTGAAATTATGCTTGGTAAAGAATGGCCTTGATATGAAACTGAGAGATGCACCAGAATCAAACAATACTTTTGCAGGAATAGAGTTAACTGAGAGGTTACCAAGTATGACATCTGAAGAATTCTCTGCTTGAGCTGCATTCATCAGATTCACTCTTGCTTGCTTTGGATTATGCTTGACAATAGCAGTGCTGACAGGTGGAGGAGGCGGAAGGCGCCTTGGGTTGGGGCACTTGTTAGCATAATGACCCTTCTGAGTGCACTTGTTGCAAACCACTTCTGAGAGAGGACGGTGATAAGGAGCACTTGACTTCGAAGCTTGAAAGTGATTCTTTGACTGATTGCTTGGGTTGGGTGGGTGGGAGAAACCACGGCCACCAGAATGCTTGTTGTTGTTGTTGGGAGGTCGGAGCACTGGAGGAGGTGGAAGCCAAAACTTCTGTTGCTTTGCGACCACTTGGGAAGAAGAGGAGGAGTGAACAGCATCTCTGATCCTCTTTTTGGAAGCTTCCATCTTGAGCTGGGCTGCCTCTTGCTTAAGTGCCATGTTATAGAATTTATCAAATTCATCAGGCTCGAACAAGGTGAGAGCTAGTTGGAGTTCATCCCTCAGACCACCACGGAACTGATAGATCTTGCTCTTGGCATCTGGGATGTCTTGCTTGGCATAACGGGCAAGGTTCTGGAACTTGACATTGTATTGATAAACAGACATTGAGCCTTGCTTCAGGTTGCGGAATTGCTCACGCATACCCTCGATGACACTTGTTGGAATGTGGTGAGAGAGAAAATCCTTGCAGAAGTCAGCCCACGTGATTTCACGTCCTTCTCTGGAGTCTTTGTACTGCTGCCACCAATCCGCGGCTTGGTCCTTGAATTGGAAGGCGGCAAACTTCACATAGTCCTCGGGTCTCACGTTACTGCACTCGAAATGCTTCTTGATATCTGTTATCCAGTCTTCAGCATCTAGAGGGTCCACACAGTAACTGAATGCCTTTGGTTGGTTTGCCAGGAACTGGTTGAGTGTCGCAAAGTGAGGTTGGTTGAACAAATTGCCTTGGCCTTGGTTCCCATGATCACCTTGATTTGCTTGAATGTTCTGCATCATTTGCATAAGCATCTGGGTGTTCTGGTTCGTCGCTTGCATAATTGCTCTCCAGGCCTCAGACGGAGGAGGAGGGGAAGGAGGACGATCAGGAACCTCTTCACCCTCTGGGTTAGCGTTGGGAACCCTTTTAGGAGCCATCCTGAATGAGATGACAACTATTAGCCATTGATTGGGAGAATATATAAGCTGAATCAACGACTAGAAATTGCAACATAAGTCTTCACAAGAACATTCGAACAAGAAGAACGAATGTAATACACAGTTTAATGATACAACAATCTTCACGAGAAGCCACTTGGGAGAACAAAAGGTAAATAAAAACAACAAGGAGCAGATAGAACAAATACAAGATAGAAGCTTCGTTCGACATATTCATGCTGAAAGCTTGAACGTGTTACAAAAGGGTTTCGCAATCCCCGGATCAGCATAGCCAAGGACCCTTTAAGATGCAACTCTCGATCAGAACAACAACCATAAAACTACTTCACTCAATGTAGAACCCCGAACTCCATATCATGCATTCGTTGGAAGAATGCCTACGAACTATTAGATGAACCCACCTATTAATTTCCGAAAGTTTCCAGTTATGCAATCAGGTGTTGGGGATATAGGGGAAGCATCGCGCACTCAACTCTAATCCTACATCCAGCTGTATCCATCCTTCAACACATAACCAGTTATTTCCGGAAACCGTTTACCTCGGACCTTTGAAACGCATCTGCTATACAAGCTATGGCAATACTCCCGAACTACCTCCCCAGTACTGGGTGATCTCGGGGTTATCTTGCCGCTAACCGCATAGGAGAGTTTTCGATGTCGGCCGTCTTAAGTATTCCAGAACTGCTGCGATATATTTGTGACGACAACACACCTCGGAGCTCAACTCCCCGGGGCACTGCCACAACCCCTAAATGACAGGAGGCATCGAGAACAAAGTTCTTGTCACAAAGACATCGGAACAATCCAAACAATACTCGCGTGATCCAAAAAAAATTTGGTGAATTTTTGAGAGTAGAAGAGACAAGTAATCGTCAGGAGTCCTCACCAGAGTGAAAAGAGACGAGGAGCAAAAGAAATCCTACTCTCCGATATATATATAGGACTCAAAACATTTTCAAGTGTGTGCCTAGACTCAAGCGTCAACGATTCGATCAATCAGTGGGGGCTTCTAGGTCGGAGAAGGCTCTGAATACCAACTTGTAATGCCCAGTATGGGGTTATACCTCCTACGTGTCGAGGCACGACTTAAAGGTATAAGCCCATACTAGAATGATCTCAAGTATGGTATCTTTGCACGACTCATGTAAAAATAGGGATGAAATTGCAAAAGGATAGTTGGCTTACACTCGCCACGTCACACAATACATTACATAAGCAAATCATCATCCAAATAACATCACAGTCCGACTACGGACGAAGATCCATATGAAAGATACCAAATAAATAAAGCCGCAAGGTCCGAATCGCCCTAGTAGAAACCACTACTGATCATCGGGATAGTGCACATAGTATCGACTACGTTCTTCATAGAACTCCTAGTACAGCTCGGTGCCGTCACCTGTGTAGTCCACCATAGTACCTGTATCTGGTGTTGTGTAGAATCTGTGAGCCACGGAGGACTCAGCAATCCCGTTCTCGGGTAGCAAAACTATCTAAGCCTTGGGTGTGGAACAAGGCTGAAGAAAATATAGGTTGCAGCTGCACTAGCACTAGCTTATGTGTTTATAGCGAGAAGAGAAGTGCCACGAGTGTCAAAGTGATAACGAAGTGATCCTATCTAAGCACGTCAATCATAAACCCACCGTGTTCACTTCCCGAACCCCTTTCGGAAAATGACCGTCACGGTTACTCACGCTGGTAGTGTGTTCTGAACATGGTGTAAAGTTTTCTACAACCGGATATTAACAAATTCCCATCTGCCACATAACCACGGGCACTGCTTTCGAAAGTTCAAAACCCTGCAGGGGTGTCCCAACTTAGCCCATGACAAGCTCATGATCTGCGGAGTCGCAACTCCAAGGTGGGAAGACCTGAGTATTCTCGGAATCCCGTGCTCAAGATATTGCGACTAAGGTAAAACTAATCTAGCAAATCCTCCCGGCGTGCCGACACCCTGATAGTAGCCGCGCGTATCTCGTCTCAGGCCATGACCGAATGAGTCATCCTACAGGTTTTTACCAGCCCTCGAGTTTCCATGAGGTGGCCCCGCAGTCTGCTTAGTTTGGACCAACACTCATGTGGAGCACTGGCCCGGGTTGTTGATTAAGAAGAGGGTTTATAACTCCCTATGCAAGTTTTAGTTGTTAGGCAAATGTAGTACCAATGTTGGGACTTGCTGGAAAAGCTTTAGCGCTAAGCGGGTTATCAAGGGGGGCCCATAAACCCCAACCGTGTTAGGGATGCATAATCAAGGAACATAACACCGGTTTATACGGTTCCTAGGACGGCATGAGTGGAACAAATCATCAAGCAAGAGGCTTAGCCTTCCACCCATTACCAATATATAGATGATTTAGTTTAAGAGTTTATATAGTGTGATATCCCAACAATAACTTCAACATGAAGCAAGAATCTTCAAATTTTCTCCTGCAACTAGCAATGCTATAAGAGGGGCTGAGCGAAGCTTACGTAGCCAAACAAAGGTTTGCTAGATTGGGTGGTTAGGCAGATTCATGGTTACAATAGGAGGCTGACAAACAAACATGGGCATCGAGGCAATGAGCTAAAGAGCGAGACATCTAGCAATAGGCAAAGATAGTAATGATATCTGGGTCAGGTCATCTTGCCTATCGAGTTGTCGATGGGATCGTAAGACGGCTCCTCGTACTCAACCTCGGTTGTAACCTCGTTCTCGTTCTCGGTCTCGGCTTCCGGCTCTACTCAATACAAGAACACAACGGCACGAGAATCAAACAAGGTGCAATGCACAATCAACATGATGCAAGTATGATCCATGTATGATGCAATACATGTCAAGGGATGAGGCACACCAGAACAACTCAAGACAACAAGTATAAATTAGGCTGGAATCCACCTAAAGCGAATCCGGTAAGTCCTCATATGCATATGTTGAAATAGGTCCAGATCTGAACAAACCTTAAGTTAAAGTTGTTATACAGCAAGTTAACATGCACCAAGATGATCTACACGAAATTCTAGTCAAGTTTCATATAAAGTTTGTTTAATTCGGAGCTACGGTCTAGAAGATATGAGCAAAACAAGACAATCATGGCAACAATGCAAGATGCACCGAAACAACAAGCAAACACATTCCAAACATGTTAACAACATGATATTATGGTTCTACATGCAAAATCACACAAGTTTCATATAGGGCACGCTCAAAACGGAGAAACGGTTCAACACATACACACGAAACAAGATACAATGCAAAGCTGAAATTAACAGCCACATAGCAATTTTGGAGCAAGAAATATATACTCTACAACACCCAAACATTATGACAATAAGCATGGACATGAAGTAGACATATCCTACAGCAAACAACTCCATTGGAGAAACTCCATAGGAGGCACGGATCAATAGCAACAAGCTACGCCAAATTGATCATGCTGTTAAAAACCTGACAGTTATATTTTATAGCAACTTGAGAGCAAGAATTAAATAAGCTACAGCAAGCCATATGAGCAAGTGTGGGCTTGGATGGATAGACAATAACATGTACAGCAAGGAATGATCAATGGCAACTCCAAAACATGCATGTATTGACTAGGGCATCAAGCATACATCGCATCAGGTTATGACAGATTCCAGACTTAGTAGAATTTTCACTAAGTATAAAACAGTTATGTTGGCATGGCATGTTTACAAGCATGTTTAAGTCACCTCAAGGCATATCATGGAAAATGGTTTGCACCACAGCAAAGACCACATGATGGAGATTCTAAAACATATTGACATGTGACATGGAGACAAACACATCAATAGCAACGATCACTTCAAATCAGCATCTCATAACATGTTTCATAACTTAGCAGCCACATGCACATTTGCAACCAAGTTTAACATGGCAATATGAAATCTAACATGAATGCTACAACAACCATCATGTGGAGCATCTCACAATGAACATTTTGACATATCATTTGCTTCATTTGGGTAAACATGCACCAAGTTATCTCATCTCAAACATGGCATGAAAATAACAAGTTGCAGCAGTTTATAACAAGTAGCACTCTTTTCACGAAGATTAAGACCTCTAGATGAACTCAAACAAAATGTAGAGCACATCACCTCGATCATTTTGATATACTACACGCCCAAAACGGATCTACGAGCACAAAGTTACAACCATGCAAAGGAGGCAACAAAATGTTGCAGATCTGGGACTTAGTGGAATTTACCTCCGCGAAAGTCAACGCGGGACGGAGGGATTCCGGGACGGGGATATCCGGGTGTTTGGATTGGGGACCGGTGGATCTGGTCCCGATTCGCGGGATCTCGCCGGAGAAGGGCCGCGGCTCGCCGGAGTTGCGGGGAAGAAGGCGGAGGGAGCTCCGGCGGCGGCAGTGGCGGATGGGGCCGGCGGCGGTGGTGGCGGACACCGGCGGGAAGGCGCGCCGGCGCGGTGGTGCGGCCGGGCGGCGGCCCGCGGACAGCGGCGGCGGCCTGCGGGACCGGGTGGCGGGAGCGCGGAGGCGGGGCTGGAGGCGCGCTGGGCCGGGAGGGCCCGATCCGGGCCGGGCGGGCCCGGTCGGCGCAGGGCAGAGGAGCCGGTGGCGCGGCCACATGGCGCCCAGGAGTTGGCCGGGCGCGGCGGCTGGACGCGTCCGGCGGCGAATGGACGTGTCCGGTGCGGTGGAGGGGAGTTTCTAGGGTTTCATGTGCGAAAACTCGGGGGTGGACACATATTTATAGGTAGAGGGAGCTAGGAGACTCCTAATGGGGTGCGGTTTTCGCCCACACGATCACGATCCGATGACCGAGAGGATGGGAGTGGTTGTGCTGGGTTTGTGGGCTGTTGTGGAGGGTGTCTTGGGCCTTAAAGAAGAGGTCCTTTTAGCCCACTAGGTTACCCGTTGGAGTACCAAACGAACTCCAAGCACGACGAAACTTGACAGGCGGCCTACATGTACCAAAACAACATCGCACGACAAGTCTCATCTCATTCCGGGAACGTTACACGGCCACACACGAAAGAAGGACTCGGGGATGCCACGGGCACGTGTGTGAGCACCGGAACTCGAAACGGACAACAGGAAAAGACGAGTGGGACCGGGTGCAAGTGACAACGCGAATGCAATGCAATGCACATGACAGCATGACATTAATGAAATGCACACACGCACACGACAAAACGAAGAAACCCGAAATGAAGAAGAGCCCATAATGGAATTGATGAAGTCAAAGTTTATATAATGCCATATTTGGAAAGTGTTACATCTGGGACATTACACGTCTCCCGCGCCTTGATCCAGCAAGGAGAGAGGGAGAGGTTGGAGAAGACTCCGTCCATCAGCACCACGACGGCGTGGTGGTGGTGGTGGAGGAGCGTGGTACTTTGGCAGGGCTTCGCCAAGCTTCGCAGGAGATGAGGAGGAGTTGGGAGAGGGGGAGGGCTACGCCAGGGTTCAGGTGTGGCTACCCTCCCACCCCCTCTCTTTATATAGGGGCAAGGAAGAGGGGGGCCGGCCCCCTCAGATCCAATCTGAGGAGGTGGCGGCGGCCATTGGAGGTGGCTTGCCCCACAAGCCAAGGGGTGCGCCCCCTTAGGGTTTCCCCCAACCCTAGGCGCATGGGACGTAGGGGGGAAGGCGCCCAGCCCACTTAGGGGCTGGTACCTCTCCATATACATCCCATAGGGCCCTCCAGGGCAGGTGGACCCTCCCGGTGGACCCCCGGAACCCCTTCGATGGTCTCGGTACAATACCGGTACCCTCCCGAACTCTTCCGGTGACCATATAGTGACTTCCGGACCATTCCGGAACTCCTCGTGACGTCCGGGATCTCATCCGGGACTCCGAACAACATTCGGTAACCACGTACATACATTCCCTATAACCCTAGCGTCATCGAACCTTAAGTGTCTAGACCCTACGGGTTCCGGAGTCATGCAGACATGACCGAGACATCTCTCTGGCCAATAACCAACATCGGGATCTAGATACCCATGTTGGCTCCCACATGTTCCGCGATAATCTTATCGGATGAACCAAGAAGTCAAGGATTCAATCAATCCCGTATACGATTCCCTTTGTCTACCGGTATAGTACTTGCCCGAGATTCGATCGTCGGTATACCGGTACCTTGTTCAATCTTGTTACCGGCAAGTCTCTTTACTCGTTCTGTAACACATAATCACGTGACCAACTCCTTAGTCACATAGATCTCATTATAATGATGTCTTATCGAGTGGGCCCAGAGATATCTCTCCGTCATACGGAGTGACAAATCCCAGTCTCGATTCGTGCCAACCCAACAGATACATTCGGGGATACCCGTAGTGTACCTTTATAGCCACCCAGTTACGTTGTGATGTTTGGCACACCCAAAGTACTTCTACAGTATCCAAGAGTTGCACAATCTCATGGTCTAAGTAAAGGATACTTGACATTGGAAAAGCTTTAGCATACGAACTACACGATCTTATGCTAGGCTTAGGATTGGGTCTTGTCCATCACATCATTCTCGTAATGATGTGATCCCGTTATCAGTGACGTCCAATGTCCATGGTCAGGAAACCGTAACCATCTATTGATCAACGAGCTAGTCAACTAGAGGCTTACTAGGGACATGTTGTGGTCTATGTATTCACACATGTATCACGATTTCCGGATAATACAATTATAGCATGAACAATAGACAATTATCATGAACAAGGAAATATAATAATAACCATTTTATTATTGCCTCTACGGCATATTTCCAACAGTCTCCCACTTGCACTAGAGTCAATAATCTAGTTACATTGTGATGAATCGAACACACATAGAGTTCTGGTGTTGATCATGTTTTGCTCGTGGAAGAGGTTTAGTCAACGGATCTGCGACATTCAGATCCGTATGCACTTTACAAATATCTATGTCTCCATCTTGAATATAATTTCGGATGGAGTTGAAACAGCGCTTGATGTGCTTGGTCTTCTTGTGAAACCTGAGCTCCTTGGCAATGGCAATAGCTCCTTTGTTGTCACATAAGAGAGTCATCGTGTACGACACGCTTGGAATAACTCCTAGGTCGGGGATGAAGTCCTTTATCCAGACTCCTTCCTGTGCTGATCCGGAAGCAGCTATCTACTCCGCTTCAAATGTAGATGCCGCCACGACGCTTTGCTTGCAACTGCACCAGCTGACTGCCCCACCATTCAAAATATACACGTATCCGGTTTGTGACTTGGAGTCATCCAGATCTGTGTCGAAGCTAGCATCGACGTAACCCCTTACGACGAGCTCTTCGTCACCTCCATAGACGAGAAGCATGTCCTTAGTCCTTATCAGGTACTTCAGGATGTTCTTGACTGTTGTGCAGTGTTCCATTCCGAGATCACTGTGGTACCTCCCTACCAAACTTATGGCAAGATTCACATCAGGTCTGGCACACAGCATGACATACATAATAGAACCTATGGTCGAGGCATAGGGGATGACACTCATCTTTTCTCTATCTTCTGTCGAGGTCGGGCATTGAGATGTGCTCAATCCCACACCTTGCAATACATGTAAGAACCCTTTCTTGGACTGATCCATATTGAACTTCTTCAATATCTTATCAAGGTATGTGCTTTGTGAAAGACCAATGAGGCATCTCGATCTATCTCTATAGATCTTGATGCCTAATATGCAAGCAGCTTCTCCAAGGTCCTTCATTGAAAAACACTTATTCAAGTAGGCCTTTATGCTTTCCAAGAGTTCTACATCATTTCCCATCAACAATATGTCATCCACATATAATATGAGAAATGCTACAGAGCTCCCACTCACTTTCTTGTAAATACAGTCTTCTCCCCAAGTCTGTATGAACCCAAACGCTTTGATCACCTCATCAAAGCGAATGTTGCAACTCCGAGATGCTTGCACCAGCCCATAGATGGAGCGCTGGAGCTTGAATACCTTGTTAGCATTCTTAGGATCGACAAAACCTAGGGTTCGTCCACCGGCCATGTTGGTCGGCTGCTCTAGAGAGTCTTTTTCCCGAGCCCTTGCTCCGGGTTTTTTCGCTCTCTCGCCGGTCGTTTTGATCGGCGTTTTTCTTTTTGGTTTACCGATCTAATCTTGATCTGTTTGAGTTGCCCGCCGCCGCCGTCGACCCCCGTGCGCCTCTACTCCGACCCCGGCGCGACCAGTCGGCCTCTCCTCTGACCCGGCGGCCACGCGCGCCGAGGTGGCCCGTCCGGACCAGCCGCCATCCGCACGTCGGTCCGCCCGTCGCCCTGCGCCGGCCATCACCGCGTTGCTCCGACCGGAACACCTGCATCATCACGACCCGACGGTCTCGCGCCATGCGACGGCCAATCATAGCTGTCGCTCGCGCGCCGACTTGCCCATAGATCCACGTCACCCGCCTCCGTCGTGTCTGCACGACGGGCCAGCGGTCAACCTCGCCGGCCTCGACCTTGGCTGCATTGGGACGACTGCATCATTCTCGTCGGTGCTGCTTTGGCGTCGCTGCTCCGTTGGTCGCTCGGGCCTCGCTCTCCGGGCGCCGGTGCTGCTTTGGCAGCCTGGGTGCCGGTGCTGACAAGCTTGTCCACATGAGGTCCCACGCCGTCCGTCATCGCCTCATCTCGGACTCCGCCGCCACCCAGCCTCCACCGAGCGGTGTCGCCGACCTCGCGCACGATCGGCTTCATCACCCGCTCTTCGCCGCGACCCGCCTCATCTACGCCGTGCGATCGACCTGGCCCGTCGGTTACGCGCGCCTCCGCAGGTACCGTGAAGATCGTCCCGAGTACTGCGTGCCTCTCCGCCGATCGAGCATCGGGCTGCCGCAGCGTCGCCCGTCGGGCCGCAGCGCCGTCGCCCCGTGATTCTCCTCCCGGCTGCATCGACTCGTGCTTCGCCGCTGCGTCGCCCCTTCGGGCCGTAGTGCCGCGATACGCGGTCCCCGCCGCCGCCTCGAGGCCATCCCTGCGGGTGCACCGACTCGTGAACCGTCGTTGCGTCGCCCCTTCGGGCCGCAGCGTCGCGGCCCGCAGTCCTCGCCGCCGCCCCGAGGTCTTTCGGCCGTCGCCCCGGCCTGCCTGCCGCCGCTGTGTTGCCCCTTCAGGCCGTAGGGCCGCGGCCCGCGGTCCACTCCGCCATCATCGCGCGTCGACTTCCCATGGTATGCACTGCGCCATCTCCCCTGGCACGGGAACGTCACCGTCCGCGCCGGTCTTCATCACGCTATCAAGGTTCTTCGCCTACATCGAGAATCGCCGCCGCGCTCCTAACCCAGCCGTCGTCCCCACCGTCAGGCCGCCGCCGCCGCTTTTCTTCGGCCCCCGCCGCTACCCCCGTAGCCACCGCAGCCGCCTGTCCACCTGCTTCGCCTTCGTCCAGCACCAGCCCGTCGCCAGCGTCGCCGTCATCTACCCCGACCGCTTCATCTACTCCGACAACCGCGGGCGACATTGGCCCCGCGCCGATTGGCGGAGCAACTATCGTCAAGTCCTTCTCTGCTGGCCTCTTCGACTTCTTCGACATGGCGTACAGCTCGTGCAGGTCCCAATCTACGCATGCCTGGTGCTGGCAACACCGTCACATGCCTTCGTCCACGACATGTCCCCGGGCCTGGCAAGCCTGGTGCGACGCTTCATCAACTTCGTCTTCATCCGTATACGCATGCCCGGTGCTGGTAACACCAGTGCGTGCCTTCGTCTACGATGTGTCCCCGGGCTTGGCAAACCCGCCGCGACGCATCGTCAACAACATCTTCTTCCCGACGCACCACTACTTCGACACCACAGCGTCGATGCTAACTCGGCGCCCCCTTGCGCCCACGGCTCCACGACGACTTCTTCGACACCGGCTACCCCGACTCGACATCGTCCACGGCATTCTTCGCACGGCTACCTCGACCACGGCTCCACCACATACATTCTCGGCTATATCGACAAACGACACAAAGGGATATCGCCTGCTTGCGCAACCTCATCGGTTTCCACTCTAGCCACGACTCCGCGATGCGTGATAACCCACAAGTGTAGGGGGTCACAACAGTTTTCGAGGGTAAAGTATTCAACCCAAATTTATTGATTCGACACAAGGGGAGCCAAAGAATACTCTTAAGTATTAGCAGCTGAGTTGTCAATTCAACCACACCTGGAAACTTAGTATCTGCAGCAAGATAGTTTAGTAGCAAAGTAATATGATAGTGGCGGTAGCAGCAATAGAAGTAACAATAGTGTTTTTGTAGTTTTTGTAATAGTAGCAACGAAAAAGTAAATAAGCAACAAGCAATATATGAAAAATTCGTAGGCATTGGGTCGGTGATGTGAAATTATGTCGGATGCAATTTATCATGTAGAAGTTATTACCTAGGGTGACACAGAACTAGCTCCAGTTCATCAATGCAATGTAGGCATGTATTCCGAATATAGTCATACGTGCTTATGGAAAAGAACTTGCATGACATATTTTGTCCTACCCTCCCGTGGCAGCGGGGTCCTATTGGAAACTGAGGGATATTAAGGCCTCTTTTTAATAGAGTACCGGGACCGAAGCATTAACACATAGTGAACACACGAACTCCTCAAACTATGGTTATCACCAGGAGTGGTCCCGATTATTGTCACTTCGGGGTTGCCGGATCATAACACATAGAAGGTGACTATAGACTTGCAAGATAGGATCAAGAACACACATATATTCATGGAGACATAATAGGTTCAGATCTGAAATCATGGCACTCGGGCCCTAGTGACAAGCATTAAGCACAGCAAAGTCATAGCAACATCAATCTCAGAACATAGTGGATACTAGGGATCAAACCCTAACAAAACTAACTCGATTACATGATAGATCCCATCCAACCCATCACCGTCCAGCAAGCCTACGATGGAATTACTCATGCACAATGGTGAGAATCATGGAATTGGTGATGGAGGAAGGTTGATGATGACGATGGCGACGATCTCCACTCTCCGGAGCCCCGAACGGACTCCAAATCAGCCCTCCCGAGAGAGATTAGGGCTTGGCGGCGGCTCCGTCTCGTGAAACACGATAATTCTTTCTCCTTGATTTTTTTCTCCCCGAAAGTGAACTTACAGTATCTAGGATACGTCGGTGGAGCACCAGGGGGCCCACGAGGCAGGGGCGCGCCCCCACCCTCGTGGACAGGGTGTGGCCCCCTTGGTATGGATCTTCTTACAAATACTTTTTATATTTTCCAAAATAAATCTCCGTGGAGTTTGAGGTCACTCTGAGAACTTTTTATTTCTGCACAAAAACAACACCATGGCAAGTCTGCTAAAAACAGCGTCAGTCCGGGTTATTTCCATTCAAATCATGCAAGTTAGAGTCCAAAACAAGGGCAAAAGGGTTTGGAAAAGTAGATACGTTGGAGACGTATCAACTCCCTCAAGCTTATACATTTGCTTGTTGTCGGAGATATTAACCATGGGTACCCTCGGCGACCACCCTTGGTATTTCAAGACAAATAACAGCCGCCTGGTCCACCGCGGCCGTCTGCTCATCGGGCCGCCTCCTAGGGTAGCCTGCTCTAGGAGCCGGCTGCCAGCAGGCGGCAGGGACCCAACAGGCGGTATCACCAACACCACCAGCTAGCAGACGGTCCCATATCCCTCCCTCGGGACGCGTGCTGGGGGACCCCCACGTAGCAGAGGCGTGGCTATATGTGAACATGTCCTTAGAAGATCTATAAGGGCATGGCTACAGTGAACGTGTACCTTATGAATATCTCCTAAGCGGCGGGTCACTGTAGCCACGTTGATCGTGACCAAGCATCGGTCAGAGGAGGCCATGATCCCACTACTCACAGACGGCAGGGCCAGCAGGCTGCTGGCCCCATTAGTCAGCGAGTAGCTCATGAACAAGCCGTCCCTGGCAGATGGCCAGGGGAGACGGCCGCCTAGTAGCGGGCGGCAAATCTCGCCCTGGAAGTCCGAGCCTCATCAAGATGACAAGACAGGGCGTGGCGGCAGTGTATGGTAGGAGGCGGCGGCACTGTAGCCACTTCCCTCCTGACGATGTTGTCATCAGCAAAGGTGCATCTACAGTGAAAGACAATCACGTGGGCCCGCAGGCGGCGGGCCCCAGCAGGCGGGCGGCAAGGCCAGCGCCGGAAGACACTGACGGCTATGAGCCACCCATCGAGATTACCATTGTACCCCTGGGGGGTAGGCCTATATAAACCCCCCAGGGTCCTCCATGAGGAGGGGTTAGAAGGTTACGAGATTGAACCCTTGAAAAGAGATAGGAGGTGAGCTAGCCTTGTTCATCTTCTTCCTCTAGACCACACAGCTCAAGGAGCAACCTTGTAGCTACCATAGTGACATCAGTCATGACGCGGAGCCCCCGCAGAGCAGGACTAGGGGTGTTATCTCCTCGGAGAGACCCGAACCTGGGTAAGATCCATAGGCGTCCTAAGTTCCGCCTCATCCCGCTTCCCGAGCCCGGTGACGTTCTTTTGACCCCATGCATGATAAGCCATCCGTTGGCATATGTCGTTCCAAAAACCCCGACATTTGGCGCCCACCGTGGGGCTAGGTGCACCGTCGTCCGGAGACATGTTCTGGACGGGAACTTTGTTCCTTCCTGGCGAGAGTAGCCAGCTCGGCACGCCTACTGGCGTGGAAACCGGGATGCTTCGCGACGCTGAGGCCGCATGCGCCGTGAGCGGGCTCGCTGATCTTCTCGGCGACATCCGCATCCTCGATGAGCCCTCTCCGGCGGCCGAGCCAGTGGCACCGGAGAGCTGCCTCGTCAAGCTCCTCGACAAGATCCACATCATCGACGAGTGCGCCTCTGATGTGGAGTCAGTAGGCTCTTCTGACCCACCAGTAGACATGACTGTCGACCTCGGCGCAGGGCCCGTCGACTCCTTCCCCGAGCACGTGGTGATCATCAACGACCCCCTCCCCGCTCTTCCGATCTGCAGCACCATCAGCACCATCACGGAGGTGCTCGTCACCGACCACGGCGAACCATCTAGCAGGGCGGGCCCAGACCCGCTCGAGGCCGCTCTGCAGAACCTTGCCGCTCATGTCACGGCGGGGGCAGACGGCGAGGCGTTAGAGGCGCTCCGCGTTTCGCTTCTCGACAGCGCCAACAAACTGGCTGCCTCCCGACGCCTCACCGAAGCCTACCGCCGCGAGATGGACCGTGCCATCTGTGGCACGCCGGCTGCTGGCGAGCCTAGCCGAGCCGGCGCCGTCCGCGATCGCGGCGGGCTGCTAGCAGACATGCTGGGGGCCCAGCGGCCTGTGTACCTCACTCCATCGGAGAACCTAAGGGCTGCCCAGGAGGCAGTCGATGAGATGGGCCACTTGGAGGGAGACGAGCTTCGTTGCATGACTCAGCGCGCCCGCCAGCTCCTCGACGCTGCTGCCACACAGCAGGAGGCTCGTTGCCGGGTATCAGAGGCCGGCGCGCATGCAGACAACTGCCCTTTTCGGCGGGAGCAAGGAGCCACGTCTCGCTCTCCAACAGTCGGCGCTACCAACCAGCGAGACTCAGAGCCTGCTGCCAGCCGCAGCCGGCAGACTCGCGTCACCATCGAGCGCGATGAAGATGGCCGCCCAAGGGCCGTAGAACGGCGAGGGGAACATCCGCCTCCTCCCAGGCGGGAGAGGCGCGTGTCTCCTCCGCCTGTTGATCACCCCTCTCTGGCGGGCCGTTTGGGCCGCCGCGAGGGGGTTGGGGAGAACGACGCCCGCCATCGCCTGGACCGTCTGGCACGGTCCCAGGCGGTCGAAGAAAAAGATGATCTCGGTCCAGCTTGCTTCGGCCTTCGCATCCGCAATGAGCCTTTTCCCAAGGGCTTCTCGCTCCCCAGGGATACCCCCAAGTACAACGGGTCAGTGAAACCAGAGGACTGGCTAGTGGACTACTCCACAGCCGTCAGCATAGCTACCGACAACAGACGCATTGCGGTGAAGTAAGTGCCCCTCATGCTCCAGGGCACGGCTCGGACCTGGCTGAACAGCCTTAAACCCAATAGTATCAACGGCTGGCTGGACTTCACCGACGCCTTCACTCACAACTTCACTAGCACCTACAAGCGTCCTCCCAAGCCGCGTCAGCTCTCCCTGTGCATCCAATGCCCAGACGAGTCGGCCCGCGATTATCTAATGCGCTGGGCAGAGCTGCGAAACTCTTGTGAAGGGGTGCACGAGGTACAAGCCATCGAGTATTTCACGGCCGGGTGCAGAGAAGGCACCTTACTCAAGCACCGGCTCCTTTGTGACGAGCCGGCCACGTTGGATGAACTGCTGAGCATAGCAGACAAGTACGTCACCGCCGACTCCTCCATGAAGACCGAGCTGCATGTGGATGCTTCTGGCAAGATGGCTCCTCCAACCTCCAAGACGCCGGCGGGAGAGTCCAGCCGGCGCCAGCAGACAAGCGACCAGAAGCGCAAGACCCACGCGCCGGCTGCCAACAGCCGGCTGGTGGCAGCAGTCAACGGCCAGCAGCCAGAAGCTCAAGCATGAACCAAGCGCCAGAAGGGCGGCAAACCAGTCTGGCAGCCGGCCTTCTCCTTTGACCAAGCTCTGGACGCCCCCTGCAAGTTCCACAGTGGCGCGAAGCCTTCCAACCACACAACGCGAAAGTGTCATTGGCTCACAAGAATTGCGAGGGGAGAATCTCTGCCACCACCGCCTGCTGGGCAGCCGGCCCCGCTCCTAACCCGCCGGAAGCCCGCCCTGGCGGCCAGGTCAAGGACGAGTTCCCAGAAGAAAACGGAGCCTATGTTGTCTTCACCAACCAGACAGACGATAGGCACAGCCGGCGCCAACAGCGCAGAGAAGTCAACGCTGTTGCCGTCAAGGACTCAGAATTCATGCATTGGTCTGAGAGGCTTGTCAGCTGGAGCTGAGAGGATCACCCGGCTGTCATGCCGTCGCCAGGGGCCTATGCCTTGGTCCTGGATGCCACTCTCTCCACTAACAGGTGGGCCTGTCGTTTCTCCCGGGTGCTGGTAGACGTCGACAGCAGCATCAACATCATGTACCGTGACACCATGGAGAAGTTGGGCATCAAAGAAAAGCAACTCTAGCCTACCAGGACCGTGTTCCATGGCATTGTGCCAGGCCTCTCTTGCTCAACAATTGGCAAGGCCAGGGTCGATGTCCTGTTTGGTGACAAGATGCATTTCCGGAGGGAGTCGGTCTGGTTTGAAGTGGTGAACCTGGAAAGTCCCTATCACGTGATTTTGGGCCGGCCAGCTCTTGCAAAGTTCATGGCAGTACCCCATTATGCCTACCTCAAGATGAAGATGCCGGGCCCAAAGGGAATAATCACCATAGTCGGGGACTACGAGAAGTCCATTGCATGCGCAACAGCCAGCAGCCGCCTGGCAGAATCCCTTGTCATTGCTGAGGAAAAGCGCCGTCTGGAACGGCTGGTGGCAATGGCTGGCGAGCAGCCGACCATACTAGCCGATCCCAGGGAGGCGGAGCCGCAAGGCTCGTTCCAGCCAACCAAGGAAACAAAGAAGATTGCCTTGGACCCATCTCACCCGGAGCGATTTGCTGTCATAGGGTCAAACCTAGACAACAAATAGGAAAGCGAGCTCGTCGATTTCCTCCGTGAGAATCGGGACATCTTTGCATGGTCCCCCAAAGACATGCCGGGTGTCCCGACGGATTTCGTCAAGCACAAACTACACGTGAGAGAAGATGCAAGGCCTGTCAGACAGCCGCTGCGCCGCCTGTCAAAAGAAAAGAGAAGAGTCGTCGGGGAAGAGGTTGCCCGCTTGCTAGCAGCCGGCTTCATCATGGAAGTCTTTTACCCCGAGTGGCTTGCGAATCCTGTCCTAGTGCTGAAGAAGAACAACAAATGGCGCATGTGCATTGATTACACCAGCCTCAACAAAGCTTGCCCTAAAGATCCATTTGCTCTGCCGTGAATATACCAAGTGATCGACTCCATAGCCGGATGCGAGCTGCTATGTTTCCTTGATGCTTATTATGGGTACCACCAAATCAAGCTTGACCCAGCCGACCGCCTGAAGACCGCCTTCCTCACGCCATTTGGGGCCTTCTGCTACCTGACCATGAGTTCGGCTTGAGAAATGCCGGCGCCACCTTTCAACGTTGCATGCAGAAGTGTCTCCTCAAGCAGCTTGGCAGGAACGCCCACGTTTACGTGGACGATATCGTGGTGAAGGCGGAGAAGAGAGGAACCATCTTGGAGGATCTCCAAGAAACATTTGAGAACCTGCGCCGCTTTCGGATTAAGCTAAACCCGGAGAAATGCGTCTTCGGGGTACTAGCCAGCCAGCTCCTTGGCTTCCTGGTATCCAAACGCGGCATCGAGTGCAACCCTGCGAAGATCAAGGCCATTGAGAGGATGGAACGGCCGGCCCGTGTACGGGATGTCCAGAGATTCACGGGGTGCCTGGCATCTCTCAGCCGTTTCATCAGCCGGCTGGGAGAAAACGCACTCCCCCTGTACCAACTAATGAAGAAGACCACGTGCTTCGTGTGGAACGACCAGGCAGACGAAGCTTTCCAGCAGCTTAAGAGACTGCTGTCCACCCCGCCTGTCCTGGCGGCGCCAGCAGACAAGGAACCCATGTTCCTTTACATAGCCGCCACCAGCCGGGTGGTCAGCACTGTCATTGTGGTCGAGCGCCCAGAGGGCGACAGAGCCTTGCCCGTCCAGAGGCCCGTCTACTACTTGAGCGAAGTGCTGTCAGCATCCAAGCAGAACTACCCTCATTACCAGAAGATGTGCTACGGCGTGTACTTCACCGCCGAGAAACTCAAGCAGTACTTCCACGAGCATTCTGTACGGTCGTCTGCACGGCCCTGCTTGCTGAAATCATGGGCAACAGAGATGCCTCAGGAAGAGTGGCCAAGTGGGCCATTTAGCTGCCCCCCTTCACCATCTTCTACCAGCCGCGCACCATCATCAAGTCACAAGCATTGGCAAACTTCCTCGTCAACTGGGCTGAAACCCAGTACCTGCCGCCTGTTCCAGACTCAACCCATTGGCGGATGCACTTTGACGGGTCAAAGATGCGCACCGGCCTAGGAGCCGGTGTCGTCCTCACCTCCCCCAAAGGCGACAAGCTCAAGTATACCCTGCAGATCCACTTTGCCGCCTCCAACAACGTGGCCGAGTATGAGGCACTTATCCACGGGCTCCGAATGGCCAAGGAGATTGGCATCCACCGAGTGCTGTGCTATGGCGACTCAGACTTGGTTGTCCAGCAGTCGTCTGGGGACTGGGACGCCAAGGACACAAACATGGCAAGCTATCTCTTCCTTGTCCAGCAGATCAGTGGACACTTTGATGGCTGCGAGTTCCTCTACGTACCACGAGCCGACAACATGCAAGCCGACACCTTGGCACGAATTGGCTCCACCCGCCAATCAATACCAGCCGGCGTATGTCTTCAATGCCTGCGCAAGCCGTCTATCAAGCCTTCACAAGAGTCGGAGTCAATCTTCATACCAGCCGACCCTGGAGCAGGCGGCCTCGCAGCTTCCGCAGCCGACCCAGAGACTGCTCCAGCAGGCGGCCTTGAGACTCCAACTCCAACAGACGGACCAACTGTAGCCGCGCCGGTTCCTGGCCCGGGGACTGCTCCAGCAGGCGGCCAGGAGACCCCGGCTCCAGCAGACGGCTCGGGGACTTTGGATGCACAGCAGACGGCTTAGCCCAGCCCTCCGCCTCCCAGCCCAACCACCCTGGTCTCTCTGGCCGAAGCAATAGGAGTCTCAGCACCATCTTGGGCACGGCCAATCCTCACATTCCTGCTCAAAGGAGAGCTGCCAGCAGAAGAAACTTTGGCAGGGCAAGTTCAACGCCGAGCTTCAGCGTACACCATAGTCAACAAAGAGCTTGTCAGAAGAAGCACAACGGGCGTCTTCCAGCGCTGTGTAGAAGCAGCAAAGGGGATGGCTATCCTGAAGGACATTCACCAAGGGGAATGCGGGCATCACGCGGCCTCAAGATCCCTCGTCGCCAAAGCTTTCCGCCATGGTTTCTTCTGGCCGACTGCTTTGGACGATGCCAAAGATTTGGTAAGAAAGTGCAACGGCTGCCAGCGCTTCAGTTCCAAGCAACACTTGCCGACTTCTACACTCAAGACTATTCCGATCACTTGGTCATTTGCCATCTGGGGCCTGGACATGGTAGGCCCTTTCAAGACAGCCAGAGGAAGCTTGACACATTTACTCGTGGCAATAGATAAATTCACCAAGTGGATTGAAGCCAAACCCATCAAGAAACTCAATGGCCCAACTGCTGTGACATTCATCGCAGACATCACAGTCAGGTATGGTATACCGCACAGCATCATCACCGACAACAGCACAAATTTTGCCAAAGGCGCACTTGCCCGTTTCTGTGAAACACAGGGCATCCGACTGGACCTAGCGTCCGTTGCCCACCCACAGTCCAACGGCCAAGTCGAGCGCGCCAACGGCCTTATCCTGTCCGGCATCAAGCCCCGACTGGTCGAACGTTTGGAGCGATCAGCCGGCTGCTAGATCGAAGAATTGCCGTCTGTCCTTTGGAGCCTCAGAACCACCCCGAACAAATCCACCGGCTTCACTCCTTTCTTTCTCGTGTATGGGGCCGAGGCCGTCATCCCAACGGATGTTGAGTTTGACTCGCCTCACATCACCATGTATACGGAAGCTGAAGCCAAAGAAGCACGCGAAGACGGCGTAGACCTACTGGAGGAGGCCCGGCTGGTAGCACTCAGCCGCTCCACCATCTACCAGCAGGGTCTCCACCGCTATCACAGCCGGCGAGTCAAGCCACGCTCCTTCCGCGAGGGGGACCTTGTGGTCCGGCTGATCCAGCGAGCAGCCGGCCAGCACAAGCTCTCGGCTCCTTGGGAAGGACCGTTCATCGTCAACAAGGTACTAGGCAACGATGCCTACTACCTCTTTGATGCCCAGAAGCCAAGAGCACGCAAGAGAGATGACTCAGGCAAGGAGTCGGAGCGCCCATGGAACGCAAACCTACTTCGTCGCTTTTATAGCTGAAGGACAGTATGTGTCGTGCTATCTAAAGGTATTTTGAGAACCATTGGGACCCCCGAGGAGTTCTCGGGGACTGCCCAACCCTTTATCTATATGATAAGAATTATGCCTGTGAATGATTATTGTTCACTCCCTTGTCCAGCACCGGAGCCTAGCAGACGGCCCGGGGACTGGCCGCCTAGCCCTATGTCTAAGAAATTCTCCTTAAATAGTCAGACAAGTAATGTGATGGCATCCAAGCCCTCTCCCGCATCAAGTCACAGACTCGCAGAACACGGCTGTCCGACTGGCAGGAGCCAAAGGCAAGAAATGATGCCCACGTGAAAAATGGCTAAGGAAAAAAGACATAGGGCAAGCCGGCCCTTCACACGAGCAGCTGGCTATCAAACAGCCGGCTAGCCGGTTCTAGGCTTGGCCAGGCCGCCTTCCAGAGGGCGGGATACTTGACCACCCTGAAAACAGCCAAGCCCCTGACCCAGCCACAGAACCACAGAGTGGCTGTCTGATTGGCAGGGCGGCAGTTAAAGGAGACGGCAAGAAGAAAATCGCCACAAGGAAACTAGGGAAGGGCTAATCCTAGGACTCGGCACAATTGCATAAAAACCATGCAACATTAAAAAGAATATTTACATCCAAAGGCCTCAAGGGTCGCCTTGCAGTAACAACTTACTGATACACCCAGCGGGTGGAATTGTTCGGATTAACCCTACAAAGTCTTACAGAGAAACAGGAAACAGAAGATATAAAAGAAAAAACTTAAGGCGCAGCAGGCTGGGCAGGCGGCACGACGGAGCCGGCTTCCGAGGGGGCCGCCTGGTGGGTCTCGGTCTGGCCGCTTCCTGCGGCAGGCGGGGCCACCACACCTGGTACGCTTGTCGAGGACTGGTCAGGCTGGCGGCTGGCAGACGGATCCGCCTCCTGGGAGCTGGTCTCCTCATCGCTGCCTTCCTCCTCCTCGTCCCCTTCACTAGAGGCGATCTCCTCGTCCGGCTCCTCCGACGCCGCCAGGTCTAGCCCGAAGTTGCCAAGCGGCACCACATGGCCCCTGTCGTCCAACTCTGGGATGAAGACATAGGTGTCAGCGTACTCGGCAAGAGCGGCGGCACGTTGGATGAGCTCCTTCTGCACCATGGCCAGCTCAGGCTGGGCCTCCGCACGGAAGGTCTCCAGCTGCTCAAGGCTCAGGCCCAGATACCAGCTCTTGACGAATTCCAGGGCGGTCCACGTGCCAGTCCTCGCTGCGGAGCCCTTCCAAGCCTCGAAGCGTTGGCCGGCTGCCTCCAGCCAGTCGGCAGTCCGACTGGGAGTGCGGAGTGCTGGCACACCTAGACAGAGGGCGGCCAGGACCTGGGCGCCAGCACGCTGCAGACGGCGAAGCAGACGGCATACCGGCAGGAGACGCACTCGAATGGCAAGAAGCTCCTCGGCCGGGGTCCTAGGCGCATTGGGTGCGATCGCCCGGCCCGCCTGGCGCCTCGCAGCACGCTCGGCCTCGATGGCCTGGGTGGCGGCCACAGAGTAGCCTGGGAAGAACTCTGCCAAAACTAGAAGAAGGATCAGAAGAAAAGAAAGACGGCTGTTACAGACAGCGAATACAAGATGAAAGGGTAGACATCTCACCGTCAACCATGTCTCCAATGGCTACGTAGCCGTCTTGGAGAGCCACCTCCTTCTCGGCCCAATTCGAGCGCTCGGTCTCGAATTCGGCCCGTAGAAGTGTCTCAGCGTCCGACATCTTCCCAAGCTCGACCTTGTGGGCCGCCGCCTGGTCCGCTAGCTCCTTGGCCAGGCGGTCGCAGTCCTGAGCGGGAAGACCACGCTCTCGCTCCTTCGCAGCCATCTCCGACTAGGCCTCGCCCAGCTGGCTGCGGAGGTCGGCTGCGACCGCTGGCAAGGGAGGAAGAAAAACAACAAACGTCAGCGGCAAAAAGATAACCTTGGAGTTCCAAGCCGCCTGCTCAGCAGCCGGCTCGGAACTCGGGGACTACACCAAACGGGTGCGCTGACGCGCCCTCGCAAGGAGAAGAGGAGGCACTCACCTTGGCTGTCTGCCAAGGCTACCTGCAGCTGCGCCAGCTCCTGGCGCTGAGCGTTGTAGGAGGCCACGCGGAGGTTGTGGTACTCCTGCAACAAGACGCAAGATCAGCCCACGATGTACACTTTGGAGTTCCAAGCCGCCTCCTCAACAGCCGGCTCGGAACTCGGGGACTACACCCGGTGGGTGCGCTGACGTGCCCCCACAGAAGAAACTGAAGGAATAAAAACAGAAGAACACGAAGCACACGTACCCGAATGGAGGACCATGTGGCCACGAACTCCTGCACCGCCGTCTACACGATGTTGCCCAAGGAGTTGAAGTGGTCGAGGACGTCCCGCGACGCGACGATCCATGCACCGCCACCTCCGGGCCTCCAACCTGATGGCGCCGCGCTGGTCGCCTCGTTCTCCGGCGCGGACGAGCTGGACCCGCCGGCCTCCACCTGATGCAGCACGGAGACCGCCCTCGCAGGGCGCCGGCGGGCTAGGGCTCAGAGGGCCGGCTGCGGGCCAGTCACCAGCGCGCCCCCAGCTGGCGGCACCTCCGTCCCCGCTGGCCGGCTACCCTGCTCCCCAGCTGGTGGCACAGGGGGCGGCACCCGCATCTCCAGGATGACGCAGTCGTTTCCCCCGTCGCCAGGAGCCGGCTGCTCGTCAGTAGTCGACGCTTGGACCGACGGCTCTAGAGAGCCTGCCTCCGGGAGGACGGCGTGGCCCGCTGGCTGCTGGGAGCCTACTTCTCGCTCCCGGGCTCGGGCGGCGTCTGCCTGGGCCTTCTTGGCGGCTTCGGCCTCCGCCCTGGCGGCAGCATCGGCCACCGCTCGCTCGCGGTCCGCGGCCTCGCATTCCGCGCGCGCCTCGCGGGCGTTCTTCTCCATCGCCTCCCGGAGCGCGGCGACTGGATCCACGCGAGGGGGCGTAGGAGGGGCATCTGTGCCTCCCACAACAGAGCCCGCTAGCACCCGCGAGAGGGAAAGCGGCGCGCTACGCAGATATCCCAAAGAAACGGGGAGTCAATCAAGAGGGGATCGGCTGAGAAAGGTGAGCGTCACACAAAGGAGGGATGCAAAAAACTCACCCGGACACAACCGGCCTGGCCTTGGGCATCTTGGGCACATTCGCCCTGGCAGCCGCCTCCCGACGCCTGGTGGCGGCGATCGACAGCTGGAGCTTCTTGGGCGGAGCACCAGACGGCCCTGATGAGGACCACCGTTTCCCACCGCTGGCTGTGCCAGACAGCCCAGCCTGCTGGCTCGCACGGACGGGTGCCTCCTCCACCTCCTCGTCATCGTCCGGCCAGCTCTCAACACCGCCTTCTGGCAGGCCGCCCGACGGCTGTCCCCCGCCGTCTGTCACCTCCTCCTCCTCCATAGTGGCGGCCCCAAGATCGGGGTCGCTTGTGTCGCTCTGGGAGCGATCCGGCTCCAGGGGCGGCCCGGCTGGCCAGAGCCCGGCGCCGGCTGGCCGGGGAAGATCTGAACAAGACATCAGGGTCAGACGGCTACAGCAGCCGGACGTAACAGAAAGAAAAGAGAGGGTTGAAGAGCTTACTGCGGGCGGCTGGTTGCCGCGGCTATACGGCGGCTTGCCGAAGGCCCAGCCGGAGTTGGAGACTTTGCAGTTGGAGATGTGGTTCACCAGGTTAGCTACCTCCCTGTATGGCAGGGGCTTGGTGCATGTCTGGCTGGGGTCCCGGCACCCGCTCATGTCACAGATCAGATGAGGGCGGCGCTGCAGCGGCAGCACTCGACGCTCTGCGAGCGTGAGCAACAGATCCGCGGAGACCAGGCCTTCGCTGTCCCTCAGCTCTCGGAGACGGCGCAATGCGATGGAGGCGCCTTCCGTGAGGGAGGCAGGCCGGGTCTTCCAGGAATCGCGAGGCTCGGCGGGCGGACCCGTCACCCACTTAGGCATTCAGATGAAGTCCTGCTCGGGGTCGACGTTGGAGACGTAGAAATACGTCTTCTGCCACTACTTCACCGACCCCACAAGCTGCGGCACCGGGAAGAAATTCCTCGTCCCACTACGCTTCACCGCGATGCACCCCCCGCACTGGGCGGGCACGCTCTGGACGGCAGTGCCGAGCTTCACATAAAAGAGCTCGGTCCAAAGCTCTATGGTGGGGTGGATGCCGAGGTATGCCTCGCAGAGGACGACGAAGGACGAGAGCGTCACCACCGTGTTCGGCGTAAGTTGGTGGGGCTGGATGTGGAAGAACTCTAGGAAGGATCGAAAGAAACCGCTCGCCGAAAGACCGAAGCCGCACGGGAAGTGCGAGCAGAAGACGACCCGCTCGCCCTGCCCTGGGGCCGGCCTGATCTCCGCCACCGGCGCCAGGCGCACGGCGACCCTGTTGGCCGGGGGCAGCTTCCGCGACCACCGGAGGACATCGATGTGCTCCCCCAGGACCTCGCTACCGTCCCACTGACCATGGTGTCGGGGAGGTGCCGGGACGGACATGGTGCGGGCGGCTGCTCGCTGCAACGACGATGAGAGGAGCAAGGAAGAAGAAGGAGGACGGGGAGGAGTGAGCGCGAGAACGGTGCCAGCTCCTCTCCCCCGGCCTATTTATAGGCCCGGGCGGCAAAGCCGAGGGGACGAGCGTGGGATTAACCGCTCCACGCCCCGCACGACCCCTGCCTTTAGCGTGCCTAATCCGCGCGCATTAAATGCGCGTGGGAGGGTAATCGATTACCCCTGCCACTCTGGATCCGTGCGAGGACTGTGGCCCTGTAGTGGCGGGCCCCGGCCTACTATTGTGTCCCGTCACGCGCGTGGGCTGGCAGGCCGATGCGACGGGGCGGTGACACGTGGGGGGCTGCCAATGGTCGGCAGGCCTGCTCGACTGCCTGCCGACCAAGCGGCGCCTTCCTCCCGAAGATTCATAGGCGACGGTTCGGCAGCTGGAGGCCGGCTCCATCAACAAAAGGTCGGCTGCCAACAGACGGATATCT
This sequence comes from Secale cereale, assembly GCA_902687465.1. Classification (NCBI taxonomy): domain Eukaryota; kingdom Viridiplantae; phylum Streptophyta; class Magnoliopsida; order Poales; family Poaceae; genus Secale; species Secale cereale. The sequence goes on along the minus strand of LR738711.1, from coordinate 768,311,957 downwards.
ACGTAAGACGGGTGAAGGGCGTTGAGACTGCCTAAGGAGGGAAGCTGCTGGAACCCCTCGGCCCTCCAGCGCCCGCCGCGGAGATCCACCAGCTTCGGGGACTACTGTCGGAGATATTGACTATGGGTACCCTCGGCGACCACCCTTGGTATTTCAAGACAAATAACAGCCGCCTGGTCCACCGCGGCCATCTGCTCATCGGGTCGCCTCCTAGGGTAGCCTGCCCTAGGAGCCGGCTGCCAGCAGGGGGCAGGGACCCAACAGGCGGCAGCACCAACACCACCTGCTAGCAGACGGTCCCATATCCCTCCCTCGGGACGCGTGCTGGGGTCCCCCACACAGCAGAGGCGTGGCTACAGGTGAACATGTCCTTAGAAGATCTATAAGGGCGTGGCTACAATGAACGTGTACCTTATGAATATCTCCTAAGCGGCGGGTCACTGTAGCCACGTTGCTCGTGACCAAGCATCGGTCAGAGGAGGCCACGATCCCACTACTCACAGACGGCAGGGCCAGCAGGCGGCTGGCCCCATTAGTCAG
>LR738711.1:768289968-768307237 GCA_902687465.1 Secale cereale | reverse complement strand
CTGCCTAAGGAGGGAAGCTGCTGGAACCCCTCGGCCCTCCAGCGCCCGCCGCGGAGATCCACCAGCTTCGGGGACTACTGTCGGAGATATTGACTATGGGTACCCTCGGCGACCACCCTTGGTATTTCAAGACAAATAACAGCCGCCTGGTCCACCGCGGCCATCTGCTCATCGGGTCGCCTCCTAGGGTAGCCTGCCCTAGGAGCCGGCTGCCAGCAGGGGGCAGGGACCCAACAGGCGGCAGCACCAACACCACCTGCTAGCAGACGGTCCCATATCCCTCCCTCGGGACGCGTGCTGGGGTCCCCCACACAGCAGAGGCGTGGCTACAGGTGAACATGTCCTTAGAAGATCTATAAGGGCGTGGCTACAATGAACGTGTACCTTATGAATATCTCCTAAGCGGCGGGTCACTGTAGCCACGTTGCTCGTGACCAAGCATCGGTCAGAGGAGGCCACGATCCCACTACTCACAGACGGCAGGGCCAGCAGGCGGCTGGCCCCATTAGTCAGTGAGTAGCTCATGAACATGCCGCCCCTCGCAGACGGCCATGGGAGACGGCTGCCTGGTAGCGGGCGGCAAATCTCGCCCTGGAAGTCCGAGCCTAATCAAGATGACAAGACAGGGCGTGGCGGCAGTGTACGCTAGGAGACGGCGGCACTGTAGCCACTTCGGGGTTGCCGGATCATAACACATAGTAGGTGACTATAGACTTGCAAGATAGGATCAAGAACACACATATATTCATGGAAATATAATAGGTTCAGATCTGAAATCATGGCACTCGGGCCCTAGTGACAAGCATTAAGCATAGCAAAGGCATAGCAACATCAATCTCAGAACATAGTGGATACTAGGGATCAAACCCTAACAAAACTAACTCGATTACATGATAGATCCCATCCAACCCATCACCGTCCAGCAAGCCTACGATGGAATTACTCACGCACGGCCGTGAGCATCATGGAATTGGTGATGGAGGAAGGTTGATGATGACGATGGCGACGATCTCCACTCTCCGGAGCCCCGAACGGACTCCAGATCAGCCCTCCCGAGAGAGATTAGGGCTTGGCGGCGGCTCCGTCTCGTGAAACGCAATAATTCTTTCTCCTTGATTTTTTTCTCCCCGAAAGTGAACTTATAGGATCTGGGGATATGTCGGTGGAGCACCAGGGGGCGCACGAGGCAGGGGGCGCGCCCCCACCCTCGTGGACAGGGTGTGGGCCCCCTGGTATGGATCTTCTTGTAGATACTTTTTATATTTTCCAAAATAAATCTCCGTGGAGTTTCAGGTCATTCCGAGAAATTTTATTTCTGCACAAAAACAACACCATGGCAAGTCTGCTGAAAACAGCGTCAGTCCGGGTTAGTTCCATTCAAATCATGCAAGTTAGAGTCCAAAACAAGGGTAAAAGGGTTTGGAAAGGTAGATACGTTGGAGACGTATCAACTCCCCCAAGCTTAAACATTTGCTTGTTGTCGGAGATATTGACCATGGGTACCCTCAGCGACCACCCTTGGTATTTCAAGACAAATAACAGCCGCCTGGTCCATCGGGGCCGTCTGCTCATCGGGCCGCCTCCTAGGGTAGCCTGCCCTAGGAGCCGGCTGCCAGCAGGCGGCAGGGACCCAACAGGCGGTATCACCAACACCACCAGCTAGCAGACAGTCCCATATCCCTCCCTCAGGACGCGTGCTGGGGGACTCCCACGCAGCAGAGGCGTGGCTACAGGTGAACATGTCCTTAGAAGATCTATAAGGGCGTGGCTACAATGAACGTGTACCTTATGAATATCTCCTAAGCGGCGGGTCACTGTAGCCACGTTGCTCGTGACCAAGCATCGGTCAGAGGAGGCCACGATCCCACTACTCACAGACGGCAGGGCCAGCAGGCGGCTGGCCCCATTAGTCAGCGAGTAGCTCATGAACAAGCCGCCCCTAGCCGACGGCCAGGGGAGACGGCCGCCTGGTAGCGGGCAGCAAATCTCGCCCTGGAAGTCCGAGCCTCATCAAGATGACAAGACAGGGCGTGGCGGCAGTGTACGGTAGGAGACGGCGGCAATGTAGCCACTTCCCTCCTGACGAGGCTGTCGTCATCAGAGGTGCATCTACAGTGAATGACAATCACGTGGGCCCGCAGGCGGCGGGCCCCAGCAGGCGGGCGGCAAGGCTAGCGCCGGAAGACACTGACGGCTGTGAGCCACCCGTCGAGATTACCATTGTACCCCTGGGGGTAGGCCTATATAAACCCCCCAGGGTCCTCCATGAGGAGGGGTTAGAAGGTTACGAGATTGAACCCTTGAAAAGAGATAGGAGGTGAGCTAGCCTTGTTCATCTTCTTCCTCTAGACCACACATCTCAAGGAGCAACCTTTTAGCTACCATAGTGACATCAGTCATGACGCGGAGCCCCCGCAGAGCAGGACTAGGGGTGTTATCTCCTCGGAGAGCCCCGAACCTGGGTAAGATCCGTAGGCGTCCTAAGTTCCACCTCATCCCTCTTCCCGAGCCCGGCGACGTTCTTTTGACCCCATTCATGATAAGCCATCCATTGGCATATGTCGTTCCAAAACCCCGATATTTGGCGCCCACCGTGGGGCTAGGTGCACCGTCGTCCGGAGACATGTTCTGGACGGGAACTTTGTTCCTTCCTGGCAAGAGTAGCCAGCTCGGGACGCCTACTGGCGTGGAAACCGGGATGCTTCGCGGCACTGAGGCCGCATGCGCCGGTAGCGGGCTCGCCGATCTTGTCGGCGACATTCGCATCCTAGATGAGCCCTCTCCGGCGGTCGAGCCAGTGGCGCCGGAGAGCTGCCTCGTCGAGCTCCTCGACAAGCTCCACATCGTCGACGAGCGCGCCTCTGACGTGGAGTCAGTAGGCTCTTATGACCCACCAGTAGACATGATCGTCGACCTCGGCGCGGGGCCTGTCGACTCCTTCCCCGAGCACGTGGTGATCATCAACGACCCCTCCCCGCTCTTCTGATCGGCAGCACCATCAGCACCGTCACGGAGGTGCTCGTCACCGACCACGGCGAACCATCTAGTAGGGCGGGCCCAGACCCTCTCGAGGCCGCTCTGCAGCACCTCGCCACTCCTGTCGCGGTGGGGGCAGACGGCGAGGTGTTATAGGCGCTCCGCGTTTCGCTTCTCGACAGCGCCAAGAAACTGGCTGCCTCCCGACGCCTCACCGAAGCCTACCGCCGTGAGATGGATCGTGCCATCTGTGGCACGCCGGCTGCTAGCGAGCCTAGCCGAGCCGGCGCCGTCCGCGATCGCGGCGGGCTGCTGGTAGACATGCTGGGGGCCCCGCGACCTGTGTACCTCACTCCATCGGAGAACCTAAGGGCTGCCCAGGCGGCAGTCGATGTGATGGGCCACTTGGAGGGAGACGAGCTTCGTTGCATGACACAGCGCACCCGCCAGCTCCTCGAAGCTGCTGCCACACAACAGGAGGCCCATTGCCGGGTATCAGAGGCCGGTGCGCACGCAGACAACTGCCCTTTTCGGCGGGAGCAAGGAGCCACGTCTCACTCTCCAACAGTCGGCGCTACCAACCGGCGAGACTCAGAGCCTGCTACCAGCCGCAACCGACAGACTCGCGTCACCATCAAGCGCGACGAAGACGGCCGCCCAAGGGCCGTAGAACGGCGAGGGGAACATCCGCTTCCTCCCAGGCGGGAGAGGCGCGTGTCTCCTCCGCCTGTTGACCACCCCTCTCAGGCGGGCTGTTTGGGCCACCGCGAGGGGGTTGGGGAGAACGACGCCCGCCACCGCCTGGACCGTCTAGCTCGGTCCCAGGCGGTCGAAGAAGAAGATGATCTCGGTCCGGCTTGCTTCGGCCTTCGCATCCACAATGAGCCTTTTCCCAAGGGCTTCTCGCTCCCCAGGGATACCCCCAAGTACAACGGGTCAGTGAAACCAGAGGACTGGCTGGTGGACTACTCCATAGCCGTCAGCATAGCTACCGGCAACAAATGCGTTGCGGTGAAGTACGTGCCCCTCATGCTCCAGGGCATGGCTCGGACCTGGCCGAACAGCCTTAAACCCTATAGTATCAACTGCTGGCTGGACTTCACCGACGCCTTCACTCGCAACTTCACCAGCACCTACAAGCGTCCTCCCAAGCTGCGTCAGCTCTCCCTGTGCATCCAAGGCCTAGACGAGTCGGCCCGCGATTATCTGACGCGCTGGGCAGAGCTGCGAAACTCTTGTGAAGGGGTGCACGAGGTACAAGCCATCGAGTATTTCATGGCGGGGTGTAGAGAAGGCACCTTACTCAAGCACCGGCTCCTTTTTGACGAGCCGGCCACGTTGGATGAACTGCTGAGCATAGCAGACAAGTACGCCACCGCCGACTCCTCCATGAAGTCCGAGCTGCATGTGGATGATTCTGGCAAGATGACTCCTCCAACCTCCAAGACGCCGGCGGGAGAGTCCAGCCGGCGCCAGTAGACAAGCGACCGGAAGCGCAAGACCCACGCGCCGGCTGCCAACAGCCGGCTGGTGGCAGCAGTCGACGGCCAGCAGCCAGAAGCTCAAGCATGACCCAAGCACCAGAAGGGCGGTAAACCAGTCTGGCAGCCGGCCTTCTCCTTTGACCAAGCTCTGGACGCCCCCTGCAAGTTCCACAGTGGCGCGAAGCCTTCCAACCACACAACGCGAAAGTGTCATTGGCTCACAAGAATTGCGAGGGGAGAAGCTCTGCCACCACCGCCTGCTGGGCAGTCGGCCCCGCCACCTAACCCGCCGGCAGCCCGCCCTGGCGGCCAGGTCCAGGACGAGTTCCCAAAAGAAAACGGAGCCTATGTTGTCTTCACCAGCCAGAAGGACAATAGGCACAGCCGGCGCCAACAGCGCAGAGAAGTCAACACTGTTGTCGTCAAGGACTCAGAATTCATGCATTGGTCTGAGAGGCCTGTCAGCTAGAGCCGAGAGGATCACTCGGCTGTCATGCCGTCGCCAGGGGCCTATGCCTTGGTCCTGGATGCCACTCTCTCCACTGACAGGTGGGCCTGTCGTTTCTCCCGGGTGCTGGTAGACGACGGCAGCAGCATCAACATCATGTACCGTGACACCATGGAGAAGTTGGGCATCAAAGAAAAGCAACTCCAGCCTACCAGGACCGTGTTCCATGGCATTGTGCCAGGCCTCTCTTGCTCACCAATCGGCATGGCTAGGGCCGATGTCCTGTTTGGTGACAAGATGCATTTCCGGAGGGAGCCGGTCTGGTTTGAAGTGGTGAACCTGGAAAGTTCCTATCACGTGATTTTGGGCCGGCCAACTCTTGCAAAGTTCATGGCAGTACCGCATTATGCCTACCTCAAGATGAAGATGCCGGGCCCCAAGGGAATAATCACCATAGCCGGGGACTATGAGAAGTCCATTGCATGCGCAACAGCCAGCAGCCGCGTGGCAGAATCCCTGGCAGAATCCTCTGTTTGCTCTTGTTGTTGTAAATATGTAAGCCAGATTCAAGTTTTCAACAAGATCATGAACTAACCACATTCACAATAACTTTCAGGTCTCAAGACTACTCACATCAATGGCATAATCAACTAGCAAGCAATAATAATAAACCTCAGATGACAACACTTTCTCAAAATAATCATGATATGATATAACAAGATGGTATCTCGCTAGCCCTTTTTGAGACCGCAAAACATAAATGCAGAGCACCTTTAAAGATCAAGGACTGACTAGACATTGTAATTCATGGTAAAAGAGATCCAGTCATGATCATACTCAATGCAAATTAATAGTAATACATGCAACGACAGAGGCGCTCTCCTACTAGTGCTCTTCGATAAGAGGATGATGACTCTGCATAAAAAGTAAATGGATAGGCCCTTCGCAGAGGGAAGCAAAGATTTGTAGAGGTGCCAGAGCTCGATTTTTAAATAGAGATGAATAACATTTTGAGCGGTATACTTTAATTATCAACATAACAACCAAGAATCTCGATATCTCCCATGCTACGCACATTATAGGCAATTCCCAAACAGAATTGTAAAGTTTATACTCCCCCAACCACCAACAAGCACACTCCACGGCTAGCCCGAAACAACGGGTACCGTCCAAACCAGCAACAACCCTGGGGAGTTTTATTTAATTATTATGATTTGAGCATGGGACTAGGCATCCCGATTACCAGCCATTTTCTCATGAATGATGAGAAGAGTCCACTCGTTGTGAGAATAACCCACCTAGCATGGAAGATATAGACAACCCTAGTTGATACATGAGCTGTTCGAGCATACAAAACAAAATTTCATTACTTCGGGGTTGCCGGATCATAACACATAGTAGGTGACTATAGACTTGCAAGATAGGATCAAGAACACACATATATTCATGGAAACATAATAGGTTCAGATCTGAAATCATGGCACTCGGGCCCTAGTGACAAGCATTAAGCATAGCAAAGTCATAGCAACATCAATCTCAGAACATAGTGGATACTAGGTGTCAAACCCTAACAAAACTAACTCGATTACATGATAGATCCCATCCAACCCATCACCGTCCAGCAAGCCTACGATGGAATTACTCACGCACGGCGGTGAGCATCATGGAATTGGTGATGAAGGAAGGTTGATGATGACGATGGCGACGATCTCCACTCTCCGGAGCCCCGAACGGACTCCAGATCAGCCCTCCCTAGAGAGATTAGGGCGGGCGGCGGCTCCATCTCGTGAAACGCGATAGTTCTTTCTACTTTATTTTTTTCTCCCTGAAAGTGAACTTATAGGATTCGAGGATACGTCGGTGGAGCACCAGGGGGCCCACGAGGCAGGGGGGCGCGCCCTGGGCAGGGGGCGCGCCCCCCACCCTCGTGGACAGGGTGTGGGCCCCCTGGTATGGATCTTCTTGCAGATATTTTTTATATTTTCGAAAATAAATCTCCGTGGAGTTTCAGGTCATTCCGAGAACTTTTTATTTCTACACAAAAACAACACCATGTCAATTCTGCTAAAAACAACGTCAGTCCGGGTTAGTTCCATTCAAATCATGCAAGTTAGAGTCCAAAACAAGGGCGAAAGGGTTTGGAAAAGTAGATACGTTGGAGACGTATTAACACGTCGACCGTTTCGACTGTGGGGGGTGTCCGTCGGCTTGCCTTCGGATTCTTCTCCAGTCTCACCATCTGCGTCGCTACCGTTTTTACTGCGGGGGGATGTTGAGTAATGTGATTGTATTAGGAAACACATGTTAGACTAGGAAATATTCTGACTTGCCTTGTACTCCATGTAGATCATGTACTCCTATATATATGCCCATGAGGCTCAAGCAATACATCAACTATTCCACCAAACCTCTCTCTCCCTTCTAACAGTTGTGTATCGTGGAAGGTACATAAGATCGGGAACCAACTTCCAAGAGGGACTCGGACTTGTTTTTAGAAGAGGACTCCAGAGTCCGGCTAGACTCGACCGGGGATCGCTCCCTACACGCTACATATACACACGCACGTGGACATACATAACACATATATACGGGTAACATACCTACCTACTCGTCGGAGAGCTCGTTTCAATTTCTCATCGTCGATCTCTCGGTCAATGGGTGTCACCGCCAGCCACCCGTCGCCGGTGGACGAGATGTCGCTCCACGTGAGCGTCTCCGGCTACTCCTGTTAGAAGGGAGAGAGGGATTTGGTGGAATTGTTGTTGTATTGCTTGAGCCTCGTGGGCATATATATATAGGAGTACATGATCTACTTGGAGTACAAGGCAAGGTAGAATAATATCCTACGCTATCCTAGCTTTCCTAATAATCACAATACTCAACATCCCCCCCCCGAAGTCACAACGATAGCGACGCAAACGGTGAGACTGGAGAAGAATCCGAAGGCAAGCCGACGGACACCCCCACAGTCGGAACGGTCGATGCATCACAGAGTCGTGGCTGGAGTGGAAACCGACGAGGTTGCTCAAGCAGGCAGTAGCTCTTTGTACCATTTGTTGATGTAGCCGAGAGCGTAGGGTGGTGTAGCCGTTGTTGAGGTAGCCGTGCGAGGGACGCCGTGGTCGATGTCGAGTCGGGATGGCCGGTGTCAAAGTAGTCACCGTGGACCAGTAAGAAGAGCGGCGGCGGCCTGAGGAGGCGGCGGCTAGGTCAGAAGTGCGGCAACAGTGCTCGAAGTAGGCGAGGAAGAACCCGACAACGTGACAAGGACCGCAGGCAGTGGCGTTCCTGTGCCCAGCGAGGCGGCGCAACGCATACCACGTCGAAGTCTACGCGCGGGGACGGCGAAGTGGACCGCGCCTCGATGCTATGACCCGAAGGGGCGACCCAGCGGCAGCGCGGGTCAAGGCGACGGCGGGGAAGACCTCAGGGCGGTTGCAGGGACCGCGTGCCACACTCGCTATGGCCCGACGGGGCGACGCAGCGGCAGCGCGAGGGTTGGTGCAGCCTCGAGGACGGCTGGGAGCGGATGGCCTCGGGGCGGCGGTTGACCGCGGGCCGCGGCACTATGGCCCGAAGGGGCGACGCAGCGGCATCACGCGGGTTGGTGCAACCATGGGAACGTCCTCGGAGCGACGGCGGGGACCATGTGCCGCGGCACTACGGCCCAAAGATGCGAGGAATCGACGGCGTGGTTCCGTGCAGCCACGGGGAGAACCACAGGGCGGCGGCGCTGCGGCCCGATGGGGCGACGCAGCGGCAACCCACTGCTCGATCGAAGAAGAAGCACGTATACTGTATACCAGACGATTTTCACTGGATCTCACAGGGGATGCACCACGAGCAAACACCTGCATGCATGGGACACAAGCCTCCATGCTTGGATCGGTGGATCTGCGTGGGCAACTGAGCAACAAACCATGCGCGCATGCGAGCGAACGTCCGCGCGGGACGCGGGAGTGGCCAGAGGACACTCGGTGCCGGACGACGGGCTAGCGCAAGAGGCTGCGAGCGGCCGCCGCAGTAGCTGATCTCGGTGGATGCAGGCCAGGTCAGAATGACGCGCGTATGTACGCGGGTGTTCCAGAGCAGCCGCGTGCCAGCGTGTAGTCATCGTCAGGGTTGAAGTACATGCGTGCACAGGATCGACAAATGATGGGCGACTCAAACCGATCTACGATCTATGGATCGGAGAACCAAAAAATAAACGCCGATCGAAGTGACCGGCGAGAGAGAGAAAAACCCGAGCAAGGGCTCGGGAAAAAGACTCTCTACGACAGCCGGTCAACATGACCGATGGACGAACCCTAGGTACGGGCTGCGCGGCCCCCGACGGAGATCATGAAGATCCGCCCCGAGGGCGGCGCGATGCGGAAGCGGCGGCGGCTAGGGTTTGTATCGGTTAGGCTGATACCATGTTAGAAGGGAGAGAGGGATTTGGTGGAATTGTTGTTGTACATGATCTACTTGGAGTACAAGGCAAGGTAGACTAATATCCTACGCTATCCTAGCTTTCCTAATATTCACAATGCTCAACAACTCCAACCTGGTGCGGGTGCCTCCGCTTCGACCGGAGACTGTCTGCATATTCTCCTTCGGTGATATCTTGTGGGAGGTGAGAGTACAACCGACGGGGTTCGACGAGGGCCTAGCGGACGGCCTCCATGTCTCGATCGACTCCACTCCCGATTCAGGTACAAACCGGACCTGATGCTCAAAGGGATCGACATCTCCATGGAAGTCCTGGACGAGAACAGCCAGAACACCGTCTTCCACCGGGAGAGTAGCGGGATGCTGGAGTCCGAGAGGTTCTTGAATCTCTTACTGTGTAGGAGGGAGTTGGAGGCATCGTCGTGTGTCCACAATGACAGCTTCACGGTCAGATGCACTCTCTCCAAGCAGTCTACAAAGTGGTGGCGCCTCTTCTCTAAACCTGACGAGCCCGCGGTCTTGGAGCCCCAGGTCGCCATGGCCGGATCCAATGTGCTCACCGTCGGCAGCTTCTCCAAGCTCAAGGCCGCGCTCCGGGGCGGGGAGTCCACCTACTCCACCCACTTCGCTGTGGCAGGGTGCAGATGGTACTTCCAATTCTGCCCCAAGGGCAATGGGTTAATTGGCCTTGTACGCGTGAGTAATGGCATGACGCCGACAACGGCGGAGTTTAGTTTTGAGCTCTAGGGGGTGGTCAATTTTGAGTCCGAAAAGATGACTCACACGTTCAACCATGCGAACAAAATGTACTTATATAGATGCAGGCTGGATCCAAGCACGTCGGCCATGGACGATGGCCTCATTGTTCGGTGCCGCCTTGCCGTTATAATGGCGGAGAAGCTGAGTCTACCCCCTGCCGTCATTACGGTGGAGAAGATTCCTCGAAAAATATTGGTGGAGAAGCCGAGCTTGCCCCCCGACGCGATTCGGATCGCTACCACCCCGTGCACCAAATCAATGCTAACTCCTCTAATGAGCGCCATGCATGATTGAGACAAGAGATCTGCTTGCATTACAAAGCCAATGCAAAACTACTTCATCAATAGGAGCGGGCAGTGATTTTTATTCTTATTTTGATTTCTAAGGAACATATGTGCTAAGAAAGATGTGTGTTCATCAATGTAAAATCATTGTATTTGTCTTGGTCTCAGTTGATTGAGGCTTGTCGACAGTGGACAGGTGCTCCTACGGCGTCGGTTAGGAGAACCGGTGCCTAGAGAGCATGTTCTTGGGCTGTTTCTTCGCTTGCCCATACTTGTTCGACTGTTTCGATGTGTTTTTTGCTCGGGAACTGAATTGATCGACCATTCCTCAAATTTTGTTGGTCGGTAAGGAGAATCAATTGGCTGTTTCGATCTCTCTAGGTTATAAACTGTTTGCTACAAAGAAGAACTTACAAAACTATCTTTCAGAAAAGGAATATATTAGAAATAAGATCAAATTTTCTTACGTCAGATAGTTCATAAGTTCAGTTTTTGAATTTGCAAAGTTTTTCCAAATCCATTTGTTTTCGTTAAACTCATGAACTTTTTTCAAATTCACGAACTGTTTTTCTAATCTATGAAATTTTTACCTTTTTCTGCTCTTTTTCCTTTTTTGTTCTTTTTTTAAATGCATGAACTTTTTTCAAAATTGATGAACTTTTTCAAACTCATGAACTTTCTCTTCAAAATCGATAAACTAATTTTCAAATACTTGATTTGTTTTCAAAATCGGTGAACTTATTTCAAATTCATGCCATTTTTTCAAATCGATGAACTTTTCTTCAAAATTGATGAACTTTTTTTTAAATCGATGATTTTTTTTCGACATTCTTTATTTTCTTCCAAAACTATATGACCTTTTTTTATTTACATGAGCTATTTCAAAATTTTGAACTTTTTTTTTCTTACCCGTGAACATTTTATAGCAAATATATGAACTTTTATTAGAATCCAAGTATTTTTTCTTCTAAATTTTCTACATTTTTAACAGAAAGTCAAACTGTTGAGTAGTTATTAATAGAGTGAACTAAATGTGAACTATATTTTCAAATATATTTGAACAAGTGAACTAAATTGGAACAAGTGAATTAAGATGGAATTTGAGTGAACTATATTTGAAATTGGACTAAACTAATTTTGGAAAATGGTGTAAATTTAATTTCAAATTGACAGAAAAATATCTATATTTGAACTAAGTGACCCAAATTTGAATTAGCTGAACTAAATTGCAATTGAGTGAATGAAATTTGAAATAGAATGAAATTTGAAATAGATTGAACTAAAATTCGAAATTGATTGAAATTTGTTTGAAATTGAGTGAATTAATTTTAAATTTGGGTGAACTATATTTGAACAAGTGAACTAAAATTGAGTGAACTATATTTGAAAAAGTTAACTAAACTGAAAAAAATGGATGAACTATATTTTCAATGAACTAAATTTTAAATATAATGTGGACTAAAATTTAATATTGATTGAACCATATTTGAAATTGAATGAATTAGTGTGAACTATACTTGAACAAGCGAACTAAATTTGAATTAAATTAACTATCTTCGAATTAACTATTAAAGAAATAGTGATCTAATTTTAAAAATGGAGTGAGCTAAATTTGATTGTGGGTGAAATTGATTGAAATATTAAAAAAAATAAGTGAACTAAATTTATTTTCGAGTGAACTAAATTTGAAAAAGAGAGTGAACTAAATTTGACTGAACTATATGTAAACACGTGAACTAAACTTAAAAACTGAGTGAACTATATTGAACAGGGGAATTCCATTTCAATAAAAGGGATTTATTTTTGAATATGAGTAAATACAGGAGTAACAAGTGAACTATAGTTGGACAAGTAAACTGCTTTTTTTCTAAGGCTGGCATTGAATGCATGAGTCAAAGCTTCTACCACCATAACAAAGGAGTAGAGTAATTAAAAATTGAAAAAGGTTATCGAAGCTCAATATTTTTCCTTCAATTTCCATGTAAAAATGCATAAATGCATATGAAAAAGTTGAAACAAACATGCAAAAATGCAATGGCAGCCTGGTTGATGATCTTTCGGTTTCACACAAAAAAGATATTATGAAAAATGCATTCATGATCCTAAAACACAAAAATAATGCATATATCAACATTGTTGTCAGAAAAAATTAAAGTGTTGATATATCAAGTTGCGAATAACACTTTAATAATTCCACCCCCTGGGTGTTTTTTGTGAAAGGGCAAAATAATTCTTCGAGGCTGCATTAGAATCAATGTTAGAAATTGGTGGTGAAGCCAATCAAGAATCTCGAGTGGCTAACAGGCTAAGTAATCCTTATAAAACAAAACCGCATGCTGTGCTACAAACTCAGATTTATGACAGATTCTCATGGCAGCAGATTCATACCTGGTTCTATGCTGCTGCTCATGCAAAATGGATGCTACTTGTACAATAAAGTGATACGCAGCCCCATGATCAATGTGAAGAACACGTCTGAAAACAAAAATGCAACTCTTCAGATCTTTCTCTTCTTCTATTCCATACCTATATGATACTGCAGATTAGTGGTTTAGAAGATATGAGGAATAAATCTATATCTATATCTATACCTATATATTATATACTCCCTTCGTCCCATAATATAAGAGCGTTTTTTTACACTACACTAGTGCCAAAAACGCTCTTATATTATGGGACGGAGGGAGTATATATATACTATCAAAAAGGGAATAAGTATTTTTAGTTTGGTTCCACTTTGTTTCATCCCGTTTTGAGGTTTTTTGCGTACATTATCTTTTAGCTTTGTCCGTTGGAGGAAAATATATGCGTGCAAACAAAGAAAACCAAGACATATGTGTAAGGAAACTTAATCAATTCTTGGTTTGGTCCGAATCTTTTCCTCCTTCCGTCACTCATGTCATATATTTTTAACTTTTTTGGCCACACTTTCGTAGTATATATTGTAAGTTTTTCTTTGTTTTTAGTCTGCTGAAGATTATAAAATAATCGCTGAAGGCGATTATGTCTAACAAACGACCTAGATGAGAAACAACTCAGGGGTTGTCACCAAGCCAGACAACATGCTGCGGTTTAAAGTGATGTTATTTTATCTATAGATTTTGTTACCTGTGACGCTAATTAAAATGCCCACGAAAAGTTGAAGCACACGGCAAGATTGACTTTTTGCGTTGCTGGGTTGAGTGTTCGCCTGACTGGTTCCTCCCATTGTTTCGTCGGGCCTCTGCGTGGACGAAAATACTAATTATACCAAGAAACATATGCATGGATATTTCATGTTGAATAATCCCACCTTGCTCAGTTAAACCAATTCTCACAAATTGATATACTTTCGCAGGTTGTGTGAAATATCAACCAGCCTCATCAAGAATCAACAAACATGCTGAAGGAGAGACCAATGAGAAGCACTATTGTTAGGCATGAGCTGTTGCATAGGTGGGACAACTAGCGTTTTTTCAAAGTGTATTTGCTATGAACCATTGTGATTGCACATAACCCAAATTTGCTTTCCCGTTGCAACACACGGGCATATGTGCTAGTAGATCTAAATGCTGTCAGTACGGTTTGCCACACCAGAATTAGAAGTCTTTTTTTAGAGAAAAAGTATCAACCCAGCCCTAGATAGGGCTCGAGCCTAGCCCGGCTTTGAATTAACAAAGCCATCAACCGGCCAGGATTACAAGTATACGCCCTCAGGCAAAAGAAGGGAAGAACAACACCAAACTACCCCTCATACGCTACGACAACTGAAGAATATGAACTGTGAGCGAAGTCGAAGACACCGAGGTCCTCCTTTGAGGATGTTGCACTAGGAACGGTAACACATTGGCTCAAAGCAGAGAGGGCCGACATCAGCGGGGCATGTCGTCGCCATGCACCTATGGGCCCCGGCATGGCACATCCGAAACACCATCTTCGAAGAAGGCCACTACCTTCTCGCCTGGATAGAAGGCGCCGCATGGGATGGATGCCGTCGGAAGATGGCCACATAGAGAGGCATAGCATCCCCAACGAGACTCCGGAGGCTCGCCTTGAGCAGAACATCGCCGATGCACGCATCCAACACCTAAGGAGGGGAGTTCCCGCTAGGACAGGAGGGCCACATCGCTGCCTCCACCCACCACCCATAAACGCCACCAGACCACCAGGCCCCCAAAGCGGCACCTTCAAGAAGGGAATGGCGCCGAGGGCGTCGTCGCCGCCCAACAAAGTTTGGACTTCCGCCCGGGAGACCTAGAGGAGGGGGAAATGGGGGAATCAGCCCATACCGACGCCTCCAAGGAAGGGAGCGGCGCCCACGGGCGTCGCCGTCAGCGCGGCCGGCCAGTGATTTTGCCCAAAGCGGATCCCCACCACCACCAGCACCTCCTGACCGAGGGCCGACGATCCAGGGAAGCACAACCCGACCAGGAGGCCCGTACGCCGAAGCAGGAAGGAAGGGGCGCCAAATCTCGCGCAATAGCCGCCGGCGTAGAAGACACCACCGCCGCCCTCACCCACCGGAATCCCACCGCGTGCGCGGCTAGGACCCCGGATCCATCGTACGCGCCGCCGCTCGCCGCAGAACCGGCAGCGCCTCGCCGAGGGAGCCGCTGCTCCAGATCCAAAAGCCTCCCGCATGGAGGCGGGGCAGCCGGAAGCCCCACCACCACCATCCTTGGCAGCTCCCTGAATCGCCCGAGCGGGGCGGCGCGGGGGGAGGGTAGGTGGGAGAAACGATTTTGTGTGTGTCTGGATTAGAAGTCACAGCTGACCAAGATCAAAGAATTGCTTTCTCGCAAAAAAAAAAAAATCAAAGAATTGCTACTATAGTCGATCCCATCTTCTTTGCGTGGCTAAATAAAATGACGAGGGGTGCACAAGGGACGTGATCTTGGACTAGCTAGGATCGGAAACCAACTTCCGAGCGAGGCCGTTTTTCATCCGGTTTGGTTGTGTATCGTGGAAGGTGCGTACTCCTAGCTAATTAGCAGGGCACAAGAAGAGGGACTCGGCCTTCTTTTTACTCAGAGTCCGGACTCGATCGGGGACCGATTCCTACATGCTACATATACAGAGGCACCTAGACATACATAACGTACCGACCTACTTTTCGGAGAGCTTGTTGGATCTTTCGTCGTCTCTCGATCAATGGGTGGCACCGCCAGCCGGTCGCCGGGGGACGAGATGCCGCTCCACGTGAGGATCTCCGACTACTCCAACTTGGTGCGGGTGCCTCTGCTTCACCCGAAGACTGTCCGCACATTCTCCTTCGCTGACATCTTGTGGAACATCACAGTGGAACCGAGCCAATTCAACGAGGGCTTGGCGGATCACATCCATGTCTCGGTCGACCTCGGCACACGATTCAGGTACAAACCAGACTTGGTGCTCCAAGGTATCGACATCTCCATGGAAGTCCTGGACAAGACCGGCCAGAACACCGTCTTCCACAAGAAGACCAATGGGATGTTGGAATCCGATAGGACCTTGATTATGGCCCTGTACAGAAGGGAGGTGGAGGCATCGTCATGTATCCGGGACGACAGCTTCACCGTCAGGTGCACTCTGATGAAGCAGCATGCAACATGGTGGCGGCGCCTCTTCTCCAAGCCTAACGACTCTGAGGCCTTGGAGCCGAAGGTCGCTATGGCCGGATCCAACATGATCACCATCGCCAGCTTCTCCAAGCTCAAGGCGGCGCTTCCGAACGGGGAGTGCACCTACTCGACACACTTCGCTGTGGGAAGGTGCATATGGTACTTCCAGTTCAGCCCCACTGGGGTAATTAGCCTCGTCCGCGCGAGTAAGGGCACGACGCCGACAACAACGGAGTTCAGTTTTGAGTTTCAGGGGGTGGTCAATTTTGAGTCTGAAAAGATGACTCACACGTTCAACCATGCCAACTCTAGATACTTTTATAGATGCAGGCTGGAGCCAAGCACGTCGGCCATGGATGACTACCTCATTATTCGGTGCCGCCTCACCGTTGTAACGGTGGAGAAGCTGAGTTTACCCCATGCCACAATTGCGGTGGAGAAGATTCCTCAAAAAATAATGGTGGAGAAGCCGAGCTTACCCCCCGCCGCGATTCGGATCACCACCACCCCGCACACCGAATCAGTACAAACTCCTCTATTGAGCGCCATGTATAACTGAGACAAGAGGTCTGCTTGGATTACAAAGCCAATGAAAAACTAGTTCATCAATAGGTACAAGTAGTATTTTTTTGTTCTTATTTCGAATTTTAAGAAAGTATATACCGAATTAGGAGCAATTGGGTGCTCCACCTCTATATCCAAAAATAATTTAGAGAATAAGTGGTTTGATGCCAACATTTGTCATTACCAATACCTCAAAAATTGCAAAAAACTGACAACTTCTTGTGAGGTTGACAAGTAAATATGGTAACTAACCAAGCACTAGCCAACATTTAGCATTTGTCAAACTTGACAATGCGAATTTTGGCATCAAACTAATCATGATTTTAGTAATTAAAAAAAGTCAAAAAATCCTGGAACTTTTTTGGAATCAAATATGACCTTGTACTATATCCGTATAAAAGTTTGGTCAAGGAATGATTCCCGTTGACATCAGGAAATAAATAAATTTATGACAACAATATAGCATGAATAGTACTTGCATCTAGCATATTTTTGGCAAATACTTGACCCTGGACAATGAAAGTCATTCCCTGCTTAATCTTTTTATATACGAGTGCAATACGAGGTCATGTTTTGATTCTATAAAAAGGTTTTGAATTTTTTTGACTTCTTTTGAACTACTATATTATTTTTGAATATAGGGGGTGGTCACACCCCAGTGCTCCTGCGTATTTTCGAGTATATACTATTGTTTCCATACTAGCTACTTTGTTTCCACAATATCATTTAATAAACTAGGGTTCT
>LR738711.1:768251821-768287599 GCA_902687465.1 Secale cereale | reverse complement strand
ATGATGCAAGTATGATGCATGTATGATGCAATACATGTCAAGGGATGAAGCACACCAAAACAACTCAAGACAACAAGTTTAAATGAGGCCGGAATCCACCTAAAGTGAATCCGGTAAGTCCTCATATGCATATGTTGAAATAGGTCCAGATCTGAACAAAACTAAGTTAAAGTAGTTAAACAGCAATTTAACATGCACCAAGCCGATCTACATGAAATTCTAGTCAAGTTTCATATAAAGTTTGTTTAATTCGGAGCTACAGTCTAGAAGATATGAGCAAAACAAGACAAGCATGGCAACGGTGCAAGATGCACCCAAACAACAAGCAAACACACTCCAAACATGTTAACAACATGATATTATGGTTCTACATGCAAAATCACACAAGTTTCATATAGGGCACGCTCAAAACGGAGCAACGGTTCAACACGTACACACGAAACAAGATACAATGCAAAGCTGAAATTAACAGCCACATAGCAACTTTGGAGCAAGAAATATATACTCTACAGCACCCAAACATGATGACAATAAGCATGGACATGAAGTAGACATATCCTACAGCAAACAACTCCATTGGAGCAACTCCATAGGAGGCATGGATCAATAGCAACAAGCTACGCCAAATTGATCATGCTGTTAAAAACCTGACAGTTATATTTTATAGCAACTTGGGAGCAAGAATTAAATAAGCTACAACAAGCCATATGAGCAAGTGAGGGCACAGATGGATAGACAATAACATGGACAACAAGAAATGATCAATTGCCACTCCAAAACATGCATGTATTGACTAGGGCATCAAGCAAACATAGCATTAGGTTATGACAGATTCCAGACTTAGTAGAATTTTCACTAAGTATAAAACAGTTATGTTGGCATGGCATGTTTACAAGCATGTTTAAGTCACCTCAAGGCATATCATGGAAAATGGTTTGAACCACAGCAAAGACCACATGATGGAGATTCTAAAACATATTGACATGTGACATGGAGACAAACACATCAATAGCAACGAGCACTTCAAATCAGCATCTCATAACATGTTTCATAACTTAACAGCCACATGCACTTTTGCAACCAAGTTTAACATGGCAATATAAAACCTAACATGAATGCTACAACAACCATCATGTAGAGCATCTCACAATGAACATTTTGACATATCATTTGCTTCATTTGGGTAAACATGCACCAAGTAATCACATCTCAAACATGGCATGAAAATAACAAGTTGCAGCAGTTTATAATAAGTAGCACTCTTGTCACGAAGATTAAGACCTCTAGATGAACTCAAACAAGCATGCCACAAATGAACAAAATGTAGAGCACATCACCACGATCATTTTGATATACTACACGCCCAAAACGGATCTACGAGCACAAAGTTACAGCCATGCAAAGGAGGCAACAAAATGTTGCAGATCTGTGACTTAGTGGAATTTTACCTCCGCGAAAGTCAACGCGGGACGGAGGGATTCCGGGCGGGGATATACGAGCGTTTGGATCGGGGACCGGTGGATCTGGTCCCTATCCGCGGTATCTCGCCGGAGAAGGGCCGGTGGCTCGCCGGAGTTGCGGGGAAGAAGGCCGGAGGGAGCTCCGGCGGCGGCGGTGGCGGAGGGCGCTGGTGGCGGTGGTGGCGGAGCCGGCCGGCGGCGGTGGTGGCGGACACCGACGGGAAGGCGCGGCGGCCGGCGGGAGCGGCCGAGCCGCGCCCGAGGCAGCGGACGGCGGCGTGCGGGACCGGGTGGCGGGAGCGCGGAGGCGGGGCTGGAGGCGCGCTGGACCGGGAGGGCCCGATCCGGGCCGGGCGGGCCCGGTCTGCGCGGGGCGGAGAAGCCGGTGGCGTGGCCACGTGGCGCACAGGGGTTGGCCGGGCGCGGCGGCTGGACGCGTCCGGCGCGGTGGAGGGGAGTTTCTAGGGTTTTCATCTGCGAAAACTCGGGGGTGGGCACATATTTATAGCTAGAGGGAGCTAGGAAACTCCAAATGGGGTGCGGTTTTCGCTCACACGATCACGATCCGATGACCGAGAGGATGGGAGTGGTTGTGCTGGGTTTGTGGGCTGTTGTGGAGGGGGTCTTGGGCCTTAAAGAAGAGGTTCTTTTAGCCCACTAGGTTACCCGTTGGAGTACCAAACGAACTCCAAACACGACGAAACTTGACAGGTGGCCTACACGTACCAAAACAACATCGCACGACAAGTCTCACCTCATTCCGGGAACATTACACGGCCACACACGAAAGAAGGACTCGGGGATGCCACGGGCATGTGTGTGAGCGTCGGAACTCGAAACGGACAACGGGAAGAGACGAGTGGGACCGGGTGCAAGTGACAACGCGAATGCAATGCAATGCACATGACAACATGACATGAATGAAATGCACACACGCACACGACAAAACGAAGAAACCCGAAATGAAGAAGATCCCAGAATGGAATTGATGAAGTCAAAGTTTATATATTGCCATATTTGGAAAGTGTTACATCTGGGGGCATTACAAACTCTCCTCTACTACGAAAAGATCTCGTCCCGAGATCTAGGACTGGAAGAAGGAAGGATACTCGGAACGAAGGTGATCTTCTCGTTCCCACGTAGCTTCTCGGTCGGTATGGTGTGACCACTTGACTTTCAAGAACTTGATTGACTTGTTGCGGGTCTTGCGCTTAGTTTCTTCAAGAATAGCAACGGGGTGCTCATGGTAAGACAAGTCTTGTTGAAGATCAATCTCCTCAAACGGAATAGTGCGTTCAGGTGTCTTGAAGCACCTGTGGAGTTGAGACACGTGAAACACATCATGAACATTTGCAAAGTTGGATGGAATGTCGAGTTGATAGGCTAGGTCGCCTCTTTTGCCAAGAATCTTGAAAGGGCCCACATATCTAGGAGCAAGCTTGCCTTTGATACCGAATCTTTGGGTGCCTTTCATAGGAGAAACACGGAGATAGACATGATCTCCAATGTCGAAAGCCAAATCACGATGCTTGCCGTCATAGTAGCTCTTTTGACGCGACTGAGCGGCCTTGAGATTCTCATGTATGACTTTGCACATTTCTTCGGCTTCTGAGATCAAGTCATTGCCAAGAAGTTGACGTTCACCAGTCTCGGACCAGCTGAGAGGGGTACGGCACTGTCTACCATAGATGATTTCAAACAGAGCTTTGCCGGCACTTGCTTGGAAGCTGTTGTTGTAAGAGAACTCGGCAAACGGGAGACAATCTTCCCACTTCATGCCAAAAGAGATGACACAAGCTCTGAGCATGTCTTCGAGGATCTGGTTCACTCTTTCGACTTGACCACTAGTCTGAGGGTGAAACGCAGTGCTGAAACGGATCTTAGTGCCCATGGCTGACTGGAAGGAGTCCCAGAACTAGGATGTGAACAAACTTCCACGGTCCGAGGAGATAACTTGAGGAATGCCATGTAACGACACAATTCTGGAAGTGTACAACTCTGCCAGTTGAGCTGCATTGATGGATTCTTTGACTGGAAGGAAGTGAGCTACTTTGGTTAGCTTGTCAATCACAACAAAGATAGCATCATTCCCTTTCTTGGACTTGGGAAACCCAGTGATGAAATCCATTTCAATGTGGTCGAATTTCCACTCGGGAATAGGAAGAGGTTGGAGGAGACCGACTGGACATTGATGCTCTGCCTTCACTCTTCTGCAGACATCACATTCATTCACGAATTGGGCAATCTCCCTTTTCATGCGAGTCCACCAGTAAGATTGCTTGAGGTCTTGGTACATCTTGGAACTTCCGGGATGAATCGAGAGGAGGGAGTCATGTGCTTCTGTAATGCCCAGGATGGGACTATACCTCCTACGTGTCGAGGCACGACTTAAAGGTATAAGCCCATCCTAGAATGATCTCAAGTTTGGTATCTTTGCACGACTCATGTAAAAGAGGGATTAAATTGCAAAAGGAGATAGCTGGATTACACTCGCCACTTCACACAATACATTACATAAGCAAACATTATTCAAAACATCACAACCCGACTACGGGTGAAGATCCAAAGAAAGATACCAAAACAACATAAAGCCACATGCCTAGATCGAATCCTAGTAGAAACCACTACTGATCGTCGAAAACCGACACAAGCAAACGGCCACGCTCTTCATCGAACTCCCTGAAGTTCTGATCCATCTCCTGCATCAAACTCAGCTGAACCTGCATCTGGTGTGGTGAAGTAACTGTGAGCCACAGAGGACTCAGCAATCCCGTTCCCGGGTAACATGACTATTTAAGCCTTGGGTGAGGATAAGGCTGAAGAAAAGAGTAAGGGTCTGCAGCAGCAACTAGCACTAGCTTACGTGAAAGAGTGCGAGAAGAGAAGTGCCTCGGTCGAGAGATGATCACGAAGTGATCCTAACTAAAGCACGCCAAACATAACCCCACCGTGTTCATCTCCCGAATCCCTTTCGGAAAATGACAGTCACGGTACACACGCTGGTAGTGTATTGGAACATGG
This sequence comes from Secale cereale, assembly GCA_902687465.1. Lineage (NCBI taxonomy): Eukaryota > Viridiplantae > Streptophyta > Magnoliopsida > Poales > Poaceae > Secale > Secale cereale. The sequence continues at coordinate 768,283,118 of LR738711.1, read as the reverse complement.
TGTCAAGTTTTCTACAACCGGATATTAACAAGCTCCCATCTGCCACATAACCGCGGGCACGGCTTTCGAAAGTTCATAACCCTGCAGGGGTGTTCCAACTTGGCCCATGACAAGCCCACGATCCGCGGAGTCGCAACTCCAAGGTGGGAAGACCCGAGTATTCTCAGAATCCCGTGCTCAAGATACTCCGAACTAAGGTAAGGCTAATCCAGCAAATCCTCCCGGCGTGTCGACACCCTGATAGGTAGCCGCGCGTATCTAGTCTCAGGACACGACCGGATGGGCGAGGCTACGGGTTTTTACCAAACCTCGAGTTTCCTCGTGGTGGCCCCGCATGCTCCCCGTTTCGGACCAACACTCATGTGGAGCACTGGCCCGGGGTTGTTGATTAAAATAAAAGGGATAGCTAGTCCCTATGCAAGTTTTATTAGTTATTAGGCGAATAGTACCAATGTTGGGACTTGCTGGAAAAGACTTAGCACTTAGCGGTTTATCAAGGGGGCCCCATAAACCCCAACCGTGTGAGGAACGCATAATCAAGGAACATAACACCGGTTTATACGGTTCCTAGCGGCATGAGTGGAACAAAACACCAAGCAAAAGGCTTAGCCTTCCACCCATTGCCAATATGTAGATGATTTCATTTTAAGCATTTATATAGTGTGATATAACCCAACAAAACTTCAACATGAAGCAAGCATCTTCAACTTCACCTGCAACTAACAATGCTATAAGAGGGGCTGAGCGAAGCGTACTTAGCCATTCAACGGTTTGCATAGGTAGGGTGGTTAGACATGAACATAGTTACAAGTAGGAGGCTGACAGGAAAGACATGGGCATCGAGGCAAAACTATAGATCGAGACTACTAGCAATAGGCAAAAATAGTAATGGTATCCGGGTTCGGTCATCTTGCCTGGGATTCCGCAAGGGAGAAGAACGGGTCCATGAAGTAGACGACGCAACACAGTCGAGCGAATCCTCACAACTCCGGAACGAATCCGAAGCTAACAAGAGAAGCAACCGGAAAGAAACAAACAACACGGTAAACACACAATCATAAACATGGCATACGATGCACATCCAAGTATGATGCATGTCCGGTTTAATTATGCATGGCATGGCAATGAGCACAAAAAAAAAACTACAAGTTAAGTGGAGCTCAATATGCAACGAGTTGCATATTGACGAAACACCACATTATAATTATTAATTGACTCTCGGTTATTTACAAGACAAGGTTAAATGTTTTTAACATAGCAAGAGGTGAAACAATAATAAAACTACACTATTTAGGCAATTTAAATGGGGCCGGAAATAACAACAACAATTCCGGTAAAAATCCCCATAAGCATGTTTAGCAATTATTAGCAAACAACAATTCACACATTTTTAATGTTGTTAACATGATGCGGATGACATGATCAAGTTTTATGCAATTTTATATTAAAAGGGAACAAGAGAGATATGAAGCATTGTCACCGCGGTGGAAGGAAAGGGTGCCACGGCAACGAATCCGAAAATGATGCAACGGCAACATCTCGGTTCCGGTAACTCGTTGAGAGTCCGGTGCAAAAGCAAAGGTGGAGTGAGCGAGCGGAACAAGATGAAAAGGTGGGATGATCCCGTCACCGGGTTCCCACGAGTCGGCGACGAGGCAACCGAGGAGCACGACAAAAGATGAAACGGGCACGGTGCACACACGGGAAACATTTCATACAACCACAAGCATTCCATGGTCATCGTCTCGGGGTTATACCTTTGGACGTTCTTTTCGGGGCGGTTCGAGATCATAGTGGAAGTAGATGTACACGTTCGTAGAGGAAGTAGTCGTTCACGTTCGTGTAGTGGGAAGTAGTTGAACTTCGTTTCGTAGATGTACTTGAGGGTCTTCGGCGATGGTAGTCGTTCACGTTTCGTAGCCGTTCGTAGATGTACACATTCGTAGATGTTCGGGGTCGGTGTCGAGGTACTTGGCGCATCCGGTAGTCGTACTCGTACGTCGTGGTACTTGCGGTCTTCAACTTGCCGGTCTTGACAAAAATGAAGGGGTACTTGGTGTTTCATCGTGTAGTCGAACTTGACGAATCTTGGGGTCCCTCGTGCACTTGGCAAAAAAAACAGCAGCAACTAAACAAAAGGAGACAGTACGAGGCGGGTCGTAGGGAGCTCCGGCTGGACGAGGGCGAGGCACGGAGGAGGTGACCGGAGGCGAGGCGCAGAAGAGCTCGGGCGCTGCGAGGCCTTGGCGAGGAAGCATGCCTGGGCGCGCAGGGAGCGGCCTTGGCGACGCGGACGGCGGCGACCCCTGGCCGCAGGGCCAGAGAGGCGACGAGGATGCGAGCGTCTGGCTGCTGGCGATGGAAGATGGAGGCGCGGCCTTGGCGCTGTCGGGCTGGAGAAGGAGGGGCGCTCGAGGCCGCGAGGCTGGAGGGAGCGGGGCGCCCTGGACGAGGAGGGAGGCGCTGAGGCAGGCCAGATCGAGGGCTCCTGGCCGACGCGACGGGGTGAGCAGGGTCGATGCGGGATGGAATCGGGCAGAAGGGCGATGCGAGGGAAAGGCTGCGGTCGAGCGACCTGGAGGCGCTGCGGACGGCCTGCAGTGGCCCGTGGTGACGGGAGGGCGACAACAGGGGCGATGGAGGAGGGTCGGGCTGGCGACCTCTTGGCGCTGGAGAGGAGGGCCGATCGAGGAGGGTCGCGAGACTCCACGGAGAGCCTGGGGCACCGGGCGATGCGGGACGAGGAAGAGGCGAGGCGAGCGAGGGGTTCGGGCGAGAGGGACGAGGGGATCGGGCAGATCGATGGGGAACGAAGGGGAAAAGGTGCGGCGCTCGATGGGAGAGGGAGGAGCGAGGGGACGGGACGGCCGGGCTAGGGTTTAGGCGCGGAAGATGGGCCAGGGGGAATTGGAGGCTGGGCCGGCTCGGGCCAGAAGGGAAGGCCGGCTGGGAGGAGAGGCCTGGGCCGTGGCTGGAAGACCAACTCTCTCTCTCCCTCTATTTAATCTTTAGCAGAAAAAACTAGAGATAGTTCAAAATATTAAGGAAAGGGCCACGAACAAGAAATAAAAGATGGAACATTTTTGAAAGGCTTTATGGAATAAAACCAACCCCACAAAAAATAGTTCCAACAAAATAGGGAACTGCAAACTAAAATTATTAGCTAGCCTTAAAGGAGTTTGAAAGGAGTCTAGGCTTTAGGAGGAGCCTCGATAAAAGGGAAAAGAATGATAGGGAGGTTTTGAAGTCAAACTTGATATGGAATAGGCATGGGGATTTTGCAAGTGTGTTACGGTTAATTCCAAACAAATGGAAATATTTATAATATAGCTCCCTAAATATTGGGATGATATGTTATAAAGAGAAGACAACCTTCCCTCGATTAAATGGACCGAAGGTCCACACAATTTATTTAAGTTGAGATGCAAAAGATTAATGACATGATGGCATGATGACATGATGCAATGCAAAAATAAATAACACAAGCACAAATGAAACACACGGGCAACCCAGAACATCTGGAATCTCTGGAATCTTCTGGAATCTTCTGGGACGTCGGTCTTCGGGCGTCACAGCTTCGTTCATTATGAGCTTCCTGAGATCACCCTTGGGAACCACAAGTCTGTCCTCAATGAACAAGGTGTCTTTCTCATCAACGCAATAGCACTTGTATTTGGGAGTACCCTTTGCAATACCATGTTTCACTTTTTGCACCATAGCATCACTGAGCTGGGCCTCACGGATCTGATCTTCCAAGGTAGGAGCAACTTGAAAATTTGCAAGAAAGCCTTGCGGAAAAACTTGGAGGTTGAGCTTCCTGAATGCTTCACAAAGCTCAGGCTGAAACGTCTTGATAAGGAGACTGTTGCAATATGCCTTTCTGCTCAAGGCATCTGCAATGACATTGGCCTTGCCAGGTGTGTATTCGATGCTTGGATCATACTCTTTGATCATTTCAACCCAACGAGTCTAGTGAAGGTTCAGGTTCGGTTGTGTGAAGATGTACTTCAAGCTCTTGTGATCGGTGAAGATGTCCACTTTTCTGCCCAACAGAAGGTGTCTCCACGTGATCAAGGCGTGTACCACTGCTGCTAGCTCGAGATCATGTGTGGGGTAGTTCTTCTCATTTGGCTTCAATTGACGAGAAGTGTATGCCACAATTTTCTTGTCTTGCATTAGCACACCACCAAGTCCTTGAAGAGAAGCATCACAGAATACTTCGTAGGGCTTGGACTCATCCGGAGGAGTAAGAACCGGAGCAGAGATGAGCTTTCCTTTGAGAGTTTTGAATGCCACATCACAATCCGGAGACCATTTGTACTTGACATTCTTCTGCAGCAAGTTGGAGAGAGGATTGGCAATCTTGGAGAAGTTCTCAACGAACCTTATGCAATAGCTAGCGAGACCAAGGAAGCTTCGGAGTTGCTTGACGTTCTGAGGGGGTTCCCAGTTGACAATCGCTTCAACTTTCTCGGAGTTGACAGAAATACCCTCAGCAGAGATTATATGGCCAAGATATAAGACCTTATCGGGCTAGAATTCGCATTTAGAGAATTTGGCATAGAACTTATGTTCACGGAGTCTGTTGAGAACCAAACGGAGGTGCTTGGCATGATCCTCTTCATTCTTGGAGAATACCAAGATGTCATCCAGATAGAAGAGCACAAATTCGTTGGTGTAGGGGTTGAATATGTAGTGCATCATCCTCGAGAAGGTGGGTGGAGCATTTGCGAGGCCAAAAGACATGACTGTGTATTCATAGGAGCCGTAGCTTGTTCTGAATGCAGTCTTGTGAATATCTTCTTCACGAATACGGATCTGGTGATAACCCATCCGGAGATCGAGCTTTGAGAACACTTTGGCTCCTTTGAGCTGCTCAAACAATTCATTGATGTTGGGGAGCGGATACTTGTTCTTTATTGTCTTCTTTGTTCAATGGTCGGTAATCAACGCAAAGGCGCTCGGTGCCATCCTTCTTCTTGACAAATAAGACACCACAACCCCAAGGAGAAGTGATAGGCCTGATTAGACCCATACGATCTTGCTCATCGAGTTGTCTCTTCAGCTCCTTCAACTCTTCAGGGGAAAGCTTGTACGGATGCCGGCATGCTGTCTCGGTACCGGGCTCGAGTTCAATGACGAATTCAACTTGACGATGCGGAGGCATGCCTGGAAGCTCTTCAGGGAAAACATCTTCATATTCATTGACCACCGGAATTTGAGAGATGGCATTAATCTCGCCCTTGTCATTGAGAGAGAATAGCCTGATTGTGTTATCTCGAGAGGCGAAGATAACCATCTCTTCGTCAGGATGAGTAAGCTTGACTTCCTTATTTGCATAATCAATGTGAGCATCATGCTGGGAAAGCCAATCCATCCCAAGAATAAGATCAATGTCGGAGTTGCCGAGAACAACCGGAGAAGCCAGAAAGCGGTAATCACCCATACGAATAGATACATTCGGAGCCATCAAATTTGAAGTCATGCATTTGCCCGGAGAAATAATTTGCAAGTTCTTATCCAGAAATGCCGAAGTGAAATTATGCTTGGTAAAGAATGGCCTTGATATGAAACTGAGAGATGCACCAGAATCAAACAATACTTTTGCAGGAATAGAGTTAACTGAGAGGTTACCAAGTATGACATCTGAAGAATTCTCTGCTTGAGCTGCATTCATCAGATTCACTCTTGCTTGCTTTGGATTATGCTTGACAATAGCAGTGCTGACAGGTGGAGGAGGCGGAAGGCGCCTTGGGTTGGGGCACTTGTTAGCATAATGACCCTTCTGAGTGCACTTGTTGCAAACCACTTCTGAGAGAGGACGGTGATAAGGAGCACTTGACTTCGAAGCTTGAAAGTGATTCTTTGACTGATTGCTTGGGTTGGGTGGGTGGGAGAAACCACGGCCACCAGAATGCTTGTTGTTGTTGTTGGGAGGTCGGAGCACTGGAGGAGGTGGAAGCCAAAACTTCTGTTGCTTTGCGACCACTTGGGAAGAAGAGGAGGAGTGAACAGCATCTCTGATCCTCTTTTTGGAAGCTTCCATCTTGAGCTGGGCTGCCTCTTGCTTAAGTGCCATGTTATAGAATTTATCAAATTCATCAGGCTCGAACAAGGTGAGAGCTAGTTGGAGTTCATCCCTCAGACCACCACGGAACTGATAGATCTTGCTCTTGGCATCTGGGATGTCTTGCTTGGCATAACGGGCAAGGTTCTGGAACTTGACATTGTATTGATAAACAGACATTGAGCCTTGCTTCAGGTTGCGGAATTGCTCACGCATACCCTCGATGACACTTGTTGGAATGTGGTGAGAGAGAAAATCCTTGCAGAAGTCAGCCCACGTGATTTCACGTCCTTCTCTGGAGTCTTTGTACTGCTGCCACCAATCCGCGGCTTGGTCCTTGAATTGGAAGGCGGCAAACTTCACATAGTCCTCGGGTCTCACGTTACTGCACTCGAAATGCTTCTTGATATCTGTTATCCAGTCTTCAGCATCTAGAGGGTCCACACAGTAACTGAATGCCTTTGGTTGGTTTGCCAGGAACTGGTTGAGTGTCGCAAAGTGAGGTTGGTTGAACAAATTGCCTTGGCCTTGGTTCCCATGATCACCTTGATTTGCTTGAATGTTCTGCATCATTTGCATAAGCATCTGGGTGTTCTGGTTCGTCGCTTGCATAATTGCTCTCCAGGCCTCAGACGGAGGAGGAGGGGAAGGAGGACGATCAGGAACCTCTTCACCCTCTGGGTTAGCGTTGGGAACCCTTTTAGGAGCCATCCTGAATGAGATGACAACTATTAGCCATTGATTGGGAGAATATATAAGCTGAATCAACGACTAGAAATTGCAACATAAGTCTTCACAAGAACATTCGAACAAGAAGAACGAATGTAATACACAGTTTAATGATACAACAATCTTCACGAGAAGCCACTTGGGAGAACAAAAGGTAAATAAAAACAACAAGGAGCAGATAGAAGAAATACAAGATAGAAGCTTCGTTCGACATATTCATGCTGAAAGCTTGAACGTGTTACAAAAGGGTTTCGCAATCCCCGGATCAGCATAGCCAAGGACCCTTTAAGATGCAACTCTCGATCAGAACAACAACCATAAAACTACTTCACTCAATGTAGAACCCCGAACTCCATATCATGCATTCGTTGGAAGAATGCCTACGAACTATTAGATGAACCCACCTATTAATTTCCGAAAGTTTCTAGTTATGCAATCAGGTGTTGGGGATATAGGGGAAGCATCGCGCACTCAACTCTAATCCTACATCCAGCTGTATCCATCCTTCAACACATAACCAGTTATTTCCGGAAACCGTTTACCTCGGACCTTTGAAACGCATCTGCTATACAAGCTATGGCAATACTCCCGAACTACCTCCCCAGTACTGGGTGATCTCGGGGTTATCTTGCCCCTAACCGCATAGGAGAGTTTTCGATGTCGGCCGTCTTAAGTATTCCAGAACTGCTGCGATATATTTGTGACGACAACACACCTCGGAGCTCAACTCCCCGGGGCACTGCCACAACCCCTAAATGACAGGAGGCATCGAGAACAAAGTTCTTGTCACAAAGACATCGGAACAATCCAAACAATACTCGCGTGATCCAAAAAAAATTTGGTGAATTTTTTAGAGTAGAAGAGACAAGTAATCGTCAGGAGTCCTCACCAGAGTGAAAAGAGACGAGGAGCAAAAGAAATCCTACTCTCCGATATATATATAGGCCTCAAAACATTTTCAAGTGTGTGCCTAGACTCAAGCGTCAACGATTCGATCAATCAGTGGGGGCTTCTAGGTCGGAGAAGGCTCTGAATACCAACTTGTAATGCCCAGTATGGGGTTATACCTCCTACGTGTCGAGGCACGACTTAAAGGTATAAGCCCATACTAGAATGATCTCAAGTATGGTATCTTTGCACGACTCATGTAAAAATAGGGATGAAATTGCAAAAGGATAGTTGGCTTACACTCACCACGTCACACAATACATTACATAAGCAAATCATCATCCAAATAACATCACAGTCCGACTACGGACGAAGATCCATATGAAAGATACCAAATAAATAAAGCCGCAAGGTCCGAATCGCCCTAGTAGAAACCACTACTGATCATCGGGATAGTGCACATAGTATCGACTACGTTCTTCATAGAACTCCTAGTACAGCTCGGTGCCGTCACCTGTGTAGTCCACCATAGTACCTGTATCTGGTGTTGTGTAGAATCTGTGAGCCACGGAGGACTCAGCAATCCCGTTCTCGGGTAGCAAAACTATCTAAGCCTTGGGTGTGGAACAAGGCTGGAGAAAATATAGGTTGCAGCTGCACTAGCACTAGCTTATGTGTTTATAGCGAGAAGAGAAGTGCCACGAGTGTCAAAGTGATAACGAAGTGATCCTATCTAAGCACGTCAATCATAAACCCACCGTGTTCACTTCCCGAACCCCTTTCGGAAAATGACCGTCACGGTTACTCACGCTGGTAGTGTGTTCTGAACATGGTGTAAAGTTTTCTACAACCGGATATTAACAAATTCCCATCTGCCACATAACCACGGGCACTGCTTTCGAAAGTTCAAAACCCTGCAGGGGTGTCCCAACTTAGCCCATGACAAGCTCATGATCTGCGGAGTCGCAACTCCAAGGTGGGAAGACCTGAGTATTCTCGGAATCCCGTGCTCAAGATATTGCGACTAAGGTAAAACTAATCTAGCAAATCCTCCCGGCGTGCCGACACCCTGATAGTAGCCGCGCGTATCTCGTCTCAGGCCATGACCGAATGAGTCATCCTACAGGTTTTTACCAGCCCTCGAGTTTCCATGAGGTGGCCCCGCAGTCTGCTTAGTTTGGACCAACACTCATGTGGAGCACTGGCCCGGGTTGTTGATTAAGAAGAGGGTTTATAACTCCCTATGCAAGTTTTAGTTGTTAGGCAAATGTAGTACCAATGTTGGGACTTGCTGGAAAAGCTTTAGCGCTAAGCGGGTTATCAAGGGGGGCCCATAAACCCCAACCGTGTTAGGGATGCATAATCAAGGAACATAACACCGGTTTATATGGTTCCTAGGACGGCATGAGTGGAACAAATCATCAAGCAAGAGGCTTAGCCTTCCACCCATTACCAATATATAGATGATTTAGTTTAAGAGTTTATATAGTGTGATATCCCAACAATAACTTCAACATGAAGCAAGAATCTTCAAATTTTCTCCTGCAACTAGCAATGCTATAAGAGGGGCTGAGCGAAGCTTACGTAGCCAAACAAAGGTTTGCTAGATTGGGTGGTTAGGCAGATTCATGGTTACAATAGGAGGCTGACAAACAAACATGGGCATCGAGGCAATGAGCTAAAGAGCGAGACATCTAGCAATAGGCAAAGATAGTAATGATATCTGGGTCAGGTCATCTTGCCTATCGAGTTGTCGATGGGATCGTAAGACGGCTCCTCGTACTCAACCTCGGTTGTAACCTCGTTCTCGTTCTCGGTCTCGGCTTCCGGCTCTACTCAATACAAGAACACAACGGCACGAGAATCAAACAAGGTGCAATGCACAATCAACATGATGCAAGTATGATCCATGTATGATGCAATACATGTCAAGGGATGAAGCACACCAGAACAACTCAAGACAACAAGTATAAATTAGGCCGGAATCCACCTAAAGCGAATCCGGTAAGTCCTCATATGCATATGTTGAAATAGGTCCAGATCTGAACAAACCTTAAGTTAAAGTTGTTATACATCAAGTTAACATGCACCAAGATGATCTACACGAAATTCTAGTCAAGTTTCATATAAAGTTTGTTTAATTCGGAGCTACGGTCTAGAAGATATGAGCAAAACAAGACAATCATGGCAACGATGCAAGATGCACCGAAACAACAAGCAAACACATTCCAAACATGTTAACAACATGATATTATGGTTCTACATGCAAAATCACACAAGTTTCATATAGGGCACGCTCAAAACGGAGAAACGGTTCAACACATACACACGAAACAAGATACAATGCAAAGCTGAAATTAACAGCCACATAGCAATTTTGGAGCAAGAAATATATACTCTACAACACCCAAACATTATGACAATAAGCATGGACATGAAGTAGACATATCCTACAGCAAACAACTCCATTGGAGAAACTCCATAGGAGGCACGGATCAATAGCAACAAGCTACGCCAAATTGATCATGCTGTTAAAAACCTGACAGTTATATTTTATAGCAACTTGAGAGCAAGAATTAAATAAGCTACAGCAAGCCATATGAGCAAGTGTGGGCTTGGATGGATAGACAATAACATGTACAGCAAGGAATGATCAATGGCAACTCCAAAACATGCATGTATTGACTAGGGCATCAAGCATACATCGCATCAGGTTATGACAGATTCCAGACTTAGTAGAATTTTCACTAAGTATAAAACAGTTATGTTGGCATGGCATGTTTACAAGCATGTTTAAGTCACCTCAAGGCATATCATGGAAAATGGTTTGCACCACAGCAAAGACCACATGATGGAGATTCTAAAACATATTGACATGTGACATGGAGACAAACACATCAATAGCAACGATCACTTCAAATCAGCATCTCATAACATGTTTCATAACTTAGCAGCCACATGCACATTTGCAACCAAGTTTAACATGGCAATATGAAATCTAACATGAATGCTACAACAACCATCATGTGGAGCATCTCACAATGAACATTTTGACATATCATTTGCTTCATTTGGGTAAACATGCACCAAGTTATCTCATCTCAAACATGGCATGAAAATAACAAGTTGCAGCAGTTTATAACAAGTAGCACTCTTTTCACGAAGATTAAGACCTCTAGATGAACTCAAACAAAATGTAGAGCACATCACCTCGATCATTTTGATATACTACACGCCCAAAACGGATCTACGAGCACAAAGTTACAACCATGCAAAGGAGGCAACAAAATGTTGCAGATCTGGGACTTAGTGGAATTTACCTCCGCGAAAGTCAACGCGGGACGGAGGGATTCCGGGACGGGGATATCCGGGTGTTTGGATTGGGGACAGGTGGATCTGGTCCCGATCCGCGGGATCTCGCCGGAGAAGGGCCGCGGCTCGCCGGAGTTGCGGGGAAGAAGGCGGAGGGAGCTCCGGCGGCGGCAGTGGCGGATGGCGCCGGCGGCGGTGGTGGCGGACACCGGCGGGAAGGCGCGCCGGCGCGGTGGTGCGGCCGGGCGGCGGCCCGCGGACAGCGGCGGCGGCCTGCGGGACCGGGTGGCGGGAGCGCGGAGGCGGGGCTGGAGGCGCGCTGGGCCGGGAGGGCCCGATCCGGGCCAGGCGGGCCCGGTCGGCGCAGGGCAGAGGAGCCGGTGGCGCGGCCACATGGCGCCCAGGAGTTGGCCGGGCGCGGCGGCTGGACGCGTCCGGCGGCGAATGGACGTGTCCGGTGCGGTGGAGGGGAGTTTCTAGGGTTTCATGTGCGAAAACTCGGGGGTGGACACATATTTATAGGTAGAGGGAGCTAGGAGACTCCTAATGGGGTGCGGTTTTCGCCCACACGATCACGATCCGACGACCGAGAGGATGGGAGTGGTTGTGCTGGGTTTGTGGGCTGTTGTGGAGGGTGTCTTGGGCCTTAAAGAAGAGGTCCTTTTAGCCCACTAGGTTACCCGTTGGAGTACCAAACGAACTCCAAGCACGACGAAACTTGACAGGCGGCCTACATGTACCAAAACAACATCGCACGACAAGTCTCATCTCATTCCGGGAACGTTACACGGCCACACACGAAAGAAGGACTCGGGGATGCCACGGGCACGTGTGTGAGCACCGGAACTCGAAACGGACAACAGGAAAAGACGAGTGGGACCGGGTGCAAGTGACAACGCGAATGCAATGCAATGCAAATGACAGCATGACATTAATGAAATGCACACACGCACACGACAAAACGAAGAAACCCGAAATGAAGAAGAGCCCATAATGGAATTGATGAAGTCAAAGTTTATATAATGCCATATTTGGAAAGTGTTACATCTGGGACATTACACGTCTCCCGCGCCTTGATCCAGCAAGGAGAGAGGGAGAGGTTGGAGAAGACTCCGTCCATCAGCACCACGACGGCGTGGTGGTGGTGGTGGAGGAGCGTGGTACTCTGGCAGGGCTTCGCCAAGCTTCGCAGGAGATGAGGAGGAGTTGGGAGAGGGGGAGGGCTACGCCAGGGTTCAGGTGTGGCTACCCTCCCACCCCCTCTCTTTATATAGGGGCAAGGAAGAGGGGGGCCGGCCCCCTCAGATCCAATCTGAGGAGGTGGCGGCGGCCATTGGAGGTGGCTTGCCCCACAAGCCAAGGGGTGCGCCCCCTTAGGGTTTCCCCCAACCCTAGGCGCATGGGACGTAGGGGGGAAGGCGCCCAGCCCACTTAGGGGCTGGTACCTCTCCATATACATCCCATAGGGCCCTCCAGGGCAGGTGGACCCTCCCGGTGGACCCCCGGAACCCCTTCGATGGTCTCGGTACAATACCGGTACCCTCCCGAACTCTTCCGGTGACCATATAGTGACTTCCGGACCATTCCGGAACTCCTCGTGACGTCCGGGATCTCATCCGGGACTCCGAACAACATTCGGTAACCACGTACATACATTCCCTATAACCCTAGCGTCATCGAACCTTAAGTGTCTAGACCCTACGGGTTCCGGAGTCATGCAGACATGACCGAGACATCTCTCTGGCCAATAACCAACATCGGGATCTAGATACCCATGTTGGCTCCCACATGTTCCGCGATAATCTTATCGGATGAACCAAGAAGTCAAGGATTCAATCAATCCCGTATACGATTCCCTTTGTCTACCGGTATAGTACTTGCCCGAGATTCGATCGTCGGTATACCGGTACCTTGTTCAATCTTGTTACCGGCAAGTCTCTTTACTCGTTCTGTAACACATAATCACGTGACCAACTCCTTAGTCACATAGATCTCATTATAATGATGTCTTATCGAGTGGGCCCAGAGATATCTCTCCGTCATACGGAGTGACAAATCCCAGTCTCGATTCGTGCCAACCCAACAGATACATTCGGGGATACCCGTAGTGTACCTTTATAGCCACCCAGTTACGTTGTGATGTTTGGCACACCCAAAGTACTTCTACAGTATCCAAGAGTTGCACAATCTCATGGTCTAAGTAAAGGATACTTGACATTGGAAAAGCTTTAGCATACGAACTACACGATCTTGTGCTAGGCTTAGGATTGGGTCTTGTCCATCACATCATTCTCGTAATGATGTGATCCCGTTATCAGTGACGTCCAATGTCCATGGTCAGGAAACCGTAACCATCTATTGATCAACGAGCTAGTCAACTAGAGGCTTACTAGGGACATGTTGTGGTCTATGTATTCACACATGTATCACGATTTCCGGATAATACAATTATAGCATGAACAATAGACAATTATCATGAACAAGGAAATATAATAATAACCATTTTATTATTGCCTCTACGGCATATTTCCAACAGTCTCCCACTTGCACTAGAGTCAATAATCTAGTTACATTGTGATGAATCGAACACACATAGAGTTCTGGTGTTGATCATGTTTTGCTCGTGGAAGAGGTTTAGTCAACGGATCTGCGACATTCAGATCCGTATGCACTTTACAAATATCTATGTCTCCATCTTGAATATAATTTCGGATGGAGTTGAAACAGCGCTTGATGTGCTTGGTCTTCTTGTGAAACCTGAGCTCCTTGGCAATGGCAATAGCTCCTTTGTTGTCACATAAGAGAGTCATCGTGTACGACACGCTTGGAATAACTCCTAGGTCGGGGATGAAGTCCTTTATCCAGACTCCTTCCTGTGCTGATCCGGAAGCAGCTATCTACTCCGCTTCAAATGTAGATGCCGCCACGACGCTTTGCTTGCAACTGCACCAGCTAACTGCCCCACCATTCAAAATATACACGTATCCGGTTTGTGACTTGGAGTCATCCAGATCTGTGTCGAAGCTAGCATCGACGTAACCCCTTACGACGAGCTCTTCGTCACCTCCATAGACGAGAAGCATGTCCTTAGTCCTTATCAGGTACTTCAGGATGTTCTTGACTGTTGTGCAGTGTTCCATTCCGAGATCACTGTGGTACCTCCCTACCAAACTTATGGCAAGATTCACATCAGGTCTGGCACACAGCATGACATACATAATAGAACCTATGGTCGAGGCATAGGGGATGACACTCATCTTTTCTCTATCTTCTGCCGAGGTCGGGCATTGAGATGTGCTCAATCCCACACCTTGCAATACATGTAAGAACCCTTTCTTGGACTGATCCATATTGAACTTCTTCAATATCTTATCAAGGTATGTGCTTTGTGAAAGACCAATGAGGCATCTCGATCTATCTCTATAGATCTTGATGCCTAATATGCAAGCAGCTTCTCCAAGGTCCTTCATTGAAAAACACTTATTCAAGTAGGCCTTTATGCTTTCCAAGAGTTCTACATCATTTCCCATCAACAATATGTCATCCACATATAATATGAGAAATGCTACAGAGCTCCCACTCACTTTCTTGTAAATACAGTCTTCTCCCCAAGTCTGTATGAACCCAAACGCTTTGATCACCTCATCAAAGCGAATGTTGCAACTCCGAGATGCTTGCACCAGCCCATAGATGGAGCGCTGGAGCTTGAATACCTTGTTAGCATTCTTAGGATCGACAAAACCTAGGGTTCGTCCACCGGCCATGTTGGTCGGCTGCTCTAGAGAGTCTTTTTCCCGAGCCCTTGCTCCGGGTTTTTTCGCTCTCTCGCCGGTCGTTTTGATCGGCGTTTTTCTTTTTGGTTTACCGATCTAATCTTGATCTGTTTGAGTTGCCCGCCGCCTCCGTCGACCCCCGTGCGCCTCTACTCCGACCCCGGCGCGACCAGTCGGCCTCTCCTCTGACCCGGCGGCCACGCGCGCCGAGGCGGCCCGTCCGGACCAGCCGCCATCCGCACGTCGGTCCGCCCGTCGCCCTGCGCCGGCCATCACCGCGTTGCTCCGACCGGAACACCTGCATCATCACGACCCGACGGTCTCGCGCCATGCGACGGCCAATCATAGCTGTCGCTCGCGCGCCGACTTGCCCATAGATCCACGTCACCCGCCTCCGTCGTGTCTGCACGACGGGCCAGCGGTCAACCTCGCCGGCCTCGACCTTGGCTGCGTTGGGACGACTGCATCATTCTCGTCGGTGCTGCTTTGGCGTCGCTGCTCCGTTGGTCGCTCGGGCCTCGCTCTCCGGGCGCCGGTGCTGCTTTGGCAGCCTGGGTGCCGGTGCTGACAAGCTTGTCCACATGAGGTCCCATGCCGTCCGTCATCGCCTCATCTCGGACTCCGCCGCCACCCAGCCTCCACCGAGCGGTGTCGCCGACCTCGCGCACGATCGGCTTCATCACCCGCTCTTCGCCGCGACCCGCCTCATCTACGCCGTGCGATCGACCTGGCCCGTCGGTTACGCGCGCCTCCGCAGGTACCGTGAAGATCGTCCCGAGTACTGCGTGCCTCTCCGCCGATCGAGCATCGGGCTGCCGCAGCGTCGCCCGTCGGGCCGCAGCGCCGTCGCCCCGTGATTCTCCTCCCGGCTGCATCGACTCGTGCTTCGCCGCTGCGTCGCCCCTTCGGGCCGTAGTGCCGCGATACGCGGTCCCCGCCGCCGCCTCGAGGCCATCCCTGCGGGTGCACCGACTCGTGAACCGTCGTTGCGTCGCCCCTTCGGGCCGCAGCGTCGCGGCCCGCAGTCCTCGCCGCCGCCCCGAGGTCTTTCGGCCGTCGCCCCGGCCTGCCTGCCGCCGCTGTGTTGCCCCTTCAGGCCGTAGGGCCGCGGCCCGCGGTCCACTCCGCCATCATCGCGCGTCGACTTCCCATGGTATGCACCGCGCCATCTCCCCTGGCACGGGAACGTCACCGTCCGCGCCGGTCTTCATCACGATGTCAAGGTTCTTCGCCTACATCGAGAATCGCCGCCGCGCTCCTAACCCAGCCGTCGTCCCCACCGTCAGGCCGCCGCCGCCGCTTTTCTTCGGCCCCCGCCGCTACCCCCGTAGCCACCGCAGCCGCCTGTCCACCTGCTTCGCCTTCGTCCAGCACCAGCCCGTCGCCAGCGTCGCCGTCATCTACCCCGACCGCTTCATCTACTCCGACAACCGCGGGCGACATTGGCCCCGCGCCGATTGGCGGAGCAACTATCGTCAAGTCCTTCTCTGCTGGCCTCTTCGACTTCTTCGACATGGCGTACAGCTCGTGCAGGTCCCAATCTACGCATGCCTGGTGCTGGCAACACCGTCACGTGCCTTCGTCCACGACATGTCCCCGGGCCTGGCAAGCCTGGTGCGACGCTTCATCAACTTCGTCTTCGTCCGTATACGCATGCCCGGTGCTGGCAACACCAGTGCGTGCCTTCGTCTACGATGTGTCCCCGGGCTTGGCAAACCCGCCGCGACGCATCGTCAACAACATCTTCTTCCCGACGCACCACTACTTCGACACCACAGCGTCGATGCTAACTCGGCGCCCCCTTGCGCCCACGGCTCCACGACGACTTCTTCGACACCGGCTACCCCGACTCGACATCGTCCACGGCATTCTTCGCACGGCTACCTCGACCACGGCTCCACCACATACATTCTCGGCTATATCGACAAACGACACAAAGGGATATCGCCTGCTTGCGCAACCTCATCGGTTTCAACTCTAGCCACGACTCCGCGATGCGTGATAACCCACAAGTGTAGGGGGTCACAACAGTTTTCGAGGGTAAAGTATTCAACCCAAATTTATTGATTCGACACAAGGGGAGCCAAAGAATACTCTTAAGTATTAGCAGCTGAGTTGTCAATTCAACCACACCTGGAAACTTAGTATCTGCAGCAAGATAGTTTAGTAGCAAAGTAATATGATAGTGGCGGTAGCAGCAATAGAAGTAACAATAGTGTTTTTGTAGTTTTTGTAATAGTAGCAACGAAAAAGTAAATAAGCAACAAGCAATATATGAAAAATTCGTAGGCATTGGGTCGGTGATGTGAAATTATGTCGGATGCAATTCATCATGTAGAAGTTATTACCTAGGGTGACACAGAACTAGCTCCAGTTCATCAATGCAATGTAGGCATGTATTCCGAATATAGTCATACGTGCTTATGGAAAAGAACTTGCATGACATATTTTGTCCTACCCTCCCGTGGCAGCGGGGTCCTATTGGAAACTGAGGGATATTAAGGCCTCTTTTTAATAGAGTACCGGGACCGAAGCATTAACACATAGTGAACACACGAACTCCTCAAACTATGGTTATCACCAGGAGTGGTCCCGATTATTGTCACTTCGGGGTTGCCGGATCATAACACATAGAAGGTGACTATAGACTTGCAAGATAGGATCAAGAACACACATATATTCATGGAGACATAATAGGTTCAGATCTGAAATCATGGCACTCGGGCCCTAGTGACAAGCATTAAGCATAGCAAAGTCATAGCAACATCAATCTCAGAACATAGTGGATACTAGGGATCAAACCCTAACAAAACTAACTCGATTACATGATAGATCCCATCCAACCCATCACCGTCCAGCAAGCCTACGATGGAATTACTCATGCACAATGGTGAGAATCATGGAATTGGTGATGGAGGAAGGTTGATGATGACGATGGCGACGATCTCCACTCTCCGGAGCCCCGAACGGACTCCAAATCAGCCCTCCCGAGAGAGATTAGGGCTTGGCGGCGGCTCCGTCTCGTGAAACACGATAATTCTTTCTCCTTGATTTTTTTCTCCCCGAAAGTGAACTTACAGTATCTAGGATACGTCGGTGGAGCACCAGGGGGCCCACGAGGCAGGGGCGCGCCCCCACCCTCGTGGACAGGGTGTGGCCCCCTTGGTATGGATCTTCTTACAAATACTTTTTATATTTTCCAAAATAAATCTCCGTGGAGTTTGAGGTCACTCCGAGAACTTTTTATTTCTGCACAAAAACAACACCATGGCAAGTCTGCTAAAAACAGCGTCAGTCCGGGTTAGTTCCATTCAAATCATGCAAGTTAGAGTCCAAAACAAGGGCAAAAGGGTTTGGAAAAGTAGATACGTTGGAGACGTATCAACTCCCCCAAGCTTATACATTTGCTTGTTGTCAGAGATATTAACCATGGGTACCCTCGGCGACCACCCTTGGTATTTCAAGACAAATAACAGCCGCCTGGTCCACCGCGGCCGTCTGCTCATCGGGCCGCCTCCTAGGGTAGCCTGCTCTAGGAGCCGGCTGCCAGCAGGCGGCAGGGACCCAACAGGCGGTATCACCAACACCACCAGCTAGCAGACGGTCCCATATCCCTCCCTCGGGACGCGTGCTGGGGGACCCCCACATAGCAGAGGCGTGGCTATATGTGAACATGTCCTTAGAAGATCTATAAGGGCATGGCTACAGTGAACGTGTACCTTATGAATATCTCCTAAGCGGCGGGTCACTGTAGCCACGTTGATCGTGACCAAGCATCGGTCAGAGGAGGCCATGATCCCACTACTCACAGACGGCAGGGCCAGCAGGCTGCTGGCCCCATTAGTCAGCGAGTAGCTCATGAACAAGCCGTCCCTGGCAGATGGCCAGGGGAGACGGCCGCCTAGTAGCGGGCGGCAAATCTCGCCCTGGAAGTCCGAGCCTCATCAAGATGACAAGACAGGGCGTGGCGGCAGTGTATGGTAGGAGGCGGCGGCACTGTAGCCACTTCCCTCCTGACGATGTTGTCGTCAGCAAAGGTGCATCTACAGTGAAAGACAATCACGTGGGCCCGCAGGCGGCGGGCCCCAGCAGGCGGGCGGCAAGGCCAGCGCCGGAAGACACTGACGGCTATGAGCCACCCATCGAGATTACCATTGTACCCCTGGGGGGTAGGCCTATATAAACCCCCCAGGGTCCTCCATGAGGAGGGGTTAGAAGGTTACGAGATTGAACCCTTGAAAAGAGATAGGAGGTGAGCTAGCCTTGTTCATCTTCTTCCTCTAGACCACACAGCTCAAGGAGCAACCTTGTAGCAACCATAGTGACATCAGTCATGACGCGGAGCCCCCGCAGAGCAGGACTAGGGGTGTTATCTCCTCGGAGAGACCTGAACCTGGGTAAGATCCGTAGGCGTCCTAAGTTCCGCCTCATCCCGCTTCCCGAGCCCGGTGACGTTCTTTTGACCCCATGCATGATAAGCCATCCGTTGGCATATGTCGTTCCAAAAACCCCGACATTTGGCGCCCACCGTGGGGCTAGGTGCACCGTCGTCCGGAGACATGTTCTGGACGGGAACTTTGTTCCTTCCTGGCGAGAGTAGCCAGCTCGACACGCCTACTGGCGTGGAAACCGGGATGCTTCGCGACGCTGAGGCCGCATGCGCCGTGAGCGGGCTCGCTGATCTTCTCGGCGACATCCGCATCCTCGATGAGCCCTCTCCGGCGGCCGAGCCAGTGGCACCGGAGAGCTGCCTCGTCAAGCTCCTCGACAAGCTCCACATCATCGACGAGTGCGCCTCTGATGTGGAGTCAGTAGGCTCTTCTGACCCACCAGTAGACATGACTGTCGACCTCGGCGCAGGGCCCGTCGACTCCTTCCCCGAGCACGTGGTGATCATCAAGGACCCCCTCCCCGCTCTTCCGATCTGCAGCACCATCAGCACAATCACGGAGGTGCTCGTCACCGACCACGGCGAACCATCTAGCAGGGCGGGCCCAGACCCGCTCGAGGCCGCTCTGCAGAACCTCGCCGCTCATGTCACGGCGGGGGCAGACGGCGAGGCGTTAGAGGCGCTCCGCGTTTCGCTTCTCGACAGCGCCAACAAACTGGCTGCCTCCCGACGCCTCACCGAAGCCTACCGCCGCGAGATGGACCGTGCCATCTGTGGCACGCCGGCTGCTGGCGAGCCTAGCCGAGCCGGCGCCGTCCGCGATCGCGGCGGGCTGCTAGCAGACATGCTGGGGGCCCAGCGGCCTGTGTACCTCACTCCATCGGAGAACCTAAGGGCTGCCCAGGAGGCAGTCGATGAGATGGGCCACTTGGAGGGAGACGAGCTTCGTTGCATGACTCAGCGCGCCCGCCAGCTCCTCGACGCTGCTGCCACACAGCAGGAGGCTCGTTGCCGGGTATCAGAGGCCGGCGCGCATGCAGACAACTGCCCTTTTCGGCGGGAGCAAGGAGCCACGTCTCGCTCTCCAACAGTCGGCGCTACCAACCAGCGAGACTCAGAGCCTGCTGCCAGCCGCAGCCGGCAGACTCGCGTCACCATCGAGCGCGATGAAGATGGCCGCCCAAGGGCCGTAGAACGGCGAGGGGAACATCCGCCTCCTCCCAGGCGGGAGAGGCGCGTGTCTCCTCCGCCTGTTGATCACCCCTCTCTGGCGGGCCGTTTGGGCCGCCGCGAGGGGGTTGGGGAGAACGACGCCCGCCATCGCCTGGACCGTCTGGCACGGTCCCAGGCGGTCGAAGAAAAAGATGATCTCGGTCCAGCTTGCTTCGGCCTTCGCATCCGCAATGAGCCTTTTCCCAAGGGCTTCTCGCTCCCCAGGGATACCCCCAAGTACAACGGGTCAGTGAAACCAGAGGACTGGCTAGTGGACTACTCCACAGCCGTCAGCATAGCTACCGACAACAGACGCATTGCGGTGAAGTAAGTGCCCCTCATGCTCCAGGGCACGGCTCGGACCTGGCTGAACAGCCTTAAACCCAATAGTATCAACGGCTGGCTGGACTTCACCGACGCCTTCACTCACAACTTCACTAGCACCTACAAGCGTCCTCCCAAGCCGCGTCAGCTCTCCCTGTGCATCCAAGGCCCAGACGAGTCGGCCCGCGATTATCTAATGCGCTGGGCAGAGCTGCGAAACTCTTGTGAAGGGGTGCACGAGGTACAAGCCATCGAGTATTTCACGGCCGGGTGCAGAGAAGGCACCTTACTCAAGCACCGGCTCCTTTGTGACGAGCCGGCCACGTTGGATGAACTGCTGAGCATAGCAGACAAGTACGTCACCGCCGACTCCTCCATGAAGACCGAGCTGCATGTGGATGCTTCTGGCAAGATGGCTCCTCCAACCTCCAAGACGCCGGCGGGAGAGTCCAGCCGGCGCCAGCAGACAAGCGACCAGAAGCGCAAGACCCACGCGCCGGCTGCCAACAGCCGGCTGGTGGCAGCAGTCGACGGCCAGCAGCCAGAAGCTCAAGCATGAACCAAGCGCCAGAAGGGCGGCAAACCAGTCTGGCAGCCGGCCTTCTCCTTTGACCAAGCTCTGGACGCCCCCTGCAAGTTCCACAGTGGCGCGAAGCCTTCCAACCACACAACGCGAAAGTGTCATTGGCTCACAAGAATTGCGAGGGGAGAATCTCTGCCACCACCGCCTGCTGGGCAGCCGGCCCCGCTCCTAACCCGCCGGAAGCCCGCCCTGGCGGCCAGGTCAAGGATGAGTTCCCAGAAGAAAACGGAGCCTATGTTGTCTTCACCAACCAGACAGACGATAGGCACAGCCGGCGCCAACAGCGCAGAGAAGTCAACGCTGTTGCCGTCAAGGACTCAGAATTCATGCATTGGTCTGAGAGGCTTGTCAGCTGGAGCTGAGAGGATCACCCGGCTGTCATGCCGTCGCCAGGGGCCTATGCCTTGGTCCTGGATGCCACTCTCTCCACTAACAGGTGGGCCTGTCGTTTCTCCCGGGTGCTGGTAGACGTCGACAGCAGCATCAACATCATGTATCGTGACACCATGGAGAAGTTGGGCATCAAAGAAAAGCAACTCTAGCCTACCAGGACCGTGTTCCATGGCATTGTGCCAGGCCTCTCTTGCTCACCAATTGGCAAGGCCAGGGTCGATGTCCTGTTTGGTGACAAGATGCATTTCCGGAGGGAGTCGGTCTGGTTTGAAGTGGTGAACCTGGAAAGTCCCTATCACGTGATTTTGGGCCGGCCAGCTCTTGCAAAGTTCATGGCAGTACCCCATTATGCCTACCTCAAGATGAAGATGCCGGGCCCAAAGGGAATAATCACCATAGTCGGGGACTACGAGAAGTCCATTGCATGCGCAACAGCCAGCAGCCGCCTGGCAGAATCCCTTGTCATTGCTGAGGAAAAGCGCCGTCTGGAACGGCTGGTGGCAATGGCTGGCGAGCAGCCGACCATACTAGCCGATCCCAGGGAGGCGGAGCCGCAAGGCTCGTTCCAGCCAACCAAGGAAACAAAGAAGATTGCCTTGGACCCATCTCACCCGGAGCGATTTGCTGTCATAGGGTCAAACCTAGACAACAAATAGGAAAGCGAGCTCGTCGATTTCCTCCGTGAGAATCGGGACATCTTTGCATGGTCCCCCAAAGACATGCCGGGTGTCCCGACGGATTTTGTCAAGCACAAACTACACGTGAGAGAAGATGCAAGGCCTGTCAGACAGCCGCTGCGCCGCCTGTCAAAAGAAAAGAGAAGAGTCGTCGGGGAAGAGGTTGCCCGCTTGCTAGCAGCCGGCTTCATCATGGAAGTCTTTTACCCCGAGTGGCTTGCGAATCCTGTCCTAGTGCTGAAGAAGAACAACAAATGGCGCATGTGCATTGATTACACCAGCCTCAACAAAGCTTGCCCTAAAGATCCATTTGCTCTGCCGTGAATATACCAAGTGATCGACTCCATAGCCGGATGCGAGCTGCTATGTTTCCTTGATGCTTATTATGGGTACCACCAAATCAAGCTTGACCCAGCCGACCGCCTGAAGACCGCCTTCCTCACGCCATTTGGGGCCTTCTGCTACCTGACCATGAGTTCGGCTTGAGAAATGCCGGCGCCACCTTTCAACGTTGCATGCAGAAGTGTCTCCTCAAGCAGCTTGGCAGGAACGCCCACGTTTACGTGGACGATATCGTGGTGAAGGCGGAGAAGAGAGGAACCATCTTGGAGGATCTCCAAGAAACATTTGAGAACCTGCGCCGCTTTCGGATTAAGCTAAACCCGGAGAAATGCGTCTTCGGGGTACTAGCCAGCCAGCTCCTTGGCTTCCTGGTATCCAAACGCGGCATCGAGTGCAACCCTGCGAAGATCAAGGCCATTGAGAGGATGGAACGGCCGGCCCGTGTACGGGATGTCCAGAGATTCACGGGGTGCCTGGCATCTCTCAGCCGTTTCATCAGCCGGCTGGGAGAAAACGCACTCCCCCTGTACCAACTAATGAAGAAGACCACGTGCTTCGTGTGGAACGACCAGGCAGACGAAGCTTTCCAGCAGCTTAAGAGACTGCTGTCCACCCCGCCTGTCCTGGCGGCGCCAGCAGACAAGGAACCCATGTTCCTTTACATAGCCGCCACCAGCCGGGTGGTCAGCACTGTCATTGTGGTCGAGCGCCCAGAGGGCGACAGAGCCTTGCCCGTCCAGAGGCCCGTCTACTACTTGAGCGAAGTGCTGTCAGCATCCAAGCAGAACTACCCTCATTACCAGAAGATGTGCTACGGCGTGTACTTCACCGCCGAGAAACTCAAGCAGTACTTCCACGAGCATTCTGTACGGTCGTCTGCACGGCCCTGCTTGCTGAAATCATGGGCAACAGAGATGCCTCAGGAAGAGTGGCCAAGTGGGCCATTTAGCTGCCCCCCTTCACCATCTTCTACCAGCCGCGCACCATCATCAAGTCACAAGCATTGGCAAACTTCCTCGTCAACTGGGCTGAAACCCAGTACCTGCCGCCTGTTCCAGACTCAACCCATTGGCGGATGCACTTTGACGGGTCAAAGATGCGCACCGGCCTAGGAGCCGGTGTCGTCCTCACCTCCCCCAAAGGCGACAAGCTCAAGTATACCCTGCAGATCCACTTTGCCGCCTCCAACAACGTGGCCGAGTATGAGGCACTTATCCACGGGCTCCGAATGGCCAAGGAGATTGGCATCCACCGAGTGCTGTGCTATGGCGACTCAGACTTGGTTGTCCAGCAGTCGTCTGGGGACTGGGACGCCAAGGACACAAACATGGCAAGCTATCTCTTCCTTGTCCAGCAGATCAGTGGACACTTTGATGGCTGCGAGTTCCTCTACGTACCACGAGCCGACAACATGCAAGCCGACACCTTGGCACGAATTGGCTCCACCCGCCAATCAATACCAGCCGGCGTATGTCTTCAATGCCTGCGCAAGCCGTCTATCAAGCCTTCACAAGAGTCGGAGTCAATCTTCATACCAGCCGACCCTGGAGCAGGCGGCCTCGCAGCTTCCGCAGCCGACCCAGAGACTGCTCCAGCAGGCGGCCTTGAGACTCCAACTCCAACAGACGGACCAACTGTAGCCGCGCCGGTTCCTGGCCTGGGGACTGCTCCAGCAGGCGGCCAGGAGACCCCGGCTCCAGCAGACGGCTCGGGGACTTTGGATGCACAGCAGACGGCTTAGCCCAGCCCTCCGCCTCCCAGCCCAACCACCCTGGTCTCTCTGGCCGAAGCAATAGGAGTCTCAGCACCATCTTGGGCACGGCCAATCCTCACATTCCTGCTCAAAGGAGAGCTGCCAGCAGAAGAAACTTTGGCAGGGCAAGTTCAACGCCGAGCTTCAGTGTACACCATAGTCAACAAAGAGCTTGTCAGAAGAAGCACAACGGGCGTCTTCCAGCGCTGTGTAGAAGCAGCAAAGGGGATGGCTATCCTGAAGGACATTCACCAAGGGGAATGCGGGCATCACGCGGCCTCAAGATCCCTCGTCGCCAAAGCTTTCCGCCATGGTTTCTTCTGGCCGACTGCTTTGGACGATGCCAAAGATTTGGTAAGAAAGTGCAACGGCTGCCAGCGCTTCAGTTCCAAGCAACACTTGCCGACTTCTACACTCAAGACTATTCCGATCACTTGGTCATTTGCCATCTGGGGCCTGGACATGGTAGGCCCTTTCAAGACAGCCAGAGGAAGCTTGACACATTTACTCGTGGCAATAGATAAATTCACCAAGTGGATCGAAGCCAAACCCATCAAGAAACTCAATGGCCCAACTGCTGTGACATTCATCGCAGACATCATAGTCAGGTATGGTATACCGCACAGCATCATCACCGACAACAGCACAAATTTTGCCAAAGGCGCACTTGCCCGTTTCTGTGAAACACAGGGCATCCGACTGGACCTAGCGTCCGTTGCCCACCCACAGTCCAACGGCCAAGTCGAGCGCGCCAACGGCCTTATCCTGTCCGGCATCAAGCCCCGACTGGTCGAACGTTTGGAGCGATCAGCCGGCTGCTAGATCGAAGAATTGCCGTCTGTCCTTTGGAGCCTCAGAACCACCCCGAACAAATCCACCGGCTTCACTCCTTTCTTTCTCGTGTATGGGGCCGAGGCCGTCATCCCAACGGATGTTGAGTTTGACTCGCCTCACATCACCATGTATACGGAAGCTGAAGCCAAAGAAGCACGCGAAGACGGCGTAGACCTACTGGAGGAGGCCCGGCTGGTAGCACTCAGCCGCTCCACCATCTACCAGCAGGGTCTCCACCGCTATCACAGCCGGCGAGTCAAGCCACGCTCCTTCCGCGAGGGGGACCTTGTGGTCCGGCTGATCCAGCGAGCAGCCGGCCAGCACAAGCTCTCGGCTCCTTGGGAAGGACCGTTCATCGTCAACAAGGTACTAGGCAACGATGCCTACTACCTCTTTGATGCCCAGAAGCCAAGAGCACGCAAGAGAGATGACTCAGGCAAGGAGTCGGAGCGCCCATGGAACGCAAACCTACTTCGTCGCTTTTATAGCTGAAGGACAGTATGTGTCGTGCTATCTAAAGGTATTTTGAGAACCATTGGGACCCCCGAGGAGTTCTCGGGGACTGCCCAACCCTTTATCTATATGATAAGAATTATGCCTGTGAATGATTATTGTTCACTCCCTTGTCCAGCACCGGAGCCTAGCAGACGGCCCGGGGACTGGCCGCCTAGCCCTATGTCTAAGAAATTCTCCTTAAATAGTCAGACAAGTAATGTGATGGCATCCAAGCCCTCTCCCGCATCAAGTCACAGACTCGCAGAACACGGCTGTCCGACTGGCAGGAGCCAAAGGCAAGAAATGATGCCCACGTGAAAAATGGCTAAGGAAAAAAGACATAGGGCAAGCCGGCCCTTCACACGAGCAGCTGGCTATCAAACAGCCGGCTAGCCAGTTCTAGGCTTGGCCAGGCCGCCTTCCAGAGGGCGGGATACTTGACCACCCTGAAAACAGCCAAGCCCCTGACCCAGCCACAGAACCACAGAGTGGCTGTCTGATTGGCAGGGCGGAAGTTAAAGGAGACGGCAAGAAGAAAATCGCCACAAGGAAACTAGGGAAGGGCTAATCCTAGGACTCAGCACAATTGCATAAAAACCATGCAGCATTAAAAAGAATATTTACATCCAAAGGCCTCAAGGGTCGCCTTGCAGTAACAACTTACTGATACACCCAGCGGGTGGAATTGTTCGGATTAACCCTACAAAGTCTTACAGAGAAACAGGAAACAGAAGATATAAAAGAAAAAACTTAAGGCGCAGCAGGCTGGGCAGGCGGCACGACGGAGCCGGCTTCCGAGGGGGCCGCCTGGTGGGTCTCGGTCTGGCCGCTTCCTGCGGCAGGCGGGGCCACCACACCTGGTACGCTTGTCGAGGACTGGTCAGGCTGGCGGCTGGCAGACGGATCCGCCTCCTGGGAGCTGGTCTCCTCATCGCTGCCTTCCTCCTCCTCGTCCCCTTCACTAGAGGCGATCTCCTCGTCCGGCTCCTCCGACGCCGCCAGGTCCAGCCCGAAGTTGCCAAGCGGCACCACATGGCCCCTGTCGTCCAACTCTGGGATGAAGACATAGGTGTCAGCGTACTCGGCAAGAGCGGCGGCACGTTGGATGAGCTCCTTCTGCACCATGGCCAGCTCAGGCTGGGCCTCCGCACGGAAGGTCTCCAGCTGCTCAAGGCTCAGGCCCAGATACCAGCTCTTGACGAATTCCAGGGCGGTCCACGTGCCAGTCCTCGCTGTGGAGCCCTTCCAAGCCTCGAAGCGTTGGCCGGCTGCCTCCAGCCAGTCGGCAGTCCGACTGGGAGTGCGGAGTGCTGGCACACCTAGACAGAGGGCGGCCAGGACCTGGGCGCCAGCACGCTGCAGACGGCGAAGCAGACGGCATACAGGCAGGAGACGCACTCGAATGGCAAGAAGCTCCTCGGCCGGGGTCCTAGGCGCATTGGGTGCGATCGCCCGGCCCGCCTGGCGCCTCGCAGCACGCTCGGCCTCGATGGCCTGGGTGGCGGCCACAGAGTAGCCTGGGAAGAACTCTGCCAAAACTAGAAGAAGGATCAGAAGAAAAGAAAGACGGCTGTTACAGACAGCGAATACAAGATGAAAGGGTAGACATCTCACCGTCAACCATGTCTCCAATGGCTACGTAGCCGTCTTGGAGAGCCACCTCCTTCTCGGCCCAATTCGAGCGCTCGGTCTCGAATTCGGCCCGTAGAAGTGTCTCAGCGTCCGACATCTTCCCAAGCTCGACCTTGTGGGCCGCCGCCTGGTCCGCTAGCTCCTTGGCCAGGCGGTCGCGGTCCTGAGCGGGAAGACCACGCTCTCGCTCCTTCGCAGCCATCTCCGACTAGGCCTCGCCCAGCTGGCTGCGGAGGTCGGCTGCGACCGCTGGCAAGGGAGGAAGAAAAACAACAAACGTCAGCGGCAAAAAGATAACCTTGGAGTTCCAAGCCGCCTGCTCAGCAGCCGGCTCGGAACTCGGGGACTACACCCAACGGGTGCGCTGACGCGCCCTCGCAAGGAGAAGAGGAGGCACTCACCTTGGCTGTCTGCCAAGGCTACCTGCAGCTGCGCCAGCTCCTGGCGCTGAGCGTTGTAGGAGGCCACGCGGAGGTTGTGGTACTCCTGCAACAAGACGCAAGATCAGCCCACGATGTACACTTTGGAGTTCCAAGCCGCCTCCTCAACAGCCGGCTCGGAACTCGGGGACTACACCCGGTGGGTGCGCTAACGTGCCCCCACAGAAGAAACTGAAGGAATAAAAACAGAAGAACACGAAGCACACGTACCCGAATGGAGGACCATGTGGCCACGAACTCCTGCACCGCCGTCTACACGATGTTGCCCAAGGAGTTGAAGTGGTCGAGGACGTCAAGCGACGCGACGATCCATGCACCGCCACCTCCGGGCCTCCAACCTGATGGCGCCGCGCTGGTCGCCTCGTTCTCCGGTGCGGACGAGCTGGACCCGCCGGCCTCCACCTGATGCAGCACGGAGACCGCCCTCGCAGGGCGCCGGCGGGCTGGGGCTCAGAGGGCCGGCTGCGGGCCAGTCACCAGCGCGCCCCCAGCTGGCGGCACCTCCGTCCCCGCTGGCCGGCTACCCTGCTCCCCAGCTGGTGGCACAGGGGGCGGCACCCGCATCTCCAGGATGACGCAGTCGTTTCCCCCGTCGCCAGGAGCCGGCTGCTCGTCAGCAGTCGACGCTTGGACCGACGGCTCTAGAGAGCCTGCCTCCGGGAGGACGGCGTGGCCCGCTGGCTGCTGGGAGCCTACTTCTCGCTCCCGGGCTCGGGCGGCGTCTGCCTGGGCCTTCTTGGCGGCTTCGGCCTCCGCCCTGGCGGCAGCATCGGCCACCGCTCGCTCGCGGTCCGCGGCCTCGCATTCCGCGCGCGCCTCGCGGGCGTTCTTCTCCATCGCCTCCCGGAGCGCGGCGACTGGATCCACGCGAGGGGGCGTAGGAGGGGCATCTGTGCCTCCCACAACAGAGCCCGCTAGCACCCGCGAGAGGGAAAGCGGCGCGCTACGCAGATATCCCAAAGAAACGGGGAGTCAATCAAGAGGGGATCGGCTGAGAAAGGTGAGCGTCACACAAAGGAGGGATGCAAAAAACTCACCCGGACACAACCGGCCTGGCCTTGGGCATCTTGGGCACATTCGCCCTGGCAGCCGCCTCCCGACGCCTGGTGGCGGCGATCGACAGCTGGAGCTTCTTGGGCGGAGCACCAGACGGCCCTGATGAGGACCACCGTTTCCCACCGCTGGCTGTGCCAGACAGCCCAGCCTGCTGGCTCGCACGGACGGGTGCCTCCTCCACCTCCTCGTCATCGTCCGGCCAGCTCTCAACACCGCCTTCTGGCAGGCCGCCCGACGGCTGTCCCCCGCCGTCTGTCACCTCCTCCTCCTCCATAGTGGCGGCCCCAAGATCGGGGTCGCTTGTGTCGCTCTGGGAGCGATCCGGCTCCAGGGGCGGCCCGGCTGGCCAGAGCCCGGCGCCGGCTGGCCGGGGAAGATCTGAACAAGACATCAGGGTCAGACGGCTACAGCAGCCGGACGTAACAGAAAGAAAAGAGAGGGTTGAAGAGCTTACTGCGGGCGGCTGGTTGCCGCGGCTATACGGCGGCTTGCCGAAGGCCCAGCCGGAGTTGGAGACTTTGCAGTTGGAGATGTGGTTCACCAGGTTAGCTACCTCCCTGTATGGCAGGGGCTTGGTGCATGTCTGGCTGGGGTCCCGGCACCCGCTCATGTCACAGATCAGATGAGGGCAGCGCTGCAGCGGCAGCACTCGACGCTCTGCGAGCGTGAGCAACAGATCCGCGGAGACCAGGCCTTCGCTGTCCCTCAGCTCTCGGAGACGGCGCAATGCGATGGAGGCGCCTTCCGTGAGGGAGGCAGGCCGGGTCTTCCAGGAATCGCGAGGCTCGGCGGGCGGACCCGTCACCCACTTAGGCATTCAGATGAAGTCCTGCTCGGGGTCGACGTTGGAGACGTAGAAATACGTCTTCTGCCACTACTTCACCGACCCCACAAGCTGCGGCACCGGGAAGAAATTCCTCGTCCCACTACGCTTCACCGCGATGCACCCCCCGCACTGGGCGGGCACGCTCTGGACGGCAGTGCCGAGCTTCACATAAAAGAGCTCGGTCCAAAGCTCTATGGTGGGGTGGATGCCGAGGTATGCCTCGCAGAGGACGACGAAGGACGAGAGCGTCACCACCGTGTTCGGCGTAAGTTGGTGGGGCTGGATGTGGAAGAACTCTAGGAAGGATCGAAAGAAACCGCTCGCCGAAAGACCGAAGCCGCACGGGAAGTGCGAGCAGAAGACGACCCGCTCGCCCTGCCCTGGGGCCGGCCTGATCTCCGCCACCGGCGCCAGGCGCACGGCGACCCTGTTGGCCGAGGGCAGCTTCCGCGACCACCGGAGGACATCGATGTGCTCCCCCAGGACCTCGCTACCGTCCCACTGACCATGGTGTCGGGGAGGTGCCGGGACGGACATGGTGCGGGCGGCTGCTCGCTGCAACGACGATGAGAGGAGCAAGGAAGAAGAAGGAGGACGGGGAGGAGTGAGCGCGAGAACGGTGCCAGCTCCTCTCCCCCGGCCTATTTATAGGCCCGGGCGGCAAAGCCGAGGGGACGAGCGTGGGATTAACCGCTCCACGCCCCGCACGACCCCTGCCTTTAGCGTGCCTAATCCGCGCGCATTAAATGCGCGTGGGAGGGTAATCGATTACCCCTGCCACTCTGGATCCGTGCGAGGACTGTGGCCCTGTAGTGGCGGGCCCCGGCCTACTATTGTGTCCCGTCACGCGCGTGGGCTGGCAGGCCGACGCGACGGGGCGGTGACACGTGGGGGGCTGCCAATGGTCGGCAGGCCTGCTCGACTGCCTGCCGACCAAGCGGCGCCTTCCTCCCGAAGATTCATAGGCGACGGTTCGGCAGCTGGAGGCCGGCTCCATCAACAAAAGGTCGGCTGCCAACAGACGGATATCTACGTAAGACGGGTGAAGGGCGTTGAGCCTGCCTAAGGAGGGAAGCTGCTGGAACCCCTCGGCCCTCCAGCGCCCGCCGCGGAGATCCACCAGCTTCGGGGACTACTGTCGGAGATATTGACTATGGGTACCCTCGGCGACCACCCTTGGTATTTCAAGACAAATAACAGCCGCCTGGTCCACCGCGGCCATCTGCTCATCGGGTCGCCTCCTAGGGTAGCCTGCCCTAGGAGCCGGCTGCCAGCAGGGGGCAGGGACCCAACAGGCGGCAGCACCAACACCACCTGCTAGCAGACGGTCCCATATCCCTCCCTCGGGACGCGTGCTGGGGTCCCCCACACAGCAGAGGCGTGGCTACAGGTGAACATGTCCTTAGAAGATCTATAAGGGCGTGGCTACAATGAACGTGTACCTTATGAATATCTCCTAAGCGGCGGGTCACTGTAGCCACGTTGCTCGTGACCAAGCATCGGTCAGAGGAGGCCACGATCCCACTACTCACAGACGGCAGGGCCAGCAGGCGGCTGGCCCCATTAGTCAG